>CM074726.1:184443644-185043644 GCA_037306005.1 Rhinophrynus dorsalis
TACGCAACAAAGCTGTATTATTAATATGTTGCTGTTCATAATGTTGATATTATGGATATTTTATATACTTATATGCCTGATGGAATGTGTTACTTGAATTTATTTTTGTAAATATCCATTGTCAATGCTATCCAATCCTTCAATAAACATGCATTTAAAATAAAAATTAACTTCCTAATAACATCCCGCGGGCAACACATCCAGAACTGATTAACGCAATATGTTGTATACATTCTTTAAATATGTTAATGGCAAAAAATTAAAGTCTGATAATGCTGGGTCCTTGTTATCTGAAACGCGAGAGATGGTCAGTGGGGACAGAGAGAAAGCAGATATTTTAAATAATTTCTTTTCTTCTGTTTTTACCAGGGAAGACCCAATGGACAAGAATCTGCAAACTACTTTTACAGAACAGTCACAGCAAGCATGGGATTGGCTAACACAAGAAAAAGTGATAAAACAATTGAATGGTGTTAAGGTAGACAAAGCCCCAGGGACAGATGGTATACACCCACTGGTACTTAAAGTGCTAAGCCAGGCCCTGGCCAGACCATTATTTTGGATTTTCAGGGATTCTGTTATTTCAGGTATGGTGCCCACGGATTGACGTAAAGCAGATGTGGTGCCCATATTTAAAAAGGGATCAAAATCACAGCCAGGAAATTACAGACCTGTAAGCTTGACATCTGTGGTAGGGAAGCTGTTTGAAGGGTTGCTAAGGGAATATATTCAAGAATTCAGCTTGAACAGGAATATCATTAGCAGGAGCCAACATGGCTTTGTGAAAGACAGGTCTTGTCAAACTTACTTTATTGCATTTTATGAAGATGTGAGTAAAAATATAGATGTGGGAGCAACGGTTGATGTATCTATTTGGACTTTGCCAAGGCATTTTTTACACGGCTCCACACAAGAGGTTACTGTACAAATTGAATGAAATAGGCTTAGGGGAAAATGTTTGTGCATGGATTGGAATTGGCTGAAAGATAGAATGCAATGAGTGGAAGTAAATGGCAAGTTCTCCAATTGGATAAATGTGATAAGTGGAGTACGTCAGGCATCTGTCCTGAGTCCTCTTCTTTTTAATTTGTTTACTAATGACCTCCCAGAGGGCATAGGGAGCCATGTATCAGTGTTTGCCGATGACACAAAATTAAGCAAGGTAATAAAGTCTGAAATGGATGTGTCTCCATTACAAGAGGATTTGGACAAATTGAGTACCTGGGCAGGTAAATGGCAAACGAGGTTCAAAATAGACAAGTGTAAAGTTATGTATTTTGGGTATAATAATAAAAATGCAACATATAGTTTAAAAGATGTTTCTCTGTAGAAATCTACTAATGAAAAAGGATTTGGGAGTAATGGTAGGCAATAGACTTAGCAGTAGCGTGCAGTGCCACCTGGCAGCTGCAAAGGTCAATAAGATATTGGCATGTATTAAAAGGGGTATTGACCCAAGGGAGGAAGATATTATTATTCCTCTTTACAGGTCCATGGTAAGACCCCACCTAGAATATGCTGTTCAATTCTGGACGTCCTTTCTGAAAAAAGACATTATGGAACTAGACAGAGTGCAGTGGAGGGCTACAAAACTAGTAAGGGGAATGGAAAGTTTTAGTTATGATGAAAGGCTAGAAAAGTTAAACTTATACACACTAGAGAAACGGCGTCTTAGAGGAGATATGATAACACTATATAAATATGTTCAGGTCCCATACAAAGGGCTCTCCAAAGACTTGTTCATTAACAGAACAGTACAAAGGACAAGGGGCCACCCGCTTAGACTTGAGGAAAGGAGATTTCATCTACAACAATGGAAGGGTTTCTTTACGGTAAGGACAATAAAGGTATGGAATTCACTGCCTGAGGAGGTGGTGCTATCGAATACATTAGATGCCTTTAAAAAGGGCCTGGATACTTATTTAAAAGATCAAAACATAAAGGGCTATGTACGTTAGTATTGGGATTAATATTTAGTTAGTGCTTGTTGATCCAAGGAGAAATCTGATTGCCATTTGGAATCAAGGAATTTAATTCCCCCCATTCAAGGCAGAATTTGAAATTGCTGTATTGAGGGTTTTTTTGGCCTTCTTTTGGATCAATGATGGTAAACAGGAATAGGAAAAGGGTTGAACTGGATGGACGCAAGTCTTTTTTCAACCAAAATTACTATGTAACTATGTATGTAACTATTAGTGATGAGCGAGCATGCTCGGCCGAAGCTCTGTTCGGCTCGAGCATCGCTCTGCTCGGCACATGGCGGTACTCGTACGAGTACCGCATGTGCTCGTCCGCCATGTTCGGGTCTCCTCCCCGCACGTTTCGCGGCTGCTGCGCAGCCAATAAACGTGCGGGGAGGCTCTGACATCAGTGTAATGCCAGCAGCCATGTTGGCTGCTGGCATTACACTGATTGGCTGGCCAGAACCCGTGATCGGGTGCTGTATAGCACCTGACCAGCGAGTTCGGCTCAGTCTTAGCCAGGGAGAGATGAGGATAGGAAGGGAAAGTCAGTGTAGGCAGAAAAAAAGCGCGTTTGAACAAAAAAAAGACCCAAAAGTCCTTTTTAGGACTACTGTGTGTGGGGGCAGCAGATATATTTTGTTTTGGGGGGCAGAGTTAAAAAAAAAAGTCACATATTCCGTTCACTGTGCCTAGCCGCAGATTAGAAGCACATTCTGTTTAGTGTGCAAAGTTTCATATTAGCAGCACATTCTGTTTAGTGTGCAAAGTTGGAGATTAGCAGCACATTCTTTTTAGTGTGCAAAGTTGCAGATTAGCAGCACATTCTGTTCAGTGTGCAAAGTTGCAAATTAGTAGCACATTCTGTTCAGTGTGCAAAGTTGCAGATTAGCAGCACATTCTTTTTAGTGTGCAAAGTTGCAGATTAGCAGCACATTCTGTTCAGTGTGCAAAGTTGCAGATTAGCAGCACATTCTTTTTAGTGTGCAAAGTTGCAGATTATCAGCACATTCTGTTTAGTGTGCAAAGTGTAAAAAATAAAAGTCACTTATTCCGTTCACTGATCCTAGCCGCAGATAAGCAGCACATTCTGTTTAGTGTGCAAAGTTGCAGATTATCAGCACATTCAGTTTAGTGTGCAAAGTGTAAAAAATAAAAGTCACTTATTCCGTTCACTGTGCCTAGCCGCAGATAAGCAGCACATTCTGTTTAGTGTGCAAAGTTGCAGATTAGCAGAACATTCTGTTTAGTGTGCAAAGTGTAAAAAATAAAAGTCACATATTCCATTCACTGTGTCTAGCCACAGATAAGCAGCATATTCTGTTTAGTGTGCAAAGTTGCAGATTATCAGCACATTCTGTTTAGTGTGCAAAGTGTAAAAAATAAAAGTCACATATTCCATTCACTGTGCCTAGCCGCAGATAAGCAGCACATTCTGTTTAGTGTGCAAAGTTGCAGATTATCAGCACATTCTGTTTAGTGTGCAAAGTGTAAAAAATAAAAGTCACTTATTCCGTTCACTGTGCCTAGCCGCAGTTAAGCAGCACATTCTGTTTAGTGTGCAAAGTTGCAGATTTGCAGCACATTCTGTTTAGTGTGCAAAGTGTAAAAAATAAAAGTCACATATTCCATTCACTGTGCCTAGCCGCAGATAAGCAGCATATTCTGTTTAGTGTGCAAAGTTGCAGATTAGCAGAACATTCTGTTTAGTGTGCAAAGTGTAAAAAATAAAAGTCACATATTCCATTCACTGTGCCTAGCCGCAGATAAGCAGCACATTCTGTTTAGTGTGCAAAGTTGCAGATTATCAACACATTCTGTTTAGTGTGCAAAGTGTAAAAAATAAAAGTCACTTATTCCGTTCACTGTGCCTAGCCGCAGTTAAACAGCACATTCTGTTTAGTGTGCAAAGTTGCAGATTTGCAGCACATTCTGTTTAGTGTGCAAAGTGTAAAAAATAAAAGTCACATATTCCATTCACTGTGCCTAGCCGCAGATAAGCAGCACATTCTGTTTAGTGTGCAAAGTTGCAGATTTGCAGCACATTCTGTTTAGTGTGCAAAGTGTAAAAAATTAAAGTCACATATTCCATTCACTGTGCCTAGCCGCAGATAAGCAGCATATTCTGTTTAGTGTGCAAAGTTGCAGATTTGCAGCACATTCTGTTTAGTGTGCAAAGTGTTAAAAATAAAAGTCACATATTCTGTTCACTGTGCCTAGCCGCAGATAAGCAGCACATTCTGTTTAGTGTGCAAAGTTGCAGATTTGCAGCACATATTCCGTGTAATATGAAGAAGGCGGGTAAAAAGGGACGGGGAAGTGGACGTGATCCTGATAGTTCAGGGCGCGGGTCACGACGCGTAGAAACTGTGCCTGGTGCCAGAGCACAGGAAAGAAAGACATCCACCATACCTAGCTTCATGTCTCAGTTTACAGGGCGTCGCAGGACATCACTCTCGAGGTCAGACCACTGCGAACAGGTGGTCGGTTGGATTTCAGGTGATACTGCTTCCAGTCAGTTAAGCACCACCCTGTCTTCCACCAAGTCCACTCTCAGTAGCCAAGAGTCTGGTCAACATAATCCTCACCCTGATCATCCTTCCTCCCACCATAGAGGGTCTGGTCAAAGAAGTGATCCCACACTGGGATATAGTGAGGAGCTCGTCTCATCACCAATCCTTCATTTGAACCTCTCTCCAATCACGCTTGCAGAGGAACATGAAATCTTGTGCCCTGATTCACAACCTCTAGAGGGTACCCAATCACAAGAAGATGACAGAGGTGAACGGCATTTAAGGTCAAAGGAAGTGGATGATGATGATGATGAGACACAGTTGCCATCAAATCAACCACTATTACTGTCTCAAGACCTTGATGAGGAGGATGATATACAGTTGTCAATGACTGAGTATGTGGTGGGATCAAGAAATGAGGAGGATGATCAGAGTGAGGAAGTGGAGGAGGACTTGGTGGACGATGAGGTGACTGACCCCACCTGGGAAGGTGGAGAGCCGAGCGATGACAGCAGTCCTGAGGGTGAGCCATCTGCAGCACCGCAACAGGCTGGAAGAGGCAGTGGTGTGGCTACAGAAAGAAGGCGGACCGCACCAAACCGGCCCGCAAATGTTCCACGGAGCACCCCCTTGCGTAAATCTACCTTGCCAAGGGGTAGGTGTTCCGCGGTATGGCGTTTTTTTAAGGAAAGTGCGGACGACAAAAAAATTGTAGTTTGCAACCTGTGCCACACCAGAATGAGCTGAGGCATGAACACTAGAAACCTCACCACCACCAGCATGATCCGACACATGGCATCCAAGCACCGTAATAAGTGGGAGGAACGACCGGATCGCCAATCTGTGTCTGCAGGCCACACCACTGCCTCCTCTTCCCCTGTTTTCGGTGCCGGCCAATCGCCTGTCGAAGGCGCAGGCCCGCATACCTCCCGCCCTGCACCTGTACCATCTGAAGCACCATCAGCGACCACATCCACTTCCCTGTCCCAGCGCAGCGTCCAAATGTCGTTACCCCAGGCATTTGAGCGCAAGCGAAAATACCCAGCCACCCACCCACAGGCCATAGCACTAACCTCACACCTTTCCAAATTACTGGCCATCGAAATGCTGCCATTTAGGCTTGTGGAGACTGAGTCCTTCCGCAGCCTGATGGCAGCAGCTGTCCCTCGGTACGCAGTCCCCAGCCGCCACTACTTTTCCCGGTGTGCCGTCCCCGCCTTACACCACCATGTGTCCCGTAACATCACCCGTGCCCTGACCAACGCAGTTACTGGGAAGGTCCACTTAACGACTGACACATGGACAAGTGCTTGTGGCCAGGGACGCTACATTTCCCTGACGGCACACTGGGTGAATGTCGTGGAGGCTGGGAGCGACTCGGACCCTGGGATGGCACAGGTGCTACCCACGCCGAGGATTGCGGGCCCTACCTCCATCAGGGTTTCCGCCAGCACCTACGTTATTGGCTCCTCCTCCTCCGTTTCCACCTCCGAATTCTCTGCGCGCAGCGCCACTCACCCATCAGCCGGTAGCTGGAAGCAGTGTAGCACTGCAGTGGGGAAGCGTCAACAGGCCGTGCTGAAGCTGATCTGCCTTGGGGACAAACAGCACACGGCCTCAGAGCTGTTGCAGGGGATTAGTCACCAGACCGAGCAATGGCTCTCGCCACTCAACCTGCAACCAGGCATGGTTGTGTGTGATAATGGGCGTAACTTGGTGGCGGCTTTGGAGCTCGGCAAGCTCACACACGTACCATGCCTAGCGCATGTATTTAATTTAGTGGTTCAGCGATTTCTAAAAACCTACCCCAATTTGCATGATCTCTTGACCAAGGTGCGCCGCGTGTGTGCACATTTCCGTAAGTCATCAACAGCTTCAGCCGGCCTGTTGAAGCTGCAGCAACGCTTACAATTGCCAGCTCACCGGCTGCTGTGTGACGTGAGCACGCGCTGGAACTCCACCTTCCACATGCTGGCCCGGCTTTGTGAGCAGCAGAGGGCAGTAGTGGAGTACCAGCTGTTACACGGTCGTCGCCTCTCCGTTCAACTTCCTGTAATCAGAAGTGAGGAGTGGGAATGGATGTCAGACCTCTGTGAGGTTTTACGCAATTTTGAGGAATCGACACAGATGGTGAGCGGCGATAACGCTATTATCAGTGTAACCATCCCACTTCTGTGTCTACTGAAACGCTCGCTGCTCCCAATTAAAACCGACGCTTTGCATGTGGAAGAGGTGGAAATGCGGGAGGAAGAGCTTACACAAGGTGATAGCCAGAGCACCCTCACTTCGTCTTCTCAGCGACAATTGGAGGAGGCGGAGGAGGAGGAGGAGGAAGACACGGTTGCCTCCGCTACAGAGGGTATCCATGGAACTTTAGTTCCATCTCTTCAGCGTGGGTGGGCAGAAGAGGAGGAAGAGGATGAGGAGATTGAGAGTCATCCTCCTGGTGAGGACAGCGAAATCTTGCCTGTTGGTACTCTGGCACACATGGCTGACTTTATGTTAGGCTGCCTTTCCCGTGACCCACGCGTTATACGCATTTTAGACAACACGGATTACTGGGTGTTCACCCTTCTGGACCCCCGCTACAAAGAGAATTTCTCATCTCTCATTCCTCCGGTGGAGAGGACAAGCAAAATGGTGCAATACCAGAAGGTTCTTGTCGAAAAATTGCTCCAAAATTTTCCATCTGACAACGCTGGCGGCAGAGTACGTGCTACCTTGGCCAACCGAGAAGGGGAGAAAAGGGGAGCACACAACAGTTCCGACAAAGGCAGGGCAACACACTCCAAGGCGTGGGACACCTTCATGACACCCCGCCAGCACCCTCACCCTGATGCGCAGCCTAGTGTCACAAGGAGGGAAAAGTTTTGGAAGATGGTGAAGGAGTACGTAGCAGACCGTGTCAGCGTCCTCAATGATCCCTCTGTGCCTTACAACTACTGGGTGTCCAAGCTGGACACGTGGTATGAACTGGCACTCTACGCCTTGGAGGTGCTGGCCTGCCCTGCCGCCAGCGTTCTGTCTGAGCGGGTATTTAGTGCTGCTGGTGGCATCATAACAGATAAGCGTATCCGCCTTTCCACCGAAAATGCTGATAGGTTGACACTTATAAAAATGAACAAGGCCTGGATTTCCCCTGACTTCTCCACTCCACTGGAGGAAAGCCCCGGGGGAACATAAAGTCACTTTAGATATGTTATTTACAATGATGGGAATACTCTGTATTCCCATTCACCCCTTCCACCCAAAAAATGGGTATATGGTTGACTCTCTTCCATATACCCTGGGATATAATTTTTATATAGGGCCAGCTCACCAGCGGGCCCTGTGATATAATTTTTATATAGGGCCAGCTCACCAGCGGGCGCTGTTTGACAATTTTTGTATAGGTCAGCTCACCAGCGGGCCTTCTCATATAATGTTTTATTGGGTCAGCTCTCTAGCGGGCCCTCTCATATAATGTTTTATAGCGTCAGCTCACTAGCGGGCCTTCGCATATAATGTTTAGGATGGTCAGCTCCGCAGCAGACCCTCACCCATAATGTTTTAGATGGTCGGCTCAGCGCACGTTTCCCTCTTAATCATGGCCCCAGTTCAGAAAAATCGAGGACATTTTTGGGAGAATTTGCCTCTGCGCACGTTTCCCTCTTAATCATGGCCCCAGTTCAGAAAAATCGAGGAAATTTTTTGCAGAATTTGCCTCTGCGCACGTTTCCCTCTTAATCATGGCCCCAGTTCCAAAAAATCGAGGAAAATTTTTGCAGAATTTGCCTCTGCGCACGTTTCCCTCTTAATCATGGCCCCAGTTCCGAAAAATCGATGAAATTTTTTGCAGAATTTGCAGATGATATACAAGTAAATATACAGCAAATACTTTTTTATTAACAATTTTTCGCCTAAAGTCGTTTTTATCTTCCTTTTTGTGTGTTTTACGGTCAGTCTGTAAAAATGGCATACTACGGGCGAAAGATCGTTCCCAGCAGCGATGTTGGAGTCCAAGATGCATCCAGACATCCTCCCTATGCTGTCCCTGAACCATTTCTGTGGTGTTTCCATCATTTTCTGCCCTTTTCCTATGGACCAGGCACCCTCCCCTCATCAGAGCAGGGGGTGCCTGGTGTAATGCTCGAGTCCTCCCATTGACGTCAATGGGGCTCGGGTGCTCGGCCGAGCACTCGAGCCTCCGGGGGCGCTCGGTCAGAGCACCCGAACACCCGAGCATTGGGGTGCTCGATCATCACTAGTAACTATGTAACATCTCCAGAATTCAAGGAGCTAAAATCCCTATTTAAAATGATGAGATTTATGTCAGTGGTTTTTGTTCCCTGTGGAGCAGTTGATGTGACCCAAACTTGTTTTTGTCTTTAATGCACTGAATACTGCTTTGGCACTGAAAGGGTTAAACCCTTAACAGAGTACGATATACCAGGACCCAGACGCTGGTACGGACGTTAAGGACTGATGACGTGCATTAAGAACTGGCGACGGTCCTGGCACGTCATGGAATACTGGAATAGCGGCGCAGCTGCACGCTGCTCTGCCTTCCCAGAATTCATTGCAATGAAAAAAAAAAAGTGCTGTGGTCGTTAAAGGGGATCTATCATCTCTACACAACTTTGTCTAAATCATTCTATTATATATCGAATATAATGAAAAGTGCATTAATTTTTATTTTTAAAATGCTTGTTTGACGAAATTAAAAGAAGTACGCCCTGCACCTACTTCC
Organism: Rhinophrynus dorsalis; assembly: GCA_037306005.1. Taxonomy (NCBI): domain Eukaryota; kingdom Metazoa; phylum Chordata; class Amphibia; order Anura; family Rhinophrynidae; genus Rhinophrynus; species Rhinophrynus dorsalis. The sequence goes on from CM074726.1 coordinate 184,452,848, forward strand.
GGGCAGACTGTGGATAGCTGATCTGTACTGCAGTCCACCGCTCTGCCTCTCTCTAGCCAGCCTCCTCCGATGATGGAAGCTTTCTGTCTGTAAGATGGAGCGCTCTCATTGGCAGAGATCGATTTCAGAGGGATGATCTTCAATTAAGATAAGGGAAAAACCTGTCAAGGGGGATCAGGGTTTTCATTGTTCTCATAGGAAGAAGAGTGCCCCTTGCTGTGACCTGTCCGGTCAAGAGACCAGATACCACATCCGCGGGGAGGTGGCTTTCACTAGGTAAAAAGGTTGGGAGAGGGATATTTTATCATTGAATTACACTTGAACTGCAACTCTGACAGTGTTGATATAATAGATGAGAGTTGGTACCGTGTTAGCCGTAGAAATACAGGATGCAAAATTTTTTTGTAAAGTTGATACCTTTATTGGCTAACTAAACAGATTTAAAATGCAAGCTTTCAAGACTTCTTAGGTCTCTTCCTCAGGCATGTTATACAGATGAATATGAAAACTTCTCTCTTAAATACAAGTACACATTACATTGTTTATAATGGAAATCAGATAACAACGTTAGTCAAGATATCAATTCCTTGATCAGTCAATGGTAGAGGATGTGATTTAAATAGCATTCTTCCTCTGGGTCCAGGTATTTATGATTCCAGAGGGACTGTCGTAAAAGTTAATTCACCATTAAGTACTGTGTCAGGAATTCCCTGTCCCTGTTCATGCCATAGGTCAAAGAGTCAAATTGTAACATTAATTTTACCTCCCATAATTTTCTGTCCCTCTGATTGCGAAATTGTCCCATTAGTACAGTCAATTTAATATCCCTGATACTGTGCCCACTTTGGCAAAAATGTTCTCCCACTGGTGTCTCTGTCTTTTTGTTGTTAATACTGGATCTGTGGGAATTAAACCTCTTATGTAATTTCTGTCCCGTTTCCCCCACATAAAGAGCTGTTGGGCATTTTGCACACATTTAAAGCAACTGATGGTAAGGAGTGCCCTGAACAAAAATACAAAAAATGGCACATTACCCTGCCTACAAAGTAGGTGTAAAACCTGTGCACACATTTATACCACAGACAAGATACCCATCCCAAACACCCAGTTACACCATAAGATCAATGGTAATTTCACCTGCAAATCATCCAATGTAATATACCTTATCATGTGTGCAAAATGCCCAACAGCTCTTTATGTGGGGGAAACGGGACAGAAATTACATAAGAGGTTTAATTCCCACAGATCCAGTATTAACAACAAAAAGACAGAGACACCAGTGGGAGAACATTTTTGCCAAAGTGGGCACAGTATCAGGGATATTAAATTGACTGTACTAATGGGACAATTTCGCAATCAGAGGGACAGAAAATTATGGGAGGTAAAATTAATGTTACAATTTGACTCTTTGACCTATGGCATGAACAGGGACAGGGAATTCCTGACACAGTACTTAATGGTGAATTAACTTTTACGACAGTCCCTCTGGAATCATAAATACCTGGACCCAGAGGAAGAATGCTATTTAAATCACATCCTCTACCATTGACTGATCAAGGAATTGGTATCTGGACTAACGTTGTTATCTGATTTCCATTATAAACAATGTAATGTGTACTTGTATTTAAGAGAGAAGTTTTCATATTCATCTGTATAACATGCCTGAGGAAGAGACCTAAGAAGTCTTGAAAGCTTGCATTTTAAATCTGTTTAGTTAGCCAATAAAGGTATCAACTTTACAAAAAAAGTGTTGATATAACACTCTCCATGGACCAGATAATATGAAGATTAATCAGAGCTGCTGTTTTTGTGAAAAATGACTATCCCTTTAATCCTGTCTCTACTAAACAAGGAATATTCCTCATTATTTACAGCCCAGTCACGTATTATCTCACCATGTTCCATTTATACCAGTTATGGGGCCAGTGAGCTCAACTGTAACTGTCTGTTCCACTGATGTTACTTTTTCCACCCCTTTGCTCCTCTTTACGCTTGTACCTCATTCTTCATTGTCCTTACAGGAGAACCACTACATCTTAATAATAGCCCAATATTACCCTAAATGGCCAGAAAATCCTAAGGACCTTTATGAATTTTAGCTGTTTGTCTTGATTCAAATGAGAACATCTTCAGCCAGGTGCAGATGTCATGTCCATGGATGGGGGGCACAAAAGTTCCTACCAGGACCAGGGCACACAAACTCCAGCCTCTGCATATGGAAATCTTAACCATTTAATTATCTGATATGGTGTTAAAATAATTCAGTTCCACAAATCCTCACTGAATTCATTGAGAAGTGCTAAAAAGAATTAGAGGAGTTTTGGACCAAACCATTTGCACCATAGGGGAAAATACACATTTTCCAAATGTCATCAAGCGTCTATTCATTTGATAGTTATGATTTACCATTTGAATGCAATCTCTGACATTCAAAAGATTAAAAGCCCCATTTGCTGAGGAGGAAGATCGATGTGCAATGGCAGGCGCCCCTCTGTAGGGTGCGCCTGTAGGCAGATGCCTACTCTGCTTATGGAAAATCTGGCCCTGAGGAAGTTGAAGCAATAATGGACTCTTCATCTGAGCCTGTGTCCCCACCTGATCATCAGATCAGGAGGAGGCTACTAACTCACTTCTCTAAATAAATGGAGGCCATTACTTATGAGCAAAATGAGAAAGGGAAATGGGGGAGCTTCTCATCATGTAGTATATTTGAAAATCAATGTGAAACAATCACTCATTTACTAAGTGGGTACTCAAATGACTACCATCATCGGACTGGTAATGAAAGTGCCTGTGGAGGATATTATCACTGCCCCCACACAGATATATCATATCTCTCAGTACGATCCTTCACCTGTGCTGATCCATAGGAATCACTTGACTTAAAACATGAAAAGAAAACCAGAAGGAGAGCACACCGATAGGCGTGAAAAACACAGATAGAATGTAATATATACAATGTAAATTTCTCTGTAGTTACATTTTCCACAATGACTGGCCGTAACCCTTCACATGCCGGTCATAAAAGCACACAGGGAATTTTGGGTGTAAGTCCTCCCCATTAATAGACTGTTTGTGTAGAACACCAAGCTCTTTTCCAGTATTCAGACTGAGATATATGAACTCCAGCACGATCAGATCAATATAAGGTATACATTTAATAAAAATACATATGTAAAGCAAACATATGTTAATTAAAATAAAAACACATAAAATAAAAATTCTAACTCTATCCCAACACGTTTTTTGGTCATTCAGACCATTTCTTCAGAGGAAATAATAACAATCTACTCTACACGATTATATTTGAACATCATCACGTTAAATAACAAAACACACACCTCCGATTTCCATGTGGATTTATTGTACTTTTTATACTGTTACAACATTATTAAATTAATATGCACAGTGTGTTACAATGTAGCAGAAAAGTATAAATAGATGTACCCATTCACAACTGTAACTCTTACGATACCCCTGAGGAAGTGGAGTTGTAGCTCCACAATATGTGTTGGGTTTCACCTCTGCACTCACTTAGTGTTGGGTCCCTCCCACACCCCCTGTGAGAACCCGCCTCCAGCTCCCAGAGACCAGTGCCATTGTTCTGCCGACAGCGTCGGCCTACACAAGTGTCTCCTAGGACTGTCATACTCCCAAGATCTATCTCATTTGGAGGATCATATATCACAGTTGGGCAGCAATTTTGTGTGTTAAAACATCGGAATAAAGATTCCAACACAGGGACAAAGTCAGGGCCAGGTTTACATCTCAGGAACCTGTAGGCACAGAAACCTGAAGCGCCCCCCCGTGGGCCATCTGCACTGGACACCTCCACAATGCTCCTAATCTCCACATTGCCCCCATCATCTCCATATTGTCCCCCATTAGCTCCAACTTGCCACCATCATCTCCATATTGCCCTCCCATTGCCCCCATCATCTCCATATACCATATTGCCCTCACATTGCCCCATCATCTCTATATACCATATTGCCCTCACATTGCCCCCATCAGCTCCATATTGCCTCCATCATCTCCATGTACCATATTGCCTTCACATTGCCCCCATCAGCTCCATATTGCCCTCACATTGCCCCCATCGTCTCCATATTACTCTCACATTGCCCCATTGTCTGTTTCCTACCTCTTCCCTGGTGGTCCAGCGGCAAGAGAGGTCTATGCCTCCTCCTTCTGCACAGAGCTGTAGCTGCTGGAGCTCCCGCACGGTCTTCTCTAATGCAGAGCGTTGGGATATGATGTAATCTCCCAGCGCTCTATATTACTAAAAACCCAATGAGGAAGAGCAGCAGCTACAGGTGTGTGCCGAAGGAGGAGGCACAGACCTGTCTTCATGGCGCCGGCTGGGGAGGTGACTCAGCTCAGGCGAATTTAATAATTAAAAAAAACACCACACACATGATCCCAGTGACAGGCGCCCCTCTGTTGGGCGCTCCTGTAGGCAGATGCCTACTCTGACTAACATAGTAACATAGTAATTCAGGTGGAAAAAAGACTTGCGTCCATCTAGTTCAACCCTTTTCCTATTCCTATTCCTGTTTACCATTGTTGATCCAAAAGAAGGCAAAAAAATCCCTCAATATAGCAATTTCAAATTCAACCCTGAATGAGGGAAAAAAAATTCCTTCTTGATTCCAAATTTCAATCAGATTTCTCCTTGGATCAACAAGCTCTAACTAAATATTAATCCCAATACTAACGTACCTAGCCCTCTATGTTATGCTCTTTTAAATAAGTATCCAGGCCCTTTTTGAAGGCATCTAATGTATTCGATAGCACCACCTCCTCAGGCAGTGAATTCCATACCTTTATTGTCCTTACTCTAAAGAAACCCTTCTGCTGCTGTAGATTAAATCTCCTTTCCTCAAGTCTAAGCGGGTGGCCCCTTGTCCTTTGTACTGTTCTGTTAATGAACAGGTCTTTAGAGAGTTCTTTGTATGGGCCCTGAACATATTTATATAGTGTTATGATATCCCCTCTAAGACGCCGTTTCTCTAGTGTGTACAAGTTTAACTTTTCTAGCCTTTCTTCATAACTAAAACCTTCCATTCCCTTACTAGTTCTGTAGCCCTCCTCTGCACTCTCTCTAGTTCCATAATGTCCTTTTTCAGAAAGGGCGCCCAGAATTGAACAGCATATTCTAGGTGGGGTCTTACCATGGACCTGTAAAGAGCATACAGTAAACATCAACATCAACACCCTGATGTTCTCATGATAAAAGAAACACTTATATTATGGTAAAAGTATGACACTTCAGAAACCATAGGTGGGACATCATTAATATTCCAACCAGAGGCGTTTGGTTATTAATAAGCAAATCAGTGCTGTTTGAATTTATAGACAAAAAACCGACCCCCAAAGGCAGCTATATATTTCTGACTTGTAAACATCAGAATAGTCCAATAGTTATTCTGAATATATATATATAAGTTCCTCCACCTTTAGCTCCCACGATCTTGGGAGAAGATCTCTCTTATACTTCAGCTAGACCAGAACATTGTCATGGGTGGCTTTAACATAACCATTAGCGCATACCTGGATAGAATGACAGATTCGGCCATGGATATTACTATTAGTTTAGCAAAATTTTCAGGATTCATGGGACATGGGACTGATCAACACATGGCACTCTCTGCTTCTTGGAGAGAAGAGATTTTCCTGTCTAACTGCCACCCATAAAATATTATCTTCCTTAGACTATGCATCCGTCTCTGAAAGTATGTGGAAGATGATAGTTGCCATTTCTTATCAAGAGTGGCCTCGGACCACTCTCAGTTGGTGCTTGTTAACCAGCTGGGCAGTTATTACTCAAATAAGATTTGCACTTTAAATCCATTCTGGGTATCCATACACCAGATTGCTGACCACCAAAAAAACAGATATTTTGGAGTTCTTTCAACTCAATATTGGATCTGCATCCCAGGAGATGAATTAGGAGGCCATCAAGCTGTAGCTAGAGGGTCACTTATTTGCCTTATTTTACCATATAAGTGGGGAGAAGACTCGAGTTTGAAGCGTGAGAGGCAGAGGCATAATATGTTGAAAAGGGAGGAACATTTTCCTATGAGATATTCATGACAGCCACCTCACTGTATACGGTTAGGTTGTCGGAGCAGAATACAAACCATATGCTCTATGAGCTACAGAATTTGTTTGATAATGGAGACAAGGCAGGTAAATTAATAACACATTTGGTTAAGGACAGTAGAGGGTAATGTAATATTACATCATTAGTCGATGACGAAGGCAGCTTGGTGGAATTTACCAATTACTACAAAAAGCTATATAATACTAAGACGAAGAAAACAACCTCACAAATTGAGGAGTACTTGTTGAAGTTCAGTGTGCCTGTATTATCTTTTGAGCATAAACAAATGTTGGACTCGTCAATTCTTCTGAGAGAGGTGATGGAGGCTATTGAAGACCTTGCAATACCCTGAAGAAGTGGGATTCTTGCCTGGTAAATCCACCTACCATAATCTTAGACATCTTTTTCTGCAATCCAGTCACATAAATATGGGTAATAGGGTGGTGGTGTTATTACCCATTAAATGTATAAAAGGTGTTCGAATCAACTGAGTGGGAATATCAGTGGTATTGTATATCACATAGACCTTTTTACTCATATCTATGTCACAAACATGAGATATGTGCGCAATAGTGATACCAGACACCTGGGACTTCTGTATTCCCATTGCTCACACTCGCCTCCAAAAAACATCCCGTGTAACCAATTTTACTGATTTACTCCTGGCTGGAAAAAGGACAGCAAATATATAAAATTGCTTGTGAATCAAATGGGAAAGACATTTGGGCCAGTCTGAAGATTGTGAGTGGGAAGAATTCAAGCAGTGTCCTGGTATGTTATGGTGACAACTCGCCATCAATTAGTTCAATTAAAAATCTTACACAGAGCATATTATATACCATAAGATGACACAACATTTGGAATAATGAATACTCATAAATGAGGTAGATGTTGCGAGATGGAGGGTATGTTGTAACATCTATTGATAGCATGCCCGGGAGTGCTGGCATTCTGTGAGTGGGTAGTGAAGACTGTATCGCTGGCTTGGCAATGACCAGTGCCCCTTGAAACCAAGCTTTGAATTTTATCAAAATATCCAGACCAGGTATGCCGGAGAGCAGGTTGTATGGTTCTGAAATAATTATTAGTAATGACATGACAGGTGGTGGCTATGGCTTGGATGTGCAAAAAACCTGCTACTACCATTAATTAGACCAACCTAGTTAATCATGATAATGCCCCAAACTATATACTACTTTTTCTGAATAGAGGGTTCCTCCAAAATTCTGACATATAAGGGACATATGGCTTAACTACTAAGGATTTGGTGAAAGGTCCTGTCGTGTTCCTGCAAAAAAACAGTGAAAACCACATGGTTAGCCTTTTTTTTTTGCTGGAAAATCCTTTCTAAATAAAGTGATTAAAATCTTTGCCAGTTTTTCAATAGCTGCAAACTTTTATTTTTTGAATTTTCGCCATAAAAATGTAACAAGCAACTACAGAGAGAGACGGTGCTAGGCTTTTGTGCTTTGAGTTAGTTTGCAAAATTGAGGCAAGAGAAACTCATAGTGATTGCTATAAAATATATCTAAAAGGAGGAGCTGGATGGACTGATAGGCAACCAGTGAGTCTGAGGAGGAGGATGTGACCACTACCAATTTTAACGGGTCTGGATTCCCTAATTCTCCAGGCCCAATGATGGCCAGTCCCCCCAACATCACCCCTAGGGATATTGGGGAAATTTGTGCCATAGAAGAAATAAGACAGTAGTGAGCAGGAACAGTCAGCTACCTATGCCTAATGCCAGTGCTGCTCCTGTTCCCAATGCTGTGCCTGCTGCCAGTGTGTCTGTGATTCTCAGGGCATAAGAAGGGGGAGATTATGCCAAGTTTGACAGCAGGGGACCCTAAGTCACACTAGCCATCCCCAAGCAGTCCCACCACTACTGCTAGCATTAATATCCATAAGCTACAGACACTGAGTATTAGGAGTGAGGGAGAGGGTGATAATACTAGTAGTGAGGAAGACTCAGAGACTGAAGTTGATGTGGTTGGTGTTAGTAGCTTGGGCGTCCATGGGGGGGCACTTGCCCCCCCTGGATTTTCATCTCTTACCATTTAAAACATGAGCGGGGCCTGTAGCTCTTGCTCGCACTCTGTAGCACTGCTCCTTCTGCTGCCTGCGGCAATCACCTCTCCTCTCTCCTCCACGACGTGGCGCCCGTCACGCACAATTGGCAGCCAATGAGAGAGGGGTATCCAACTCTTCTCTCTCATTGGCTGCAGTGCAGTCTGCACTGCAGCCAATGAGAGAGGAGAGTTGGATACACCTCTCTCATTGGCTGCCAACTGTGCGTGATGGGCATCGTGTCGCGGAGGGGAGAGGAGAGATGATCGCCACGGGCAGCTGAAGGAGCAGTGCTGCAGAGTGCGAGCGAGAGCTACAGACCCCACTCAGGAGGAGACCTGGTGGACTGCATTTTTCAAGGGAAGGCTGCTGGGTGCACATCATCTGAGGCTGAGCCAAGGTAAAGGAAGGTCATGGTGTGACTGAGGTCTGCCAGGCCCTGGGGTAAGGTGGGCGAGGTATAGTGCAGTTTGCCTGCCCCAAAATTGTTTCCCTTTGACTTTATTCATATGGTCCATTGTTTGTTTTTACCCTGTGAAGCAATGTGCAATGGGAAGCTGATGGGGGCAATGTGAGGGCAAATTAGAAGCTGATGAGGCAAGTTAGAAGCTGATGGGGGCAATGTGAGAGCAAGCTGGAGCTGATGGGGGCAAGTTGGAGGCTTGGAGCTGATGGGGGCACTTTGAAGCAAGTTGAAGCTGATGGGGGCAAGTTGGAACTGATGGGGGTAATGTGAGGGCAAGTTGGAGCTGATGGAGCAATGTGAGGGCAAGTTGGAGCTGATGTGGGGGCAAGTTGGAGCTGATGGGGGCAAGTTAGAGCAAGTTGAAGCTGATGGGGGCAAGTGGAAGCTGATGGGGCAATGTGAGGGCAAGTTGGACCTGATGGAGCAATGTGAGGGCAAGTTGGAGCTGATGGGGGCAAGTTGGAGCAAGTTGAAGCTGATGGGGGCAAGTTGTAGCTGATGGGGGAAATGTGAGGGCAAGTTGGAGCTGATGGAGCAATGTGAGGGCAAGTTGGAGCTGTTGGGGGCAAGTTGGAGCTGATGGGGGCAATATGAGGGCAAGTTGGAACTGATGGGGGCAAGTTGGAGCTGATGGGGCAATATGGAGCTGATGCGGGGCAACATGAGGGCATTATGGTTATGTGGGGGTAATGCGTAGATTTGGAGCATTGTGTAGGTGTCCAGTGGAGCTGGCCAATGAGGGGGGGGCACTTCAGATTTCTGTGCCTACAGGCTCCTGAGATGTAAATCCGGCCCTGAGTTTGACTGTGTTTTGAGTATTTTGATCGGTTAAATAGTTTTGTGTTTTAACTCTTTATTAGATAAAACTTTTCTAGATTTTCACCAATAGATGGCACTAAAAGACTGAAGATAATTTAACAGAAAGTTCCCAAATATCCTTGCTAAAGAGGTAACAGACATGAAATTTTGCACCTTATCTCACCATCTATGACACATTTATGTCTCTTACCAGAAAATTACTGAATAAACCTCATTTCTACAATCAGATAACAATGTTTAAGAAACATATGGTCTTGGGATGAATCAACATTTTACAGACAATCAATGTATTTCAACAACCCCCTCCCCCCCAGTGACTCATTGGGTCGTTATCCAATAATAATATCTACGTCTTTCATTTTTAACAATTATAGAGGTAAATATGTATTTCTGAACAATACAGCTAGTACTTAAAGGGATCTATCACCCCTATACATGTTGGTCTAAATAGTTTATGTAGTGACTAGATGTTATAACATTTTCATTTTTTAATAAAATAATTATATCATCTAGTCACTACATAAACTATTTAGACCAACATGTATAGGAGTAATAGATCCCCTTTAACATGGATATCATTTTCTACTGATTTCCATGCTTAATATCCTATATACTATATATTTATTTTTTCAATATGAAACTATTTTCTGTGTTTCTTTATAAAGAATAACACATAATATCTCTTTATGAGTTAAAGGTTAACTCATTTGATATTATGTTCTAGACTTGACCTAGAATGTTTATTCAAACACAATACATTTTAATTTGCACTTTTGAAGAAAAAAAAAAGGTAACAGCAACTTATATTCTACACCGAGAGACAAAATGGCTTCCATAGCTTCTATTTTGATAACATGTTAAACGTATAGGATAAATACACCAACAAAACAAAACAAGAGCTAGAGAGAAGGATTGCTCACACAGACACCCATTTTCCTCTCCTTGGTACAAGAGGTGTGGAAGCTATTCTGGTATGTGTAGATTAGTAAATTGATGTTAGGGAGGAACAAGGACTGAAGATCAATTCTAGTGACTGTTCTTATGCAGAATTAGCATTGTACACTCACTCCATTCTCATAAGGTTACTTTGCCCCTACATGGGATTAATACAATGACCCAACAAATATGGTAGCAGTTATTAGAAATATAATGGAAAACATAAATTCATTTTAAGAATCTTGACAACTTGACATCTTGCGATCTTTCAGTGTCTGAGGAAAGTCTTCATCCTATATAATAATTTGCTAGGATGTTTGTCACGATGCAGTCATGAGAAGTAGAGACTGCTCGCGTTCGGGCAGTCTCTACTGCACATGATTGCATCGCGAGAGTGAGGTGACGCAAGACTGCATTTTGTGGAGCAGTGAGGTAGCAGCCTCTTAACTCTTTGAGTTCCAGAGGGGTATGCAACACATTGCTAGTACTCAAAGGGTTAACATTACCCGCACCTTGGCCCGAGCTTTTGGACTAGTTACATATAATTAAATTACAAACGTGTCATTTGGCTAACTATGTTGCAATAAACATTGACCTGATCTTGAATTATGCAAAAGTGTATATAAATAAAACAATTTAAATGTGCCTCTGGAACATAATTTACTATATATAATATCTGGTTAGAAAGAGTGAGGTATGCGTGAAAGAAAAAGAGGGCGAGATCTGAATGCAAATTAGAGTTGTGTCTTTGTGTGATTGGAAGGAGGTTCTCACCCAAGTTTTGATGGTACATGGCCACGTCCATCATCCCTTTGATGCAATGAAGTTGTCCTGTCCCCTTAGCAGAAAAACACCCCAAAGCATAATGTTTCCACCTCCATATTTGACGGTGGGGATGGTGTTTTTGGGGTCATAGGCAGCATTCCTCCTCCTCCAAACACGGCGAGTTGAGTTGATGCCAAAGAGCTTGATTTTTGTCTCATCTGACCAGAGCACTTTTACCCAATTCTCCTATGAATCATTCAGATGTTCACTGGAAAACTTCAGACGGGCCTGTACATGTGCTTTCTTGAGCAGGGGGACCTTGTGGGCGCTGCAGAATTTCAGTCCTTCACGGCGTAGTGTGTTACCAATTGTTCCCTTGGTGACTATGGTCCCAGCTGCCTTGAGATCATTGACAAGATCCCCCATGTAGTTCTGGGCTGATTCCTTACCGTTCTCATGATCACTGAAGCTCCACGAAGTGAGACCTTGCATGGAGCCCCAGACCAAGGGAAATTGACAGTTATTTTGTCTTTCTTCCATTTGCGAATAATCGCACCAACTGTTGTCACCTTCTCACCAAGCTGCTTGGCGATGGCCTTGTAGCAAATTCCAGCCTTGTGTAGGTCTACAATCTTGTCCCAGACATCCTTGGACAGCTCTTTGGTCTTGGCCATGGTGGAGAGTTTGGAATCTGATTGATTGCTTCTGTGGACAGGTATCTTTTATACAGGTAACAAGCTGAGATTAGAAGCACTCCCTAATCTCAGCTTGTTACCTGTGTAAAAGACACCTGTGAGCCAGAAATCTTATTGATTGATAAGAGATCAAATACTTATTTCACTCGGTAAAATGCAAATCAATTTATAACTTTCTTGAAGTTTTTCTGGATTTTTTGTTGTTATTCTATCTCTTACTGTTCAAATAAACCTACCATTAAAATTATAGACTGATCATTTCTTTATTAAAAAAAAAAATAAAAAAAAATAAAAAAATTCAAAAAAATTTCAAAAAATACAAGGGGGATGGGGGGTGTCCCACAGATCAGCAAACACTGATTTGCAGCAAATTGATCACTCCAAGAGTGATCAGATGGGGGGCAACGTATTGATCACTGCAAACCAGTGATCAAATGGTTCATTTTATCTTTCTTTTTTTAACTTTTTCACACAGGAACGATCTGGCTCACTGGAACACGATCTGGCACTATGTCTCTCTGTCTCTCTCCACCTCAGCAGTGTGCAAGATGGAGGGAGGCAGAGATATATGACAGGGACAGTATTTACAAATACTGTCCCTGTCATTCAGCATTTGCAACATGGGATTCGCTCATCAAGCGAATCGCATGTTGCTACAAAGTTTCTATTGGTTGTTACTAAGTGTCCCGGTACCGGGACACTTAGTAACAAGCAGCCCGCGCTCTCCCATCGCTCCGTGTGGCCGCGATGGGAGAGTTTAACCCATGACGGTGCAGGACCGTCATGGGTCCTTAACAGGATTGCAACCCATGACGGTCCTGCACCGTCATGGGTCCTTAAGGTGTTAAAGGTCCATCTAAAAAACAGCTAATGGCAGTTTGATAATCCTTACGGCCAATAGACTTACGTGCATTGAGACACATGGAACAAGAATCCCCAGATCCATTCAAAGGATTACGGTACTGTTAACAGCTGAATAAAAGATACACTTAAAGGACACAAGTTAAGACCCACTTTTCTTAGCCGTTAGATACTTAACGGTCAAAAGAAAACACCCGTTACATAGGAAAACAGACAAAATGCTTAACGCACAAGCATGTAAATGGCAAAATAAACCTGTTCAATGCCGAAAGAACACAAAAATGTGGCCAGACACCACAAATCACTGTCACACACAACCACAAGCAACACCATGGGGACAAGGACTTGCAAAAACACACCAACACAACATGGCATGGAACAATGGGACTTATCACACAACACGGACACCAGCCAATACAAAACAAGCTCACCTGTTCAACATCACCACACAATCCAGACACAACCTGCACCCCACAACTTCACACCCACAACTGGCAGAGACAGAGCAATCAGAACAAACCACATCTTAAAACACACACACTTGCAAACACTTACCTGGACAACAAACACCTACCCATTGGTCAGCACTCACCATATCACCACACCTACACAATGCGCTACCAGGTACTTAAAATGACAGCTCACCACACTCACTTGTGGCTTGTTTTCCACTCAGGGAGAGAGAGAGATAGAAAGAGAGATAGAGAGAGAACAATAAATATGTTGGGATCCTTATTGATGAGAAGACTGCGGAGAAGGCGTGCAAGGTCGAGAGCTAGGGAACAACTGCAACCCCCAGGAACACCTGATCAACAGCCTTCACCTGTTGCAAGTAAGGAGGCTCTAGCTCAACAGCTAAACAGGAGCCCATCCCAACCTGGAGGACATCACCTGCCTGCAGATCCACAGCTCCAGCAACAGGATACTCCCCAGCAACAGGATGCTCCCCAGCTGCCACAGGGACCCCTGCAGCAGTGGAGGATATATAGATGACCACCAAGGCCCAGGGTGTACCGCCCAAGAGGCACTATCTTTGGAATGACCAATGAAGAGGTGTTTGATCCCTACAGGTTGAGGCCGCACATCATCATTGTCTTGTATGAGGTCATCAAGGATCAGGTGGATCCCATCTACATCCCCAACCATGCCCTCAATGGCCTGCAAAAACTCATCTCAAGCAGGGCTTTTAAGCAAGGGGAGGCATGCACAGGGTCATGGGTGCTATAGATTGCACCCATGTTCGTATCAAAGCCCCAGCACGTGACGCACAGCTATTCATCAACTGGGAGAACTTCCACTCCATGAACGTTCAGATGGTGTGTGACAGCAACATGAGGATAATGAATGTCTTTGCAAAATATCCTGGCAGCTCTAATGATTCATACGAAAACAGAAACAGCCCACAGTGCTAGCTCACCATAATAAATACATGTAGTGAATAAAAAAAAAAGTGTTAAATAACTGGCATCTAGATAGGAGCAAGGAATGAAAGGGTTTTCCAATACCCTCAAAGAACATTGGGCCGAAACCCAAAGTGCACATACAAGACAAAGAACAGACCTAGGCTCCTCCATACCAATGTGTGCCCTGACTTAGGCATATATAATAAAAGTGTGTATATATGTGTTCTAACCTAGATATATATACTAAACTACTGAAAACTGAGAATTTAGTCAATCATTTGGCCAAAGAATGTAAGCTTGCCAACCCCGTCAAGGTATCTCAAGTTTTGGCAAGTACCTACTCTAATGCACCTTTAATTCCTATCTAAAATTAAAATACATTAAAATTCTAAGTTTGAGAAAGCAGCTGAAGATGTTATAAGGAAACGCGTACCTAGTTATGTAACATAGAATATGCAATTAAAAACAAAAGAACACACTACTAATTTAGAAGAATTGCATACGCTGTGTTACATAATTGGACCCTGTGATGTATTCTTGCAAACAGATGATGGCAGAGATACACTAATGTATGTTGGGAATGATAAAGAGGTGATCCAGGGGACATACTTCCACAGTGATTTCATGTCCACGGTTTCTGTGTTGCTCAATATAATCAATGTTCTGAGATTACTTTGTGGCCAGACACCACAAATCACAACAAGCAACACCACAAGGACAAGGACCTGCAAAAAAACACACCAACACAACATGTCACGGAACAATGCGGGTTATCACACAACATGGACACCTGCAAATACAAAACAAGCTCGCCTGTGCAACATCACCAGACGATCTAGACACAACCTGCACCCCACAACTTCACACCCGCAACTGACAGGGACACAGCAATCAGAACACAATACATCTTAAAACACACACACACACCTGCAAACACTTACCTGGACAACAAACACCTTCCCATTGGTCAGCACTCACCTCATCACCACACCTACACAACGCCCTACCATGTACTTAAAGGGACAGCTCACCACATTCACTTGTGGCTTTTTTTTTTCACTCAGGGAGAGATAGAGAGAGATAGAGAGAAAACAATAAGTATGTTGGGATACTTATTGATGAGAAGACTGCAGAGAAGGCGTGCAAGGGCAAGAGCTGGGGAACACCAGCAACCCCCAGCACACCTGATCAGCAGCCTTCACCTGTTGCAAGTAAGGAGGCTCTGGCTCAACAGCCACACAGGAGCCCATCCCCACCTGGAGGACATCACCTGCCTGCAGATGCACAGCTCCAGCAACAGGATGCTCCCCAGCAACAGGATGCTCCCTAGCTGCCACAGGGAGCCCTGCAGCAGTGGAGGATGTATAGATGACCACCAAGGCCCAGGGTATACCACCCAAGGGGCACTATCTTTGGAATGACCGATGAAGAGGTGTTTGATCCCTACAGGTTGAGGCCGCACAGCATCATTGTCTTGTATGAGGTCAACAAGGATCAGGTGGATCTGATCTACATCCACAACCATGCCCTCAATGACCTGCAAAAACTCATCTCAAGCAGGGCTTTTACGCAAGGGGAGGCATGCACAGGGTCACGGGTGCTATAGATTGCACCCATGTCCATATCAAAGCCCCAGCACGTGACGCACAGCTATTCATCAACTGGGAGAACTTCCACTCCATGAACGTTCAGATGGTGTGTGACAGCAACATGAGGATAATGAATGTCTGTGCAAAATATCCTGGCAGCTCTAATGATTCATACAAAAATAGAAACAGAAAAAGCCTAGTGCGCTAGTTCACCATAATCAATACATGTAGTGAATAAATTAAAAAGTGTTAAGTAACTGGCATCTAGATAGGAGCAAGGAATGAGAGGGTGCTCCAATACCCCCAAAGAACATTGGGCCAAAACTCAAAGTGCACATTCAAGACAAAGAACAGACCTAGGCTCCTCCATACCAATGTGTGCCCTGACTTAGGTATATATAATAAAAGTGTGCATATATGTGTCCTAACCTAGATATATATACTAAACTATTGAAAATTGAGAATTTAGTCCATCATTTGGCCAAAGAATGTAAGCTTGCCAACCCCGTCAAGGTATCTCAAGTTCTGGCAAGTACCTACTCTAATGCACCTTTAATTCCTATCTAAAATTAAAATACATTAAAATTCTAAGTTTGGGAAAGCAGCTGAAGAAACGCGTACCTAGTTATGTAACACAGTGTATGCAATTAAAAACAAAAGGACACACTACTAATTTAGAAGAACTAGTAGTGTGTTTTTTGTTTTTAATTGCATACACTGTGTTACATAACTGGTCCCTGTGATGTATTCATGCAAACAGATGATGGGAGTGATACAGTAATGTGTGTTGGGAGTGATAAAGAGGTGATCCAGAGGACATACTTCCACAGTGATTTCATGTCCATGGTTTCTGTGTTGCTCATTATAATCAATGTTCTGAGATTGCTTTAGTTTGAAATAACTCAGTACATGGGCTACATCAACAAACAACAAGACTAAGTGGACAAGTGTTATCACTGGTGAAGTCTGTTACAACCTTAGTAAAACAACAACTCAGCTTACTGCAGAGTCCAATGCTCACCCCAGGATTTCAATGGCTACACATTGAAATCCTATGATGAACATTGGGTTGCCCAGTAAGTTGGTTTCACAATAACAGTGTGAATCAAAGACTATTTCCCTTCATGTTCCTTCTGTCCTGCTAGTTAGTTCTCTGCTAAGTCAAATAGCTGTTTGTTTGTTTCACCCCTTAAATACAACAGTTGATGAAGACGAATGTTCAGTGTTGCACTGATTGTTGTGCTAAGGGGAATGTTTTGTTCAAATTCAACCCACAACATCGCCATATAACACTGTCATGTTATATGGCTCCAGGGATGGATTGCCAGTTGAATTTGTACAACGGTGTGTGTGTGAACCCATGTTGTAACATCCCACAAACATGTTACCTAGGCAGAAGTTGTGTTCACTGCATTGCTTGGCAATATATTGGAGACAATTCTGCCACCCAAGCTATCACCAAACACAAAGCATGTCAGACAGGATTCAAATGTACAGTGTTTTGTTTATTAAGGGGGAACATAACAAGTTGGGCAGTTTATTTTTTTTTGGGGGGGATCTTAGACTGGGTGCCAGAGGTGGATGCCCTGGCTGATGGCCTGGTCACCCTTTCCATTGGAGTCATCTGCTGCTGTGTCCTCAGCTGCTGCTGTGTCCCCTGCTGCTGCTGCTGCTATGTCCTCTGCTGCTGCTGCTACATCCTCTGCTGCTGCTGCTGCTGAGTGTGCTGTGGCTGCTGCTGCTGCTGCTGCTGCTGCTGCTGTGACAGCTGCTGGAGTGGCTGGTGCAGATGATGGGTATATGCTCACCACATTAAGTGACTCACTGCTGCCCACTGATGTCTGTGCTGGTGATGGAGTAAAAATTTCCATCAGTAGAGGGCAATGGGGCTCCCCAATCAGTTACAGGGGTTGGTAGTCGAGATGCCAAGGGTCGTACTTTGGCCATTTGAAGGTGCTTAGCCCCCACCTGGGATCATACCTGGGGTCATGCTGGGGAGCCATCCAGGAGGGTAGGTCCATCTTGGAGGAATATGGCCCATATTGGGTGATGGCCACAGTCCCCGGCATCCATTGCATCCCTGGTGGTTGTGGTGGTGCTGATGGAGGGTAGTAGCTCCTAGAACTGGTGGGATGCATCCACCTCTCCTCCTGTTGCATCTAGGCACTGTACTGGGGTTGAGCATCCTGTCGTGGTGCAGACAGTTGGGGAGCAGCCAGTGGTGGTGCAGCCAGCTGTGGAGGAGGTGTGGGTGGTGAGTACGGTGACCGCCGGCTGGTCCCCTCCTCTGTATACTCCTCACTGGGTGGTGTGGTAGCCTCCTTCATGGGTTCCTGCTGTTGTGGAGGCCTGTAAACTGTGTGAAGAAATGAGATTGTGTGATTAGTAAACATAGCCATGATAGGATTAAAGGGATATTAATACTTAAAATGTGAAAAGAAAAATACATGTTGTAGGGTTTACCCCCCTGAGTAAAACAAGGGTACTCTCACTGCTGAAGGGTGTTTCATTCAAAACGTATCACAGCTCAAAGTTGAATTCCTTTGGTGCAATATCCCAGTGGCCTGAAATTGTACAGTGGCACTGTTGCTACATCATCCTATGGAGATTCATGGTCCCGGGACCAGAGCTGTCCATAGGATGGTGTAGCAACAGCACCACTGTACAATTTCAGGCCACTGGGATATTGTCCCTGAAATATTTGTGTTTGAGCTGTGAGACTTTTTGAATATAACACCTTTCACTAGTGGGAATACTATTGTTTTACTATCCCTTTAATGGGATGGCAATGGTTAATTTCACCTTGATGTAATATTGTAGGTATTGTAAAAAGATGTGGGTCGATGTTAATCCTGTCCCTCCAACCCTCATGGTTAGATAGATTTTGCCCTGTGTGACAGCTAGAGATATCAGTCATTTGACCACACGGAGGCTCTTCAGCAGAGCCAAAATTGCCCCATGTAGAGATAAGTACTTCTTTGCAATGGTCCACAGAGTCTGCTTGCAAACCAGGCACACTTTGTAGACCATTCCTAAGAAGTATTTATCTCTAAATGGAGGTCCAGTGGTGTTAGGATACAAATGCAGACGTTCATATACTGTTTTAATTCCTTCCTCTACTGGAATTACTGTATAGAGACTACTAACATCTAGAGTCACTAGGAAAGTGCTCTCTGGTAGTGGATCTAGGTTTTTCAATTTAACCAGTAAGCTTGTGGTATCTTTAATGTGAATGATGGCGCTATACTTAACCCTGCCATCTCTATTAGCAAAATTATATACAGAGATTGCAATTCACTCGGATTAACTGGATTGATTATCAACATACATTAGTCATTTTATGTGAGGTGCATATTTCCCCTTTATCTATAACGATAGTTGATGCCCAGGATAAAAGTGATTACCCCTATGAGAATCCTGTGCGATGAGATGGAGACATCGCGCTATACGTAAGACTAGGATCACTTACTGATACGCTATTATCACCGTGGACTACACTGTGGCAAATTGTTGCTACATTGTAGCAGTAAGCTATGGCTACATAGTTAACACAATGTGACAACATCATTTTCCATGATTTACAATTTATTCCACATATGGTAGACAATGATTGTATCGTAACATGCTTTTGAAGTATTATTGATTGTACGATCTAGGGGTTAGTCTCTATCTTAATCCCTCTGGATATAATACCAGAGCGATGTAATTTGTTTTTATCATGTTTTACTTTTCACTGTCTTTCACTTGCACAATGCCATGAATATTCATTTGTGTCACTTTGTTGTGACTGGCTATTTCGAAGTAGTGCGTAGGGCGCACTTTGGCGCCAATCTCAATTAAGATGGGTGTTTAAGGATATTTAAGAAGAAGGCCTCAGTGCTGGCCGAAACGTCAATTGGAATAAATCCACCTGTTCACTGCTAAAGAAGTTTCCTGATCGTGCTTTCCATAACTCCTTCTTTCGCTATATATATATATATATATATATATATATATATACTAGTTGAACAGCCCGTTACACGGGCCACAGTGTCACAGCCTTCGGAGCGCCCAGCTCTGAATCAGCCGCGGCGTGGCCAGTCTCTACTGCTCATGACTGAAGCACGCGCAGCAGTGTGTACTGCGCATGTCGCGGCATTACAATTTAGCAAATTATAATATAGGATAAATAAATGGATATATACAATGGCACACCACTATTAAATCAAATATTGTTATAGATGAGGTGCACGTCCCATAGAAAATACTAAAGGTATACTCAGGATCAGTATCAAGGTCCTTTTTAAGGACCAAAAACGTTTGGGAATATGGAACTTAATGCTTGATTAAAGGGATAGTAATACTTAAAATGTAAAAAAAAATATGTTGTAGGGTTTATCCCCCTGAGTAAAACAAGAGTACTCCCACTGCTGAAAGGTGTTTCATTCAAAAGTTATTAATTTTCAAAGTTGAATTTTTTAGGTGCAATATCACAGTGGCCTGAAATTGTACAGTGGCGCTGTTGCTATACGATCCTATGGACAGCTCTGGTCCCGGGACCATAAATCTACATATATCATATGTGTTTGATCATGAGAATGCTCTGGTTTGGTGCGAAACGCATAATTCTTACCATCACCTGTAAGTTTGCCGTTACCCGATCCATAAGTCTTGTTACCTTGCTGTTCAGAATACTACTATTGCAGGTATGATTTTTATATTATGGAATAAAGATTGATGATTTTAAGAAGATTGATAATTTGTGCATTCCTGCTTTTGAAAAGAACAAAATCAGAAGTGGTGCAATATTTTGGTGTTTGTACCAGTGGAACCAGACTGAGAATCAGACAGTGTATGTAGGGATCTGTTACTACTAGTGGAGCCAGGCTGGGTGTGGGGGGGACAGACAGTATATGTGGGGATCTGTGATTACCATACCAGTGGAAACAGTCTGGGGTCAGACAATGTATGTGTTTATCTGTGTCTACAGGATAAACCAGGCTGAGATGGGCAAACAGTGCATGTAGGGATCTGTGACTAGCAGTGTAAAGGAGCCAGGCTGGGGGGCAGATCGTGTATGAGAAGATCTATGTCTACCAATTGAATCAGGTTGTATGGAAGACAGTGTATGTAGGGATATGTGACTACCACTGGAATCAGGATTGGGACAAACAATGTATGTGGAGATAGTCATTGCCAATGGAACCAGGCTGTTGGCAGAGAGTGGATGTGGTATATATGACTACCAGTGGAACCAGGCTTGGGTAGGCAGGCAATGTATGTGGGGATTTGTGTCTACCAGTGACATTAGGATGGGGGCAGACAGTGTATATGGGGATCTGTGACTAACAGTGGAACTAAGCAGGGCACACACTGTATATGTGGGATCTGTGACTATCAGTGGAACCAGACTTATGAGAATGTGGGTGGTAACCTTTGAAAATTTCCAGGAGTGTTCAACTAAACGGCACAGTGATGAAAAGGGTGACATGAGAATCTCACTCTGCATCAAAAGCGTGAGATTCTCATGTTGTGACATTAAGCGTCACTTCAAGCCTTCAACCTAGAGGGATGTCCAGTTTATTGCATTGCATTGAGAGTAATATTTTACTGTTGATGATGGGAGTTGTAGTCAGCTGAATTATCTTCCAATGCATTCAGTTCCACAAATTCCCATTGAATTAATGGAGGAGTACGAAAACCAACAGAAGCAATTATGGAGCAAACCCTCTGCGTTATAGAAGGAAAATTCTAATTTCCCAAATCCCATTCATTTTATTGGGGGGTTTAACCCTTTAAATGAAGATGGGTTGCCAAACCAGACCTCTATAGCATTAAAATGGTTAACATTGGTAATTTTCATTTGATCCTAATAGTGCAGATGGTTTGTCTGATTTATTCTTTCTTGTTTTAAGCAGTACTGTTCCTTTCAGTGTATTGATATGAAGACATTTAGTAACAGGCACATGATTTATATCTGATTGGCTGATCTCTGGCTGTGGTATAGGGTGTTGTGTATGGGTGAAGGGAAAGGAGGATTGCTGACTATTATGTAACCAACAGGCATAGGCACAACACAATAAATCCCTCCTTCAGGGTTTGACATATAAAAAGTACTAGGAGAGGAGTAGTAGATTAAAGACAGGACAGACTCAGCCTCAGCATGGAGATCCTTAGTGCTACAGCCTTTCTGCTAATAATCACAGTGATATTCCTGATCCTAAGTATAACCCAGAGTAAAAGACAGCAGGGCAAGGGAAAACTGCCCCCAGGACCCACCCCACTGCCCATCCTGGGCAACATCCTGCAGCTGAATGGAAATGAAGTTATCAAGTCCCTTACTGAGGTATGGAAAAGTAGTGGGTGCATGGAACAGAATGTAAGCAGAGGTGGGAAAATAAGAGCCTTTTATCTGATAACATTAATCCTTTCAGTACCAGAGTGGTGTGTGCAATACATTACTTTCAATGCATTACACACTCCGCTAGTCCTTGTATTTTCATTTATTCATTCATATGTTTATGATAAAGTGGTGAGTCCTTTATTAGAACATTAACATCTCTTAATGATATTCCTCCACTTACTTTAATCAGTGCATGAATTCCTAATGGCCTTTATGAATCAATTCCTTGTCTATTGGTTCCCCCCAATTAATCTTTATCAGGTACTGGATATTATGTCTAATGGAGGAGTTTATGGATCTGTAGTGCACTGACATAGGATCCTATCTGCTTTCATGCATATAATATACAGTACAGATTAACCCTTTGAGTATCAGAGAGGTTCACAGAGGATTGCAAAGCAACGCAGTGCATACCACTCTGGCACTTAGAAGGCTAAAGATTAATGTTGGCAAAAACATTCAGAAAGAGCATTAGAATAATGTATATATACATGGGGAAGAGATGTAAAAAGAGAGGAAGGGAGAGTGGATAATCCTATATAATAATTTGCCAAGTTGTGTGTAACGTCCGACATGCGCAGTAGACACTGCTGCGCGTGTGGCAGTCATGAGCAGTAGAGACTGCCCGCGCCGCAGCTGATACAGAGCTGGGCGCTCCGAAGGAGCGTCCGGCTCTGTATCAGCCGAGGCGCAGGCAGTCTCCACCGCGTGTGACTGCCCCGCGACCGGCTGCCAGAGGCTCTGTATCAGCCGAGGCGCGGGCAGTCTCCACTGTGTGTGACTGCCCCGCGACCGGCTGACAGAGGCACTGTGGCCCGTGTAACGGGCTGTTCAACTAGTATATACATAAATGGGATGAGATGTAAAGAGATAGGAAGGCAGAGTGGATAATATATACATAGATGGGACGAGATGTAAAGAGAGCGGAAGGGAGAGTGGATAATATATACAAAGATGGGACGAGATATAAAGACAGAGGAAGGGACAGAGGATAATGTATACATAGATGGGACGAGATGTAAAGAGAGAGGAGGGGAGAGTGGATAATGTATACATAGATGGGACGAGATGTAAAGAGAGAGGAAGGGAGATTGGATAATATATACATTGACGGGACGAGAGAGATAGGAAGGGAGAGTGGATAATGTATACATAGATGGGATGAGATGTAAAGAGAGAAGAAGCTAAAGTGCATAATATATACATAGATGGACAGATGTAAGGAGGGAGGAAGGGACTGTGGATAATATATACATAGATGGGACGAGATGTAAATAGAGAGGAAGGGAGAGTGGATAATGTATACATAGATGGCACGAGATGTAAAGAAAACGGAAGCTAAAGTGGATAATATATACATAGATGGGATGAGATGTAAAGAGAGAGGAAGGGAGAGTGGTTAATGTATACATAGATGGGACGAGATGTAAAGAGATAAGAAGTGAGAGTGGATAATACATACATAGATGGGACGAGATATAAAGAGAGAGTAAGGGAGAATGGCTAATATATACATTGATGGGACGAGAGAGATAGGAAGGGAGAGTGGATAATGTATACATAGATGGGACGAGATGTAAAGAGAGAGAAAGGGACAGTGGATAATGTATACATAGATGGGACAAGATGTAAAGAGATAGGAAGGGAGAGTGGATAATGGATACATAGATGGGAGGAGACGTAAATAGAGAGGAAGGGAGAGTGGATAATGTATACATAGATGGGACGAGATGTAAAGAGAGAGAAAGGGACAGTGGATAATGTATACATAGATGGGACAAGATGTAAAGAGATAGGAAGGGAGAGTGGATAATGGATACATAGATGGGAGGAGACGTAAATAGAGAGGAAGGGAGAGTGGATAATGTATACATAGATGGGACGAGATGTAAAGAGAGAGGAAGGGAGAGTGGATAATGTATACATAGATGAGACAAGATGTAAAGAGAGAGGAAGGGAGAGTGGATAATGTATACATACATGGGACGAGATGTAAAGAGAGAGGAAGGGAGAGTGGATAATTTATACATAGATGGGACGAGATGTAAAGAGAGAGAGGAAGGGAAAGTGGATAATGTATACATAGATGGGACGAGATATAAAGAGAGAGGAACGGAGAGTGGATAATATATACATTGATGGGACGAGATGTAAAGTCAGCACCAGAAAGTTATGGTAAAGTACATAGCGATGAGCAGGAGATATAAAGAGTGCTGCAGGGACAGTGGCATAACAATAGGGGTCCACCTCACCCGCAGCAACTCCATCTGTAGCTTAGCTAATCTCCCACTACGGAAGCCTGTGTGCCATTCTAGTAATACAGAGCACTGGGAGATGACATTATCTCCCAGCATCTGCATTACTAGACCAGCGCGCGGGAGTTTCAGTTCTAGAGATCTGTGCCGAAGGAGGCACAGAACTGTCAAGCCAAGCCGCTAGACCACCAAGGACTAGATGTAGGGGTATTGTGGAAGGGGCAATGTGGAAATGGTGGCATTGTGGAAGGGGAAATGTGGAGATGTAGGGGCAATGTGGAGATGGGGACATTGTGGAGATGAAGGGGCATTGTGGAAGGGGAAATGTGGAGATGAAGGGGCAATGTGGAAATGGGGCAATGTGGAAGGGGCATTGTGGAGATGAAGGAGCATTGTTAAGATGGGGGCATTGTGGAGATGGAGGAGCAATGTGGAGATGGAGGTACAATGTGGAGATGGAATGGCAATTTGGATATTGGGGGACAATGTGGAGGTGGTCAATGTGGTTGAGGGGGCCAATGTGGTTGGTGGGGGCCATAGCAATTCTTGCACCATAGCCCTGTGGCTTCTAGTTACGTCTCTGTGCAGGGACAAAGAGTACAGCATTTAGATAGGGATGAGATGCAAAGAGGAAAATAGGGAAATGGGTAAAGTGTAAAGGGATGGATAAGAGGAAATCCAAAAAAAACAGAGTGAGGAGAATGGGGAGGAGATGTACAGATGGAGGAAGGGATAGTGTGTAAATAATATATAGATGGGGAGGAGATGTACACACAGAGGCAGGGATAGTGTGTAAATTATACATAGATGGGAAGAGATATACAGATGGAGGAAGAGATAGTATGTAAATTTTACATAGATGGGAGGAGATGTATAGACAGAGGCAGGTATAGTGTGTAAATTATACATAGATGGGGAGGAGATGTACAGACAAAGGCAGGGATAGTGTGTAAATTATACATAGATGGGAGGAGATGTACAGACAGAGGCAGGATAGTGTGTAAATTATACATAGATGGGGAGGAGATGTACAGACAGAGGCAGGGATAGTGTGTAAATTATACATAGATGGGGAGGAGGTGTACAGACAAAGGCAGGGATAGTGTTTAAATTATACATAGATGGGAGGAGAAGTACAGACAGAGGCAGGATAGTGTGTAAATTATACATAGATGGGAGGAGATGTACAGACAGAGGGAGGGATAGTGTGTAAATTATACATAGATGGGGAGGAGATGTACAGACAGAGGCAGGGACAGTGTGTAAATTATACATAGATGGGATGAAGAGGTACAGACAGAGGCAGGGATAGTGTGCAAATTATACATACAGAAGGAGGAGATGTACAGACAGAGGCAGGGATAGTGTGTAAATTATACACACATGGGGAGGAGATGTACAAACAGAGTCAGGGATAGTGTATAAATTATACATAGATGGTGAGGAGATGTACAAACAGAGACAGGGATAGTGTGTAAATTATACATAGATGGGAGGAGATGTACAGATAGAGGCAGGGATAGTGTGTAAATTATACAGAGATGGGAGGAGATGTACAGACAGAGGCAGGGATAGTGTGTAAATTATACATAGATGGGAGGAGATGTACAGACAGAGGCAGGGATAATGTGTAAATTATACATAGATGTGGAGGAGATGTACAGACAGAGGCAGGGATAGTGTGTAAATTATACATAGATGTGGAGGAGATGTACAGACAGAGGAAAGGATAATGTGTAAATTATACATAGATGGGGAGGAGATGTACAGACAGAGGCAGGGATAGTGTGTAATTTATACATAGATGTGGAGGAGATGTACAGACAGAGGCAGGGATAGTGAGTAAATTATACATAGATGGGGAGGAGGTGTACAGACAAAGGCAGGGATAGTGTTTAAATTATACAGAGATGGGAGGAGATGTACAGACAGAGGCAGGATAGTGTGTAAATTATACATAGATGGGAGGAGATGTACAGACAGAGGCAGGGATAGTGTGTAAATTATACATAGATGGTGAGGAGATGTACAGACAGAGGCAGGGACAGTGTGTAAATTATACATAGATGGGATGAAGAGGTACAGACAGAGGCATGGATAGTGTGCAGATTATACATACAGGAGGAGGAGATGTACAGACAGAGGCAGGGATAGTGTGTAAATTATACACACATGGGGAGGAGATGTACAAACAGAGTCAGGGATAGATAGGAGCAGATGTACAGACAGAGGCAGAGATAGTGTGTAAATTATACATAGATGGGAGGAGATGTACAGATAGAGGCAGGGATAGTGTGTAAATTATACAGAGATGGGAGGAGATGTACAGACAGAGGCAGGGATAGTGTGTAAATTATACATAGATGGGAGGAGATGTACTGACAGAGGCAGGGATAGTGAGTAAATTATACATAGATGGAGAGGAGATGTACAGACAGAGGCAGGGATAGTGTGTAAATTATACATAGATGGGAGGAGATGTACAGACAGAGGTAAGGATAATGTGTAAATTATACATAGATGGGGAGGAGATGTACAGACAGAGGCAGGGATAGTATGTAAATTATACATAGATGGGAGGAGATGTACAGACAGAGGCAGGGATAGTGTATAAATTATACATAGATGGGGAGGAGATGTACAGACAAAGGCAGGGATAGTGTGTAAATTATACATAGATGGGGAGGAGATGTACAGACAGAGGCAGGAATAGTGAGTAAATTATACATAAATGGGGAGGAGATGTACAGACAGAGACAGGGATAGTGTGTAAAGTATACATAGATGGAGAGGAGATGTACAGACAGAGGCAGGGATAGTGTGTAATTATACATAGATGGGGAGGAGATGTACAGACAGAGACATGGATAATGTGTAAATTATACATAGATGTGGAAGAGATGTACAGACAGAGGCAGGGATAGTGTGTAAATTATACATAGATGGGGAGGAGATGTACAGACAGAGGCAGGGATAGTGTGTAATTTATACATAGATGTGGAGGAGATGTACAGACAGAGGCAGGGATAGTGTGTAAATTATACATAGATGGAGAGGAGATGTACAGAGAGAGGCAGGGATAGTGTGTAAATTATACATAGATGGGAGGAGATGTACAGACAGAGGTAAGGATAATGTGTAAATTATACATAGATGGGGAGGAGATGTACAGACAGAGACAGGGATAGTATGTAAATTATACATAGATGGGAGGAGATGTACAGACAGAGGCAGGGATAGTGTGTAAATTATACATAGATGGAGAGGAGATGTAAAGACAGAGGCAGGGATATTGTGGAAATTATACATAGATGGGAGGAGATGTACAGACAGAGGCAGGGATAGTGTATAAATTATACATAGATGGGGTGGAGATGTACAGACAGAGGCAGGGATAGTGTGTATATTATACATATATGGGGAGGAGATGTACAGACAGAGGCAGGGATAGTTTGTAAATTATACATAGATGGGGAGGAGATGTACAGACAGAGGCAGGGATAGTGTGTAAATTATACATAGATGGGGAGGAGATGTACAGACAGAGGTAGGGATAGTGTGTAAATTATACATAGATGGGGAGGAGATGTACAGACAGAGGCAGGGATAGTGTATAAATTATACATAGATGGGGAGGAGATGTACAGACAGAGGCAGGGATAGTGTGTATATTATACATAGATGGGGAGGAGATGTACAGACAAAGGCAGGGATAGTGTGTAAATTATACAGAGATGGGAGGAGATGTAAAGACAGAGGCAGGGATAGTGTGTAAATTAAACATAGATGGGAGGAGATGTACAGACAGAGGCAGGGATAGTGTGTAAATTATACATAGATGGGAGGAGATGCACAGACAGAGGCAGGGATAGTGTGTAAATTATACATAGATGGGGAGGAGATGTACAGACAGAGGCAGGGATAGTGTGTAAATTATACATAGATGGGGAGGAGATGTACAGACAGAGGCAGGGATAGTGTGTAAATTATACATAGATGGGAGGAGATGTACAGACAGAGGCAGGGATATTGTGCAAATTATACATAGATGGGAGGAGATGTACAGAAAGAGGCAGGGATATTGTATAAATTATACATAGATGGGGTGGAGATGTACAGACAGAGGTAGGGATAGTGTGTAAATTATACATAGATGGGGAGGAGATGTACAGACAGAGGCAGGGATAGTGTATAAATTATACATAGATGGGGAGGAGATGTACAGACAGAGGTAGGGATAGTGTGTAAATTATACATAGATGGGGAGGAGATGTACAGACAAAGGCAGGGATAGTGTGTAAATTATACAGAGATGGGAGGAGATGTAAAGACAGAGGCAGAGATAGTGTGTAAATTAAACATAGATGGGAGGAGATGTACAGACAGAGGCAGGGATAGTGTGTAAATTATACATAGATGGGAGGAGATGCACAGACAGAGGCAGGGATAGTGTGTAAATTATACATAGATGGGGAGGAGATGTACAGACAGAGGCAGGGATAGTGTGTAAATTATACATAGATGGGGAGGAGATGTACAGACAGAGGCAGGGATAGTGTGTAAATTATACATAGATGGGAGGAGATGTACAGACAGAGGCAGGGATATTATGCAAATTATACATAGATGGGTGCAGATGTACAGACAGAGGCAGGGATAGTGTATAAATTATACATAGATGGGGTGGAGATGTACAGACAGAGCCAGGGATAGTGTGTAAATTATACATATATGGGGAGGAGATGTACAGACAGAGGCAGGGATAGTGTGTAAATTATACATAGATGGGGAGGAGATGTACAGACAGAGGTAGGGATAGTGTGTAAATTATACATAGATGGGAGGAGATGTACAGACAGAGGCAGGGATAGTGTGTATATTATACATATATGGGGAGGAGATGTACAGACAGAGGCAGGGATAGTGTGTAAATTATACATAGATGGGGAGGAGATGTACAGACAGAGGTAGGGATAGTGTGTAAATTATACATAGATGGGGAGGAGATGTACAGACAGAGGCAGGGATAGTGTATAAATTATACCTAGATGGGAAGGAGATGTACAGACAGAGGCAGGGATAGTGTGTAAATTATACATAGATGGGGAGGAGATGTAAAGACAGAGGCAGCGATAGTGTGTAAATTAAACATAGATGGGAGGAGATGTACAGACAGAGGCAGGGATAGTGTGTAAATTATACATAGATAGGAGGAGATGCACAGACAGAGGCAGGGATAGTGTGTAAATTATACATAGATGGGGAGGAGATGTACAGACAGAGGCAGGGATAGTGTGTAAATTATACATAGATGGGGAGGAGATGTACAGACAGAGGCAGGGATAGTGTGTAAATTATACATAGATGGGAGGAGATGTACAGACAGAGGCAGGGATATTGTGCAAATTATACATAGATGGGAGGAGATGTACAGAAAGAGGCAGGGATATTGTATAAATTATACATAGATGGGGTGGAGATGTACAGACAGAGGTAGGGATAGTGTGTAAATTATACATAGATGGGGAGGAGATGTACAGACAGAGGCAGGGATAGTGTATAAATTATACATAGATGGGGAGGAGATGTACAGACAGAGGTAGGGATAGTGTGTAAATTATACATAGATGGGGAGGAGATGTACAGACAAAGGCAGGGATAGTGTGTAAATTATACAGAGATGGGAGGAGATGTAAAGACAGAGGCAGAGATAGTGTGTAAATTAAACATAGATGGGAGGAGATGTACAGACAGAGGCAGGGATAGTGTGTAAATTATACATAGATGGGAGGAGATGCACAGACAGAGGCAGGGATAGTGTGTAAATTATACATAGATGGGGAGGAGATGTACAGACAGAGGCAGGGATAGTGTGTAAATTATACATAGATGGGGAGGAGATGTACAGACAGAGGCAGGGATAGTGTGTAAATTATACATAGATGGGAGGAGATGTACAGACAGAGGCAGGGATATTATGCAAATTATACATAGATGGGTGGAGATGTACAGACAGAGGCAGGGATAGTGTGTATATTATACATATATGGGGAGGAGATGTACAGACAGAGGCAGGGATAGTGTGTAAATTATACATAGATGGGGAGGAGATGTACAGACAGAGGTAGGGATAGTGTGTAAATTATACATAGATGGGGAGGAGATGTACAGACAGAGGCAGGGATAGTGTATAAATTATACCTAGATGGGGAGGAGATGTACAGACAGAGGCAGGGATAGTGTGTAAATTATACATAGATGGGGAGGAGATGTAAAGACAGAGGCAGCGATAGGGTGTAAATTAAACATAGATGGGAGGAGATGTACAGACAGAGGCAGGGATAGTGTGTAAATTATACATAGATAGGAGGAGATGCACAGACAGAGGCAGGGATAGTGTGTAAATTATACATAGATGGGGAGGAGATGTACAGACAGAGGCAGGGATAGTGTGTAAATTATACATAGATGGGGAGGAGATGTACAGACAGAGGCAGGGATAGTGTGTAAATTATACATAGATGGGAGGAGATGTACAGACAGAGACAGGGATAGTGTGTAAATTATACATAGATGGGGAGGAGATGTACAGACAGAGGTAGGATAGTGTGTAAATTATACATAGATGGGAGGAGATGTAAAGACAGAGGCAGGGATAGTGTGTAAATTATATATAGATGGGTGGAGATGTACAGACAGAGGCAGGGATAGTGTGTAAATTATACATAGATGTGGATGAGATGTACAGACAGAGGCAGGGATAGTGTGTAAATTACTCATAGATGGGGAGGAGATGTACAGACAGAGGCAGGGATAGTGTGTAAATTATACATAGATGGGAGGAGATGTACAGACAGGGGCAGGGATAGTGTGTAAATTATACATAGATGGGAGGAGATGTACAGACAGAGGTAGGAATAGTGTGTAAATAATACATAGATGGGGAGGAGATTTACAGACAGTGACAGGGATAGTGTGTAAATTATACATAGATGAGGAGGTGATGTACAGACAGAGGTAGGATAGTGTGTAAATTATACATAGATGGGAGGAGATGTACAGACAGAGGCAGGATAGTGTGTAAATTATACATAGATGGGAGGAGATGTACAGACAGAGGCAGGGATAGTGTGTAAATTATACATAGATGGGGAGGAGATGTACAGACAGAGGCAGGGATAGTGTGTAAATTATACATAGATGGGAGGAGATGTACAGACAGAGGCAGGGATATTGTGCAAATTATACATAGATGGGAGGAGATGTACAGAAAGAGGCAGGGATATTGTATAAATTATACATAGATGGGGTGGAGATGTACAGACAGAGGTAGGGATATTGTGTAAATTATACATAGATGGGGAGGAGATGTACAGACAGAGGCAGGGATAGTGTATAAATTATACATAGATGGGGAGGAGATGTACAGACAGAGGTAGGGATAGTGTGTAAATTATACATAGATGGGGAGGAGATGTACAGACAAAGGCAGGGATAGTGTGTAAATTATACAGAGATGGGAGGAGATGTAAAGACAGAGGCAGAGATAGTGTGTAAATTAAACATAGATGGGAGGAGATGTACAGACAGAGGCAGGGATAGTGTGTAAATTATACATAGATGGGAGGAGATGCACAGACAGAGGCAGGGATAGTGTGTAAATTATACATAGATGGGGAGGAGATGTACAGACAGAGGCAGGGATAGTGTGTAAATTATACATAGATGGGGAGGAGATGTACAGACAGAGGCAGGGATAGTGTGTAAATTATACATAGATGGGAGGAGATGTACAGACAGAGGCAGGGATATTATGCAAATTATACATAGATGGGTGGAGATGTACAGACAGAGGCAGGGATAGTGTGTATATTATACATATATGGGGAGGAGATGTACAGACAGAGGCAGGGATAGTGTGTAAATTATACATAGATGGGGAGGAGATGTACAGACAGAGGTAGGGATAGTGTGTAAATTATACATAGATGGGGAGGAGATGTACAGACAGAGGCAGGGATAGTGTATAAATTATACCTAGATGGGGAGGAGATGTACAGACAGAGGCAGGGATAGTGTGTAAATTATACATAGATGGGGAGGAGATGTAAAGACAGAGGCAGCGATAGTGTGTAAATTAAACATAGATGGGAGGAGATGTACAGACAGAGGCAGGGATAGTGTGTAAATTATACATAGATAGGAGGAGATGCACAGACAGAGGCAGGGATAGTGTGTAAATTATACATAGATGGGGAGGAGATGTACAGACAGAGGCAGGGATAGTGTGTAAATTATACATAGATGGGGAGGAGATGTACAGACAGAGGCAGGGATAGTGTGTAAATTATACATAGATGGGAGGAGATGTACAGACAGAGGCAGGGATATTATGCAAATTATACATAGATGGGTGGAGATGTACAGACAGAGGCAGGGATAGTGTGTATATTATACATATATGGGGAGGAGATGTACAGACAGAGGCAGGGATAGTGTGTAAATTATACATAGATGGGGAGGAGATGTACAGACAGAGGTAGGGATAGTGTGTAAATTATACATAGATGGGGAGGAGATGTACAGACAGAGGCAGGGATAGTGTATAAATTATACCTAGATGGGGAGGAGATGTACAGACAGAGGCAGGGATAGTGTGTAAATTATACATAGATGGGGAGGAGATGTAAAGACAGAGGCAGCGATAGTGTGTAAATTAAACATAGATGGGAGGAGATGTACAGACAGAGGCAGGGATAGTGTGTAAATTATACATAGATAGGAGGAGATGCACAGACAGAGGCAGGGATAGTGTGTAAATTATACATAGATGGGGAGGAGATGTACAGACAGAGGCAGGGATAGTGTGTAAATTATACATAGATGGGGAGGAGATGTACAGACAGAGGCAGGGATAGTGTGTAAATTATACATAGATGGGAGGAGATGTACAGACAGAGACAGGGATAGTGTGTAAATTATACATAGATGGGGAGGAGATGTACAGACAGAGGTAGGATAGTGTGTAAATTATACATAGATGGGAGGAGATGTAAAGACAGAGGCAGGGATAGTGTGTAAATTATATATAGATGGGTGGAGATGTACAGACAGAGGCAGGGATAGTGTGTAAATTATACATAGATGTGGATGAGATGTACAGACAGAGGCAGGGATAGTGTGTAAATTACACATAGATGGGGAGGAGATGTACAGACAGAGGCAGGGATAGTGTGTAAATTATACATAGATGGGTGGAGATGTACAGACAGGGGCAGGGATAGTGTGTAAATTATACATAGATGGGAGGAGATGTACAGACAGAGGTAGGAATAGTGTGTAAATAATACATAGATGGGGAGGAGATTTACAGACAGTGACAGGGATAGTGTGTAAATTATACATAGATGAGGAGGTGATGTACAGACAGAGGTAGGATAGTGTGTAAATTATACATAGATGGGAGGAGATGTACAGACAGAGGCAGGATAGTGTGTAAATTATACATAGATGGGAGGAGATGTACAGACAGAGGCAGGGATAGTGTGTAAATTATACATAGATGGGAGGAGATGTACAGACAGCGGCAGAGATAGTGTGTAAATTATACATAGATGGGGAGGAGATGTAAAGACAGAGGCAGGGATAGTGTGTAAATTATATATAGATGGGGGGAGATGTACAGACAGAGGCAGGGATAGTGTGTAAATTATACATAGATGTGGATGAGATGTACAGACAGAGGTAGGGATAGTGTGTAAATTACACATAGATGGGGAGGAGATGTACAGACAGAGGCAGGGATAGTGTATAAATTATACATAGATGGGGAGGAGATGTACAGACAGAGGCAGGGATAGTGTGCAAATTATACATAGATGGGGAGGAGATGTACAGACAGAGGCAGGGATAGTGTGTAAATTATACATAGATGGAGAGGAGATGTACAGACAGAGCCAGGGATAGTGTGCAAATTATACATAGATGGGAGGAGATGTACAGACAGAGGAAGGGATAGTGTATAAATTATACATAGATGGGGTGGAGATGTACAGACAGAGGCAGGGATAGTGTGTACATTATACATATATGGGGAGGAGATGTACAGACAGAGGAAGGGATAGTGTGTAAATTATACATAGATGGGGAGGAGATGTACAGACAAAGGTAGGGATAGTGTGTAAATTATACATAGATGGGAGGAGATGTACAGACAGAGGCAGGGATAGTGTGTATATTATACATATATGGGGAGGAGATATACAGACAGAGGCAGGGATAGTTTGTAAATTATACGTAGATGGGGAGGAGATATACAGACAGAGGCAGGGATAGTGTGTAAATTATACATAGATGGGGATGAGATGTACAGACAGAGGCAGGGAGAGTGTATAAATTATACATAGATGGGGAGGAGATGTACAGACAGAGGCAGGGATAGTGTGTAAATTATACATAGATGGGGAGGAGATGTACAGACAAAGGCAGGGATAGTGTGTAAATTATACAGAGATGGGAGGAGATGTAAAGACAGAGGCAGGGATAGTGTGTAAATTAAACATAGATGGGAGGAGATGTACAGACAGAGGCAGGGATAGTGTGTAAATTATACATAGATGGGAGGAGATGCACAGACAGAGGCAGGGATAGTGTGTAAATTATACATAGATGGGGAGGAGATGTACAAACAAAGGCAGGGATAGTGTGTAAATTATACATAGATGGGGAGGAGATGTACAGACAGAGGCAGGGATAGTGTTTAAATTATACATAGATGGGAGGAGATGTACAGACAGAGGCAGGGATTGTGTGTAAATTATACATAGATGGGGAGGAGATGTACAGACAGAGGTAGGATAGTGTGTAAATTATAAATAGATGGGAGGAGATGTAAAGACAGAGGCAGGGATAGTGTGTAAATTATATATAGATGGGTGGAGATGTACAGACAGAGGCAGGGATAGTGTGTAAATTATACATAGATGTGGATGAAATGTACAGACAGAGGCAGGGATAGTGTGTAAATTACACATAGATGGGGAGGAGATGTACAGACAGAGGCAGGGATAGTGTGTAAATTATACATAGATGGGAGGAGATGTACAGACAGAGGTAGGGATAGTGTGTAAATTATACATAGATGGGAGGAGATGTACAGACAGAGGTAGGGATAGTGTGTAAATAATACATAGATGGAGAGGAGATGTACAGACAGAGGCAGGGATAGTATGTAAATTATACATAGATGGGGAGGAGATGTATAGACAGAGGCAGGGATAGTGTGTAAATTATACATAGATGGGTTGGAGATGTACAGATAGAGGCAGGGATAGTGTGTAAATTATACATAGATGGGTGGAGATGTACAGACAGAGGCATGGATAGTGTGTAAATTATACATAGATGTTTAGGAGATGTAAAGACAGAGGCAGGGGATAGTGTGTAAATTATACATAGATGGGAGGAGATGTACAGACAGAGGTAGGGATAGTGTATAAATTATACATAGATGGGAGGAGATGTACAGACAGAGGCAGGGATAGTGTGTAAATTATACATACATGGGTGGAGATGTACAGACAGAGGCAGGGATAGTGTGTAAATTATACATAGATGGGGAGGAGATGTACAGACAGAGACAGGGATAGTGTAAATTATACATAGATGGGGAGGAGATGTACAGACAGAGGCAGGGATAGTGTGTAAATTATACATAGATGGGAGGAGATGTACAGACAGAGGCAGGGATATTGTGCAAATTATACATAGATGGGAGGAGATGTACAGACAGAGGCAGGGATAGTGTATAAATTATACATAGATGGGGTGGAGATGTACAGACAGAGGTAGGGATAGTGTGTAAATTATACATAGATGGGGAGGAGATGTACAGACAGGGGCAGGGATAGTGTATAAATTATACATAGATGGGGAGGAGATGTACAGACAGAGGTAGGGATAGTGTGTAAATTATACATAGATGGGGAGGAGATGTACAGACAAAGGCAGGGATAGTGTGTAAATTATACAGAGATGGGAGGAGATGTAAAGACAGAGGCAGAGATAGTGTGTAAATTAAACATAGATGGGAGGAGATGTACAGACAGAGGCAGGGATAGTGTGTAAATTATACATAGATGGGAGGAGATGCACAGACAGAGGCAGGGATAGTGTGTAAATTATACATAGATGGGGAGTAGATGTACAGACAGAGGCAGGGATAGTGTGTAAATTATACATAGATGGGGAGGAGATGTACAGACAGAGGCAGGGATAGTGTGTAAATTATACATAGATGGGAGGAGATGTACAGACAGAGGCAGGGATATTGTGCAAATTATACATAGATGGGTGGAGATGTACAGACAGAGGCAGGGATAGTGTATAAATTATACATAGATGGGGTGGAGATGTACAGACAGAGGCAGGGATAGTGTGTACATTATACATATATGGGGAGGAGATGTACAGACAGAGGCAGGGATAGTGTGTAAATTATACATAGATGGGGAGGAGATGTACAGACAGAGGTAGGGATAGTGTGTAAATTATACATAGATGGGGAGGAGATGTACAGACAGAGGCAGGGATAGTGTATAAATTATACCAAGATGGGGAGGAGATGTACAGACAGAGGCAGGGATAGTGTGTAAATTATACATAGATGGGGAGGAGATGTAAAGACAGAGGCAGCGATAGTGTGTAAATTAAACATAGATGGGAGGAGATGTACAGACAGAGGCAGGGATAGTGTGTAAATTATACATAGATAGGAGGAGATGCACAGACAGAGGCAGGGATAGTGTGTAAATTATACATAGATGGGGAGGAGATGTACAGACAGAGGCAGGGATAGTGTGTAAATTATACATAGATGGGGAGGAGATGTACAGACAGAGGCAGGGATAGTGTGTAAATTATACATAGATGGGAGGAGATGTACAGACAGAGACAGGGATAGTGTGTAAATTATACATAGATGGGGAGGAGATGTACAGACAGAGGTAGGATAGTGTGTAAATTATACATAGATGGGAGGAGATGTAAAGACAGAGGCAGGGATAGTGTGTAAATTATATATAGATGGGTGGAGTTGTAGAGACAGAGGCAGGGATAGTGTGTAAATTATACATAGATGTGGATGAGATTTACAGACAGAGACAGGGATAGTGTGTAAATTACACATAGATGGGGAGGAGATGTACAGACAGAGGCAGGGATAGTGTGTAAATTATACATAGATGGGAGGAGATGTACAGACAGGGGCAGGGATAGTGTGTAAATTATACATAGATGGGAGGAGATGTACAGACAGAGGTAGGAATAGTGTGTAAATAATACATAGATGGGGAGGAGATTTACAGACAGTGGCAGGGATAGTATGTAAATTATACATATGGGGTGGAGATGTACAGACAGAGGCAGGGATAGTGTGTAAATTATACATAGATGGGAGGAGATGTACAGACAGAGGCAGGGATAGTGTGTAAATTATACATAGATGAGGAGGTGATGTACAGACAGAGGTAGGATAGTGTGTAAATTATACATAGATGGGAGGAGATGTAAAGACAGAGGCAGGATAGTGTGTAAATTATACATAGATGGGAGGAGATGTACAGACAGAGGCAGGGATAGTGTGTAAATTATACATAGATGGGAGGAGATGTACAGACAGAGGCAGGGATAGTGTGTAAATTATACATAGATGGGGAGGAGATGTAAAGACAGAGGCAGGGATAGTGTGTAAATTATATATAGATGGGGGGAGATGTACAGATAGAGGCAGGGATAGTATGTAAATTATACATAGATGTGGATGAGATGTACAGACAGAGGCAGGGATAGTGTGTAAATTACACATAGATGGGGAGGAGATGTACAGACAGAGGCAGGGATAGTGTATAAATTATACATAGATGGGGAGGAGATGTACAGACAGAGGCAGGGATAGTGTGCAAATTATACATAGATGGGGAGGAGATGTACAGACAGAGCCAGGGATAGTGTGCAAATTATACATAGATGGGAGGAGATGTACAGACAGAGGAAGGGATAGTGTATAAATTATACATAGATGGGGTGGAGATGTACAGACAGAGGCAGGGATAGTGTGTACATTATACATATATGGGGAGGAGATGTACAGACAGAGGCAGGGATAGTGTGTAAATTATACATAGATGGGGAGGAGATGTACAGACAAAGGTAGGGATAGTGTGTAAATTATACATAGATGGGAGGAGATGTACAGACAGAGGCAGGGATAGTGTGTATATTATACATATAAGGGGAGGAGCTGTACAGACAGAGGCAGGGATAGTTTGTAAATTATACATAGATGGGGAGGAGATATACAGACAGAGGCAGGGATAGTGTGTAAATTATACATAGATGGGGAAGAGATGTACAGACAGAGGTAGGGATAGTGTGTAAATTATACATAGATGGGGATGAGATGTACAGACAGAGGCAGGGATAGTGTGCAAATTATACATAGATGGGGAGGAGATGCACAGACAGAGCCAGGGATAGTGTGCAAATTATACATAGATGGGGAGGAGATGTACAGACAAAGGTAGGGATAGTGTGTAAATTATACATAGATGGGAGGAGATGTACAGACAGAGGCAGGGATAGTGTGTATATTATACATATATGGGGAGGAGATATACAGACAGAGGCAGGGATAGTTTGTAAATTATACATAGATGGGGAGGAGATATACAGACAGAGGCAGGGATAGTGTGTAAATTATACATAGATGGGGAAGAGATGTACAGACAGAGGTAGGGATAGTGTGTAAATTATACATAGATGGGGATAAGATGTACAGACAGAGGCAGGGATAGTGTATAAATTATACATAGATGGGGAGGAGATGTACAGACAGAGGCAGGGATAGTGTGTAAATTATACATAGATGGGGAGGAGATGTACAGACAGAGGCAGGGATAGTGTGCAAATTATACATAGATGGGGAGGAGATGTACAGACAGAGCCAGGGATAGTGTGCAAATTATACATAGATGGGAGGAGATGTACAGACAGAGGAAGGGATAGTGTATAAATTATACATAGATGGGGTGGAGATGTACAGACAGAGGCAGGGATAGTGTGTACATTATACATATATGGGGAGGAGATGTACAGACAGAGGCAGGGATATTGTGTAAATTATACATAGATGGGGAGGAGATGTACAGACAAAGGTAGGGATAGTGTGTAAATTATACATAGATGGGAGGAGATGTACAGACAGAGGCAGGGATAGTGTGTATATTATACATATAAGGGGAGGAGCTGTACAGACAGAGGCAGGGATAGTTTGTAAATTATACATAGATGGGGAGGAGATATACAGACAGAGGCAGGGATAGTGTGTAAATTATACATAGATGGGGAAGAGATGTACAGACAGAGGTAGGGATAGTGTGTAAATTATACATAGATGGGGATGAGATGTACAGACAGAGGCAGGGATAGTGTGCAAATTATACATAGATGGGGAGGAGATGCACAGACAGAGCCAGGGATAGTGTGCAAATTATACATAGATGGGAGGAGATGTACAGACAGAGGAAGGGATAGTGTATAAATTATACATAGATGGGGTGGAGATGTACAGACAGAGGCAGGGATAATGTGTACATTATACATATATGGGGAGGAGATGTACAGACAGAGGCAGGGATAGTGTGTAAATTATACATAGATGGGGAGGAGATGTACAGACAAAGGTAGGGATAGTGTGTAAATTATACATAGATGGGAGGAGATGTACAGACAGAGGCAGGGATAGTGTGTATATTATACATATATGGGGAGGAGATATACAGACAGAGGCAGGGATAGTTTGTAAATTATACATAGATGGGGAGGAGATATACAGACAGAGGCAGGGATAGTGTGTAAATTATACATAGATGGGGAAGAGATGTACAGACAGAGGTAGGGATAGTGTGTAAATTATACATAGATGGGGATAAGATGTACAGACAGAGGCAGGGATAGTGTATAAATTATACATAGATGGGGAGGAGATGTACAGACAGAGGCAGGGATAGTGTGTAAATTATACATAGATGGGGAGATGTACAGACAAAGGCAGGGATAGTGTGTAAATTATACAGAGATGGGAGGAGATGTAAAGACAGAGGCAGGGATAGTGTGTAAATATAACATAGATGGGAGGAGATGTACAGACAGAGGCAGGGATAGTGTGTAAATTATACATAGATGGGAGGAGATGCACAGACAGAGGCAGGGATAGTGTGTAAATTATACATAGATGGGGAGGAGATGTACAAACAAAGGCAGGGATAGTGTGTAAATTATACATAGATGGGGAGGAGATGTACAGACAGAGGCAGGGATAGTGTTTAAATTATACATAGATGGGAGGAGATGTACAGACAGAGGCAGGGATTGTGTGTAAATTATACATAGATGGGGAGGAGATGTACAGACAGAGGTAGGATAGTGTGTAAATTATAAATAGATGGGAGGAGATGTAAAGACAGAGGCAGGGATAGTGTGTAAATTATATATAGATGGGTGGAGATGTACAGACAGAGGCAGGGATAGTGTGTAAATTATACATAGATGTGGATGAAATGTACAGACAGAGGCAGGGATAGTGTGTAAATTACACATAGATGGGGAGGAGATGTACAGACAGAGGCAGGGATAGTGTGTAAATTATACATAGATGGGAGGAGATGTACAGACAGAGGTAGGGATAGTGTGTAAATTATACATAGATGGGAGGACATGTAAAGACAGAGGTAGGGATAGTGTGTAAATAATACATAGATGGAGAGGAGATGTACAGACAGAGGCAGGGATAGTATGTAAATTATACATAGATGGGGAGGAGATGTATAGACAGAGGCAGGGATAGTGTGTAAATTATACATAGATGGGTTGGAGATGTACAGATAGAGGCAGGGATAGTGTGTAAATTATACATAGATGGGTGGAGATGTACAGACAGAGGCATGGATAGTGTGTAAATTATACATAGATGTTTAGGAGATGTAAAGACAGAGGCAGGGGATAGTGTGTAAATTATACATAGATGGGAGGAGATGTACAGACAGAGGTAGGGATAGTGTATAAATTATACATAGATGGGAGGAGATGTACAGACAGAGGCAGGGATAGTGTGTAAATTATACATACATGGGTGGAGATGTACAGACAGAGGCAGGGATAGTGTGTAAATTATACATAGATGGGGAGGAGATGTACAGACAGAGACAGGGATAGTGTAAATTATACATAGATGGGGAGGAGATGTACAGACAGAGGCAGGGATAGTGTGTAAATTATACATAGATGGGAGGAGATGTACAGACAGAGGCAGGGATATTGTGCAAATTATACATAGATGGGAGGAGATGTACAGACAGAGGCAGGGATAGTGTATAAATTATACATAGATGGGGTGGAGATGTACAGACAGAGGTAGGGATAGTGTGTAAATTATACATAGATGGGGAGGAGATGTACAGACAGGGGCAGGGATAGTGTATAAATTATACATAGATGGGGAGGAGATGTACAGACAGAGGTAGGGATAGTGTGTAAATTATACATAGATGGGGAGGAGATGTACAGACAAAGGCAGGGATAGTGTGTAAATTATACAGAGATGGGAGGAGATGTAAAGACAGAGGCAGAGATAGTGTGTAAATTAAACATAGATGGGAGGAGATGTACAGACAGAGGCAGGGATAGTGTGTAAATTATACATAGATGGGAGGAGATG
This sequence comes from Rhinophrynus dorsalis, assembly GCA_037306005.1. Taxonomy (NCBI): domain Eukaryota; kingdom Metazoa; phylum Chordata; class Amphibia; order Anura; family Rhinophrynidae; genus Rhinophrynus; species Rhinophrynus dorsalis. The sequence goes on from CM074726.1 coordinate 184,494,965, forward strand.
CACAGACAGAGGCAGGGATAGTGTGTAAATTATACATAGATGGGGAGTAGATGTACAGACAGAGGCAGGGATAGTGTGTAAATTATACATAGATGGGGAGGAGATGTACAGACAGAGGCAGGGATAGTGTGTAAATTATACATAGATGGGAGGAGATGTACAGACAGAGGCAGGGATATTGTGCAAATTATACATAGATGGGTGGAGATGTACAGACAGAGGCAGGGATAGTGTATAAATTATACATAGATGGGGTGGAGATGTACAGACAGAGGCAGGGATAGTGTGTACATTATACATATATGGGGAGGAGATGTACAGACAGAGGCAGGGATAGTGTGTAAATTATACATAGATGGGGAGGAGATGTACAGACAGAGGTAGGGATAGTGTGTAAATTATACATAGATGGGGAGGAGATGTACAGACAGAGGCAGGGATAGTGTATAAATTATACCAAGATGGGGAGGAGATGTACAGACAGAGGCAGGGATAGTGTGTAAATTATACATAGATGGGGAGGAGATGTAAAGACAGAGGCAGCGATAGTGTGTAAATTAAACATAGATGGGAGGAGATGTACAGACAGAGGCAGGGATAGTGTGTAAATTATACATAGATAGGAGGAGATGCACAGACAGAGGCAGGGATAGTGTGTAAATTATACATAGATGGGGAGGAGATGTACAGACAGAGGCAGGGATAGTGTGTAAATTATACATAGATGGGGAGGAGATGTACAGACAGAGGCAGGGATAGTGTGTAAATTATACATAGATGGGAGGAGATGTACAGACAGAGACAGGGATAGTGTGTAAATTATACATAGATGGGGAGGAGATGTACAGACAGAGGTAGGATAGTGTGTAAATTATACATAGATGGGAGGAGATGTAAAGACAGAGGCAGGGATAGTGTGTAAATTATATATAGATGGGTGGAGTTGTAGAGACAGAGGCAGGGATAGTGTGTAAATTATACATAGATGTGGATGAGATTTACAGACAGAGACAGGGATAGTGTGTAAATTACACATAGATGGGGAGGAGATGTACAGACAGAGGCAGGGATAGTGTGTAAATTATACATAGATGGGAGGAGATGTACAGACAGGGGCAGGGATAGTGTGTAAATTATACATAGATGGGAGGAGATGTACAGACAGAGGTAGGAATAGTGTGTAAATAATACATAGATGGGGAGGAGATTTACAGACAGTGGCAGGGATAGTATGTAAATTATACATATGGGGTGGAGATGTACAGACAGAGGCAGGGATAGTGTGTAAATTATACATAGATGGGAGGAGATGTACAGACAGAGGCAGGGATAGTGTGTAAATTATACATAGATGAGGAGGTGATGTACAGACAGAGGTAGGATAGTGTGTAAATTATACATAGATGGGAGGAGATGTAAAGACAGAGGCAGGATAGTGTGTAAATTATACATAGATGGGAGGAGATGTACAGACAGAGGCAGGGATAGTGTGTAAATTATACATAGATGGGAGGAGATGTACAGACAGAGGCAGGGATAGTGTGTAAATTATACATAGATGGGGAGGAGATGTAAAGACAGAGGCAGGGATAGTGTGTAAATTATATATAGATGGGGGGAGATGTACAGATAGAGGCAGGGATAGTATGTAAATTATACATAGATGTGGATGAGATGTACAGACAGAGGCAGGGATAGTGTGTAAATTACACATAGATGGGGAGGAGATGTACAGACAGAGGCAGGGATAGTGTATAAATTATACATAGATGGGGAGGAGATGTACAGACAGAGGCAGGGATAGTGTGCAAATTATACATAGATGGGGAGGAGATGTACAGACAGAGCCAGGGATAGTGTGCAAATTATACATAGATGGGAGGAGATGTACAGACAGAGGAAGGGATAGTGTATAAATTATACATAGATGGGGTGGAGATGTACAGACAGAGGCAGGGATAGTGTGTACATTATACATATATGGGGAGGAGATGTACAGACAGAGGCAGGGATAGTGTGTAAATTATACATAGATGGGGAGGAGATGTACAGACAAAGGTAGGGATAGTGTGTAAATTATACATAGATGGGAGGAGATGTACAGACAGAGGCAGGGATAGTGTGTATATTATACATATAAGGGGAGGAGCTGTACAGACAGAGGCAGGGATAGTTTGTAAATTATACATAGATGGGGAGGAGATATACAGACAGAGGCAGGGATAGTGTGTAAATTATACATAGATGGGGAAGAGATGTACAGACAGAGGTAGGGATAGTGTGTAAATTATACATAGATGGGGATGAGATGTACAGACAGAGGCAGGGATAGTGTGCAAATTATACATAGATGGGGAGGAGATGCACAGACAGAGCCAGGGATAGTGTGCAAATTATACATAGATGGGGAGGAGATGTACAGACAAAGGTAGGGATAGTGTGTAAATTATACATAGATGGGAGGAGATGTACAGACAGAGGCAGGGATAGTGTGTATATTATACATATATGGGGAGGAGATATACAGACAGAGGCAGGGATAGTTTGTAAATTATACATAGATGGGGAGGAGATATACAGACAGAGGCAGGGATAGTGTGTAAATTATACATAGATGGGGAAGAGATGTACAGACAGAGGTAGGGATAGTGTGTAAATTATACATAGATGGGGATAAGATGTACAGACAGAGGCAGGGATAGTGTATAAATTATACATAGATGGGGAGGAGATGTACAGACAGAGGCAGGGATAGTGTGTAAATTATACATAGATGGGGAGGAGATGTACAGACAGAGGCAGGGATAGTGTGCAAATTATACATAGATGGGGAGGAGATGTACAGACAGAGCCAGGGATAGTGTGCAAATTATACATAGATGGGAGGAGATGTACAGACAGAGGAAGGGATAGTGTATAAATTATACATAGATGGGGTGGAGATGTACAGACAGAGGCAGGGATAGTGTGTACATTATACATATATGGGGAGGAGATGTACAGACAGAGGCAGGGATAGTGTGTAAATTATACATAGATGGGGAGGAGATGTACAGACAAAGGTAGGGATAGTGTGTAAATTATACATAGATGGGAGGAGATGTACAGACAGAGGCAGGGATAGTGTGTATATTATACATATAAGGGGAGGAGCTGTACAGACAGAGGCAGGGATAGTTTGTAAATTATACATAGATGGGGAGGAGATATACAGACAGAGGCAGGGATAGTGTGTAAATTATACATAGATGGGGAAGAGATGTACAGACAGAGGTAGGGATAGTGTGTAAATTATACATAGATGGGGATGAGATGTACAGACAGAGGCAGGGATAGTGTGCAAATTATACATAGATGGGGAGGAGATGCACAGACAGAGCCAGGGATAGTGTGCAAATTATACATAGATGGGAGGAGATGTACAGACAGAGGAAGGGATAGTGTATAAATTATACATAGATGGGGTGGAGATGTACAGACAGAGGCAGGGATAATGTGTACATTATACATATATGGGGAGGAGATGTACAGACAGAGGCAGGGATAGTGTGTAAATTATACATAGATGGGGAGGAGATGTACAGACAAAGGTAGGGATAGTGTGTAAATTATACATAGATGGGAGGAGATGTACAGACAGAGGCAGGGATAGTGTGTATATTATACATATATGGGGAGGAGATATACAGACAGAGGCAGGGATAGTTTGTAAATTATACATAGATGGGGAGGAGATATACAGACAGAGGCAGGGATAGTGTGTAAATTATACATAGATGGGGAAGAGATGTACAGACAGAGGTAGGGATAGTGTGTAAATTATACATAGATGGGGATAAGATGTACAGACAGAGGCAGGGATAGTGTATAAATTATACATAGATGGGGAGGAGATGTACAGACAGAGGCAGGGATAGTGTGTAAATTATACATAGATGGGGAGGAGATGTACAGACAAAGGCAGGGATAGTGTGTAAATTATACAGAGATGGGAGGAGATGTAAAGACAGAGGCAGGGATAGTGTGTAAATATAACATAGATGGGAGGAGATGTACAGACAGAGGCAGGGATAGTGTGTAAATTATACATAGATGGGAGGAGATGCACAGACAGAGGCAGGGATAGTGTGTAAATTATACATAGATGGGGAGGAGATGTACAAACAAAGGCAGGGATAGTGTGTAAATTATACATAGATGGGGAGGAGATGTACAGACAGAGGCAGGGATAGTGTTTAAATTATACATAGATGGGAGGAGATGTACAGACAGAGGCAGGGATTGTGTGTAAATTATACATAGATGGGGAGGAGATGTACAGACAGAGGTAGGATAGTGTGTAAATTATAAATAGATGGGAGGAGATGTAAAGACAGAGGCAGGGATAGTGTGTAAATTATATATAGATGGGTGGAGATGTACAGACAGAGGCAGGGATAGTGTGTAAATTATACATAGATGTGGATGAAATGTACAGACAGAGGCAGGGATAGTGTGTAAATTACACATAGATGAGGAGGAGATGTACAGACAGAGGCAGGGATAGTGTGTAAATTATACATAGATGGGAGGAGATGTACAGACAGAGGTAGGGATAGTGTGTAAATTATACATAGATGGGAGGACATGTAAAGACAGAGGTAGGGATAGTGTGTAAATAATACATAGATGGAGAGGAGATGTACAGACAGAGGCAGGGATAGTATGTAAATTATACATAGATGGGGAGGAGATGTATAGACAGAGGCAGGGATAGTGTGTAAATTATACATAGATGGGTTGGAGATGTACAGATAGAGGCAGGGATAGTGTGTAAATTATACATAGATGGGTGGAGATGTACAGACAGAGGCATGGATAGTGTGTAAATTATACATAGATGTTTAGGAGATGTAAAGACAGAGGCAGGGGATAGTGTGTAAATTATACATAGATGGGAGGAGATGTACAGACAGAGGTAGGGATAGTGTATAAATTATACATAGATGGGAGGAGATGTACAGACAGAGGCAGGGATAGTGTGTAAATTATACATACATGGGTGGAGATGTACAGACAGAGGCAGGGATAGTGTGTAAATTATACATAGATGGGGAGGAGATGTACAGACAGAGACAGGGATAGTGTAAATTATACATAGATGGGGAGGAGATGTACAGACAGAGGCAGGGATAGTGTGTAAATTATACATAGATGGGAGGAGATGTACAGACAGAGGCAGGGATATTGTGCAAATTATACATAGATGGGAGGAGATGTACAGACAGAGGCAGGGATAGTGTATAAATTATACATAGATGGGGTGGAGATGTACAGACAGAGGTAGGGATAGTGTGTAAATTATGCATAGATGGGGAGGAGATGTACAGACAGAGGCAGGGATAGTGTATAAATTATACATAGATGGGGAGGAGATGTACAGACAGAGGTAGGGATAGTGTGTAAATTATACATAGATGGGGAGGAGATGTACAGACAAAGGCAGGGATAGTGTGTAAATTATACAGAGATGGGAGGAGATGTAAAGACAGAGGCAGAGATAGTGTGTAAATTAAACATAGATGGGAGGAGATGTACAGACAGAGGCAGGGATAGTGTGTAAATTATACATAGATGGGAGGAGATGCACAGACAGAGGCAGGGATAGTGTGTAAATTATACATAGATGGGGAGTAGATGTACACACAGAGGCAGGGATAGTGTGTAAATTATACATAGATGGGGAGGAGATGTACAGACAGAGGCAGGGATAGTGTGTAAATTATACATAGATGGGAGGAGATGTACAGACAGAGGCAGGGATATTGTGCAAATTATACATATATGGGTGGAGATGTACAGACAGAGGCAGGGATAGTGTATAAATTATACATAGATGGGGTGGAGATGTACAGACAGAGGCAGGGATAGTGTGTACATTATACATATATGGGAAGGAGATGTACAGACAGAGGCAGGGATAGTGTGTAAATTATACATAGATGGGGAGGAGATGTACAGACAGAGGTAGGGATAGTGTGTAAATTATACATAGATGGGAGGAGATGTACAGACAGAGGCAGGGATAGTGTGTATATTATACATATATGGGGAGGAGATGTACAGACAGAGGCAGGGATAGTGTGTAAATTATACATAGATGGGGAGGAGATGTACAGACAGAGGTAGGGATAGTGTGTAAATTATACATAGATGGGGAGGAGATGTACAGACAGAGGCAGGGATAGTGTATAAATTATACCTAGATGGGGAGGAGATGTACAGACAGAGGCAGGGATAGTGTGTAAATTATACATAGATGGGGAGGAGATGTAAAGACAGAGGCAGCGATAGTGTGTAAATTAAACATAGATGGGAGGAGATGTACAGACAAAGGCAGGGATAGTGTGTAAATTATACATAGATAGGAGGAGATGCACAGACAGAGGCAGGGTTAGTGTGTAAATTATACATAGATGGGGAGGAGATGTACAGACAGAGGCAGGGATAGTGTGTAAATTATACATAGATGGGGAGGAGATGTACAGACAGAGGCAGGGATAGTGTGTAAATTATACATAGATGGGAGGAGATGTACAGACAGAGACAGGGATAGTGTGTAAATTATATATAGATGGGTGGAGATGTACAGACAGAGGCAGGGATAGTGTGTAAATTATACATAGATGTGGATGAAATGTACAGACAGAGGCAGGGATAGTGTGTAAATTACACATAGATGGGGAGGAGATGTACAGACAGAGGCAGGGATAGTGTGTAAATTATACATAGATGGGAGGAGATGTACAGACAGAGGTAGGGATAGTGTGTAAATTATACATAGATGGGAGGAGATGTACAGACAGAGGTAGGGATAGTGTGTAAATAATACATAGATGGAGAGGAGATGTACAGACAGAGGCAGGGATAGTATGTAAATTATACATAGATGGGGAGGAGATGTATAGACAGAGGCAGGGATAGTGTGTAAATTATACATAGATGGGTTGGAGATGTACAGATAGAGGCAGGGATAGTGTGTAAATTATACATAGATGGGTGGAGATGTACAGACAGAGGCATGGATAGTGTGTAAATTATACATAGATGTTTAGGAGATGTAAAGACAGAGGCAGGGGATAGTGTGTAAATTATACATAGATGGGAGGAGATGTACAGACAGAGGTAGGGATAGTGTATAAATTATACATAGATGGGAGGAGATGTACAGACAGAGGCAGGGATAGTGTGTAAATTATACATACATGGGTGGAGATGTACAGACAGAGGCAGGGATAGTGTGTAAATTATACATAGATGGGGAGGAGATGTACAGACAGAGACAGGGATAGTGTAAATTATACATAGATGGGGAGGAGATGTACAGACAGAGGCAGGGATAGTGTGTAAATTATACATAGATGGGAGGAGATGTACAGACAGAGGCAGGGATATTGTGCAAATTATACATAGATGGGAGGAGATGTACAGACAGAGGCAGGGATAGTGTATAAATTATACATAGATGGGGTGGAGATGTACAGACAGAGGTAGGGATAGTGTGTAAATTATACATAGATGGGGAGGAGATGTACAGACAGAGGCAGGGATAGTGTATAAATTATACATAGATGGGGAGGAGATGTACAGACAGAGGTAGGGATAGTGTGTAAATTATACATAGATGGGGAGGAGATGTACAGACAAAGGCAGGGATAGTGTGTAAATTATACAGAGATGGGAGGAGATGTAAAGACAGAGGCAGAGATAGTGTGTAAATTAAACATAGATGGGAGGAGATGTACAGACAGAGGCAGGGATAGTGTGTAAATTCTACATAGATGGGAGGAGATGCACAGACAGAGGCAGGGATAGTGTGTAAATTATACATAGATGGGGAGTAGATGTACAGACAGAGGCAGGGATAGTGTGTAAATTATACATAGATGGGGAGGAGATGTACAGACAGAGGCAGGGATAGTGTGTAAATTATACATAGATGGGAGGAGATGTACAGACAGAGGCAGGGATATTGTGCAAATTATACATAGATGGGTGGAGATGTACAGACAGAGGCAGGGATAGTGTATAAATTATACATAGATGGGGTGGAGATGTACAGACAGAGACAGGGATAGTGTGTACATTATACATATATGGGGAGGAGATGTACAGACAGAGGTAGGGATAGTGTGTAAATTATACATAGATGGGGAGGAGATGTACAGACAGAGGCAGGGATAGTGTATAAATTATACCAAGATGGGGAGGAGATGTACAGACAGAGGCAGGGATAGTGTGTAAATTATACATAGATGGGGAGGAGATGTAAAGACAGAGGCAGCGATAGTGTGTAAATTAAACATAGATGGGAGGAGATGTACAGACAGAGGCAGGGATAGTGTGTAAATTATACATAGATAGGAGGAGATGCACAGACAGAGGCAGGGATAGTGTGTAAATTATACATAGATGGGGAGGAGATGTACAGACAGAGGCAGGGATAGTGTGTAAATTATACATAGATGGGGAGGAGATGTACAGACAGAGGCAGGGATAGTGTGTAAATTATACATAGATGGGAGGAGATGTACAGACAGAGACAGGGATAGTGTGTAAATTATACATAGATGGGGAGGAGATGTACAGACAGAGGTAGGATAGTGTGTAAATTATACATAGATGGGAGGAGATGTAAAGACAGAGGCAGGGATAGTGTGTAAATTATATATAGATGGGTGGAGTTGTAGAGACAGAGGCAGGGATAGTGTGTAAATTATACATAGATGTGGATGAGATGTACAGACAGAGACAGGGATAGTGTGTAAATTACACATAGATGGGGAGGAGATGTACAGACAGAGGCAGGGATAGTGTGTAAATTATACATAGATGGGAGGAGATGTACAGACAGGGGCAGGGATAGTGTATAAATTATACATAGATGGGAGGAGATGTACAGACAGAGGTAGGAATAGTGTGTAAATAATACATAGATGGGGAGGAGATTTACAGACAGTGGCAGGGATAGTATGTAAATTATACATATGGGGTGGAGATGTACAGACAGAGGCAGGGATAGTGTGTAAATTATACATAGATGGGAGGAGATGTACAGACAGAGGCAGGGATAGTGTGTAAATTATACATAGATGAGGAGGTGATGTACAGACAGAGGTAGGATAGTGTGTAAATTATACATAGATGGGAGGAGATGTAAAGACAGAGGCAGGATAGTGTGTAAATTATACATAGATGGGAGGAGATGTACAGACAGAGGCAGGGATAGTGTGTAAATTATACATAGATGGGAGGAGATGTACAGACAGAGGCAGGGATAGTGTGTAAATTATACATAGATGGGGAGGAGATGTAAAGACAGAGGCAGGGATAGTGTGTAAATTATATATAGATGGGGGGAGATGTACAGATAGAGGCAGGGATAGTGTGTAAATTATACATAGATGTGGATGAGATGTACAGACAGAGGCAGGGATAGTGTGTAAATTACACATAGATGGGGAGGAGATGTACAGACAGAGGCAGGGATAGTGTATAAATTATACATAGATGGGGAGGAGATGTACAGACAGAGGCAGGGATAGTGTGCAAATTATACATAGATGGGGAGGAGATGTACAGACAGAGCCAGGGATAGTGTGCAAATTATACATAGATGGGAGGAGATGTACAGACAGAGGAAGGGATAGTGTATAAATTATACATAGATGGGGTGGAGATGTACAGACAGAGGCAGGGATAGTGTGTACATTATACATATATGGGGAGGAGATGTACAGACAGAGGCAGAGATAGTGTGTAAATTATACATAGATGGGGAGGAGATGTACAGACAAAGGTAGGGATAGTGTGTAAATTATACATAGATGGGAGGAGATGTACAGACAGAGGCAGGGATAGTGTGTATATTATACATATAAGGGGAGGAGCTGTACAGACAGAGGCAGGGATAGTTTGTAAATTATACATAGATGGGGAGGAGATATACAGACAGAGGCAGGGATAGTGTGTAAATTATACATAGATGGGGAAGAGATGTACAGACAGAGGTAGGGATAGTGTGTAAATTATACATAGATGGGGATGAGATGTACAGACAGAGGCAGGGATAGTGTGCAAATTATACATAGATGGGGAGGAGATGCACAGACAGAGCCAGGGATAGTGTGCAAATTATACATAGATGGGAGGAGATGTACAGACAGAGGAAGGGATAGTGTATAAATTATACATAGATGGGGTGGAGATGTACAGACAGAGGCAGGGATAGTGTGTACATTATACATATATGGGGAGGAGATGTACAGACAGAGGCAGGGATAGTGTGTAAATTATACATAGATGGGGAGGAGATGTACAGACAAAGGTAGGGATAGTGTGTAAATTATACATAGATGGGAGGAGATGTACAGACAGAGGCAGGGATAGTGTGTATATTATACATATATGGGGAGGAGATATACAGACAGAGGCAGGGATAGTTTGTAAATTATACATAGATGGGGAGGAGATATACAGACAGAGGCAGGGATAGTGTGTAAATTATACATAGATGGGGAAGAGATGTACAGACAGAGGTAGGGATAGTGTGTAAATTATACATAGATGGGGATAAGATGTACAGACAGAGGCAGGGATAGTGTATAAATTATAAATAGATGGGGAGGAGATGTACAGACAGAGGCAGGGATAGTGTGTAAATTATACATAGATGGGGAGGAGATGTACAGACAAAGGCAGGGATAGTGTGTAAATTATACAGAGATGGGAGGAGATGTAAAGACAGAGGCAGGGATAGTGTGTAAATTAAACATAGATGGAAGGAGATGTACAGACAGAGGCAGGGATAGTGTGTAAATTATACATAGATGGGAGGAGATGCACAGACAGAGGCAGGGATAGTGTGTAAATTATACATAGATGGGGAGGAGATGTACAAACAAAGGCAGGGATAGTGTGTAAATTATACATAGATGGGGAGGAGATGTACAGACAGAGGCAGGGATAGTGTTTAAATTATACATAGATGGGAGGAGATGTACAGACAGAGGCAGGGATTGTGTGTAAATTATACATAGATGGGGAGGAGATGTACAGACAGAGGTAGGATAGTGTGTAAATTATAAATAGATGGGAGGAGATGTAAAGACAGAGGCAGGGATAGTGTGTAAATTATATATAGATGGGTGGAGATGTACAGACAGAGGCAGGGATAGTGTGTAAATTATACATAGATGTGGATGAAATGTACAGACAGAGGCAGGGATAGTGTGTAAATTACACATAGATGGGGAGGAGATGTACAGACAGAGGCAGGGATAGTGTGTAAATTATACATAGATGGGAGGAGATGTACAGACAGAGGTAGGGATAGTGTGTAAATTATACATAGATGGGAGGAGATGTACAGACAGAGGTAGGGATAGTGTGTAAATAATACATAGATGGAGAGGAGATGTACAGACAGAGGCAGGGATAGTATGTAAATTATACATAGATGGGGAGGAGATGTATAGACAGAGGCAGGGATAGTGTGTAAATTATACATAGATGGGTTGGAGATGTACAGATAGAGGCAGGGATAGTGTGTAAATTATACATAGATGGGTGGAGATGTACAGACAGAGGCATGGATAGTGTGTAAATTATACATAGATGTTTAGGAGATGTAAAGACAGAGGCAGGGGATAGTGTGTAAATTATACATAGATGGGAGGAGATGTACAGACAGAGGTAGGGATAGTGTATAAATTATACATAGATGGGAGGAGATGTACAGACAGAGGCAGGGATAGTGTGTAAATTATACATACATGGGTGGAGATGTACAGACAGAGGCAGGGATAGTGTGTAAATTATACATAGATGGGGAGGAGATGTACAGACAGAGACAGGGATAGTGTAAATTATACATAGATGGGGAGGAGATGTACAGACAGAGGCAGGGATAGTGTGTAAATTATACATAGATGGGAGGAGATGTACAGACAGAGGCAGGGATATTGTGCAAATTATACATAGATGGGAGGAGATGTACAGACAGAGGCAGGGATAGTGTATAAATTATACATAGATGGGGTGGAGATGTACAGACAGAGGTAGGGATAGTGTGTAAATTATGCATAGATGGGGAGGAGATGTACAGACAGAGGCAGGGATAGTGTATAAATTATACATAGATGGGGAGGAGATGTACAGACAGAGGTAGGGATAGTGTGTAAATTATACGTAGATGGGGAGGAGATGTACAGACAAAGGCAGGGATAGTGTGTAAATTATACAGAGATGGGAGGAGATGTAAAGACAGAGGCAGAGATAGTGTGTAAATTAAACATAGATGGGAGGAGATGTACAGACAGAGGCAGGGATAGTGTGTAAATTATACATAGATGGGAGGAGATGCACAGACAGAGGCAGGGATAGTGTGTAAATTATACATAGATGGGGAGTAGATGTACACACAGAGGCAGGGATAGTGTGTAAATTATACATAGATGGGGAGGAGATGTACAGACAGAGGCAGGGATAGTGTGTAAATTATACATAGATGGGAGGAGATGTACAGACAGAGGCAGGGATATTGTGCAAATTATACATAGATGGGTGGAGATGTACAGACAGAGGCAGGGATAGTGTATAAATTATACATAGATGGGGTGGAGATGTACAGACAGAGGCAGGGATAGTGTGTACATTATACATATATGGGAAGGAGATGTACAGACAGAGGCAGGGATAGTGTGTAAATTATACATAGATGGGGAGGAGATGTACAGACAGAGGTAGGGATAGTGTGTAAATTATACATAGATGGGAGGAGATGTACAGACAGAGGCAGGGATAGTGTGTATATTATACATATATGGGGAGGAGATGTACAGACAGAGGCAGGGATAGTGTGTAAATTATACATAGATGGGGAGGAGATGTACAGACAGAGGTAGGGATAGTGTGTAAATTATACATAGATGGGGAAGAGATGTACAGACAGAGGCAGGGATAGTGTATAAATTATACCTAGATGGGGAGGAGATGTACAGACAGAGGCAGGGATAGTGTGTAAATTATACATAGATGGGGAGGAGATGTAAAGACAGAGGCAGCGATAGTGTGTAAATTAAACATAGATGGGAGGAGATGTACAGACAAAGGCAGGGATAGTGTGTAAATTATACATAGATAGGAGGAGATGCACAGACAGAGGCAGGGTTAGTGTGTAAATTATACATAGATGGGGAGGAGATGTACAGACAGAGGCAGGGATAGTGTGTAAATTATACATAGATGGGGAGGAGATGTACAGACAGAGGCAGGGATAGTGTGTAAATTATACATAGATGGGAGGAGATGTACAGACAGAGACAGGGATAGTGTGTAAATTATACATAGATGGGGAGGAGATGTACAGACAGAGGTAGGATAGTGTGTAAATTATACATAGATGGGAGGAGATGTAAAAACAGAGGCAGGGATAGTGTGTAAATTATATATAGATGGGTGGAGTTGTAGAGACAGAGGCAGGGATAGTGTGTAAATTATACATAGATGTGGATGAGATGTACAGACAGAGGCAGGGATAGTGTGTTAATTACACATAGATGGGGAGGAGATGTACAGACAGAGGCAGGGATAGTGTGTAAATTATACATAGATGGGAGGAGATGTACAGACAGGGGCAGGGATAGTGTGTAAATTATACATAGATGGGAGGAGATGTACAGACAGAGGTAGGAATAGTGTGTAAATAATACATAGATGGGGAGGAGATTTACAGACAGTGGCAGGGATAGTGTGTAAATTATACATATGGGGTGGAGATGTACAGACAGAGGCAGGGATAGTGTGTAAATTATACATAGATGGGAGGAGATGTACAGACAGAGGCAGGGATAGTGTGTAAATTATACATAGATGAGGAGGTGATGTACAGACAGAGGTAGGATAGTGTGTAAATTATACATAGATGGGAGGAGATGTAAAGACAGAGGCAGGATAGTGTGTAAATTATACATAGATGGGAGGAGATGTACAGACAGAGGCAGGGATAGTGTGTAAATTATGCATAGATGGGAGGAGATGTACAGACAGAGGCAGGGATAGTGTGTAAATTATACATAGATGGGGAGGAGATGTAAAGACAGAGGCAGGGATAGTGTGTAAATTATATATAGATGGGGGGAGATGTACAGATAGAGGCAGGGATAGTGTGTAAATTATACATAGATGTGGATGAGATGTACAGACAGAGGCAGGGATAGTGTGTAAATTACACATAGATGGGGAGGAGATGTACAGACAGAGGCAGGGATAGTGTATAAATTATACATAGATGGGGAGGAGATGTACAGACAGAGGCAGGGATAGTGTGCAAATTATACATAGATGGGGAGGAGATGTACAGACAGAGCCAGGGATAGTGTGCAAATTATACATAGATGGGAGGAGATGTACAGACAGAGGAAGGGATAGTGTATAAATTATACATAGATGGGGTGGAGATGTAAGACAGAGGCAGGGATAGTGTGTAAATTATACATAGATGAGGAGGTGATGTACAGACAGAGGTAGGATAGTGTGTAAATTATACATAGATGGGAGGAGATGTAAAGACAGAGGCAGGATAGTGTGTAAATTATACATAGATGGGAGGAGATGTACAGACAGAGGCAGGGATAGTGTGTAAATTATACATAGATGGGAGGAGATGTACAGACAGAGGCAGGGATAGTGTGTAAATTATACATAGATGGGGAGGAGATGTAAAGACAGAGGCAGGGATAGTGTGTAAATTATATATAGATGGGGGGAGATGTACAGATAGAGGCAGGGATAGTGTGTAAATTATACATAGATGTGGATGAGATGTACAGACAGAGGCAGGAATAGTGTGTAAATTACACATAGATGGGGAGGAGATGTACAGACAGAGGCAGGGATAGTGTATAAATTATACATAGATGGGGAGGAGATGTACAGACAGAGGCAGGGATAGTGTGCAAATTATACATAGATGGGGAGGAGATGTACAGACAGAGCCAGGGACAGTGTGCAAATTATACATAGATGGGAGGAGATGTACAGACAGAGGAAGGGATAGTGTATAAATTATACATAGATGGGGTGGAGATGTACAGACAGAGGCAGGGATAGTGTGTACATTATACATATATGGGGAGGAGATGTACAGACAGAGGCAGGGATAGTGTGTAAATTATACATAGATGGGGAGGAGATGTACAGACAAAGGTAGGGATAGTGTGTAAATTATACATAGATGGGAGGAGATGTACAGACAGAGGCAGGGATAGTGTGTATATTATACATATATGGGGAGGAGATATACAGACAGAGGCAGGGATAGTTTGTAAATTATACATAGATGGGGAGGAGATATACAGACAGAGGCAGGGATAGTGTGTAAATTATACATAGATGGGGAAGAGATGTACAGACAGAGGTAGGGATAGTGTGTAAATTATACATAGATGGGGATGAGATGTACAGACAGAGGCAGGGATAGTGTATAAATTATACATAGATGAGGAGGAGATGTACAGACAGAGGCAGGGATAGTGTGTAAATTATACATAGATGGGGAGGAGATGTACAGACAAAGGCAGGGATAGTGTGTAAATTATACAGAGATGGGAGGAGATGTAAAGACAGAGGAAGGAATAGTGTGTAAATTAAACATAGATGGGAGGAGATGTACAGACAGAGGCAGGGATAGTGTGTAAATTATACATAGATGGGAGGAGATGCACAGACAGAGGCAGGGATAGTGTGTAAATTATACATAGATGGGGAGGAGATGTACAAACAAAGGCAGGGATAGTGTGTAAATTATACATAGATGGGGAGGAGATGTACAGACAGAGGCAGGGATAGTGTTTAAATTATACATAGATGGGAGGAGATGTACAGACAGAGGCAGGGATTGTGTGTAAATTATACATAGATGGGGAGGAGATGTACAGACAGAGGTAGGATAGTGTGTAAATTATAAATAGATGGGAGGAGATGTAAAGACAGAGGCAGGGATAGTGTGTAAATTATATATAGATGGGTGGAGATGTACAGACAGAGGCAGGGATAGTGTGTAAATTATACATAGATGTGGATGAAATGTACAGACAGAGGCAGGGATAGTGTGTAAATTACACATAGATGGGGAGGAGATGTACAGACAGAGGCAGGGATAGTGTGTAAATTATACATAGATGGGAGGAGATGTACAGACAGAGGTAGGGATAGTGTGTAAATTATACATAGATGGGAGGAGATGTACAGACAGAGGTAGGGATAGTGTGTAAATAATACATAGATGGAGAGGAGATGTACAGACAGAGGCAGGGATAGTATGTAAATTATACATAGATGGGGAGGAGATGTATAGACAGAGGCAGGGATAGTGTGTAAATTATACATAGATGGGTTGGAGATGTACAGATAGAGGCAGGGATAGTGTGTATATTATACATATATGGGGAGGAGATATACAGACAGAGGCAGGGATAGTTTGTAAATTATACATAGATGGGGAGAAGATATACAGACAGAGGCAGGGATAGTGTGTAAATTATACATAGATGGGGAAGAGATGTACAGACAGAGGTAGGGATAGTGTGTAAATTATACATAGATGGGGATGAGATGTACAGACAGAGGCAGGGATAGTGTATAAATTATACATAGATGGGGAGGAGATGTACAGACAGAGGCAGGGATAGTGTGTAAATTATACATAGATGGGAGGAGATGCACAGACAGAGGCAGGGATAGTGTGTAAATTATACAGAGATGGGAGGAGATGTAAAGACAGAGGCAGGGATAGTGTGTAAATTAAACATAGATGGGAGGAGATGTACAGACAGAGGCAGGGATAGTGTGTAAATTATACATAGATGGGAGGAGATGCACAGACAGAGGCAGGGATAGTGTGTAAATTATACATAGATGGGGAGGAGATGTACAAACAAAGGCAGGGATAGTGTGTAAATTATACATAGATGGGGAGGAGATGTACAGACAGAGGCAGGGATAGTGTTTAAATTATACATAGATGGGAGGAGATGTACAGACAGAGGCAGGGATTGTGTGTAAATTATACATAGATGGGGAGGAGATGTACAGACAGAGGTAGGATAGTGTGTAAATTATAAATAGATGGGAGGAGATGTAAAGACAGAGGCAGGGATAGTGTGTAAATTATATATAGATGGGTGGAGATGTACAGACAGAGGCAGGGATAGTGTGTAAATTATACATAGATGTGGATGAAATGTACAGACAGAGGCAGGGATAGTGTGTAAATTACACATAGATGGGGAGGAGATGTACAGACAGAGGCAGGGATAGTGTGTAAATTATACATAGATGGGAGGAGATGTACAGACAGAGGTAGGGATAGTGTGTAAATTATACATAGATGGGAGGAGATGTACAGACAGAGGAAGGGATAGTGTGTAAATAATACATAGATGGAGAGGAGATGTACAGACAGAGGCAGGGATAGTATGTAAATTATACATAGATGGGGAGGAGATGTATAGACAGAGGCAGGGATAGTGTGTAAATTATACATAGATGGGTTGGAGATGTACAGATAGAGGCAGGGATAGTGTGTAAATTATACATAGATGGGTGGAGATGTACAGACAGAGGCATGGATAGTGTGTAAATTATACATAGATGTTTAGGAGATGTAAAGACAGAGGCAGGGGATAGTGTGTAAATTATACATAGATGGGAGGAGATGTACAGACAGAGGTAGGGATAGTGTATAAATTATACATAGATGGGAGGAGGTGTACAGACAGAGGCAGGGATAGTGTGTAAATTATACATACATGGGTGGAGATGTACAGACAGAGGCAGGGATAGTGTGTAAATTATACATAGATGGGGAGGAGATGTACAGACAGAGACAGGGATAGTGTAAATTATACATAGATGGGGAGGAGATGTACAGACAGAGGCAGGGATAGTGTGTAAATTATACATAGATGGGAGGAGATGTACAGACAGAGGCAGGGATAGTGTATAAATTATACATAGATGGGGTGGAGATGTACAGACAGAGGTAGGGATAGTGTGTAAATTATACATAGATGGGGAGGAGATGTACAGACAGAGGCAGGGATAGTGTATAAATTATACATAGATGGGGAGGAGATGTACAGACAGAGGTAGGGATAGTGTGTAAATTATACATAGATGGGGAGGAGATGTACAGACAAAGGCAGGGATAGTGTGTAAATTATACAGAGATGGGAGGAGATGTAAAGACAGAGGCAGAGATAGTGTGTAAATTAAACATAGATGGGAGGAGATGTACAGACAGAGGCAGGGATAGTGTGTAAATTATACATAGATGGGAGGAGATGCACAGACAGAGGCAGGGATAGTGTGTAAATTATACATAGATGGGGAGTAGATGTACAGACAGAGGCAGGGATAGTGTGTAAATTATACATAGATGGGGAGGAGATGTACAGACAGAGGCAGGGATAGTGTGTAAATTATACATAGATGGGAGGAGATGTACAGACAGAGGCAGGGATATTGTGCAAATTATACATAGATGGGTGGAGATGTACAGACAGAGGCAGGGATAGTGTATAAATTATACATAGATGGGGTGGAGATGTACAGACAGAGGCAGGGATAGTGTGTAAATTATACATAGATGGGGAGGAGATGTACAGACAGAGGTAGGGATAGTGTGTAAATTATACATAGATGGGGAGGAGATGTACAGACAGAGGTAGGGATAGTGTGTAAATTATACATAGATGGGGAGGAGATGTACAGACAGAGGCAGGGATAGTGTATAAATTATACCTAGATGGGGAGGAGATGTACAGACAGAGGCAGGGATAGTGTGTAAATTATACATAGATGGGGAGGAGATGTAAAGACAGAGGCAGCGATAGTGTGTAAATTAAACATAGATGGGAGGAGATGTACAGACAGAGGCAGGGATAGTGTGTAAATTATACATAGATAGGAGGAGATGCACAGACAGAGGCAGGGATAGTGTGTAAATTATACATAGATGTGGATGAAATGTACAGACAGAGGCAGGGATAGTGTGTAAATTACACATAGATGGGGAGGAGATGTACAGACAGAGGCAGGGATAGTGTGTAAATTATACATAGATGGGAGGAGATGTACAGACAGAGGTAGGGATAGTGTGTAAATTATACATAGATGGGAGGAGATGTACAGACAGAGGTAGGGATAGTGTGTAAATAATACATAGATGGAGAGGAGATGTACAGACAGAGGCAGGGATAGTATATAAATTATACATAGATGGGGAGGAGATGTATAGACAGAGGCAGGGATAGTGTGTAAATTATACATAGATGGGTTGGAGATGTACAGATAGAGGCAGGGATAGTGTGTAAATTATACATAGATGGGTGGAGATGTACAGACAGAGGCAGGGGATAGTGTGTAAATTATACATAGATGGGAGGAGATGTACAGACAGAGGTAGGGATAGTGTATAAATTATACATAGATGGGAGGAGATGTACAGACAGAGGCAGGGATAGTGTGTAAATTATACATACATGGGTGGAGATGTACAGACAGAGGCAGGGATAGTGTGTAAATTATACATAGATGGGGAGGAGATGTACAGACAGAGACAGGGATAGTGTAAATTATACATAGATGGGGAGGAGATGTACAGACAGAGGCAGGGATAGTGTGTAAATTATACATAGATGGGAGGAGATGTACAGACAGAGGCAGGGATATTGTGCAAATTATACATAGATGGGAGGAGATGTACAGACAGAGGCAGGGATAGTGTATAAATTATACATAGATGGGGTGGAGATGTACAGACAGAGGTAGGGATAGTGTGTAAATTATACATAGATGGGGAGGAGATGTACAGACAGAGGCAGGGATAGTGTATAAATTATACATAGATGGGGAGGAGATGTACAGACAGAGGTAGGGATAGTGTGTAAATTATACATAGATGGGGAGGAGATGTACAGACAAAGGCAGGGATAGTGTGTAAATTATACAGAGATGGGAGGAGATGTACAGACAGAGGCAGAGATAGTGTGTAAATTAAACATAGATGGGAGGAGATGTACAGACAGAGACAGGGATAGTGTGTAAGTTATACATAGATGGGGAGGAGATGTACAGATAGAGGTAGGATAGTGTGTAAATTATACATAGATGGGAGGAGATGTAAAGACAGAGGCAGGGATAGTGTGTAAATTATATAGAGATGGGTGGAGTTGTAGAGACAGAGGCAGGGATAGTGTGTAAATTATACATAGATGTGGATGAGATGTACAGACAGAGGCAGGGATAGTGTGTAAATTACACATAGATGGGGAGGAGATGTACAGACAGAGGCAGGGATAGGGTGTAAATTATACATAGATGGGAGGAGATGTACAGACAGGGGCAGGGATAGTGTGTAAATTATACATAGATGGGAGGAGATGTACAGACAGACGTAGGAATAGTGTGTAAATAATACATAGATGGGGAGGAGATTTACAGACAGTGGCAGGGATAGTGTGTAAATTATACATACGGGGTGGAGATGTACAGACAGAGGCAGGGATAGTGTGTAAATTATACATAGATGGAAGGAGATGTACAGACAGAGGCAGGGATAGTGTGTAAATTATACATAGATGAGGAGGTGATGTACAGACAGAGGTAGGATAGTGTGTAAATTATACATAGATGGGAGGAGATGTAAAGACAGAGGCAGGATAGTGTGTAAATTATACATAGATGGGAGGAGATGTACAGACAGAGGCAGGGATAGTGTGTAAATTATACATAGATGGGAGGAGATGTACAGACAGAGGCAGGGATAGTGTGTAAATTATACATAGATGGGGAGGAGATGTAAAGACAGAGGCAGGGATAGTGTGTAAATTATATATAGATGGGGGGAGATGTACAGATAGAGGCAGGGATAGTGTGTAAATTATACATAGATGTGGATGAGATGTACAGACAGAGGCAGGGATAGTGTGTAAATTACACATAGATGGGGAGGAGATGTACAGACAGAGGCAGGGATAGTGTGCAAATTATACATAGATGGGGAGGAGATGTACAGACAGAGCCAGGGATAGTGTGTAAATTATATATAGATGGGGGGAGATGTACAGATAGAGGCAGGGATAGTGTGTAAATTATACATAGATGTGGATGAGATGTACAGACAGAGGCAGGGATAGTGTATAAATTATACATAGATGGGGAGGAGATGTACAGACAGAGGCAGGGATAGTGTGCAAATTATACATAGATGGGGAGGAGATGTACAGACAGAGCCAGGGATAGTGTGCAAATTATACATAGATGGGAGGAGATGTACAGACAGAGGAAGGGATAGTGTATAAATTATACATAGATGGGGTGGAGATGTACAGACAGAGGCAGGGATAGTGTGTACATTATACATATATGGGGAGGAGATGTACAGACAGAGGCAGGGATAGTGTGTAAATTATACATAGATGGGGAGGAGATGTACAGACAAAGGTAGGGATAGTGTGTAAATTATACATAGATGGGAGGAGATGTACAGACAGAGGCAGGGATAGTGTGTATATTATACATATATGGGAAGGAGCTGTACAGACAGAGGCAGGGATAGTTTGTAAATTATACATAGATGGGGAGGAGATATACAGACAGAGGCAGGGATAGTGTGTAAATTATACATAGATGGGGAAGAGATGTACAGACAGAGGTAGGGATAGTGTGTAAATTATACATAGATGGGGATGAGATGTACAGACAGAGGCAGGGATAGTGTATAAATTATTCATAGATGGGGAGGAGATGTACAGACAGAGGCAGGGATAGTGTGTAAATTATACATAGATGGGGAGGAGATGTATAGACAAAGGCAGGGATAGTGTGTAAATTATACAGAGATGGGAGGAGATGTAAAGACAGAGGCAGGGATAGTGTGTAAATTAAACATAGATGGGAGGAGATGTACAGACAGAGGCAGGGATAGTGTGTAAATTATACATAGATGGGAGGAGATGCACAGACAGAGGCAGGGATAGTGTGTAAATTATACATAGATGGGGAGGAGATGTACAAACAGAGGCAGGGATAGTGTGTAAATTATACATAGATGGGGAGGAGATGTACAGACAGAGGCAGGGATAGTGTTTAAATTATACATAGATGGGAGGAGATGTACAGACAGAGGCAGGGATTGTGTGTAAATTATACATAGATGGGGAGGAGATGTACAGACAGAGGCAGGGATAGTGTGTAAATTATACATAGATGAGGAGGTGATGTACAGACAGAGGTAGGATAGTGTGTAAATTATACATAGATGGGAGGAGATGTAAAGACAGAGGCAGGATAGTGTGTAAATTATACATAGATGGGAGGAGATGTACAGACAGAGGCAGGGATAGTGTGTAAATTATACATAGATGGGAGGAGATGTACAGACAGAGGCAGGGATAGTGTGTAAATTATACATAGATGGGGAGGAGATGTAAAGACAGAGGCAGGGATAGTGTGTAAATTATATATAGATGGGGGGAGATGTACAGATAGAGGCAGGGATAGTGTGTAAATTATACATAGATGTGGATGAGATGTACAGACAGAGGCAGGGATAGTGTGTAAATTACACATAGATGGGGAGGAGATGTACAGACAGAGGCAGGGATAGTGTATAAATTATACATAGATGGGGAGGAGATGTACAGACAGAGGCAGGGATAGTGTGCAAATTATACATAGATGGGGAGGAGATGTACAGACAGAGCCAGGGATAGTGTGCAAATTATACATAGATGGGAGGAGATGTACAGACAGAGGAAGGGATAGTGTATAAATTATACATAGATGGGGTGGAGCTGTACAGACAGAGGCAGGGATAGTGTGTACATTATACATATATGGGGAGGAGATGTACAGACAGAGGCAGGGATAGTGTGTAAATTATACATAGATGGGGAGGAGATGTACAGACAAAGGTAGGGATAGTGTGTAAATTATACATAGATGGGAGGAGATGTACAGACAGAGGCAGGGATAGTGTGTATATTATACATATATGGGAAGGAGCTGTACAGACAGAGGCAGGGATAGTTTGTAAATTATACATAGATGGGGAGGAGATATACAGACAGAGGCAGGGATAGTGTGTAAATTATACATAGATGGGGAAGAGATGTACAGACAGAGGTAGGGATAGTGTGTAAATTATACATAGATGGGGATGAGATGTACAGACAGAGGCAGGGATAGTGTATAAATTATTCATAGATGGGGAGGAGATGTACAGACAGAGGCAGGGATAGTGTGTAAATTATACATAGATGGGGAGGAGATGTATAGACAAAGGCAGGGATAGTGTGTAAATTATACAGAGATGGGAGGAGATGTAAAGACAGAGGCAGGGATAGTGTGTAAATTAAACATAGATGGGAGGAGATGTACAGACAGAGGCAGGGATAGTGTGTAAATTATACATAGATGGGAGGAGATGCACAGACAGAGGCAGGGATAGTGTGTAAATTATACATAGATGGGGAGGAGATGTACAAACAGAGGCAGGGATAGTGTGTAAATTATACATAGATGGGGAGGAGATGTACAGACAGAGGCAGGGATAGTGTTTAAATTATACATAGATGGGAGGAGATGTACAGACAGAGGCAGGGATTGTGTGTAAATTATACATAGATGGGGAGGAGATGTACAGACAGAGGTAGGATAGTGTGTAAATTATAAATAGATGGGAGGAGATGTAAAGACAGAGGCAGGGATAGTGTGTAAATTATATATAGATGGGTGGAGATGTACAGACAGAGGCAGGGATAGTGTGTAAATTATACATAGATGTGGATGAAATGTACAGACAGAGGCAGGGATAGTGTGTAAATTACACATAGATGGGGAGGAGATGTACAGACAGAGGCAGGGATAGTGTGTAAATTATACATAGATGGGAGGAGATGTACAGACAGAGGTAGGGATAGTGTGTAAATTATACATAGATGGGAGGAGATGTACAGACAGAGGTAGGGATAGTGTGTAAATAATACATAGATGGAGAGGAGATGTACAGACAGAGGCAGGGATAGTGTGTAAATTATACATAGATGGGGAGGAGATGTATAGACAGAGGCAGGGATAGTGTGTAAATTATACATATATGGGTTGGAGATGTACAGACAGAGGCAGGGATAGTGTGTAAATTATACATAGATGGGTGGAGATGTACAGACAGAGGCATGGATAGTGTGTAAATTATACATAGATGTTTAGGAGATGTAAAGACAGAGGCAGGGATAGTGTGTAAATTATACATAGATGGGAGGAGATGTATAGACAGAGGTAGGGATAGTGTATAAATTATACATAGATGGGAGGAGATGTACAGACAGAGGCAGGGATAGTGTGTAAATTATACATACATGGGTGGAGATGTACAGACAGAGGCAGGGATAGTGTGTAAATTATACATAGATGGGGAGGAGATGTACAGACAGAGACAGGGATAGTGTAAATTATACATAGATGGGAGGAGATGTACAGACAGAGTCAGGGATAGTGTGTAAATTATACATAGATGGGGAGGAGATGTACAGACAGAGGCAGGGATAGTGTGTAAATTATACATAGATGGGAGGAGATGTACAGACAGAGGCAGGGATAGTGTATAAATTATACATAGATGGGGTGGAGATGTACAGACAGAGGTAGGGATAGTGTGTAAATTATACATACATGGGGAGGAGATGTACAGACAGAGGCAGGGATAGTGTATAAATTATACATAGATGGGGAGGAGATGTACAGACAGAGGTAGGGATAGTGTGTAAATTATACATAGATGGGGAGGAGATGTACAGACAAAGGCAGGGATAGTGTGTAAATTATACAGAGATGGGAGGAGATGTAAAGACAGAGGCAGAGATAGTGTGTAAATTAAACATAGATGGGAGGAGATGTACAGACAGAGGCAGGGATAGTGTGTAAATTATACATAGATGGGAGGAGATGCACAGACAGAGGCAGGGATAGTGTGTAAATTATACATAGATGGGAGGAGATGTACAGACAGAGGCAGGGATATTGTGCAAATTATACATAGATGGGTGGAGATGTACAGACAGAGGCAGGGATAGTGTATAAATTATACATAGATGGGGTGGAGATGTACAGACAGAGGCAGGGATAGTGTGTACATTATACATATATGGGGAGGAGATGTACAGACAGAGGCAGGGATAGTGTGTAAATTATACATAGATGGGGAGGAGATGTACAGACAGAGGTAGGGATAGTGTGTAAATTATACATAGATGGGAGGAGATGTACAGACAGAGGCAGGGATAGTGTGTATATTATACATATATGGGGAGGAGATGTACAGACAGAGGCAGGGATAGTGTGTAAATTATACATAGATGGGGAGGAGATGTACAGACAGAGGTAGGGATAGTGTGTAAATTATACATAGATGGGGAGGAGATGTACAGACAGAGGTAGGATAGTGTGTAAATTATAAATAGATGGGAGAAGATGTAAAGACAGAGGCAGGGATAGTGTGTAAATTATATATAGATGGGTGGAGATGTACAGACAGAGGCAGGGATAGTTTGTAAATTATACATAGATGTGGATGAAATGTACAGACAGAGGCAGGGATAGTGTGTAAATTACACATAGATGGGGAGGAGATGTACAGACAGAGGCAGGGATAGTGTGTAAATTATACATAGATGGGAGGAGATGTACAGACAGAGGTAGGGATAGTGTGTAAATTATACATAGATGGGAGGAGATGTACAGACAGAGGTAGGGATAGTGTGTAAATAATACATAGATGGAGAGGAGATGTACAGACAGAGGCAGGTATTGTGTGTAAATTATACATAGATGGGGAGGAGATGTATAGACAGAGGCAGGGATAGTGTGTAAATTATACATAGATGGGTTGGAGATGTACAGACAGAGGCAGGGATAGTGTGTAAATTATACATAGATGTGGATGAGATGTACAGACAGAGGCTGGGATAGTGTGTAAATTACACATAGATGGGGAGGAGATGTACAGACAGAGGCAGGGATAGTGTGTAAATTATACATAGATGGGAGGAGATGTACAGACAGGGGCAGGGATAGTGTGTAAATTATACATAGATGGGAGGAGATGTACAGACACAGGTAAGAATAGTGTGTAAATAATACATAGATGGGGAGGAGATTTACAGACAGTGGCAGGGATAGTGTGTAAATTATACATATGGGGTGGAGATGTAAAGACAGAGGCAGGGATAGTGTGTAAATTATACATAGATGGGAGGAGATGTACAGACAGAGGTAGGATAGTGTGTAAATTATACATAGATGGGAGGAGATGTACAGACAGAGGCAGGATAGTGTGTAAATTATACATAGATGGGAGGAGATGTACAGACAGAGGCAGGGATAGTGTGTAAATTATACATAGATGGGAGGAGATGTACAGACAGAGGCAGGGATAGTGTGTAAATTATACATAGATGGGGAGGAGATGTAAAGACAGAGGCAGGGATAGTGTGTAAATTATATATAGATGGGGGGAGATGTACAGATAGAGGCAGGGATAGTGTGTAAATTATACATAGATGTGGATGAGATGTACAGACAGAGGCAGGGATAGTGTGTAAATTACACATAGATGGGGAGGAGATGTTCAGACAGAGGCAGGGATAGTGTATAAATTATACATAGATGGGGAGGAGAAGTACAGACAGAGGCAGGGATAGTGTGCAAATTATACATAGATGGGGAGGAGATGTACAGACAGAGCCAGGGATAGTGTGCAAATTATACATAGATGGGAGGAGATGTACAGACAGAGGAAGGGATAGTGTATAAATTATACATAGATGGGGTGGAGATGTACAGACAGAGGCAGGGATAGTGTGTACATTATACATATATGGGGAGGAGATATACAGACAGAGGCAGGGATAGTGTGTAAATTATACATAGATGGGGAGGAGATGTACAGACAAAGGTAGGGATAGTGTGTAAATTATACATAGATGGGAGGAGATGTACAGACAGAGGCAGGAATAGTGTGTATATTATACATATATGGGGAGGAGATGTAGAGACAGAGGCAGGGATAGTTTGTAAATTATACATAGATGGGGAGGAGATATACAGACAGAGGCAGGGATAGTGTGTAAATTATACATAGATAGAGAAGAGATGTACAGACAGAGGTAGGGGTAGTGTGTAAATTATACATAGATGGGGATGAGATGTACAGACAGAGGCAGGGATAGTGTATAAATTATACATAGATGGGGAGGAGATGTACAGACAGAGGCAGGGATAGTGTGTAAATTATACATAGATGGGGAGGAGATGTACAGACAAAGGCAGGGATAGTGTGTAAATTATACAGAGATGGGAGGAGATGTAAAGACAGAGGCAGGGATAGTGTGTAAATTAAACATAGATGGGAGGAGATGTACAGACAGAGGCAGGAATAGTGTGTAAATTATACATAGATGGGGAGGAGATGTACAGACAGAGGTAGGATAGTGTGTAAATTATAAATAGATGGGAGGAGATGTAAAGACAGAGGCAGGGATAGTGTGTAAATTATATATAGATGGGTGGAGATGTACAGACAGAGGCAGGGATAGTGTGTAAATTATACATAGATGGAGAGGAGATGTACAGACAGAGGCAGGGCTAGTGTGTAAATTATACATAGATGGGGAGGAGATGTACAGACAGAGGGAGGGATAGTGTGTAAATTATATATAGATGGGGACGAGATGTACAGACAGAGGCAGGAATAGTGTATAAATTATACATAGATGGGGAGGAGATGTACAGACAGAGGCAGGGATAGTGTGTAAATTATACATAGATGTGGAGGAGATGTACAGACAGAGGCAGGGATAGTGTGTAAATTATACGTAGATGGGAAGGAGATGTACAGATAGAGGGAGGGACAGTGTGTAAATTATACATAGAGGGGAGGAGATGTACAGACAGAGGCAGGGATAGTGTGTAAATTATACAGAGATGGGAGGAGATATACAGACAGAGGCAGGGATAATTGTAAATTATACATGGATGGGAGGAGATGTACAGACAGAGGCGGGGATAGTGTGTAAATTATACATAGATGGAGAGGAGATGTACAGACAGAGGCAGGGCTAGTGTGTAAATTATACATAGATGGGGAGGAGATGTACAGACAGAGGGAGGGATAGTGTGTAAATTATACATAGATGGGGAGGAGATGTACAGACAGAGGCAGGAATAGTGTATAAATTATACATAGATGGGGAGGAGATGTACAGACAGAGGCTGGGATAGTGTGTAAATTATACATAGATGGGGAGGAGATGTACAGACAGAGACAGGGATAGTGTAAATTATACATAGATGGGAGGAGATGTACAGACAGAGGCAGGGATAGTGCGTAAATTATACATAGATGGGGAGAAGATGTACAGACAGAGCTGAGCAGATAGAACATTTTAAGATCTTACTTAAAGTTTTTCAACAGCCTCATCAGTCCTATAATAAATGGATTACAGCGTCATTCGGAGTGAAGTATATCAAGTTTTTTCTTTGTCCCGTCTCTAGCTCAGTAAGAAGTATGGTCCTGTATACACCATTCACCTGGGTATGGAGCCAGTTGTCGTGCTGTGCAGCTATGATGTAGTGAAGGAAGCACTAAATGATAAAGGAGAGGTATTTGGTGACCGGGGATACATGCCTATACTGGAGAAGATAAGTGACGGAGGTCACGGTAAGAGCTAGAGAGATGAGTGCTCTACAATGGCTGGTTTCTGGCATAATCTTATAGTCAAATTATCTGAAAAACCCATGTGGACCATGCAATCACATGCAGTTTCTTTGTCACTGTGACATTCCACTTTGGGAGATACACTAAGAGGCCATGTTATTGCAATGTCTATGTATTTCTGGCAGTGTGGCAATCATTTCACCTTGTATCAGCTCACATCACCAAATGCACTAAGAATTAAGTATGCAGGAGAGAGGGGAGAGAATATAATCATTAACGTGTAGGGTTGTCCTACTGCTGGTGATGTGTAAGATATGCTCTCCCTTACACATCACCAGCAGTATGACAATCATTTATTCTGAGAGCATTCTCTTTTTTTTCAAACTTCAGACCACAAATAACACCTTTCAGTACATTGCACATCCCTGTGTCAGTGAAAGGGTTAAGAATACATGTAAGAATAATTAATTATAGCTCCCAATGATACACATAAAATACTTCATAGAGTCAGCAAATAGGTGAAATGATAACACAACAATAATGATGTGACAATAAATAAGCCTAACATGTATATCTGGTGAAAATTAAGGGGGTATGGTGTGAGTCACATGAAATCAGTGAGGGACATTGAATCACATCATGAAATCACGTACTGGATTCTTATCCTTGAGGTAGAGTCATTTTGAGTGGAGAAGGGACATATTAAATGTTTATGTTCTTCCTTCTGACTCCCAGTGAATTGTGACACAGATATTACACATGAAGGCACTAAAGCAAGCAATTAGGTTTGGGGTGACTGAACCTCCCCAAGCCTTCATTGGTGAATAATGGCACTTTCCGCTTGGTGAAAAATTTCCTGCGAAAATTGCAGTTTTTCCACTTTTTTCCGCCTTTTCACCCCATTGAAATCAATGGGAAGAAAACTTTTTCTACACCACACGAAAATTTTCTACAGCCATATAAAAGGCTGTCAGGCTCTCACAGCAGCCATTTTGTGTTTGTGAGAGGTGAGAGCAGCACCTTGTTTCAGATAGAGAAGACAGGCAAATAAAGGGGGACTGAAGCTTAGTTTAGGGAGTCATTTAGGTAGGACATTTGTTCTCTGTATTAGGGGAGTCTGGGGGCACTCTAGGGGATAAGAAGGGGGGAGGATGGAAGTTGACCCCCAAATACTCCAAAATTCCATGTGACTGACTGGCAAGACACAGGCAGCTATGGACCTATTTGCTTGCTGATCTTGCCGTTATTGTCTCTGTGCTGGGTGGGGAAGTCTGGGGAAAGACATTGTTGATTTTGTTTTTTTGTTATAATTTTTTTTTGGACAGACTGTGATAAGACAACAGGGCGGAAAACTTAAAAAAAAAAAAAAAAAAACATAAAAAAAAATAAATAAAAAAGAAAAAATATATATCTTAGGTGACAGTGACAGACAGCTGACTGGGCTTAGGCAAGGCATCATACAGCTCCATCAGATGTGTTGTGTACTGTACAGTAAAAAATATAACACAGTATAGTTGCGTAATGTCCATCAAATGCACAAAGTGAAGGGAGAGGCGTGGAGCGGTGTAGGGAGAGTAAAGTACTAGTTCAAAAACTGACTGCAGCAATGGTTGCTACAGCGTGTGTAATCAATGATGATGATCCCTCTACTCCAAGGGGGGATGCAGTTTGTCAAGGTCCCAGCAAAACTAGTTCCAGCACCACCAGTGCCAGTAAAAATAAAGAAGCAAAGAAGAAGAACACTGAAGATGACAACAAGTCGCATTCAAGTGTTGATGATGCTGTCAATAGCATAACAGAGGAAGGTGCAGCATCTGAACCGCCTGCTGCATCAGATAGTGAGACAAACAAGCATCAAAACACCCATCCTCAAAGTAGAAGGGAGCTTTGTTACATTAAATGTAATAAGAAATTGTTTGAGATCTCCAAAAGCTTAGAGAAAAATAAGGGTAGTAGTGGGCAAGAATTGTCAGGTGATGCTGGTGCTGCTGAGAATGAACTAATGATGACTGATGATGATGCAGACCTAGAATATATCCCTCCAGCATCCTTCTCTTGTTCAGATACAGATGAAGTTGAGAGTGAGGATGGTGATAGGGCTATAAGATTAGCAGAAAGTCAAATGCTAAATCTTCCACTACTTTTAAGAAGAATGTGCCTGTCTATAAAGTGTTTGAGAAAGCCATTGGAAAGTCTGACCCTAGACAAGCACAGATCAGTCATCAGTGGCATCATCACCTCTTCAAAGTCCAAGTCCCACTCAGCCACACACACCTGTTTTGAGAACCCAGCAACAGCAACACAGGTTAACATCCACAGTGTTAGATATGAAGAGTATCTCTGGTGCTGCTGCTGTAAGTGCTGCACCTTTGACACCTAGTAGTAGTGGCAGTAGAACTACATCAACATCTAGTCCCAGTAGTAGTAGTAGCAGAAACCACACAGACAAAGCCAGGACAAATATATTAACAGCAGCACAGATTAGGAGGTGGAGGCAGATGGAACCACTGCTATGACCGATAAATAATGTGTGTCTATAATCTGAGAAGGAGGATAGAGTATGACAATGGTAAAAATACATACACATATCACGCCATGTTATTCCCCCACCACCACTACTACAATACATATCTGCCACATTGTAGGTTGTACTTTATTTTTTTTGTTACTTGATATCATCATGAATATGTGCCAGTGTCACTTAAGAAAGAAAGTGTTGTGGGCAAAGAACAAATGCATTCTGCATGCTAACTAATTTTCAAGCCAAATGTTGCTGTAGGACTCACAACTTTGACTTTCAGCCACTTATTTCTAAATTTCAGCCCTCAGAAGAAGTAATATTACAGTGAGAAATGTAGTACCTACAGGAAATATAGGCAAAAAATGTGTTAAAATAGGTAGAAAATATGTTAACATAAGCAGAAAATGTGTTAACATAGGTGGAAAATTTGTTAAAATAGGCGAAAAGGAGGAAATATTTGCATAGGCAGAAAGGCGAAATTTTTTGCAGGAAATTTTTCACACTTTTCACCCACCCCTATTCATAATTATCCTCCCATGCTATCCAGCCTCTCTGTTAAGGCTTGCAATGCATTTCGGTCAGTGTATGTAAGATGATTGCATTTGCCAATCCACAGGTCTCTATCTCGGGTCTGTCCACAAAGAGGAAACAGACTGCTATTAATATGTACAAATAGGACAATAGACAACAATACAAGATCTACACCAGAGTAGGCCTCAGTGAGCAAGTAGAGTATGCTGTCCGTGAAGCATTTCTGTCTGGTGGTTGCTGTGCTAGGGAAGACTTGCTGTGGCCTAGGCCGAATAAAAGATGCTAGCCTCAAAGCCAGAGAGCTGGATGAAAACCCTAGATACAGCAGTTACTCATTGAGGGTTCACTTTTAAAAGGTCACATTTTAAATTTTGTGCAGCTGCACACCACATCAGACATGTTGCCTTGAGGAAAGGGGTGACATGAGAATCTCACCCTGCATATAAGCACAATATTCTCATGTCACCTCCTTAAAAGCTGCATTGCACACATACCTGAATCTGGCTTTAAATCCCTCTTTATACAGTTCATCTATTGAAACAATGTTTCAAGACTCACTAATGTCTGAGACACAGGGGTATTATACAGTTGGTTCACCATGGATTTACATGGGTCACTCCAGTATTGACCTTTCTGGGAGCTGACATCATGATCCTTCATTACAAGGGACTTGAAGATGACTCATGGACTGCCTGTGAACTCCTGGTACATAATTTAATTTTTTTGTGTGGCACTCAAAGGGTTAAGCTACGTATCGAACAAACATATCTAGGATTTTTACTCCTTTATTTGATATGTAGCTTAATCTTGTGAGTGCCACACAAAAAATAAAATTATGTATGAGGAGATCACAGCCAGTCCATTAGTCATCTACAAGTCCCTTGTAATGAAGGTTCATGATGTCAGCTGCCAAAAAAAGTTCCTACTGGGGTGACCCATGTACCCCCATGGTGAACTAGTTGCATAATACCCCTGTGTCTCAGAAATCGGTGAGTCTTGAAACATTGTTTCAGTAGATGAACTGTATAAAGGAGAATTTAAAGACAGATTCAGGTATGCGTGCAATGCGGCTTTTAATGAGGCAACATAAGATTCTCTCACTCTTATATGAAGGGCGAGATTCTCATGTTGCCCTTTTCATCCATGCAACATGTTTAATGCGGTGTGCAGCTGCACGATATTTAAAACGAGACCAGGAACCAGGATCAGCAAGTTGAACATTACTTGGGGTCAATGTAATGAGACTCGACAGGCATATGAGGGGTGACTGGATCAACTACAAGTCGAGGAAGTTGAACTCATCAGAAGGGTCCAGGAAAAGCCCCCAGAGTCTGAGGGAGAACGGTTGACAATCCAAGTCAGCAACAAACGGGCATACACAGTATCAGGGATGAGACAAAGAGAAGTCGAACAAGCCAGGGTCAGAATCCAGTCGGACAAAGGAGGCACACAAGGAGCAGGAAGAAGAAGAGTCGAGAGAATGGAGCCAAGGTCAAATACGGAGAACATGAACACAGAGCCAAATCAGATAACGGAGGGGACATCAGGAAAAGCCAGGTTAATACACTGGAATCACTCAGAACAAGACTAGAACTCAGGTCACGATAGGAACACTTTGATCACGAGCTGACACAAGGTGCTGGGTGCTTGATAAAGGTTCAACAAGAGTATCATACAACAGGGTGGGGAAAACATATCAGAAGCAATACAAAAGACCAGACAAAGAATGCCATAAACCCAGAAAAACAGGAACGAACATGACAGGGTCTCTCTCCAGCTCTCTGACACCTTCCACGTCTTCACCAGGAAAGATGAAGGTGGCAGTGATCTAGAGAGAACTAATTATTATCAGATCATTATTGCTGTGTTTTTATTTCACCTATTTGTTGGTTATATGTAGCAATTTTTGAGGACCAATGAGCACTGTATTTATTTTTTCTTAGAGAGAATCTTAACCCTTTCACTTCCACATGGGTGTGCAATACACGTCCCTATTGCACTGACTGGGTAAAGGGAGGGCAACTGTTGTCTCTACTCACAAGAGAAAAGACAGAAAATTATCCTCTGGCTCCACAAAGAGCTGCAGAGAGATCCAAAAATCACCAAAATCAGATTGGAGATGTTGGGACTGTGAACTTTGCCAGCAGAGGCTTAGTGAACGTGGCGATGCACTACAATAACATATAAATACACCCACATGAATATGACAGTGGCTCATTAACCACATATCCATTAGCAAATAAGTAACTGTTAAATTAGAGCAAAATTGTAAACTTGCCAAAGACATGGAAGATTAATGGAGACTGATTGTGGCAGATTCACAGGGAAATGTTGGTGAAGACATCTCAGTGCATACTGACAATACACCATTGACACAAATGTGCCACCATTTTGCCATCTTGGTCCCTTATAGCCCCATAGAGCATCCCCCTTGTCCCACAACTCCCCTCTGTCTGTTACCCTGCAGTGGGAGGGACAGACTCCATGTCCCATAGCTCCCTTCTGTCTGCATCTCCCTGCAGTGGGAAGGTCAGACTCCATGTCCCATATCTCCTTTCTATCTTTGTCACCCTGCAGTGGGAGGGACAGACTCCATGTCCAATAGCTACCTTCTGTCTGTGTCACCCTGCAGTGGGAGGGACAGACTCTATGTCCCATAGCTCCCTTCTGTCTGTGTCACGCTGCAGTGGAAATCACAGACACCATGTCCCATAGCTCCCCTCTGTCTGTGTAATCCCTGCAGTGGGAGGAACAGACTCCATGTCCTA
Organism: Rhinophrynus dorsalis; assembly: GCA_037306005.1. Lineage (NCBI taxonomy): Eukaryota > Metazoa > Chordata > Amphibia > Anura > Rhinophrynidae > Rhinophrynus > Rhinophrynus dorsalis. The sequence continues at coordinate 184,529,604 of CM074726.1, forward strand.
TAGCTCCCTTCTGTCTGTGTCACCCTGCAGTGGGAGGGACAGACTCTATGTCCCATAGCTCCTATCTGCCTGTGTCACGCTGCAGTGGAAATCACAGACACCATGTCCCATAGCTCCCCTCTGTCTGTGTAATCCCTGCAGTGGGAGGAACAGACTCCATGTCCTATAGCTCCCTTCTGTCTGTGTCACCCTGCAGTGGGAGGAACAGACTCTATGTCCCATAGCTCCCTTCTGTCTGTGTCACCTGGTAGTGGGAGGGACAGACTCCATGTCCTATAGCTCCCTTCTGTCTGTGTCACCCTGCAATGCGAGAGACAGACTCCATGTCCTATACCTCCCTTCTGTCTGTGTCACCCTGCAGTGGTTGGGAAAGACTCCATGTCCTATATCTCCCTTCTGTCTGTGTCACCCTGCAATGCGAGAGACAGACTCCATGTCCCATAGCTCCCTTCTGTCTGTGTCACCCTGCAGTGGGAGGGACAGACTCCATGTCCTATATTCTGAGAAGGGTCTACATATTTAATGCTAATCACTTATTTGTTTTAGGGGTTGTTGGCAGTAATGGGGAATGCTGGAGACAAATGCGACGTTTCTCTGTGATAACATTGAGAAATTTTGGGATGGGGAAGAGAAGCATTGAGGAGAGGATCCAAGAAGAGGCCAAGTTCCTTACAGAGGAATTCAGAAAAACAAAAAGTGAGTCTGTTTATCTTCCTATAAGTACAAAACTCACCTTGTTTTGCGGTCATCAGACTATAAGTGAACAGTCACCAGTAACATTACAGATAGAACCTAAAGTCATCATACAGTGATTCCTACACTGGCCACATGATCTGCCTTAAATGAGAACTAACATCACCTAATATTAACCCCCACTTAAACTTACTATGGCCAGAAAAGCCTAATGACCCATATGAATTTGGCCTTGTGCCAATTATCCCTGAATGTAACGTCCATGGAGGCAAATTTAATTAACCAGAGAGCATGAGCCTACTTAACCCTTTAAGGAACAGAGAGAGCAAAACACATTACGAAGAAAAGCATTGCAGCCTCTGGTCCATAAAGGGTGAAAATGACCAGGTGCCATCAGCAGAGTTTGAGGTCCTGTTGTCCTGCTAGTTATTGTCATTTCTGTCTCCGTGGACATGATACACAGGGGAATCCTTTGAAAATGTTACACACTACTGTGTGAGCAACGAAACGGTGCATGAAACACGCCCGGAGGCATAACTAGAAGTCACCGGGCCCTGGTGCAATATTTGACATGGGGCCCCTGGACCACATTGACCCCACTGTCCACCTCCATGAATGTGCCCCCACTGTCCACCTCCAAGTATGCTCCTCCAACTGTCCATCTTCACGCATCTGCCCCCCACTGTCCACCTCCACGTATGCCAAGTATGTGCCCCCACTATCCACCTCTAAGTATGTGTCCCCACTATCCACCTCCAAGTATGTTCCCCCACTGTCCACCTTCACGTATGCCAAGTATGTGGCACCACTGTCCACCTCCAAGTATGCACCCCCACTGCCCACCTTCATGTATGCCAAGTATGCACCCCCACTGCCCACCTTCACTTATGCCAAGTATGCACCCCCACTGTCCACCTCCAAGTATTTGCCCCCACTGTCCACCTCCAAGTATGTGCCCCCACTGTCCACCTCCAAGTATGCGCCTCACTGTCCATCTTGAAGTATGCACCACCACTGTCCACCTCCAAGTATGAGCCCCACTGTCCATCCTTGAAGTATGCACCCCCACTGTCCACCTCCACGTATTTGCCCCCCACTGTCCACCTCCACATATGCCAAGTATGCACCCCCACTGTCCATCTCCAAGTACGCACCCCCACTGCCCACCTTCACATATGCCAAGTATGCACCCCCACTGCCCCCCTCCAAGTATTTGCCCCCACTGTCCACCTCCAAGTATGAGCCCCACTGTCCACCTTGAAGTATGCACCCCCACTGTCCACCTCCATGTATTTGCCCCCACTGTCCACCTCCACATATGCCAAGTATGCACCCCCACTGTCCACCTCCAAGTATGTGCCACCACTGTCCACCTCCAACTATGTGTCCCCACTGTCCACCTCCTACCTGGCCTAGGAAGAGGGGGCCTCATCATCCCTGGTGGTCCATCAGTGTGACAGGAGAGGTCTGTGCCGCCTTCTACACAGACCTCTCTATATGGAGCTCCCGCGCGGTCCTCCAGTAATGCAGAGTACTGACCATGTCACTACATGAGAATCTCACCTGTATCAAAACACAAGATTCTCATGTCACAGCCTTAAACGTTGCTTCAACCCACTTCAACATATCTTGTTGATATTTTAGTGCCCGAATCTTAGTGTCATATCCAGGACTGATTGCACTGTGCACCCTTCTGGTCCTTAAAGGGGAAGTAACACCGTAAAACAACATAGATTAGTGTACATTTACTTGTGCGTTAGACAACCGCAGTACTTACACATTTTTCCAAGTGATATGAAAAATTTCAGATTGCTCTCACTTACCTGCCACTGTATTAGCTAGTTGTGGAGGCAGCCATTTTTTATCATAGATGTGCAAAGTTTGATGGGGAGAAAATTGATCTCAAAGTCTCTGGAGTAAATATCCTCCATGCAAGTCAGTGCTTATGCACTAGGCTACCAGAAGTTAGCACTGGCTGTAAAATTATCACAGACTGGTTGTGGTTTAAGGTCAGGAGGTTCTTGTACAAATATTAAGGTCTCTATCATTTGCCAGCATGCTCTGAATTTAAATACAATTTGCAGGTAAACAAAATGCGTTTGGTGGCTAGTAACATTTTTTTGGTTTCTAAATGTAAAGGAGATGCATTTAGAATACCCTACAGTGAGAAGCACATATGGAAAACATATTCCACACATGTTAACTAGTGCCTGTCTGGACACTCTTTCCACCCACCTGAACTTTAATTAAAATTAAAGTTGCAGGGTCATTAGGACCAGCTTTTGATCACCCAGTTGATAAAGCTGCAGAAACAGTAGTTGCTGTCATTGTCATACAGGAGAGAGTCACTTCCATGCCCCCATGCAATTCAAATTTCTGAGTTGAGTGAGCAGGATCAAGAAAAGTCACCCACATAACTGGTGACAGTGATAATGTCAACAGTAACATGGACGTCTTTGTCCTATCATGCTCACTCGACCGAGTAGTTAGGGTTTTGTTAAGGCAAGTGATTCATTCTCCTCTGTACGATCTCTTCCAATGAGGTCTGAATTAAAGAAAAAAAACGTAAGTGCATGTGTACCAGAGGTGTGTCTAACACAACCCTTTGTAATGCTTTGTTTTACTCAGCAAGAAAATCCCTTTTATGTACAGATTTTCATCAAAAAGTTGTGTTGCAAAGTGTTGGATACCTCACTGGTACCTCCTACTAATAAACCTCTAATTACCTTAATCTGGATATCCAAGGTGTGCCCTAGGTATGTTGGGGATTATAAATAAGATGTGCTAGTGTTCCTTTAGTACAGAAATGTGTATGGTTAGATGTTCTTTTAGTTGCTATGTCCACCAGATAATAATGGTGCCTTCTCCACCTCCAGGTCAGCCTGTTGATCCCACATATTATATTAGCAAAGCTGTTGCGAATGTTATCTGCTCGGTGGTTTTTGGAAAGCGTTTTGAGTATGAAGACAAGGAGTTCCTGCAGCTTTTAGGATTCTTACATCAAACCTACAGATATACAAGTTGTTTTTTGGGACAGGTTGGTAATTATGGAACCAACAGAGAAACTCATTTGTTGAACATGTGACTTTGTATCAATATGACACTGACTTATTTCCAACATTCCTTGCTCGAAAGGTCTCCTACACACTGATGAGATGTTTTCTTCAAAAGACATTGCAGCTCAAATGTCAGTTTTTGGGTGCAGTACCACAGTGGACTGAAATGTTACAGTGGTGTTGTTACAGAAGCCTATGAATGGATATAGTCACTGATCAGAACTGTTCATACACTGCAACAGCATCACCAGAAAATGTCAGGCCATACAAGTGCTGCTTCCTAAAATGTAAGTTTGAGCTGCAATAACTTTTTAATAGAACAGTTCTGAGCAGTGGGAGTGCCCTGGTTTTATTCAGCAGCATAAACCATGAAATGTGTATTTTCAGTATTATACAATGGTATCACTAAAGGAGAAATTACATATATATATCCCTACTTAACATCTTCTGGACAGGAAAACCTAATGGTCCCAATGAATTTTGCTCTTGATCCTTGGTTCAACATCTTCAATCAGTCCTGGATGTCATGATCATGGAGGAATACATGACAGCTGATGAGAGTTTCAAACTAAAGCAGGCAGAGTGCATGAGCCTATTTAACATTTTATGAAGTGTTTAGTAATTATCAGACTGTAATGACCAACATTCTCTTCCTACATTTGATCTCTTGCAGCTGTACAACATGTTCCCAAAAGTCATGAGCAAGTTACCGGGTGTGCACAATATGCTTTCCAATTCCCTCGAGGGTGCACACTCATTTATTATTGAGAGAATCAAGAGGCACCAGGAGACTCTGGATCCCAGCTCTCCCCGAGACTTTATCGACTGCTTCCTCATAAAGATGGAGCAGGTGAGTCCACCACATGTCCTGATACAGATTTAGATCCAGAAGAGGTGGTGGGCATATAGGGAGATGATGGTGTCCGGTATTTAGGAAGATGATGTAGTGGGTATGTAGGAAGATGATAGTGGCTGGTATGTAGAAAAATGATGGTGGAGTGTAGATGATGGTGGCTGTATGTAGGAAGATGATGGGATGTAGGAAGATGATAATGGCTGGTATGTAGCAAGATGATAGTGTCAGGTATATGGGAAGTGGAGAGAAAAAGGAAGGCTTGACTGCGTTCAGAGAAGAAGCAAACTGGCTTCCAAATCACACAAAACATAAAAAAATGGTCAAAAGGAACATAACTAAGTTTAATATGTTTAATAGTTGATAACTGCACAAGGAAACATAAATGCACTTACAGCACCCTAAAGAGTAAAGAGCATCTCGGTATCCCTATGCCCCCTTGTAGTCTTGTTGCTGTGTCCTCATGAGGTTGGAATCCCTGGTATCCTCTTCCAGATTGACCGCTGGAATAAGTCCTACTTTAAGGTCAATGGGTTTAGACCCCCAGGCAGTATGTGAATCACACACACGCTTCAGGTTATCCAGAGACACCTTCCTGGTGTATTTAAGGAGAAAAGGGTCTAACCTGAATGGGCTCACTTGGACTACCAGGGTGACCAGATACAATGTATCTTACTTATTTTACTAGTATTTTATTTATTTACAACTTTATATACTGGTCCCTGCACCACGTCCCCCCCCCACACACACACACACAGTGGGATTTTGCTCAACAATCTCAACATTAAGCAAGAAACATCAGAATGTCGATCTATTGATTGACTCGACATACTGATATTGCTGTTTCGATTTTTTCAATATTTTTAATTCAACATATCGACGGTCGTCCAGTAAATGGCAACATTTCAGTAGTGAACCTCTGGAATGTGGGAAGGTGATGGTATGGAGGAAGATGATAGTGGTGGGCATGTTGGAAGATGATGGTGGCTGGAATGTGGGGAGATGAAGGTGACAGGTATGTAGGAAGATAATGGTGGCTGGTATGTAGGAAGATGATGGTGGAAGGCATGTGGGAAAATGATGGTAGCTGGTGTGGAGGAAGATGTTACTGGGTGGTATGTAGGGATATGATGGTGATGGATTTGTAGGAAGATGATGGTGGCTGGTATGTAGGAAAATGATGGTGGCTGGATGTAGGAAGATGGCGGTTTCTATGTGGGAAGATCATTGTATGAAGGAAGATGATGGTGGGTGGTATGTAGGAAGATGATAGTGGCAAGTATATGGAAAGATGATGGTGGCAGCTGTGTAGGAAGATGATAGTGTCTGGTATGTACTAATATGATGGTGGTGAGTACGTAGGAAGATGGTGGTGGGTATGTAGAAATATTATAGTGGCTGGTATGTAAGGATATGGTGTTGGTGTGTATGTAATAAGATTATAGTGGCAGATATGTAGGAAGATGATGGTGGCAGGTATGTGGGAGGATGAAGTTAGTGGGTGTGTAGGAAGATAATGGTGGCTTCTATGTAGTAAGATGATAGTGGCTGGTATGTAGGAAGATGAAGGTGGTGGGTTTGTAGGAAGATGAAGCTGGCTGGTATGTAGGAAGATGATGGTGGTGGGTATGTAGAAATATGATAGTGGCTGGTATGTAAGGATATGGTGTTGGTGTGTATGTAATAAGATGATGGTAGCAGGTAGGAAGATGAAGGTGGTGGGTTTGTAGGAAGATGATGGTGGCTGGTATGTAGGAAGATGGTGGTGGTGGGTATGTAGAAATATGATAGTGGCTGGTATGTAAGGATATGGTGTTGGTGTGTATGTAATAAGATGATGGTAGCAGGTAGGAAGATGAAGGTGGTGGGTTTGTAGGAAGATGATGGTGGCTGGTATGTAGGAAGATGATGGTGGTGGGTATGTAGGAAGATGGTGGTGGTGGGTATTTAGAAAGATGATAGTGGCTGGTATGTAAGGATATGGTGTTGGTGTGGATGTGATAAGCCAGTGATGGCAGGTATGTAGTAAGATGATAGTGGCTGGTATGTAGGAAGATTATAGTGGTGGGTATGTAGGAAGATAATGGTGGCTGGTATGTAGGAAGATGATGGTGGTGGGTATGTAGGAACATGATGGTGTGAGTATATAGGAAGATGATGGTGGCTGGTACATAGGAAGATGGTGGTGGGTATGTGGGAAGATGATGATTGGTGGTATATAGGAAGATGATGGTTGCGGGTACATAGGAAGATGATGGTGGCTGGTATGAAAGAAGATGATGGTGGTGGGTATATAAAAAGATGATGGTGGCTGGTATGTGGGAAGATGATGGTGGCGGGTATGTAGGAAGATCATGGTGGTAGGTATGTAGGAAGAAGATGGTGGTGGGTATGTGGGAAGATGATGGTGGCTGGTATATAGGAAGATGATGGTTGCGGGTACGTAGGAAGATGATGGTGGCTGGTATGTAGGAAGATGATGGTGTTGGGTATGTAGGAAGATGATGGTGGTGGGTTTGTAGGAAGATGATGGTGGCTGGTATGTAGGAAGATGATGGTGGTGGGTATGTAGATAGATGATGGTGGCTGTTACGTAGAAAGATGATGGTGGTGGGTATGTGGGAAGATGATGGTGGCTGGTATATAGGAAGATGATGGTTGCGGGTATTTAGGAAGATGATGGTGGCTGGTATGTGGGAAGATGATGGTGGCTGGTATGTAGGAAGATGATGGTGATGGGTATGTAGATAGATGATGGTGGCTGGTATGTAGGAAGATGATGATGTGAGTATATAGGAAGATGATGGTGGCTGGTACGTAGGAAGATGATGGTGGTGGGTATGTGGGAAGATGATGGTGGCTGGTATATAGGAAGATGATGGTTGTGGGTATGTGGGAAGATGATGGTGGCTGGTATGAAAGAAGATGATGGTGGTGGGTATATAGGAAGATGATGGTGGCTGGTATGTGGGAAGATGATTGTGGCTGGTATGTTGTAAGATTATGGTGGCAGGTAGGTAGGAAGATGATGGTGGTAAATAAAAAGCAACCATTGTTGGTTTTTATTGCAGTTTTTACCTTGATATAAATGACCCAAGTGGTAATAACATAGATACATTTAGCACCAGGATTCTGACTCCCGTCAGTATGTTAACAAGAAATGTGAATTAAATCTGGGACCAACCAGTTTCACCATAGGGGAGATATAAAAATAATCCAATCCCAGTGATTTGAAGGGGACTCTAACCCCCTTGAGTGATAAGGAGCTCTGAAACACATTGCTAAGCAATGCGTGGGGACCTCTGTAATATTTAAGGGGTTAAAAGCCCGATTTAAATCAGTATGAGTTTTTAATCCACCACCTATGTTGTATTTGAATGACTCAACATTTCTTTTTTCCATTCTAGATGGAAATATTTGCTGAATCACTGTATTTCTGATTCTGCAGATATTTTTGGCTGGTGAATACTCCATCTCATTATGACCAAGGGTCAGATTTATTTTCCGAACTGTGAGAATCAAAAAAATGACTTATTTATGAAGTGCTGAAAAATTATCCGAAACCACTTTAAAATTAGACTATGGAAGCCCAAGGAAAGCGGACAAAGATCAGTTTTGCTTTCCCTGCGCTGGATTAGAGGAAGACAATAGGTTTCCTCTCCACCCACTTCCTGCCATTCCTCTGGCTGATTCCCCATGTGTCCAAACACCTTTCCCATTTCCATACCACCTACAGTGAACCCCCCTGTTACTGGATTGTAGGGATCATGCTGCTCTGGCATCAGGGAGGGGGTTTAACCACCATGAAAAAAAATATACTGTATATACAGTAGCTCCTGACACCACTCCAGACTACACCATCCAGGTAAATGGTTCACCCCTCCATCCCCAAATCGAAGTGATTTCGCTAGTCCATCTATAGCAGTGATTCTCAGCTCCAGTCCTCCGGGCACACCAACAGGTCATGTTTTCAAGATATCCCTAATTAATCACAGGTGAATCAATCACAATCACTGATCCACTAATTGCTCACCTGTGATTAAGCAGGAACAACCTGATAACTGCACTGTTGGTGTGCCTCAAGGACTAACGTTGAGAAACACTGGTCTATAGAGCCTTTTGAGTCACTCAGATTGATGTTCGAATAAGACATGGATTCATTTTAGTGCAAACCAGGGAAGACATTTTAATTAAAGGCAAGAGAAGTCTCCAAAAAATGACAAATATCTCACAAATAGTAAGAATCAGCATAGAATAATTGCTATTAGCCACTTACTAAAACCTTTATAATTTAAAATAATGTTCTGCTTTAACATTATCTCTTTCAGGCTAATAATATAATAGTAATTTGGCTGAGGTAAGGTATTGGTAGCTTTCAATGTCAATTTAAAATGTGCAAAATGTTTTGGACAACTGGGTCATATTTAACTAGTTCATTACCTTGGTGAATTAATCATACTTCTGAGAATTTTCAAAGGATGTTCCATGAGCTCTGAGACTGAGGTGGAAGGTGTGAGTCGCAGGAGAAGTCAATACAATGAAAAAAAAACAGGAGGTCATGGAAAGCAATCACTTTGGGATAGACTTAAAGGGCTGATCACACATAGAAAGTGATGTATCAGAGAACTAATCCCTGAGAGTAGACCTGCTGATGTATGGGTGCTGTACTGTAAGCTTTAGCAGACCAGTTGGGGAAGCAGTATAGTACCTGAAAAGACACATCCGGAGCTCTCTCAGTTATCCTGCAGTAGAAACTGAACTGCAACGCTCAAGTCTCACAATTCAGTCTCTTGACCTAAGCCCTACAGGCCCTATATACCCTGTGGTTCCAGACACAAGTAGCCTATGGCAGCTTCATACACAGCCCAGCATATACTTCTGGATTGTGTTCTAACAGAGGGGGCCAGTTTATATGCGCGCTGAACAACTGATAGGAGCTTTTTACTTAGTCTGCTTTCAGATATGATAATTGTTCTTTAATATTGTATTTCACACCCCCTGGCATTCAAAGGATTAAAGTTATGGAATGAATGCAATCACTGACTGAAATCAGTAAGGAAATAAAAAAACTCTACTTCTGTTTTAGGAGAAGGATGAGCCGCAGAGTGAATTTCACATTAAAAATGCTATCCATACCACTTTTGATCTGTACGCTGCTGGTACAGAGACTGTCAGCACGACCCTACGCTATGGCCTGATGCTTCTGCTGAAACACCCAGAAGTAGAAGGTAAATGGACCCAGGATGACAATCTGTTATAATGAGGTTGATTTATGCCTAGATTACATTGCATTTCCCAAGAGTTATCACTGGATTAATCTAAAATATTTCTATTGAGGTCTATGGAGAAATGATAAAAACCCTTGTGATAAAGTTATCAACTGCAATAGAATCCAGAACTTAATACAGTGGTTCTCAGCCTGTTTTTCCTTAAGGCACCATGCACAAGCTATTTAGAAGTCTCGGGGAATCCCTGACATGATATAGTTCATTTATTAAGGTGCTAATAAAGGGAACAAATATAGAAATATAAATATGTTCTTAGTTCTCACAATAAGAATGAAAAAAAGAGAATGATGTGCATAACAATATCCATAAATATACATATAAAACTCAACATTCACATACTTGTCAAAGTCTTTGTTACGCCTCCTGACAGAGTCAGAAACGCATGAAGGGCTTTTGAGGATTTATGGTTTTCATTTGTGTCCTCTGTTTTATGTGTTCTGTTGATAGAACTTTATATAAACAGCAATTTGCAAATGTTTTAGGCATATGGGAAAAAATGCTGTCAAGTAAGAATGCTTTAAAAAATAGTTCATTTTTGAACCCCACTTCTTACAGTCGATTGGTCGAAGATATGGAAGTTGTATGCCTCCTCCTCTATCTCAACGCTCATCTTGGAATTTAATACAAGTTCCTCTATCGCTGGTACTTTACACCTGCCAGATTGCACAGGATATCCTCACTTAATAGTCCCTTATGTTGGAGATGTTCCTCAGCTAGAGGAAGTTATCTACATTCATGGTGGTCTTGTTCAACACTGCTCTTTTACTGGAGTGTGTGTGTGGATATCATTAATACATCTTCTAATATCAGCTTGGAATTAGCTCTTCTTCCTATCCTCTTTTTTTCATGGACTCTCCCACTTTCCCAAAGCACAGAGGTCCTTGATTGTACTGATGCTCTCGGCAGCGAAATCTCTTATCCCCATCCATTGGCGAGAGTCTTCTGTCCCCACTGTGATGGAGTGGCATGCCAGAAAGTGGGAGCTTCTTCTTCTTCACAGTATGTCCCTGCTCAAGAGAGGTATAAATCCCCTCTTACAGTTCTCCGCTCTTCCCTCTTGGGATCTGGCCTTGCCTAATTAAGGAACGATTGTGGAGGCCTTTCCCACACATTGGCTGACTTGGTACTTAACGATGCATCAATCCCGAGGGTGCATAATCTTTCTTTCTTTCTTTCTTTCTTTCTTTCTTTCTTTTTCTCTTCTTTTTTATTCCCATATATGTATCCTTATCTTGACCTCCACTCTTGCCATTGTCCATGTTCATCACTCTCTTTACCTTTCTTCAGGTGTCTTGCTCTCTACTTCTTCAATCTGACCTTCACTATCCTCTCTTCCTTCTCTACTATTACTCCCTTCCACCTATTTCCCCTATGTCCCCCTTTTTGGAAGAAATGGAAAACTGGAACAAGGGTTTATTGGCATCCCCCATGATTCTGTGAAATTGTTTCCCTCTGTCCAACAGGATCACTGCATGTCTTTGCCTACAATTTGTATTGCTCATTCTCTTTTAGCCTCTATGTCCTGTATATGCTTTATCTATACTGTTACTATTGTTGTTCCAATAAAAAATAGCAGTGATTCTCAATTAACAAAATGATAGTGAGTAAACAGTAGAAAAATCTAAATCAAATAAATATTTGGTGTGACCACCCATTGCCTGCAAAACAGCATCAATTCTTCTAGGTACACTGTCACACAATGTTTTAAAGAACTCAGCAGGTAGGTTGTTCCAAACCTCTTGGAGAACTAACCACAGTTCTTCTGTGGAATTAGACAGCCTCAGTTGCTTCTATCTCTTCATGTAATCCCAGACAGACTCAATGGTGTTGAGATCAGGACTCTGTGGTGGCCATACCATCACTTCCAGGACTCCTTGTTCTTCTTTACACTGAAGATAGTTCTTATTGATGTTGGCTGTATGTTTGGGGCCAATCAGATGCCTCCCTGATGGTATTGCATGATGGATAAGTATCTGCCTTTACTTCTCAGCACTGAGGAGACCATTAATTCTGACCAAATCCCCAACTCCATTTGCAGAAAGGCAGCCCTAAACTGGCATGCTTCATTCTTGCCTGCAGACACTCATTTTTGTACCACTCTCCAGCCCTTAGGTGAACAAACTTCCTTCTGCTACACCAGTCCAAAGCACCTACTGCCATTTTTCTGTACCCCAGTTCCTGTGTATTCATGTATAGTTGAGTAGCTTGGCCTTATTTCCCCATCAGAGGTATGGCTTTTTTGGCCAGAAGTCTTCCATGAAGATCACTTCTGACCAGTCTTCTTCAGACAGTAGATGGGTATACTAGGGTCCCACTGTTTTCTGCCATTTCTAAGCTGATGGCGCTGATGGACATCTTCCGATTGCGAAGCAAAGTAAATATGAGGTGTCGTTCATCTGCTGCACTAAGTTTCCATGGCTGACCACTGCATCTATGGTCCTCATCATTGCCCATTTCTTTGTGCTTTTTCAAAAGAAGTTGGACAGCACATCTGGAAACCCCTGTCTGCCTTGAATTTCTGCTTGGGAGAGACCTTGCTGATGCAATATAACTACCTTGTGTCTTATTGCTGTGCTCATTCTTACAATGGTGTGTGCCTTTTGACATTAAACTGTGTTCAGCAACCTCATCTTGTTAGCTGAGTTTGGCTATTCCTCACCCAGTTTTATTCCTTCTGTATAGCTGTTTCTGTTTCAGTTAATGATCATGTTTCAACCTCCATATTAAATTGATGATCATTAGCACCTGTTTGGCATAATTGTTTAACCCCTTAATGACCTATGACGTACATGTTGCGGTCCCTAAAGGGCCATGGATGTACATGTACGTCATGGAATTCTGAGCTCCCCGTGTGGCTGCACGCCACTCGTGTAGTTCGGAATCGGATTAGCATTTTGTTACTTGATAAAAATAAACTATTAACGTCTAGTTTTGAAAGCATTCTTACTTTACAGCATTTTTTCATACCTGCCTAAAATGTTTGCGCATCAAACTACTAGGTTGGCACACTCATCGTCCTGCTTACCTTGCCTGGGTGCTTTGCATGAAGCATGACGAAAAGGCTAGCACTCACAGGTTTTAAAAACATTATATTTTAATTAGCTGTCCAACGTTTCGGTCCAGTGAGGACCTTTCTCAAGAACAAACACTCTATACAAAAATCGTGCTATACATACCTTAACAAACAAGTGCTTACCTGTGTGCACCTCCAGACTGAGTGACGTGAATGTGCCGTTAGTATCCAGTGATTGAAACGTGTGTAAACAAACGAGACTATCAACAACAACCCCTAGCAGGACATGCTCCACCTAGTGAAACAACAATGTGTTTAATTGTGTCAAAGTATGTGCGAGTGACTAAATAAAGATACAAAGTTGTGAAAAAAAGAAAGAAACGTTGTATCTCATGCAGTGATGCATAACTCAAACATGCTCTTTATCCTATGTAAAATGTGTGTATGCGTGATCGTTTATCCAACTACTGTGAATATCGTTACAAAGTGATTATTATCATCTATCTTCATAACAAAAAATATGTGTAGTTATAAATATATTTCTCCGTCACTGTTTCAAAACTATTAAAATGTATCCATATACTTGTACCATCAATATACATTACATATCTTAAATGAGACTTTGAATGGAGAAATAAAACTGAAAACATACCACGTGGCAAGTGAATAATGTGTTCACTATAGACAGACCATTCTATCACAATTATACTTTACATAAAAACATGTTTTCAAAATTCAACCATCTAACTATATTAGATTTGTAATCCTATATCCGCTATCCTTGTACCAAAACATTAAAACACAAAATATAAGGTTATCACTACCTCAAAACACGATTATTATCGCCTCAAAAAAATATATTCTTACAAAAATATGCTAGAAGACAAAAAGACCCAAAATTGAACTATTCGATATCTATACAAAACAATTTTTTGGTGATAAATTCAGCTATGAAGAGAAAAAAAAATTGAAAAACCGCAGGAAAATCACCCCAAAAAAATTATCAAAAACCTGTTACCGGTCTTTAAGAATCATTGAAAAGTATACATCTTCATTTAGACCATATGGTGTTACTGTATTCAAAGTCCTAATCCAAAAGGTTTGTCTCTGAAGTAACAATTTGCTCCGATTTCCTCCTCTCAATAATGGAGCAACACGATCAATTGGCATAACTGTAAATGATGTTGGAGAGTGTCCCATTTGCAAAAAATGTTTTGCCACTGGCTTGTCTGTGGCTCCATCTCAGTTTTGTGAGATTTTAATTGCAGAACGATGTCCAGTCATACGATCCTTCAACATCCCATCCGTTTTACCTATATAAAATAGGTTACACGGACATCTCAGCAGATATATAACATACTCTGTACTGCATGTTATCCTATATTTCATTTTAAACATTTTGCTCGTATGTGGATGTTTTAAATTTCCTGCTTGTGTTTCTCTCCCAAGTGATAGTAATGTTTCACAAAAACAGCAGCTCCAATTAATCTTCATAGTATTTGGGCCATGTAGAGTGTTATTTCAGTACTGTCAGAGTTGTAGTTCAAGAGTAATTGAATGATAAAGTATCCCCCTCCTGCCACTTTTACCTAGTGTAAGCCGGCTCCCCTCAGACGTGGAATCTGGTCTCTTGACCGGACAGCTCACAGCAAGGAACAATCTTCTTACTGTGAACATAAGGAAAACCCTGCCCCCTTGACAGGTTTTTCAGGTTTTTCTTTATGATCACTGAAAATTGTCCCTCTCTGTGATCCATCTGGACAGTCTTGCTGCTCTGAGGTGAGCAGTCTTACATCAGTAAAAGGGGCAGGAGGGGGATACTTTATCATCCAATTACTCTTGTACTACAACTCTGACAGTATTGTAATAACACTCTCCATGGCCCAAATACTATGACGATTAATTGGAGCTGCTTTTATTGTGAAACATTACTATCCTTTAATTGTTCCTGAAGTTCTTACCAGTGTGACTGCCAAGTAGCACACAGGTCAGAGGTTCTGGTTAGTTTGTCACTACCACCTACTTTACTATCTATGATAGTTTACAGATCAAGCACCCCTTAATGGGATAGTAATACTTTGTTTTAACTTTATTTTATTTTGTAGGCATTAAAAAAAAATATGAAGAATGATATAAGTCTTATCTCTCAAACCTTTATGGTTTAAGAGATATTCACAAGCAAAGTTTCCCCTCCTGCCCCTTTTACCTAGTGTAAGCCATCTCTTTTCAGATGTGGAATCTAGTTGTAAGACCAGACAGATAACAGAAGGGGAGGATCTTCTCACAGTGAAAACAATGAAAGCCCTGCCCCTCTTGACAAGCTTTTCAGGTTTTTCCCTTATCTTAATTGAAGATTGTCCCTCTCTGCAATCTACCTGGGCACCTCCCTTCTGCTCTGGCTGAGCAGTGTTACATCAGTAAAAGGAACAGGAGGGGGAAACTTTGTCATTGAATTACTCTTGAACTACAACTCTGACAGAATTGAAATAACACTCTCCAAAGTCCAAATACTATGATGATTAATTAGAGCTGCTTTTATTATGAAACATTACTATCCCTTTAATTTCCTTTCTTATATAGTAAAAAAAGAAAAAAATGGAACCCTAAGCTGGTGCCCAAACACACCAGAGTGCCATAGTACCCTGTATAAGGACCACTGCCTTAATCAGAAGTGCTGGATCTACTCTAGAGCAATTGAACTGCATCATAGCGGACTAACTAAAAATCTCTGAATTTCCATTGATTTAAAAGAGGCTTTTAACGCCTCAAATGCTAGAAATGTCTCCAGTTCATTGCAAAGCATTTATAGGGATAACTGTATTGAAGCAGTAAGCCATTAAACATGTCACTAGGGTGTACAATAGAGTGTACAAATACCATAGTACATACCCAGTCACTTACTTCTCCATCATTAAGGAGTTTAAAGGAGCAGTACTCTTTTTATGAAAACCTATATGCTATAGATCTTTTCTTGTTGAGTAAAACAAGGTCACTCACACCGTTGTCAGTTGTTTTATTCAAATGTTATAACAGTTCAAATAATCAGAAAGTGAGTGTACTGTGTGTCTACTTCCTGATCGTTCTAACTGACAGGAAGTGACTCGGCAGTTTCTATCACATTCTGTGGAGAACTGTAAGTCACTGGCTTTCCTCTCCATTAGAATGCAACAGAACAACCAATTGGAATGTGACCAGTAGAGGGCACTGCTAATGTAAAAAAACACTGGTTTCAACTGTAATAACTCTGGAAATATGCATCTATTAGCTGTGGGATGACCCTTATTGTACTCAACAGGAAACATCCTACAATATATATTTTTTCATAAAAATGTTTACTGCTCCTTTAATTCCAGAAGGTCCTTTACACCGGTCCCACAGCCCGTACAGGGATAAGGTGCACATTTACCTCTTGTTCAGTAAAATTACTAACACAAGGTGTAGAGGAAAGGACCAGCCACACATTGACCCATTTCCCCCTCCCTGACACAGGTGGTGTCAATGGGAGCAATTCTGGTATATGTAGATTAGTAAATTGATTTTAGAGCGGTGCATGAACTGAAAGTCAATACCAGAACATTCACTCCATTCTCATAAGGTTACTTTTCCCCTACATGAGATTGATACAATGACCCAATAAATACGTTGGCAGTCTTTAGAACCATGATGGAGAACAGTAATTAATTTAAGAATCTTGGCAACCTCTGTAATAATCTTTAAGTATTCGAGGAAAACCCTTCTTAGCATACAATTAAAGTACAAACATGTATCATTTGGATACTCAGTGTTGCAATAAATATTGCCCTGATCTTGAATTATGCAACTGTGTATATAAACAACAATTTAAATATGCCTCTGGAACACCAGGCACAATGTTCAATTAAAGTACCACATATTAATAATAACCCCCAGTTACATTACCATAGCCATAAAATCCTAATGTCCTTTATGAATGTTGCCCTTGTGTCTTTGTTCAAGAGTTAACATCATCAGTATGTCCTTAAAGGGTTAACATTTCCATGCGCAGTGTTTGTAAGCTGGGATCCTGTGAGCAACTGACATGTTTGTCCCCTGACGTGACATCCAGGACTGATTGCAGAGGTTATCTCTTGAACAAAGACACAAGGACAACATTCATGAGGGACATTAGGATTTTTCAACCATAATACATTAAGTATGGAGTTATAAACTGTTTATATATGTGTGTTTATGAGAGAGTGCATGTGAGCATGCCTGTGCGTGTGTGCATGTATATGTGTGTCTGTGAATGTGTGTGTGTACATGTCTGTGTGCATGCTTGTGTGTGTATGAGCGACTTCATGTCTGTGGGAGTGTATGTAAGCATGCATGTGTGTGTATGTGTATGTAAATGTGTGTGTTTGTGCATGTCTGTACATATGAGAGAGCGCATGTCTGTGTGAGTGTATGTGAACATGTGTGTGTGAGATTGTATGTGAGCATGCATGTCTGTGTGTGTACATGTGTGTGTGCATGTTTCTGTGTGTGTGTATGTGTGTGTGTGTGTATGTGTGTGTGTGTGTATGAGAGAGTGCATGTCTGTGGGAGTGTATGTGACAATGCATATCTGTATGTGTGTGTGTGTATGAGAGTGCATGTCTATATGACTGTATATGAGCATGCATGTCTGTGTGTGAGGTGGTTTAAGGACAGATGTGAACATCTATTAACTAGAGCAGGGTGTGGGTGGGAATGGACTTTTGCCAATGGACCACACCTCTGTTTACAATCTACTATATAATATGTGGTTATACAGAACGAGGTGTGTGTAAAAGAGAAAGATGGAGACGTGAATTCTGAGAGCAAATTAGTGTCGTGTCTGACTGTCTAACCACAGACTGGGAAATGTCTTTGTTGCTAAGTGAATGTATCAATTACTGGTCTCTCCACACTGGAAAAACACTACATTATATCAGTGTTGTGCTTTGTGATAAAATGTATAAATTTTCCTAGCAGAGATAAAGTTCTATTTTTTTCTGGCTAGTGGTACTGCTGTACGTGAAGTTACAGACAGACCCGAGGGCCAGGGAAAATCTGTTCATTGGCTGCATGTTGCCCAACTCTGCACTAGAGTATCAGGTTACAGAGGAGGACTAATTCACTATGTCATCTAATGTAAACATCCAATCAAAAGATGGTAGTTGACAAGATGTTAAAGGAGACGTAACACTTCCTATTAATACCCTCCCACTATGGCCAAAAAAATTCTAATGCTCACTATGAATTTTGCCCTTTCTCATTTGTTCAAGAGATGGATGACATGTTATTGGAGGTGGAGATGAAAGTTTCTGGCAGGAGAGAGGAATACAAACTCTAGTCACTGCACATAGTAATCCTCTCCTTATAAGGAGGAGAGTGGTGTGTCCTTGCCCTGTCACACAGCTCTGGTAATTAAAGGATTATCTAGGCTCGTGTGCTCTCCCTGTTCCCTGTTAATAAGACTAATAAAAACTGTCATATCTACCTCTATAGACATGATATCCAGGAGTGATTGAAGATGTTACCTCTTGAACAAAGATACAAGGTCAAAATTATTCAGGGCCATTAGGATTTACTGGTTATACTAAGGTGTTTCTTGAAGCATTAGTTGAAATCAGGTTGTTTTCATTCTAGATTAAACCCTTAATGACTGCTCTGCCATCCCATAATTCCATGACGTGCCAGGACAGTCTTTGGCCCTTAAAATCGGGCCGGACCGGTGCAATGGACCTGACACATCATGTATTGTTAAGGGGTTAAGATATATCCATATTTCAGACTCTTTTGTTTCTTTCCATCCCTACAGAACGTGTCCACGAGGAGATTGACCAGGTCATTGGTAGGGACAGGGCTCCCTGTATTGATGACCGTTCCCACATGCCATACACAGAAGCCGTCATCCATGAGATTCAGAGGTTCACTGATGTTCTACCATTGGCACTGCCCCATAAAGTGGCTTGTGACACTCACTTCTGGGACTATGTCATACCAAAGGTAGGACCTTATCTAACTTGTCTATTAACCATTCAGTACTAAAGGCTTGGGGAATTTTTTGTACCCTGCTGGCCAGATGCATTTTCAGCATTTGTTCTCTGGTTTCTCTGTTTAGGTGCGATTCCTGCTTGTGACTTTCCAGTTATATATGGAAAACTATACCCTCCTGAGTAAAACACTTCTACTCCACACTGCTGGGAGGTGGCCTGATAATGTTGCATTGGCCTGAAATGTTACAGTGGGGATGTTCCTACGCCTTCCTATGGACAGCTCTCTTCAGTTAACCATAAACCTCCATAGGATGGTGTAGCAACAGCACCACTGTAACATTTCAGACCACTGTGATACTGCACCTAAAAATTTCAAGTCTGAGTTGAAATAGCTTTAGAAAAAATCACCTGTTGGTAGTGGGAGCACCCATCTTTAACTCACATATTGAGTTGGGTGTAAATTCAGTCTTCCCATTGATTTCAAGGCAATGAGTTGGGTAAAAAAAAAACTGCTCTTTTTGGGGGAAATTTCCCTCTAGGTGGGAAGTGTCATTTTTCACCTATTTCTATGTTGAGGTGAAAACTTTCACCCATCCCTACTAACAACCCACACACATTATAATGTTCTTTAAAAATAGCTGAGGTCATTTTATAATCCTATAAATAACTCATTGTGAATCAAATAATACAATTTCAACATAACTGCCATGGAGTGCGGGGCTCTCCGACATGTTTAAGTGCACTAGTTACTATGTATATATGATCAGGCTACTAGTACTAGCTCATATGAAGTGGACACAATAACTAATTTAGCATGTGAGTAGGGAATCAGAATTTGTTTGTTTTTTATAAAGGGTTATTGAAGCAAGAGTGGATAACATCATTTTGCCTTTGTACAAATCATTGGTAAGACCACACCTCGAATACGCAGTGCAGCTTTGGGCACCAGTTCTGAAAAAGGATATACTAGAACTAGAGAGGGTACAACGAAGAGCAATAAAATTAATTAAGGCAATGGAGGAATTGATGTATGGTATGAGGCACAACTAGAAAAACTTGGTTGATTTATTCTAGAGAAGAAATGACTATGGGAAATCTTATCACAATGTATAAGTATATGAGAGGTCAATACAAGGATCTCTGGTGAGCTATTCATTCCAAGGCCTGATCTATTAACTGGGGACACCCCTTGAGATTAGAGTAAAGGAGTTTTTGACTTCAGTAGAAGAAAGGGTTGTTACAGCGAGGTCTGCTTGCCTTAGGATATAGTAACATAGTAAATTAGGTTGAATAAAGACACAAGTCCATGAAGTTCAACCTTCGCCTCATACCTCAGTGACTGAAAATGTTATAGCTTTCCTGCTGCCAAATAAGTTAGTCTTTATCAGACCTTTATCAGGCCTACTAATAAACAGTATAACTCTGTATGTTCCCTTCTGAGAGAAATGTATCCATTGTATCTGCCATAACCACCTCCTTGGGCAAGGAATTCCACAATTTAACAAACCTTACTGTAAAAAAAACCCTTCCTCTGCTGAAGTCTAAACCTCCTTTCCTATAATCTCAAGGGGTGTCCCTTGGTCACTTGATCAGGTCTTGGAATAAATAGCTCACCGTAGAGATCTTTGTAATAGCCTCTCATATACTTACACAATGTGGTCTCCTCTTAGTCATCTTTTCTCTAGAGTAAATAAACCAAGTTGGTCTAGTTGTTCTTCATACATCAAGTCCTTCATTCCCTTAATTAATTTTGTTGCTCTTCGCTGTACCCTCTCTAGTTCTAGTATATCCTTTTTAAGAACTAGTGCCCAAAACTGCACTGCATACTCAAGGTGAGGTCTTGCCAATGATTTGTACAATGGCAAAATGAAGTTATCCACTCTAGCTTCAATACCTTTTTTCATGCAAGACAGGATTTTGTTTGCCTTTGCTACTGCTGTTTGACACTGGTCACTGTTTACAAGTTTGTAGTTGACAAGGATAACCAGGTCTTTCTCTAGCAATGAGTCCCCTAAAATTATTTCATTACGTTTATAAGTAGCCTTGGGATTATTTTCTCCCAAATGCATGACTTTCCCTCATTAAACTTCATATTACATTTGTTTGCCCAATCTGCCATTTTATATAAATCCCTCTGTAGAGAGCAATTATCCTGTTCTGAATTAATTACCCTACATTATTTAGTGTCATCTGCAAATATTGATATTTTGCTTTCTATATCTATTTCTAGGTCATTTATAAACATGTTAAAAAGCAGCGAACCTAATACTGAACCCTGAGGTACTCCATTCTCCACTTTAATTGCACTGGTGAATTGTCCATTTACAATCACACACTGTTCCCTATCCTTCAGCCAGTTTTGTATCCAATTGCAAAGGTTATCTCCTAGCCACAATTTCCTTATTTTATATCCCAGCCTTCTGTGTGACATTGTATCAAATGCCTTTGCAAAGTCTAGATATACTACATCAACTGCCTTGCCTTTATCAAGGTTGCTGCTTACCTCCTCATAGAAGCTGAAAAGATTAGTTTGGCATGATCTATTCTTCATAAAACCATGTTGATTCCTGCTAATGATCTTATTTTTGTGTTGTAATCCTGAATATGGTCCCTTATTATCCCTTCTAGTAGTTTTCCCACTACAGAGGTCAAACTCACAGGTCTATATTTCCCAGGTTCTGTTTTAGCTCCCTTCTGTAACGGTTTGTTCAACACTCAGACACAGTGGTTTATGATAAAACACAGTTTTATTGAAATCATAAATAATAAGATAACCTTCACAGGCCCTGTAGTACTACAGCAGAATAATACATACACAAGACAGGATATTTGTGCATATGCCTACACAGGTCCAGTATAACTAGAAAGTTCAGAGTGGTCTTATACTGACACAGGTCAGGCTGGAAAGGGTGAATACCCAGAGCGACAGTTCAGCATGGGTTAAAGTTCTCCAATAGGTGTAATCAGTCTCTGTGCAGAGAAGTCTGTGGTGAGTTTTCTCTGTAACGCCCAGTATGGTAGAATAGCGCACATAGGAGACTGCAGTGCAAGAACGGAGACCAGAGCACTTGCACTCTGCCAGAGCAGTAACTGAGAGTAAGACACACTGCTGTAGCAGTCACGGAGGCAACACAGATGCTCTGCAAGAGCTTAACGGAGGAAGTGGCACACTGCCTTAGCAGTAACGGAGGCAACACTATTAGTCTGCACGAGCTAAACGGAAAGTCCAGCCAATGGCACACTGTTGTAGCAGTAACAGAGGCAACAATGAGACTCTGCAAGAGCTTAACAGAAAGTTCAGCCAATGGCACACTGCTGTAGCAGTAACGGAGGCAACACTGAAGCTCTGCAAGAGTTAATGGAGGGCTCAGCCAATGGCACACTGCCGTAGCAGTAACGGAGGTAACACGGAGGCTCTGCAAGAGTTAACGGAGGGCTCAGCCAATGGCACACTGCCGTAGCAGTAATGGAGGCGACACGGAGGCTCTGCCAGAGTTAACGGAGGACACGGCAACTGTCTCACTGCTGTAGCAGTAATGGATATTAGGCCCCAGACACAGCGGAAGTCAGAATGTCACCCAAGCGACACAGCGACCACTGGAACAGGAAAACCGGGTTAAGTTACTGAGCAGGAACGTCAGCCAAGCCGGGACAGATCACGGAGCAGGAACGTCAGCCAAGCCGGGTCGGATCACGGAGCAGGAACGTCAGACAAGTCAGGTCAGATCATGGAGCAGGAACGTCAGCCAGACCGGGTCAAATCACAGGAGCAGGAGACAAGAAGCAGAGTACTCAAACAAGCCAAGTCGGTACACTGGAATCCACGAAGCTCAAGAAGGCACTGGTACAGGAACACCATCGGATAGGTGTCAGAGCCCCCTATATAAAGACCATACTGGGCGGGCCAAACGTAGATCAACCAATGGGAACATTGTATAGCAAAAACTGACAGAAAGCAACACAGGGAGCACGGGCACCGTGATACCTTCTTAAATAGAGACACTACATTGGCTCTTTCCCAGTCTTGTGGCACTGAGCCTGTGGTGAGAGAATCTTTAAAGAGTAAATATAGGGGTTTTGCTAACACTGCACAGAGTTTCTGAAGAACCCTTGGATGGATATGGTTATAGCAGATACAATGGATACATTTAAGAGAAGTTAAGATACATTTCTTTTAAAAAGGGAATATACAGGGTTATACTGTGTATTAGTAGGAAAAACAGGAAGGTCTGATAAAGACTAAATTATTTGGTAGCAGGAAAGCTGTATCATTCTTGTGTCTCTGGGTTATTAGGCAAGAGCTGAACTTGATGGACTAATTTACTATGTTACTATGTATGCACAATAGATGTCAAGCATTACAGTTTGCCTTTGAAATCTTTAAACTTCATAGGATAGATAAGGGGGCAAGGAAGTACAATGTGCTGACTTCCAAGCTTACAATCACTTCAAGGCAATAGGTGGAGCTAACATCACGTCACATAAGAACGCCCCACATTTAGGCCTTAAGTAATATTTATTCCCTGTAGAAGCCGCATGCTGAAGAGGCAAAACTTGTAGGGCGATATGAAGGGGTTAATTTGTAGTCTCTAAATTCCCAGAAACTTCATCTAACATGTTTTCACACATAGGGAAGATATACTTGTTGGTAATTACAACCTGGGAGATAAAAAGTACTTGTTCATTATTAACAGGCTTTTGGGTCTCTTTTCTATCCCTTTCGCTCTTTGTGGCATGTATTACACAAAAACATACAGTAATGTGCAAAAGTTTTAGGCAGGTGTGAAAAAAAATGCTGTAAAGTAAGAATGATTTCAAAAATAGACATGTTAATAGTTTATTTTTATGAATTAACAAACTGAACAGTAAGTGAACAGAAAAAAAATCTAAATCAAATCAATATTTGGTGTGACCACCCTTTGCCTTCAAAACAGCATCAATTCTAGATACACTTGTGCACAGTTTTTTTCTTCTGTGGATTTAGTCAGCCTCAGTTGCTTCTCTCTCTTCATGTGATCCAGACAGACTCATTGTTGAGATCAGGGATCTGCGGGGGCCATACCATCACTTCCAGGACTCCTTGTTCATCTTTACTCTGAAGATAGTTCTTAACGACTTTCACTGTATGTGTGGGTCATGCAACAGAATACATTTGGGGCCAATCAGATGCCTCCGTGATGGTACTGCATGATGGATAAGTATCTGGCTATCTGGGAACACATATTTTTTTAGCCTAATTGTGCAGACATTTTTTCCCTGCCTTTAAGCTTGTGGTAACTGGCATAATATGAGTGGTAGCATGTTTGTCCATTTAACTCAGTGCACAAGCTGCCATGTGTTTGAACACCTGGAACAACCGTTTCAGGGTGCATACCTCTGTGGCAGATGTGAGCAAGTGGTCTCTCTGGAAGCTCGTATTAGAGATCTAGAGGGGCAGGTTGCAACATTGAGAGAGACGGCCAATCTTGAGAGGGAAGTGGTGGTAGGTAGTTCTGGGGGTGGAGACTGTGCGAAGAATGAGCAGGTAGCCAGATAGGTTACAGTTAGACATAGCAAGGGGGGCAGATGAATAGGGAGGACACTCCTGGGGTTACTAACCCTAACAGATTTGCTGCTTTGAGTAATGAAGTTGGGGATGTTGACACAGGAATGCCTTTGCTGGAGAGGACTGTTCTCTCTATAAGCCGGGAGAACAGTTTCTCTAGCACGGTTGGGATCCAGGACTCAGACCGACCTAGACAGATGGTGGTGGTAGGGGATTCTATTATTAGGAAGACAGACAGAGTAATCTGACCCCAGGATCGATTCGATCATACAGTTTGCTGTCTCCCGGGAGCTCGGGTTTGACATGTGGTTGATCGGGTTGATAGATTGTTGGAAGGGGCTGGGCATGACCCTGCTGTCATGGTACATTTTGGTACTAATGACAAAGTCAGTGGAAAATGAAGGTCCGTTAAGAAGGATTTCAGGGACTTAGTATATAAGCTTAAGCAGAGGACCTCTAAGGTAGTATTTTCTGAGAGTAGGGAGTTAAAAGTGTGGCTAAAGACTTAGTGTAAGCAGGAGGGGTTTGGGTTCCTAGAACACTGGGCAGCCTTTTCCCTTGGGGGCAATCTTTATAGTCATGATAGATTGCACCTAGCGGAAGGGGGCCATGGAGCTGGGCGATAGGATGGTTAGAGGGCTGGAGGAGACTTTAAACTAGAAAGGGGGGGTTGGGAGCGCAACACAGGCTGGGGAAGATAGTATAATTGAGGAAATGGGATTAGAAAAGGAGCATGGGGGTGGAGAGGGGGGGATGGGCTAGTTCATCTAATAGGGAGTTGCCATTGTTACAGCTTGATAAAAGACAAATACATTTGACAAAGAATGAAATCTTTAGGAATGGCAAAATGATAAAATGTATGCATGCAAATGCTTGCAGTCTGACTGGTAAGATGGGGAAAATAGAAATGACTGCAGTACATGAGCAGTATAATCTGATTGGAGTGTCTGAAACCTGGTTAGATGATACATATGACTTAGCAGTAGTGATGAGCGAGCACCCCAATGCTCGGGTGTTCGGGTGCTCTGACCGAGCGCCCCCGGAGGCTCGAGTGCTCAGCCGAGCACCCGAGCCCCATTGAAGTCAATGGGAGGACTCGAGCATTACACCAGGCACCCCCTGCTCTGATGAGGGGAGGGTGTCTGGTCCATAGGAAAAGGGCAGAAAAGGATGGAAACACCACAGAAATGGTTCAGGGACAGCATAGGGAGGATGTCTGGATGCATCTTGGACTCCAACATCGCTGCTGGGAACGATCTTTCGCCCGTAGTACGCCATTTTTACAGACTGACCGTAAAACACACAAAAAGGAAAATAAAAACGACTTTAGGCGAAAAATTGTTACCAAACAGTATTTGCTGTATATTTACTTGTATATCATCTGCAAATTCTGCAAAAAATTTCATCGATTTTTCTGAAGTGAGGCCAAGATTAAGAGGGAAACGTGCGCAGAGGTAAATTCTCCCAAAAATTTCCTAGATTTTTCTGAACTGAGGCCATGATTAAGAGGGAAACGTGCGCAAAGGCAAATTCTCCCAAAAATTTCCTCGGTTTTTCTGAACTGGGGCCATGATTAAGAGGGAAACGTGCGCTGAGCCGACCATCTAAAACATTATGGGTGAGGGTCTGCTGCGGAGCTGACCATCCTAAACATTATATGCGAAGGCCCGCTAGTGAGGTGACGCTATAAAACATTATATGAGAGGGCCCGCTAGAGAGCTGACCCAATAAAACATTATATGAGAAGGCCCGCTGGTGAGCTGACCTATATAAAAATTGTCAAACAGGGCCCGCTGGTGAGCTGGCCCTATATAAAAATTATATCACAGGGCCCGCTGGTGAGCTGGCCCTATATAAAAATTATATCCCAGGGCATATGGAAGAGGAGGAGGAGGATGAGAAGATTAAGAGTCAACCATATACCCGTTTTTTGGGTGGAAGGGGTGAATGGGAATACAGAGTATTCCCATCATTGTAAATAACATATATAAAGTGAGTTTATGTTCCCCCGGGGCTTTCCTCCAGTGGAGTGGAGAAGTCAGGGGAAATCCAGGCCTTGTTCATTTTTATAAGTGTCAACCTATCAGCATTGTCGGTGGAAAGGCGGATACGCTTATCTGTTATGATGCCACCAGCAGCACTAAATACCCGCTCAGACAGAACGCTGGCGGCAGGGCAGGCCAGCACCTCCAAGGCGTAGAGTGCCAGTTCATACCACGTGTCCAGCTTGGACACCCAGTAGTTGTAAGGCACAGAGGGATCATTGAGGACGCTGACACGGTCTGCTACGTACTCCTTCACCATCTTCCAAAACTTTTCCCTCCTTGTGACACTAGGCTGCGCATCAGGGTGAGGGTGCTGGCGGGGTGTCATGAAGGTGTCCCACGCCTTGGAGAGTGTTGCCCTGCCTTTGTCGGAACTGCTGTGTGCTCCCCTTTTCTCCCCTTCTCGGTTGGCCAAGGTAGCACGTACTCTGCCGCCAGCGTTGTCAGATGGAAAATTTTGGAGCAATTTTTCAACAAGAACCTTCTGGTATTGCACCATTTTGCTTGTCCTCTCCACCGGAGGAATGAGAGATGAGAATTTCTCTTTGTAGCGGGGGTCCAGAAGGGTGAACACCCAGTAATCCGTGTTGTCTAAAATGCGTATAACGCGTGGGTCATGGGAAAGGCAGCCTAACATAAAGTCAGCCATGTGTGCCAGAGTACCAACAGGCAAGATTTCGCTGTCCTCACCAGGAGGATAACTCTCAATCTCCTCATCCTCTTCCTCCTCTTCTGCCCACCCACGCTGAAGAGATGGAAATAAAGTTCCATGGCTACCCTCTGTAGCGGAGGCAACCGTGTCTTCCTCCTCCTCCTCCTCCTCCTCCGCCTCCTCCAATTGTCGCTGAGAAGATGAAGTGAGGGTGCTCTGGCTATCACCTTGTGTAAGCTCTTCCTCCCGCATTTCCACCTCTTCCACATGCAAAGCGTCAGTTTTAATTGTGAGCAGCGAGCGTTTCAGTAGACACAGAAGTGGGATGGTTACACTGATAATAGCGTTATCGCCGCTCACCATCTGTGTCGATTCCTCAAAATTGCGTAAAACCTCACAGAGGTCTGACATCCATTCCCACTCCTCACTTCTGATTACAGGAAGTTGAACGGAGAGGCGACGACCGTGTAACAGCTGGTACTCCACTACTGCCCTCTGCTGCTCACAAAGCCGGGCCAACATGTGGAAGGTGGAGTTCCAGCGCGTGCTCACGTCACACAGCAGCCGGTGAGCTGGCAATTGTAAGCGCTGCTGCAGCTTCAACAGGCCGGCCGAAGCTGTAGATGACTTACGGAAATGTGCACACACGCGGCGCAACTTGGTCAAGAGATCATGCACATTGGGGTAGGTTTTTAGAAATCGCTGAACCACTAAATTAAATACATGCGCTAGGCATGGTACGTGTGTGAGCTTGCCGAGCTCCAAAGCCGCCACCAAGTTACGCCCATTATCACACACAACCATGCCTGGTTGCAGGTTGAGTGGCGAGAGCCACTGCTCGGTCTGGTGACTAATCCCCTGCAACAGCTCTGAGGCCGTGTGCTGTTTGTCCCCAAGGCAGATCAGCTTCAGCACGGCCTGTTGACGCTTCCCCACTGCAGTGCTACACTGCTTCCAGCTACTGGCTGATGGGGGAGTGGCGCTGCGTGTAGAGAATTCGGAGGTGGAAACGGAGGAGGAGGAGCCAATAACGTAGGTGCTGGCGGAAACCCTGATGGAGGTAGGGCCCGCAATCCTCGGCGTGGGTAGCACCCGTGCCATCCCAGGGTCCGAGTCGCTTCCAGCCTCCACGACATTCACCCAGTGTGCCGTCAGGGAAATGTAGCGTCCCTGGCCACAAGCACTTGTCCATGTGTCAGTCGTTAAGTGGACCTTCCCAGTAACTGCGTTGGTCAGGGCACGGGTGATGATACGGGACACATGGTGGTGTAATGCGGGGATGGCACACCGGGAAAAGTAGTGGCGGCTGGGGACCGCGTACCGAGGGACAGCTGCTGCCATCAGGCTGTGGAAGGACTCAGTGTCCACAAGCCTAAATGGCAGCATTTCGATGGCCAGTAATTTGGAAAGGTGTGAGGTTAGTGCTATGGCCTGTGGGTGGGTGGCTGGGTATTTTCGCTTGCGCTCAAATGCCTGGGGTAACGACATTTGGACGCTGTGCTGGGACAGGGAAGTGGATGTGGTCGCTGATGGTGCTTCAGATGGTACAGGTGCAGGGCGGGAGGTATGCGGGCCTGCGCCTTCGACAGGCGATTGGCCGGCAACGAAAACAGGGGAAGAGGAGGCAGTGGTGTGGCCTGCAGACACAGATGGGCGATCCAGGCGTTCCTCCCACTTATTACGGTGCTTGGATGCCATGTGTCGGATCATGCTGGTGGTGGTGAGGTTTCTAGTGTTCATGCCTCGGCTCATTCTGGTGTGGCACAGGTTGCAAACTACAATTCTTTTGTCGTCCGCACTTTCCTTAAAAAAACGCCATACCGCGGAACACCTACCCCTTGGCAAGGGAGATTTACGCAAGGGGGTGCTCCGTGGAACATTTGCGGGCCGGTTTGGTGCGGTCCGCCTTCTTTCTGTAGCCACACCACTGCCTCTTCCAGCCTGTTGCGGTGCTGCAGATGGCTCACCCTCAGGACTGCTGTCATCGCTCGGCTCTACACCTTCCCAGGTGGGGTCAGTCACCTCATCGTCCACCAAGTCCTCCTCCACTTCCTCACTCTGATCATCCTCCTCATGTCTTGATCCCACCACATACTCAGTCATTGACAACTGTATAACATCCTCCTCAACAAGGTCTTGAGACAGTAATAGTGGTTGATTTAATGGCAACTGTGTCTCATCATCATCATCATCATCCACTACTTCCTTTGACCTTAAATGCCGTTCACATCTGTCATCTTCTTGTGATTGGGTACCCTCTAGAGGTTGTGAATCAGGGCACAAGATGTCATGTTCCTCTGCAAGCGTGCTTGGAGAGAGGGTCAAATGAAGGATTGGTGATGAGACGAGCTCCTCCCTATATCCCAGTGTGGGATCACTTCTTTGACCAGACCGTCTATGGTGGGAGGAAGGATGATCAGAGTGAGGATTATGTTGACCAGACTCTTGGCTACTGAGAGTGGACTTGGTGGAAGACAGGGTGGTGCTTAACCGACTGGAAGCAGTATCAGCTGACATCCAACCGACCACCTGTTCGCAGTGGTCGGACCTCGAGAGTGATGTCCTGCGACGCCCTGTAAAATGAGACATGAAGCTAGGTATGGTGGATGTCTTTCTTTCTTGTGCTCTGGCACCAGGCACAGTTTCTCCTCGTCCTGACCCGCGCCCTGAACTATCAGGATCACGTCCACTTCCCTGTCCCTTTTTACCCGCCTTCTTCATCTTACACGGAATATGTGACTTTGATATTTGAGTTTGAAGACTTAACAGTATTTCTTCCTATTCTGCAACTGTGCAGAGTACACAGAATAGGCTGCTAAACTGCGGTGACGCACACTGAATGGAATATGTGACTTTGATATTTTAGTTTGAAGACTTAACAGTATTTCTTCCTATTCTGCAACTGTGCAGAGTACACAGAATAGGCTGCTAAACTGCGGCGAAGCACACTGAATGGAATATGTGACTTTGATATTTGAGTTTGAAGACTTAACAGTATTTCTTCCTATTCTGCAACTGTGCAGAGTACACAGAATAGGCTGCTAAACTGCGGCGAAGCACACTGAATGGAATATGTGACTTTGATATTTTAGTTTGAAGACTTAACAGTATTTCTTCCTATTCTGCAACTGTGCAGAGTACACAGAATAGGCTGCTAAACTGCGGCGAAGCACACTGAATGGAATATGTGACTTTGATATTTTAGTTTGAAGACTTAACAGTATTTCTTCCTATTCTGCAACTGTGCAGAGTACACAGAATAGGCTGCTAAACTGCGGTGAAGCACACTGAATGGAATATGTGACTTTGATATTTGAGTTTGAAGACTTAACAGTATTTCTTCCTATTCTGCAACTGTGCAGAGTACACAGAATAGGCTGCTAAACTGCGGTGACGCACACTGAATGGAATATGTGACTTTGATATTTTAGTTTGAAGACTTAACAGTATTTCTTCCTATTCTGCAACTGTGCAGAGTACACAGAATAGGCTGCTAAACTGCGGCGAAGCACACTGAATGGAATATGTGACTTTGATATTTGAGTTTGAAGACTTAACAGTATTTCTTCCTATTCTGCAACTGTGCAGAGTACACAGAATAGGCTGCTAAACTGCGGTGACGCACACTGAATGGAATATGTGACTTTGATATTTTAGTTTGAAGACTTAACAGTATTTCTTCCTATTCTGCAACTGTGCAGAGTACACAGAATAGGCTGCTAAACTGCGGCGAAGCACACTGAATGGAATATGTGACTTTGATATTTTAGTTTGAAGACTTAACAGTATTTCTTCCTATTCTGCAACTGTGCAGAGTACACAGAATAGGCTGCTAAACTGCGGCGAAGCACACTGAAAGGAATATGTGACTTTGATATTTTAGTTTGAAGACTTAACAGTATTTCTTCCTATTCTGCAACTGTGCAGAGTACACAGAATAGGCTGCTAAACTGCGGTGACGCACACTGAATGGAATATGTGACTTTGATATTTTAGTTTGAAGACTTAACAGTATTTCTTCCTATTCTGCAACTGTGCAGAGTACACAGAATAGGCTGCTAAACTGCGGCGAAGCACACTGAATGGAATATGTGACTTTGATATTTTAGTTTGAAGACTTAACAGTATTTCTTCCTATTCTGCAACTGTGCAGAGTACACAGAATAGGCTGCTAAACTGCGGCGAAGCACACTGAATGGAATATGTGACTTTGATATTTTAGTTTGAAGACTTAACAGTATTTCTTCCTCTTCTGCAACTGTGCAGAGTACACAGAATAGGCTGCTAAACTGCGGCGAAGCACACTGAATGGAATATGTGACTTTGATATTTTAGTTTGAAGACTTAACAGTATTTCTTCCTATTCTGCAACTATGCAGAGTACACAGAATATGCTGCTAAACTGCGGTGACGCACACTGAATGGAATATGTGGTATTTAAGTTTGAAGACTTAACAGTATTTCTTCCTATTCTGCAACTGTTCAGAGTACACAGAATAGGCTGCTAAACTGCGGCGAAGCACACTGAATGGAATATGTGACTTTGATATTTGAGTTTGAAGACTTAACAGTATTTCTTCCTATTCTGCAACTGTGCAGAGTACACAGAATAGGCTGCTAAACTGCGGCGAAGCACACTGAATGGAATATGTGACTTTGATATTTTAGTTTGAAGACTTAACAGTATTTCTTCCTATTCTGCAACTGTGCAGAGTACACAGAATAGGCTGCTAAACTGCGGCGAAGCACACTGAATGGAATATGTGACTTTGATATTTGAGTTTGAAGACTTAACAGTATTTCTTCCTATTCTGCAACTGTGCAGAGTACACAGAATAGGCTGCTAAACTGCGGTGACGCACACTGAATGGAATATGTGACTTTGATATTTTAGTTTGAAGACTTAACAGTATTTCTTCCTATTCTGCAACTGTGCAGAGTACACAGAATAGGCTGCTAAACTGCGGCGAAGCACACTGAATGGAATATGTGACTTTGATATTTTAGTTTGAAGACTTAACAGTATTTCTTCCTATTCTGCAAATGTGCAGAGTACACAGAATAGGCTGCTAAACTGCGGCGAAGCACACTGAAAGGAATATGTGACTTTGATATTTTAGTTTGAAGACTTAACAGTATTTCTTCCTATTCTGCAACTGTGCAGAGTACACAGAATAGGCTGCTAAACTGCGGTGACGCACACTGAATGGAATATGTGACTTTGATATTTTAGTTTGAAGACTTAACAGTATTTCTTCCTATTCTGCAACTGTGCAGAGTACACAGAATAGGCTGCTAAACTGCGGCGAAGCACACTGAATGGAATATGTGACTTTGATATTTTAGTTTGAAGACTTAACAGTATTTCTTCCTATTCTGCAACTGTGCAGAGTACACAGAATAGGCTGCTAAACTGCGGCGAAGCACACTGAATGGAATATGTGACTTTGATATTTTAGTTTGAAGACTTAACAGTATTTCTTCCTCTTCTGCAACTGTGCAGAGTACACAGAATAGGCTGCTAAACTGCGGCGAAGCACACTGAATGGAATATGTGACTTTGATATTTTAGTTTGAAGACTTAACAGTATTTCTTCCTATTCTGCAACTATGCAGAGTACACAGAATATGCTGCTAAACTGCGGTGACGCACACTGAATGGAATATGTGACTTTGGTATTTAAGTTTGAAGACTTAACAGTATTTCTTCCTATTCTGCAACTGTTCAGAGTACACAGAATAGGCTGCTAAACTGCGGCGAAGCACACTGAATGGAATATGTGACTTTGATATTTGAGTTTGAAGACTTAACAGTATTTCTTCCTATTCTGCAACTGTGCAGAGTACACAGAATAGGCTGCTAAACTGCGGCGAAGCACACTGAATGGAATATGTGACTTTGATATTTTAGTTTGAAGACTTAACAGTATTTCTTCCTATTCTGCAACTGTGCAGAGTACACAGAATATGCTGCTAAACTGCGGTGACGCACACTGAATGGAATATGTGACTTTGATATTTTAGTTTGAAGACTTAACAGTATTTCTTCCTATTCTGCAACTGTGCAGAGTACACAGAATAGGCTGCTAAACTGCGGCGAAGCACACTGAATGGAATATGTGACTTTGATATTTTAGTTTGAAGACTTAACAGTATTTCTTCCTATTCTGCAACTGTGCAGAGTACACAGAATATGCTGCTAAACTGCGGTGACGCACACTGAATGGAATATGTGACTTTGATATTTTAGTTTGAAGACTTAACAGAATGTGCTCTAATCTGCAACTTTGCACACTAAACAGAATGTGCTCTAATCTGCAACTTTGCACACTAAACAGAATGTGCTCTAATCTGCAACTTTGCACACTAAACAGAATGTGCTCTAATCTGCAAGTTTGCACACTAAACAGAATATATGAATTTTTTTTTTTTTTTTTTTTTTCCCCCCACACAAAATAAACTGCTGCCCCACACACAGTAGTCCTAAAAAGGACTTTTGTTTCTTTTTTTTTCACAAATTTGCTTTTTTTCTCCCTACACTGACTTTCCCTTCCTATCCTCATCTCTCCCTGGCTAAGACTGAGCCGAACTCGCTGGTCAGGTGCTATACAGCACCCGACCACGGGTTCTGGCCAGCCAATCAGTGTAATGCCAGCAGCCAACATGGCTGCTGGCATTACACTGATGTCAGAGCCTCCCTGCACGTTTATTGGCTGCGCAGCATCCGCAAAACGTGCGGGGAGGAGACCCGAACATGGCGGGCGAGCACATGCGGTACTCGTACGAGTACCGCCATGTGCCGAGCAGAGCGATGCTCGAGCCGATCCGAGCATCGGCCGAGCATGCTCGCTCAACACTACTTAGCAGTCAATCTAGAGGGTTATTCACTCTTTAGGCGGGACAAGGTTAATAAAAGGGGAGGACAGGTATGCCTATATGTAAAGAGTTGTAGGAAGCCCAACTTTTACTGCAAATGGTAATCATAATGGGAGATTTCAACTATCCTGAAATTGACTGGAGCAATATGACCTCCAGCACAACAAAGGGAAATCATTTTTTTAAGTATGATATACTTAATAGTCTCAATTAGAAGAGGAGCCAACTAGAAAAGAGGCCTTGCTTGACCTAGTGCTCTCAAACAATTCCGACATGATTAACAATGTACAAGTATGGGAACATTTGAGTAGCAGTGACCACAATATGGTATCCTTTGAAATGTGTTATGAGAAACCCCATAGCAAGGGCTTAACTAAAACATTCAATTTTAAAAAGGCTAATTTTACAAAGTTAAAATAAGTATTATGAATATTCAGTGGGGTGTAATTTTCAAAGATAAAAATGCACAAGAATCATGCTCTTAGACAAATATACATATACCACTGGGGAATAAGCAAAAGAGGAGTAAAGGGAAACCAGTGTGGCTTAATAATGAGGTTTGCTGGGAAATGAGAAATAAAATATAGGCTTTTAAAGTGTTTAAGTCAAACAGGTCAGATGCATCATTTAAAAAATATAAAGAATGTAATAAAATCTGCAAACAAGCAATTAAGCTAGCTAAAATGGAAAATGAGAGAAATATTGCTAATGAGAGCAAGAAAAACCCTAAACAATTCTACAAGTATATTAATAACAAAAAAGTTAAGGTTGATATTGGTCCTCTTAGGACTGAGACAGGTGAATTGATTAGTGAGGATAAGGCTCTGGCTGACACCCTAAATACATTCTTTGCTTAAGTATATACAAAGGAAACAGCAATGACAGGCTATGGGCAAACAGACACAATGACGGAATTTCCTCCATTATTTGCATGGCTTACTGAGGAGAAGGTCCAAAAGAGACTGGAGAGGGTTATGGCGAATAAAGCGCCTGGACCTGACAGTATACACCCAATGGTACTTAAGGAACTTAGTGCAATAGTAGCAAGACCATTATACTTAATATTTATTGATTCACTTTCATCAGGCATAGTGCCCTATGAGTGGAGGAAAGCTGATATAGTTCCATTGTTTAAAAAAGGAGCAAGATCCAAACCAGGAAATTATAGACCTGCGAGCTTGATTTCCATAATAGGTAAGATACTAGAAAGGTTACTAACTGACACTATTCAGAACTATGTGAAGACAAACAATATGATTCGTAAAAACCAGCATGGTTTCATGAAGAATAGATCATGTCAGACTAATTTACTTGCATTTTATGAAAGAGTAAGTAGTAATTTGGACAGGGGAATTGCTGTAGATGTAATATACTTGGATTTTTCAAAAGCCTTTGATACAGTGCCTCACAACAGGTTATTGCATATATTAAAAGGTTTCAGTTTGGGTGATGTCATCTGTACATGGATTGAGAACTGGTTAAATGATAGATGACCGAATTGTTGTAAATGGAACATTTTTAAATTGGTCTAAAGTTATAAATGGGGTGCTGCAGGGTTCAGTCCTGGGACCAAAGCTTTTTACTTTATGTATTAATGATCTAGAAGTGGGAATTGAAAGTAGCATCTCAATCTTTGCTGATGACACTAAGCTATGTAAGGAAATACGTACAGAGCTGGATGTTTTTTCTCTACAGAAAGATTTAGATAAACTGAGTGAATGGGTGGTAAAGTGGCAGATGACATTTAATATAGATAAATGTAAGGTTATGCATTTGGCCTGTAGAAACAAACTGGCTACATATACTCTAAATGGGAAACATCATGGTGAATCTGCATTAGAGAAAGATTTATGAGTGCTGATAGATGATCGACTTCACAGTAGTGTGCAGAGTCACTCAGCTGCTGCAAGAGCAAATAGGGTACTAGCCTGCATAAAAAGAGGTGTAGATGCAAGGGATGCTAATATTATCCTACCTCTGTATAAATCCTTGGTTAGGCCTCATCTAGAATATAGAGTACAATTTTGGGTGCCAGTTCTTAAAAAAGACATTGTTGAACTGGAAATGGTACAGAGACATGCAACAAAACTGATGTAGGGATTGGAGGATCTGAGTTATAAAGAGAAACTATCCAAACTCGGTTTGTTTACATTAGAGACGAGACATCTAAGGGGTGATATGATTACCATTTACAAATACATTCAAGCTCAATACAAAGAACTAGCCAATTAATTATTTACGCAAAGAGCTGAGCTAAGATCAAGAGGTCATCCATTAAGACTAGAGGAAAGGAGCTTTTGACTAAAACAAAGGCAGGGATTCTTTACAGTAAGGATGGTTAAGCTATGTAATTATTTGCTTCGGCATGCTGTACTTGCAGATAATGCAACTGCTTTCAAAAAAGCAAAGTATGCCTATCTAGCACATAAAAATATTGAAAATTATGACAGATGGCTTCAAAGCAGATAGGATGTTGATCCAGGAAAATATCTGACTGCCATTTGGAGTCAGGAAGGATTTTTTTTACCCACTTGGGGCTAAATTAGAAATTGCTCCAGAGGGTTTTTTTTGCCTTCCTCTGGATCAACAGGGGTGTTTTTGGCATGGGCTGGACTGGATGGCCACAGGTCTTTTTTCAGTCTCCTCAACTATGTTACTATGTTACATCCCCTCCCATATGCTGAAAGTCACCAAGAGCCATAGTACGCTTCTGAGGGGAATTTAGCCCTTTAACGTTAAGGGAAATGATATGCCCAAGGCATATGAAACAATATATCCACCCAAAACTGAGGACTAGGAGCTTGAAGAAGAGAAGAAGAATACAAAAGAAGTAAGTGAGAAGGGGAAGGAGAGAGCATAGAAGGAAAATAAGAAAAACATAGAGGAGGAAAGGGATGTGTGGAGGGAGGAGTAGGGAGACAACGCTTCTCAGAAGCATATGAAATGGAGAATTCCACACCATCTGATATCTTATATGCAGTAGAGAGGGTTTGTGGAGGGTGGTGTAAGGGTTGAGAAGGGATGTAGCAAAGTGAAATGTACACTTCAGAGTGTGTGTGGAAAGTAGAAAGAAGGGGTAAAAGGCAGAGGACAAGTATTCCTGAAAGTAGGGAAGAAGTGAGATTACCCAGCAGCTAGCTCAAATTAGGATTAGGTCATATCTGTACATACACAGTGAGGTGTTCAAGCTACAGCACCGTTAGCCCTGGAAGGGCCCCGGGAGGAATGCCACAGGTGCCTCCTCAGCCCAGGGACCCACCCCACCGCTCATCAATAAACTACTTAAAACCAGGGTAGACCAATATAAGTATATGTTTATTCAGAATGTAGATAGAAAAATAACATAAAATATATCAAAAAATACTTGAGGTTATAAATGGAACACAGCCCGCACATTTAATGGCAGATATGTTATTACAGGTATAGCCTCTTGTAAGCAGTATCACAGACGTATCCCCGTCACATCATAGAGGGAAGCAGCCAGCGACTCCCCACCTAGGGACCAAACCCCCATAATATAGGCCAAATCCCTAGGCTACGGTCTACCAACTGAGCCCCCACCCACCAAATCACAAAGCAATCACCTTGGAGGTGATTTGTATAATGCTGATAACCATAAATAACAACAGCAAACGGTTCCCAGAACTAGGATAGTTATTAAACAGTGTTAACCTCCTGAAAGCAGTCAGGAGGATAATCGTCAGAATCACCAACGCCCCCTGTATAATCAAACCCATTGGATGAGCACTAAAAAGATAGGAGCTCAGTGAGGGTAAGTGGTGATCTATCCTTAAAAAAAAATGTTGAGAGACTCGTGTCACCACTTTGCAATAAAGATAATAAAAATAACTATCCAGTTTCTATGCAGAAGATCAGAGTCTGCCATTATATGAAAGGGGCTATCTGCCCTATCATTCTAATAACATAATGGATGGGTCAAAAGCATGTAATAGGTGAAGAAAATGCATAGGTCATATGATATCTTCGCAATCTCAAGAGGGACCATGGTGCGTCAAGCCCTCTGTATTGATAATGTGCTGAGAACTCTGATGACCTAAAAAAAAAAAAATTGCATCAATAAAGTGTCACGTAGGAGCTAGTGCCTGCCCCTCGATCGTGGCTTCTTCCTTTCTCCGTCGGGCCGTGGTGTCATTCCTAGCAACAGGTCAGTTGACCTCCCATTGCTAGGCACGCCGTGTCTCCTCTTCCGGCTTGTGGCTTCATATTGAAGCTGCTTCCAGTGTCGGACACTTTAGTATAGCGTTGTCACGGTTTTCAAGACACTCAGACCAGTAAGTAAAATAAAATGCAATTTTATTAAGAACAAAATAAATGACAAAGATAGCCCCCTATAGGCAGCACTGCGTAGCAGCAGTAATGCAATAGTATGTTCAATATACAATATAGTAGAAAATATCACAGGCAACTGACAGACACTGAGTACTGGTATACAAGGGTTAACGGAATAATCAGTCCGTCTCAGTTGTGTAGTTTGGCACGCCCAAGGTGTTAAAGGTGGTGAATGGTGGAGAAGACTCAACACCAACAGTCTGTAATACTGAGAAAACTGTCCAGCAAAGAGGAACCTGCCACCCAGAGCCTGCTGTACTTGAATGGTAGCCCCCACGGGCGTATGTACAGAGCAAGTAGACTGCCAGAGCTAGAGCGAATAGCCCCCATGGGCGTAACGGAGACAACTGAATTGACAGAGCTGGAGCCACTAGCCCCCACGGGCATAATGGCAGGAACTAGATTGCAAGAGCTTCAACCAATAGCCCCCACGGGCGTAATGGAAGCAACTGAATTGCAAAAGCTTGAGCCAATAACCCCCACGTGCGTAATGGAAGGAACAGGATTGCAAGAGCTTGAGCCAATAGCCCCCACGGGCGTAATGGTAGTGACTGAATTGCAAGAGCTTGAACCAATAGCCCCCACGGGCGTAACCACAGAGACGTGCACAGAAGCAGCCAGAGGTATGCGCCACCGGGCGCGGTAATGCGCTACACCGGACTGCAAGGAGAGGAACGGCTCAGCACACAAGCAACTCTCTGTATAGACTGAAGGCCCAGAACCGGGACACAGCTCTGCACGGGTTAACGGCTCGATAGTTGGAACACAGATCTGCATGGGTTAACGGCTCGATAGTTGGAACACAGTTCTGCACGGGTTAACAGCTCGAAAGTAGGAACACAGCTCTGCAGGAAGAGGCTCAGAGGCAGGAACCAGCACAGCACGGGCAACCGCTGCAGCCGCCCAGGAGAGCAAGTGGGACAGTCACAATGTCACCGTGGCGACAGAGGAGGCAGGAACGTAGACGGGGCCGGAGTAACTGGTACAGGTCAGGGAGCAGGAACGTCCAATCACGGAGCAGGTTCTCAGACAAGCAGGATCAGGATATAAGCAGGAACATCAGCCAGGCCGGGTCAAATCACGGAGCAGGTTCTCGGACAAGCCGGATCAGGAAACGAGCAGGAACGTCAGCCAGGCCAGGTCAAATCACGGAGCAGGAACACAGGATCGTAGTCAGAGATGGCTAAGTTGCTACACCGGAAATCAGGAACGCAGGAACACAGCAAAGCAAAAACTGGCTCAGGAACACCATGAAAGGGCACCTGACAGGTGCCACTGGCCCAGTATAAAAATGTCACCAGGGGCGGGCCAAACAGGCTCAACCAATCGGAGCGCAGCACAAGCGAGAGTGACATGAAGAGAAACTGCACCGTGATAGTACCCCCCTCAAAGGCCCCCTCTCCCTGCAGGAGGTCTCGGCTTCTGGGGGTATTTAGAGTGGAAGTTGCACAATAATCTAGGTGCATGGAGGTCCTTATGATCTACCCAGGAACTTTCCTCAGGGCCATAGCCCTTCCAATGGACCAAATATTGCAACTTCCCCCTAAATCTCCTAGAATCAATGATACTTTGTATCTCGTATTCCTTTTGACCCAGAACGTCCACCAGCCCAGGAACTACTGGAGAGGTAGTATAGCGATTGCAAACCAAGTGTTTCAGCAGAGATACATGGAACACATTATGTATACGCATAGAGGCAGGGAGATCCAAAGTGTAAGAAACAGGGTTCACCCTGAAAATAACTTTAAACGGACCAATGAATCTGGGAGCCAACTTATTGGAGGGCACCTGCAAATTGAGATTTCTGGACGAGAGCCATACCCTGTCCCCAACATGGAAGGAGACCGCTGGCAGTCGTCTACGATTGGCATGCCGCTGTTGTCGCTGGAAAGACTGACCGAGGGTCCTCTGAACCTGTGCCCAAGTGGAGCGAAGCTGCTCGATATGCTCATCCAGAGCTGGAATCTCTTGCGCTTTAAATGAGTCCGGGAGCAGACACGGCTGGAACCCGTAGTTGATAAGAAACAGGGAGCTCCCGGACGATGAATTAACTGCGCAGTTTCTGGCGACAGGTCGGACCAATTGTCATGATGATCATTCACAAAGCAACGGAGGAACTGCTCCAGTCCCTGATTGGCACGCTCAGCGGCTCTGTTGGTCTGGGGATGGTAGGCGGATGAAATGGACAATTGGATGCCCATCTGACCGCAAAATGCCCTCCAAAATCTGGACACAAACTGGCTACCACGATCTGACACCACCACTCTGGGTACCCCGTGCAAGCGAAACACTTCCTTGGCAAAAACCATAGCCAGTTCCTGGGCCGACGGGAGGCCAGAGAGGGGCACAAAATTAGCCATTTTCGAGAATCTGTCAACCACCATCAGAATGAATGAGAGCCCCTTAGAGACTGGCAGTTCCCCCAAAAAGTCAATGGAAATATGGGACCAGGGACATTCACCATTAGGTACAGGCTGCAGTAGACCCACTGGGAGATGCCTGGGTGTCTTGGCACGGGCACAGATGACACAGGCTGCAGTAAATGCGGAACAATCGGCTCTAAGGGAGGGCCACCAAAATACTTGTGAGAGAGACCATAACTGATCCCTCCCAATGTTCCCTGCCACCTTAGATGAGTGGTAAGTCTCAAGCAGACGGGTACGGAAAGACTCATCCACAAAGAACTTGCCAACTGGGGTTTCTGGGGGTGCCCTTGCCTGAGATGCCAAAATTTCCTCCCCCAGAGGCGAAGTGATACTGGTACGCACTGTTGCCAAGATGCGATCTGGCTGAATAATAGGCACTGGTTCTTCCTCCCTCTCAATGTCAGAAGCAAATTGTCTGGACAGCGCATCTGCCCTGACATTCTTAGAACCAGGTAGATAGGACACTATAAAGTTAAACTGGGACAGAAAAAGTGCCCACCTAGCCTATCGTGAGGATAACCTTTTAGCTTCTGAGAGATATGTCAAGTTCTTAAGATCTGTTAAAATTAGTACTGGGTTCTTAGTGCCCTCCAGTAAGTGATGCCATTCCTTAAGTGCCAGGATAATGGCTAAGAGTTCCCTGTCACCAATCTCATAGTGGCTTTGGGCAAC
This sequence comes from Rhinophrynus dorsalis, assembly GCA_037306005.1. NCBI lineage: Eukaryota > Metazoa > Chordata > Amphibia > Anura > Rhinophrynidae > Rhinophrynus > Rhinophrynus dorsalis. Next base: position 184,571,051 of record CM074726.1, read on the forward strand.
AGAGAGTTTCTTTGAAAAGAACCCACAAGGTTTCAGTGGACCACCCTCCACCGATCGCTGGGAGAGCACTGCCCCGACCCCAACTTCAGAGGCATCGACTTCCAATGTGAATGGTAGGGCAGGGTTGGGGTGGGACAGTACTGGAGCTGAGGAAAAAGTGGACTTAAGTGTCTCAAAAGTGTTCTCTGCTGCCTCGGACCATTGAGAGGGAGTAGCACCTTTACGTGTTAAGTCAGACAATGGTTTCACAATTGTAGAGATGTTCTGAATAAATTTCCTATAATAATTGGCGAAGCCCAGAAAGCGTTGGATCGCTTTTAACCCTTTAGGGCACGGCCACTGTAGTACTGCAGCCAACTTCTCCTGGTCCATAGCAATGCCATTTCCTGAAATCACGAACCCCAGGAAAGGTAGTTGGGACCTATGAAATTCGCATTTCTCAAGTTTATAAAATAGTTTGTTTTTACATAGTCGTAATAAAACCTCAGAGACATCCTTAACGTGCTTCGTGAGGTTGGCAGAGTGAATTAAAATATCATCGAGATAGACTACCAAGCAGGATTGCAGCATGTCACGAAGGATGTTATTAATGAATTCCTGGAATACTGCCGGTGCGTTAGATAGCCCAAATGGCATAACCAGGTTCATAATGCCCATATCTGGTACTGAATGCCGTCTTCCACTCATCTCCTGCCCTGATTCTGATCAGGTTGTAAGCAGCTCTGAGATCAAGCTTAGTGAAAATGGACGATCCCTTTAACCTGTCAAATAATTTGGTTATGAGTGGAATAGGGTACGCATTCTTAGGCATAAGCTTGTTCAACCCACGGTAATCCATACACGGCCTTAGCTCGCCATTTTTCTTTTTTACAAAAAAAAACCCAGCACCAGCTGGAGAGGAAGACTTGCGAATAATTCCTCTCTTGAGGGCATCCTCTATGTACTCCTCCATAGCCCTGGTCTCCTCACAAGACAGTGGATATGTGTGACCTCTGGGAGGCGCCACACGGGGCCAGATCAATAGCGCAATCATAGGGTCTATGTGAGGGCAATGCGCTAGCTTCCCCCTTGCTGTATACATCACTGAATTCTCGATATTCTGCTGGCAAGGAGGGGGAGGTACAACAAATCTTGACAGGGTGGGACAGACAGTTCTTAACGCAGTATTCAGACCAAGACTTAACCTCACATTTCTGCCAGTCAAACTGCGGGTTGTGTATTAGTAACCAGAGGAACCCCAGTATGACGGCATGATGTGGAGAACGAATTATTTGGAAGTGTAATTCTTCCTTGTGAAGGGCCCCAACAGTCATAGAAATAGGAATAGTCTCCATAGTGATGAAAGCAGGTTCCAATGGTCGGCCATCAATGGCTTCAATGGCCAGTGGAGATTCCCTTTTGAGTAACAGAATCTTATGCAACTCGGCAAAGGACTGATCCATAAAATATCCTGCTGCACCGGAATCCACCAGTGCCATGACCAATACAGAAAGGTCTGCCCAAGAAAATGCCACCTGGATGGTGGGTTTCTGTGTGCAAGAATCAAGGGACTGCTGTACACCACCTAGGGCTTGTCCCTCAAGGTATCCTAGGTGCGTCCATTTCCCCGGGTTTTACCAGACATGTGCGTATTAGGTGCCCAGCCTTGCCACAGTACAAGCATAATCCCAGCCTTTTGCGGTTTGCCCATTCCTCCTTAGTAAGTCTGGTGAACCCTACTTGCATTGGTTCACATGCCTCTGGGAACCGCTCAGGAGGAATGGGAGGAGAGGGTGGGTTAAAAGGATTACCCTGCCCGATATTTCTGCATCTTGACCTTCTTGCCAACCTTCTCTTGCGAATGCGAGAATCAATGAGCATAACATACTCAATGTAATCATCCAGGCCACTTGGTACCTCCCTGGAAGCAATTTCAACTTTAATGGTAGCGGACATGCCCTGAGCAAATGCTGCCACCAGTGCCTCGTTGTTCCAACCAACCTCTGCTGCCAAGGTCCGAAATTCAATGGTGTAATCGCCCAATGTACGCTCGCCCAATGTATTTCCATTAACCTCTTGGCAGCAGAGGCAGTTCTACCAGGAACCTCAAACACTCTACGGAACTGTCTTAAAAATTCATCAAAGTTCCGAGTGCAGGGTTTGGCATTTTCCCAAAGAGGGTTGGCCCATGCCAGTGCTCTGCCCGTCAGCAGGGAAATCATAAATCCGACCGTACTACTGTCGTTAGGAAATGCCTGGGGCGTTAATTCTAGAAAGATCTCCAATTGATTAATAAAGCCCCTGCATAGGTTAGGTTGGCCATCATAACTTAACGGTAACTGCGCTGCCGCCGTTAGCCCTCTGGGAGGAGCAAGAGGAGCCACAGACTGATTGTCCGGTGTCGTAACCGGGGGGACCACCGGATTTTGGCTTGGCTTGTCGAGGTGTACCGTTCGCTCAAGTAACGTTTGTAAGGCCAATGCCATTTGGTCTAGGCGCTGTTCGTGAACATCCATTCTCCAGTGGATGTTTTGTGCATTACTCTCACCCTTACTGTCTGAGGTCATGGCCCTTTCGTACTGTTACGGTTTTCAAGACATTCAGACCAGTAGGTGAAACAAAATGCAATTTTATTAAGAACAAAATAAATTACAAAGATCGCCCCCTATAGGCAGCACTGAGTAGCAGCAGGAAGGCAATAGTATGTTCAATATATAATACAGTAGAAAATATCACAGGCAACTGAGAGACACTGATTACTGGTATACAAGGGTTAACGGAATAATCAGTCTGTCTCATTGTGTAGTTTGGCAAGCCCATGGTGTTAAAGGTGGTGAATGGTGGAGAAGACTCAACACCAACAGTCTGTAATACTGAGGAAACTGTCCAGCAAAGGGGAACTTGCCACCCAAAGCCTGCTGTACTTGAATGGTAGCCCCCACGGGCGTATGAACAGAGCAAGTAGACTGCCAGAGCTAAAGTGAATAGCCCCCACGGGTGTAACGGAGACAACTGAATTGACAAAGCTGGAGCCACTAGCCCCCACGGGCATAATGGCAGGAACTAGATTGCAAGAGCTTGAACCAATAGCCCCCACGGGCATAATGGAAGCAACTGAATTGCAAGAGCTTGAGCCAATAATCCCCACGTGCGTAATGGAAGGAACAGGATTGCAAGAGCTTGAGCCAATAGCCCCCACGGGCGTAATGGTAGTGACTGAATTGCAAGAGCTTGAACCAACAGCCCCCACGGGCGTAACCACAGAGATGTGCACAGAAGCAGCCAGAGGCATGCGCCACCGGGCAAGGTAATGAGCTACACTGGACTGCAAGGAGAGGAACGGCTCAGCACACAAGCAACTCTCTGTATAGACTGAAGGCCCAGAACCGGGACACAGCTCTGCACGGGTTAACGGCTCGATAGTTGGAACACGGCTCTGCACGGGTAAACAGCTCGATAGTTGGAACACAGCTCTGCAGGGTTAACAGCTCGATAGTTGGAACACAGTTCTGCACGGATAGACAGCTCGGTAGTTGGAACACAGCTCTGCACGGGTTAACAGCTCGAAAGTAGGAACACAGCTCTGCAGGAAGCGGCTCAGAGGCAGGAACCAGCACAGCACGGGCAACCGCTGCAGCCGCCCAGGAGAGCAAGTGGGACAGTCACAATGTCACCATGGCGACAGAGGAGGCAGGAACGTAGGTCAGGGAGCAGGAACGTCAACAAGCCGGGTCGATCACGGAGCAGGTTCTCAGACAAGCAGGATCAGGATACCAGCAGGAACGTCAGCCAGGCCGGGTCAAATCACGGAGCAGGTTCTCAGACAAGCCGGATCAGGAAACGAGCAGGAACATCAGCCAGGCCGGGTCAAATCACAGAGCAGGAACACAGGATCGTAGTCAGAGATGGCTAAGTTGCTACACCGGAAATCAGTAACGCAGGAACACAGCACAGCAAAAACTGGCTCAGGAACACCACGAAAGGACACCTGACAGGTGCCACTGGCCCAGTATAAAAAGGTCACCAGGGGCGGGCCAAACAGGCTGTTACAGTTTTTAGGACACTCAGACCAATAAGTGAAAATAAAACACACTTTATTAAAGTGAATAATGACAATACGCCCTCTAGAGGCGGTAGGAAATACACTGATACTGTAAACTGAGATAATACAAGAAAAATAGTATTATGGACATAAATGCAAATCAGTATGCACTAGGATGATATTGGCCACAAAGGGGTTAAAGTCCAAATTATAGTCAGTCTCAGATGTGGAAGTTTGACACGCCCTTGATGTTAAATAGGCTGTGCTGTACAGACGATGTTCATCAGGTGCTGAGGAACGAGCTGCCTTGCCAAGGTGGTAGATGATAAGCAGAATGGGTAACAACTTAGCCCCCACGGGCGTAGCTACAGGAACTGCTTTAGTATGTGCAAGTGCGAATAGCCCCTTAGGGCAATATGGAAACCGGCCTGCAATGCAAGAGCTAATAGCCTCCTCAGGTGTAATCGAATGCAGTAATACTAGAGCCAGAGCCACTAGCCCCCTTGGGCGAAGACCGGATAAGCCAACACTGAAGCCTTTCTGCCAACACTCTGAGTATATGATCTCGTCGGTAACCAACACCGGAGAGCCTTAAGCGCCCAAACGGCCCAAACTTTGTGAACACTCTGCAACGTTAGACTAGAGTTGCCGACGGAGAGCGGCCAACTCAACAGCAGTATCACTTGTAGCGAGGCTCGTACTGGAGATAGAGAGAGTGAATATGAGGCAGCACTGCAAGAGTTAAAATGCACGTTTACTCGAGGCTTCAGTGCTGCTGCAAGGCTCTGTAACGTTACTCGAGGCTTCAACGCTACGATCAGGCTCTGCAAGGAGAGGAAGGCCCACAGACTACACACAGCTCTGCACTAGAACGAGGCACAGCACTATCGAAGGAATCACCAGGCAAGGCAATGGCACACTCGTGGGCAGCAGGGACTGGAAAATGTCGCGACGGCGACAACTGGAACTCAGGTCACTGGAACAAGCTGGAAGTCGATCTTCGGAGCAGGAAGTCAGCCGGACCGGGTCATACACAGGCAAGAACATCAAACTAGCCGGGTCAGGATCCAAGGGTGGTCCGCAGACGAGCCGGGTCATACACAGGCAGGAACGTCAAACTAGCCGGGTCAGGATCCAAGGGTGGTCCGCAGACGAGCCGGGTCATACACAGGCAGGAACACTGGAGAATGGTCAGGACTAGCCGAATCGGTACACAGGAACTCAGAATACAGGAACACAGCAAAAGCACTACTGGCTCAGGAACACCACGAAAGGGCAACTGACATAAGAGATAGCCAGGTATAAAAAGGTCATCAGGAGGCGGGTCAAACTCAGTCAGCAAATCAGTAACATCCACAACAGAGAGTGACAGGAATCACAGGTACTGTGATAGTACCCCCCTCTCAAAGACCCCCTCTCCTAGCCTGAGGTTTGGGTTTCAAAGGATATTTAGAGTGAAAGCTGCGTACTAATCTTGGAGCATGGAGATCCCCCTGATCAATCCAAGAGCGTTCCTCAGGGCCATAGCCCTTCCAATGAACCAAATATTGCAGCTTTCCTCTAAATCTCCTGGAGTCAATAATACTCTGGACTTCATATTCCTCTTGGCCCTGGACGTCCACCGGCCCAGGAATCACTGGCGTAGTAGTATAACGATTGCACACCAAGGCTTTCAGAAGAGACACATGGAACACATTATGAATGTGCATAGAGGGTGGAAGCTCCAGAGCATAAGAAACCGGATTAATCTTGCGGATAATCCTAAATGGACCAATGAACCGGGGAGCCAGTTTATTGGATGGGACTTGTAAGTTGAGCTTTCTGGATGACAGCCATACCCTGTCCCCCACTTGAAATGAGACCGCTGGAAGGCGTCTGCGATTAGCGTGCCGTTGCTGCCGTCTGAAAGACTGACTGAGGGACCTCTGAACCTGTGCCCAAGTGGAATGAAGTCGATCCAAATGCTCGTCTAGAGCAGGGATCTGCTGTGCCTGAAAGGAGTCTGGGAGCAGACACGGCTGGAACCCATAATTCACGAAAAACGGGGAGCTCCCGGACGATGAGTTAACCGCACAGTTCCTGGCAAACTCTGCCCATGGCAACAGGTCAGCCCAATTATCATGATGATCGGAGACAAAACAGCGCAGGAACTGTTCCAGTCCCTGATTGGCACGCTCAGCCCCCATTCGTCTGGGGATGGTAGGCGGAGGAAAATGACAATTGAATGCCCATCTGACCACAAAATGCCCTCCAGAACCTAGAAACGAACTGGCTCCCACGGTCAGAAACAATCACTCTGGGCACTCCGTGCAGACGGAACACCTCTCTGGCAAAAACTATCGCCAATTCCTGAGCCAATGGAAGCCCAGTCAGAGGCACAAAATGTGCCATCTTAGAGAATCTGTCGACCACCATAAGAATGAACTTGTAACCTCTAGATGCCGGTAATTCTCCCAAAAAGTCAATGGATATATGCGACCATGGACGGTCTCCGTTAGGCACAGGTTGCAATAAGCCCACAGGGAGATGCCTAGGGGTCTTGGCACGGGCACAAGTGGTACAAGCTGCCGTGAAGGCGGTGCAGTCAGCTCTCAACGTAGGCCACCAAAATAGTTGTGAAAGAGACCATACTAATTGGTCCCTCCCAATATGCCCAGCTGCTTTAGAGGCGTGATAGGTCTCCAAGAGGCGGGTACAGAATGGCTCTTCTACAAAACACTTCCCCACTGGGGTTCCTGGAGGTGCCCGTGATTGTGATGCCAGTATCTCCTCCCCCAGTGGCGAGGTTATAGTAGTGCGAATAGTAGCCAGAATCCGATCTGGCTGAATGATGGGTACCGGGACTTCCTCCCTCTCAGTGTCAGAAGCGAACTGACGTGACAACGCATTGGCCTTAATATTCTTAGAACCAGGAAGATAGGATACTAAGAAATTGAACCGGGACAGAAACAGCGCCCACCTGGCCTGTCGAGAAGACAGTCTTTTGGCCTCTGAGAGATAGGTTAGATTCTTATGGTCAGTAAGAATTAGTACTGGAGTCTGAGTGCCCTCCAAGAGATGTCGCCACTCCTTAAGTGCCAGTATGATGGCCAACAGTTCCCTGTCACCAATCTCGTAATGACTCTGGGCGCTGGACAATTTCTTAGAAAAGAACCCACACGGCATTAAAGCTCCACCTCCCACGGGACGTTGGGAGAGCACCGCCCCAACCCCAACATCTGAAGCGTCAACCTCCAAAGTAAACGGCAGGGAGGGATTGGGGTGGGACAGTACAGGAGCAGATGCAAAGGCAGATTTCAGGGTAACAAATGCGTTTTCAGCTGCCTCAGACCACTGAGAGGGAGAAGCGCCCTTGTGAGTCAAGTCTGACAATGGTCTTACAATCGTGGAAAAGTTCTTGATGAACTTCCTATAATAATTCACAAAACCTAGGAATCGTTGAATGGCCTTTAATCCCTTAGGCCGAGGCCATTGCAGAACTGCAGCCAACTTCTCTTGATCCATGGCAATGCCATTTTTGGATATAATGAATCCCAGGAAAGGTGCTTGAGAAGTATGGAATTCGCACTTTTCTAATTTACAGAATAACTTGTGCTTGCGGAGTCGGAGCAAGACTTCTGAGACATCTTTAATGTGTTGGGCAAGGTTGGCAGAATGAATTAGTATATCATCTAGATACACAACCACACAGGACTGGAGCAAGTCACGTAAAATATCGTTAATCAATTCCTGAAATACTGCAGGCGCATTGCATAGGCCGAATGGCATCACCAGATATTCATAATGCCCTGTTCTGGTATTAAACGCCGTTTTCCACTCGTCACCCTCTTTAATTCTGACAAGATTATAGGCGGCTCGTAAGTCAAGTTTGGTAAAGATTGAAGAGCCCTTTAATCTGTTGAATAATTCTGTAATAAGTGGAATGGGATAGGCGTTCTTGGGCATCAGCTTATTCAACCCACGGTAGTCAATGCAAGGCCTGAGTTCCCCACTTTTCTTTTTTACAAAAAAAAATCCGGCACCAGCCGGAGATGAAGATTTTCGAATGATTCCCCTCTCCAGGGCATCTGTGATATACTCCTCCATTGCCCTATTTTCCTCACAGGACAGTGGGTAAGTACGTCCCCTAGGAGGCACGGCCCCTGGAGGTAAATCAATGGCGCAATCATATGGCCTATGGTCAGGCAATGCGCTGGCCTCTCCTTTGCTAAACACGTCACTGAATTGTCCATATTCTGTTGGCACAGCTGGAGAGGTACACATAATCTTAATAGGGAGAGAAAGACAATTCGTGTTACAATACTCCGACCATGAGTTAACTTCACACCTTTGCCAGTCAAATTGGGGATTGTGTGTCTGCAACCACGGGAACCCCAAAATAACTGAATGATGTGGGGAACGAATGATCTGGAATTGTATCTGCTCCCTGTGACAAGCCCCCACACTCATAGACACTGGGATAGTCTCGAAGGTAATGAAAGCAGGATCCAGGGGTCTGCCATCAATGGCCTTTATAGCCACAGGAGAGTCCTTCTTGCATAACGGAATGCCCTGAAACTCAGCAAAGGACTGGTCCATGAAGTATCCGGCTGCCCAGGAGTCCACCAATGCTAAGACTTCTATGACCTTGTCAGTCCAGGCAAAAGTCACCTGGATGGTGGGTTTAGTGGCGCAAGTCTCTAGGGACTGTTCAACACCACCTAGGGCCTGTCCCCCAAGGTACCCTAGGTGCGTTCGTTTCCCGGCCTTACAGGACAATTGCGTAATATATGACCTGGTTTGCCACAATATAGGCATAAGCCTTGCCTTCTACGATACAGCTTCTGCTCTTTCGTGAGCCTAGTAAAACCTAATTGCATAGGTTCCGAGCCGTCAGCTGTTCGCTCAGGCAGAACGGGTGGAGTGGGTGGGTTAAGGAACTGGTTCTGGCCATAACTCTTTGCTTTGGTTCTTTTAGCCAAGCGTCTCTCCCGGATGCGAGAATCTATTAGCATGACATAGTCAATGTACTCGTCCAGCACGCTGGGTACATCTCGAGCTGCTATATCGTCCTTGATCTGTTCAGCGAGACCCTGAGTAAAAGCAGCAAGTAAGGCCTCATCGTTCCAGCCTACCTCTGCTGCCAAGGTCCGGAATTCAATAGCGTACTCGCCCAGAGTGCGTTCGCCCTGCTGAATCTCCATCAGCCTTTTGGCAGCAAAGGCAGATCTACCAGGAACCTCAAACACACGTCTGAACTTCACCACAAATTCTCTAAAGTTCAGTGTGCAGGGTCTGGCACTTTCCCATATCGGATTTGCCCATGCCAAAGCTTTGCCCGTCAACAGAGATATCATAAAGCCGACCTTGCTACGGTCGTTAAGGAATGCCTGTGGTGCCAATTCCAAAAATATCTCCAACTGGTTAATAAAACCTCTGCATAAGGAGGGTTCGCCATCATATCTTAGGGGTAACGGTACCGCTGCCGATAACCCTCTTGTGTTAGTACTGAGAGGTACAGAGGAATTCTCCGGTGTCGAGACTGGGGGGACCACCGGATTCGGACCAGACTTGTCCAAGTGTACTGTACGTTCGAGTAACGTTTGTAGAGCCAGTGCCAATTGGTCGAGGCGCTGCTCTTGGACATCCATTCTCCAGTGGATGTTCAGAGGATTACTTTCACCCTTACCGTCTGAGGTCATGGCCCTTTCGAACTGTTACGGTTTTTAGGACACTCAGACCAATAAGTGAAAATAAAACACACTTTATTAAAGTGAATAATGACAATACGCCCTCTAGAGGCGGTAGGAAATACACTGATACTGTAAACTGAGATAATACAAGAAAAATAGTATTATGGACATAAATGCAAATCAGTATGCACTAGGATGATATTGGCCCCAAAGGGGTTAAAGTCCAAATTATAGTCAGTCTCAGATGTGGAAGTTTGACACGCCCTTGATGTTAAATAGGCTGTGCTGTACAGACGATGTTCATCAGGTGCTGAGGAACGAGCTGCCTTGCCAAGGTGGTAGATGATAAGCAGAATGGGTAACAACTTAGCCCCCACGGGCGTAGCTACAGGAACTGCTTTAGTATGTGCAAGTGCGAATAGCCCCTTAGGGCAATATGGAAACCGGCCTGCAATGCAAGAGCTAATAGCTTCCTCAGGTGTAATCGAATGCAGTAATACTAGAGCCAGAGCCACTAGCCCCCTTGGGCGAAGACCGGATAAGCCAACACTGAAGCCTTTCTGCCAACACTCTGAGTATATGATCTCGTCGGTAACCAACACCGGAGAGCCTTAAGCGCCCAAATGGCCCAAACGGCCAAAACTTTGTGAACACTCTGCAACGTTAGACTAGAGTTGCCGACGGAGAGCGGCCAACTCAACAGCAGTATCACTTGTAGCGAGGCTCGTACTGGAGATAGAGAGAGTGAATATGAGGCAGCACTGCAAGAGTTAAAATGCACATTTACTCGAGGCTTCAGCGCTACTGCAAGGCTCTGTAACGTTACTCGAGGCTTCAACGCTACGATCAGGCTCTGCAAGGAGAGGAAGGCCCACAGACTACACACAGCTCTGCACTAGAACGAGGCACAGCACTATCGAAGGAATCACCAGGCAAGGCAATGGCACACTCGTGGGCAGCAGGGACTGGAAAATGTCGCGACGGCGACAACTGGAACGCAGGTCACTGGAACAAGCTGGAAGTCGATCTTCGGAGCAGGAAGTCAGCCGGACCGGGTCATACACAGGCAGGAACGTCAGACTAGCCGGGTCAGGATCCAAGGGTGGTCCGCAGACGAGCCGGGTCATACACAGGCAGGAACGTCAAACTAGCCGGGTCAGGATCCAAGGGTGGTCCGCAGACGAGACGGGTCATACACAGGCAGGAACACTGGAGAATGGTCAGGACTAGCCGAAACGGTACACAGGAACTCAGAATACAGGAACACAGCAAAAGCACTACTGGCTCAGGAACACCACGAAAGGGCAACTGACATAAGAGATAGCCAGGTATAAAAAGGTCATCAGGAGGCGGGTCAAACTCAGTCAGCAAATCAGTAACATCCACAACAGAGAGTGACAGGAATCACAGGTACTGTGATACAGGCTCAACCAATCGGAGCGCAGCACAAGCGAGAGTGACATGAAAAGAATCTGCAACGTGATAAGCGTCCCTTGCTCAGTAGCAGTAAGCCTTAGTGTAGTTTCTTTCTATATTACTGTGTATGGCCCTGCCTGTCTGTGACCATTCTCCTGCCTCAGCACATTACAGCCTGATTACAGTGTATGGCCCTGCCTGTCTGAGACCATTCTCCTGCCTCAGCCCATTACAGCCTGATTACTGTGTATGACCCTGCCTGTCTGTGACCATTCTCCTTCCTCAGCCCATTACAGCCTGATTACTGTGTATGACCCTGCCTGTCTGTGACCATTCTCCTGCCTCAGCACATTACAGCCTGATTACAGTGTATGGCCCTGCCTGTCTGTGACCATTCTCCTGCCTCAGCACATTACAGCCTGATTACAGTGTATGACCCTGCCTGTCTAAGAACATTCTCCTGCCTCAGCCCATTACAGCCTGATTACAGTGTATGGCCCTGCCTGTCTGTGACCATTCTCCTGCCTCAGCACATTACAGCCTGATTACAGTGTATGGCCCTGCCTGTCTGTGACCATTCTCCTTCCTCAGCCCATTACAGCCTGATTACTGTGTATGACCCTGCCTGTCTGTGACCATTCTCCTGCCTCAGCACATTACAGCCTGATTACAGTGTATGGCCCTGCCTGTCTGTGACCATTCTCCTGCCTCAGCCCATTACAGCCTGATTACAGTGTATGACCCTGCCTGTCTGTGACCATTCTCCTGCCTCAGCCCATTACAGCCTGATTACAGTGTATGACCCTGCCTGCCTGAGAGCATTCTCCTTCCTCAGCCCATTACAGCCTGATTACAGTGTATGGCCCTGCCTGTCTGTGACCATTCTCCTGCCTCAGCACATTACAGCCTGATTACTGTGTATGACCCTGCCTGCCTGAGAGCATTCTCCTTCCTCAGCCCATTACAGCCTGATTACAGTGTATGGCCCTGCCTGTCTGTGACCATTCTCCTTCCTCAGCCCATTACAGCCTGATTACAGTGTATGGCCCTGCCTGTCTGTGACCATTCTCCTTCCTCAGCCCATTACAGCCTGATTACAGTGTATGGCCCTGCCTGTCTGTGACCATTCTCCTTCCTCAGCACATTACAGCCTGATTACAGTGTATGACCCTGCCTGTCTGTGACCATTCTCCTGCCTCAGCCCATTACAGCCTGATTACAGTGTATGGCCCTGCGTGTCTGTGACCATTCTCCTGCCTCAGCCCATTACAGCCTGATTACAGTGTATGGCCCTGCCTGTCTGTGACCATTCTCCTTCCTCAGCACATTACAGCCTGATTACAGTGTATGACCCTGCCTGTCTGTGACCATTCTCCTGCCTCAGCACATTACAGCCTGATTACAGTGTATGACCCTGCCTGTCTGTGACCATTCTCCTGCCTCAGCCCATTACAGCCTGATTACAGTGTATGGCCCTGCCTGTCTGTGACCATTCTCCTTCCTCAGCCCATTACAGCCTGATTACAGTGTATGGCCCTGCCTGTCTGAGACCATTCTCCTTCCTCAGCTCATTACAGCCTGATTACTGTGTATGACCCTGCCTGTCTGTGACCATTCTCCTTCCTCAGCTCATTACAGCCTGATTACTGTGTATGACCCTGCCTGTCTGAGACCATTCTCCTGCCTCAGCACATTACAGCCTGATTACTGTGTATGACCCTGCCTGTCTGAGACCATTCTCCTGCCTCAGCACATTACAGCCTGATTACAGTGTATGGCCCTGCCTGTCTGTGACCATTCTCCTGCCTCAGCACATTACAGCCTGATTACAGTGTATGACCCTGCCTGTCTGTGACCATTCTCCTTCCTCAGCTCATTACAGCCTGATTACAGTGTATGACCCTGCCTGCCTGTGACCATTCTCCTGCCTCAGCACATTACAGCCTGATTACAGTGTATGGCCCTGCCTGTCTGTGACCATTCTCCTGCCTCAGCACATTACAGCCTGATTACAGTGTATGACCCTGCCTGTCTGTGACCATTCTCCTTCCTCAGCCCATTACAGCCTGATTACAGTGTATGGCCCTGCCTGTCTGTGACCATTCTCCTTCCTCAGCCCATTACAGCCTGATTACAGTGTATGGCCCTGCCTGTCTGAGACCATTCTCCTTCCTCAGCCCATTACAGCCTGATTACAGTGTATGACCCTGCCTGTCTGTGACCATTCTCCTTCCTCAGCACATTACAGCCTGATTACAGTGTATGGCCCTGCCTGTCTGTGACCATTCTCCTGCCTCAGCACATTACAGCCTGATTACAGTGTATGGCCCTGCCTGTCTGTGACCATTCTCCTTCCTCAGCTCATTACAGCCTGATTACAGTGTATGGCCCTGCCTGTCTGTGACCATTCTCCTTCCTCAGCACATTACAGCCTGATTACAGTGTATGGCCCTGCCTGTCTGTGACCATTCTCCTTCCTCAGCCCATTACAGCCTGATTACAGTGTATGGCCCTGCCTGTCTGTGACCATTCTCCTTCCTCAGCCCATTACAGCCTGATTACAGTGTATGGCCCTGCCTGTCTGTGACCATTCTCCTTCCTCAGCACATTACAGCCTGATTACTGTGTATGGCCCTGCCTGTCTAAGAACATTCTCCTGCCTCAGCCCATTACAGCCTGATTACAGTGTATGGCCCTGCCTGTCTGTGACCATTCTCCTGCCTCAGCACATTACAGCCTGATTACAGTGTATGGCCCTGCCTGTCTGTGACCATTCTCCTGCCTCAGCACATTACAGCCTGATTACAGTGTATGGCCCTGCCTGTCTAAGAACATTCTCCTGCCTCAGCACATTACAGCCTGATTACAGTGTATGGCCCTGCCTGTCTGAGACCATTCTCCTTCCTCAGCACATTACAGCCTGATTACAGTGTATGGCCCTGCCTGTCTGTGACCATTCTCCTGCCTCAGCACATTACAGCCTGATTACAGTGTATGGCCCTGCCTGTCTAAGAACATTCTCCTGCCTCAGCACATTACAGCCTGATTACAGTGTATGGCCCTGCCTGTCTGAGACCATTCTCCTTCCTCAGCACATTACAGCCTGATTACAGTGTATGACCCTGCCTGCCTGAGACCATTCTCCTTCCTCAGCCCATTACAGCCTGATTACAGTGTATGGCCCTGCCTGTGTGTGACCATTCTCCTTCCTCAGCCCATTACAGCCTGATTACAGTGTATGGCCCTGCCTGTCTGTGACCATTCTCCTGCCTCAGCACATTACAGCCTGATTACTGTGTATGACCCTGCCTGTCTAAGAACATTCTCCTTCCTCAGCACATTACAGCCTGATTACAGTGTATGACCCTGCCTGCCTGAGACCATTCTCCTTCCTCAGCCCATTACAGCCTGATTACAGTGTATGGCCCTGCCTGTGTGTGACCATTCTCCTTCCTCAGCACATTACAGCCTGATTACTGTGTATGGCCCTGCCTGTCTGTGACCATTCTCCTGCCTCAGCACATTACAGCCTGATTACAGTGTATGACCCTGCCTGTCTAAGAACATTCTCCTTCCTCAGCCCATTACAGCCTGATTACAGTGTATGACCCTGCCTGTCTAAGAACATTCTCCTTCCTCAGCCCATTACAGCCTGATTACAGTGTATGACCCTGCCTGTCTGTGACCACTCTCCTTCCTCAGCACATTACAGCCTGATTACTGTGTATGACCCTGCCTATCTGTGACCATTCTCCTGCCTCAGCACATTACAGCCTGATTACAGTGTATGACCCTGCCTGTCTGTGACCATTCTCCTGCCTCAGCCCATTACAGCCTGATTACAGTGTATGACCCTGCCTGCCTGAGACCATTCTCCTGCCTCAGCCCATTACAGCCTGATTACAGTGTATGACCCTGCCTGTCTGTGACCATTCTCCTGCCTCAGCCCATTACAGCCTGATTACAGTGTATGGCCCTGCCTGTCTGTGACCATTCTCCTGCCTCAGCACATTACAGCCTGATTACAGTGTATGGCCCTGCCTGTCTAAGAACATTCTCCTTCCTCAGCCCATTACAGCCTGATTACAGTGTATGGCCCTGCCTGTCTGTGACCATTCTCCTGCCTCAGCCCATTACAGCCTGATTACAGTGTATGACCCTGCCTGTCTGAGACCATTCTCCTGCCTCAGCACATTACAGCCTGATTACAGTGTATGGCCCTGCCTATCTGTGACCATTCTCCTGCCTCAGCACATTACAGCCTGATTACAGTGTATGGCCCTGCCTGTCTGTGACCATTCTCCTGCCTCAGCCCATTACAGCCTGATTACAGTGTATGACCCTGCCTGTCTAAGAACATTCTCCTTCCTCAGCCCATTACAGCCTGATTACAGTGTATGGCCCTGCCTATCTGTGACCATTCTCCTGCCTCAGCCCATTACAGCCTGATTACAGTGTATGACCCTGCCTGTCTGTGACCATTCTCCTTCCTCAGCACATTACAGCCTGATTACAGTGTATGGCCCTGCCTGTCTGTGACCATTCTCCTTCCTCAGCACATTACAGCCTGATTACAGTGTATGGCCCTGCCTGTCTGTGACCATTCTCCTTCCTCAGCACATTACAGCCTGATTACAGTGTATGGCCCTGCCTGTCTGTGACCATTCTCCTTCCTCAGCACATTACAGACTGATTACAGTGTATGGCCCTGCCTGTCTGTGACCATTCTCCTGCCTCAGCACATTACAGCCTGATTACAGTGTATGGCCCTGCCTGTCTGTGACCATTCTCCTGCCTCAGCCCATTACAGCCTGATTACAGTGTATGGCCCTGCCTGTCTGTGACCATTCTCCTGCCTCAGCCCATTACAGCCTGATTACAGTGTATGGCCCTGCCTATCTGTGACCATTCTCCTTCCTCAGCCCATTACAGCCTGATTACAGTGTATGACCCTGCCTGTCTGTGACCATTCTCCTTCCTCAGCACATTACAGCCTGATTACAGTGTATGGCCCTGCCTGTCTGTGACCATTCTCCTTCCTCAGCCCATTACAGCCTGATTACAGTGTATGGCCCTGCCTGTCTGTGACCATTCTCCTTCCTCAGCACATTACAGCCTGATTACAGTGTATGGCCCTGCCTGTCTGTGACCATTCTCCTTCCTCAGCCTATTACAGCCTGATTACAGTGTATGACCCTGCCTGTCTGTGACCATTCTCCTTCCTCAGCCTATTACAGCCTGATTACAGTGTATGGCCCTGCCTGTCTGTGACCATTCTCCTTCCTCAGCCTATTACAGCCTGATTACAGTGTATGACCCTGCCTGTCTGTGACCATTCTCCTTCCTCAGCACATTACAGCCTGATTACAGTGTATGACCCTGCCTGTCTGTGACCATTCTCCTTCCTCAGCACATTACAGCCTGATTACAGTGTATGACCCTGCCTGTCTGTGACCATTCTCCTTCCTCAGCCCATTACAGACTGATTACAGTGTATGGCCCTGCCTGTCTGTGACCATTCTCCTTCCTCAGCCCATTACAGCCTGATTACAGTGTATGGCCCTGCCTGTCTGTGACCATTCTCCTTCCTCAGCACATTACAGCCTGATTACAGTGTATGACCCTGCCTGTCTGTGACCATTCTCCTTCCTCAGCACATTACAGCCTGATTACAGTGTATGGCCCTGCCTGTCTGTGACCATTCTCCTTCCTCAGCACATTACAGCCTGATTACTGTGTATGACCCTGCCTGTCTGTGACCATTCTCCTGCCTCAGCACATTACAGCCTGATTACAGTGTATGACCCTGCCTGTCTAAGAACATTCTCCTGCCTCACCCATTACAGCCTGATTTCAGTGTATGGCCCTGCCTGTCTATGACCATTCTCCTTCCTCAGCCCATTACAGCCTGATTACAGTGTATGACCCTGCCTGTCTGTGACCATTCTCCTGCCTCAGCCCATTACAGCCTGATTACAGTGTATGGCCCTGCCTGTCTGTGACCATTCTCCTTCCTCAGCCCATTACAGCCTGATTACAGTGTATGACCCTGCCTGTCTGTGACCATTCTCCTGCCTCAGCACATTACAGCCTGATTACAGTGTATGGCCCTGCCTGTCTGTGACCATTCTCCTGCCTCAGCACATTACAGCCTGATTACAGTGTATGGCCCTGCCTGCCTGAGACCATTCTCCTGCCTCAGCACATTACAGCCTGATTACAGTGTATGGCCCTGCCTGTCTGTGACCATTCTCCTGCCTCAGCACATTACAGCCTGATTACAGTGTATGGCCCTGCCTGTCTGTGACCATTCTCCTGCCTCAGCACATTACAGCCTGATTACAGTGTATGGCCCTGCCTGTCTGTGACCATTCTCCTGCCTCAGCACATTACAGCCTGATTACAGTGTATGGCCCTGCCTGTCTGTGACCATTCTCCTGCCTCAGCACATTACAGCCTGATTACAGTGTATGACCCTGCCTGTCTGTGACCATTCTCCTGCCTCAGCACATTACAGCCTGATTACAGTGTATGGTCCTGCCTGTCTGTGACCATTCTCCTGCCTCAGCCCATTACAGCCTGATTACAGTGTATGGCCCTGCCTGTCTGTGACCATTCTCCTGCCTCAGCCCATTACAGCCTGATTACAGTGTATGACCCTGCCTGTCTGTGACCATTCTCCTGCCTCAGCCCATTACAGCCTGATTACAGTGTATGGCCCTGCCTGTCTGTGACCATTCTCCTGCCTCAGCCCATTACAGCCTGATTACAGTGTATGACCCTGCCTGTCTGTGACCATTCTCCTTCCTCAGCACATTACAGCCTGATTACAGTGTATGGTCCTGCCTGTCTGTGACCATTCTCCTGCCTCAGCCCATTACAGCCTGATTACAGTGTATGACCCTGCCTGTCTGTGACCCATTCTCCTGCCTCAGCCCATTACAGCCTGATTACAGTGTATGACCCTGCCTGTCTGTGACCATTCTCCTGCCTCAGCCCATTACAGCCTGATTACAGTGTATGACCCTGCCTGTCTGTGACCATTCTCCTTCCTCAGCACATTACAGCCTGATTACAGTGTATGGCCCTGCCTGTCTGTGACCATTCTCCTTCCTCAGCACATTACAGCCTGATTACAGTGTATGACCCTGCCTGTCTGTGACCATTCTCCTTCCTCAGCACATTACAGCCTGATTACAGTGTATGGTCCTGCCTGTCTGTGACCATTCTCCTGCCTCAGCCCATTACAGCCTGATTACAGTGTATGACCCTGCCTGTCTGTGACCATTCTCCTTCCTCAGCACATTACAGCCTGATTACAGTGTATGGCCCTGCCTGTCTAAGAACATTCTCCTTCCTCAGCCATTACAGCCTGATTACAGTGTATGACCCTGCCTGTCTAAGAACATTCTCCTGCATCAGCCCATTACAGCCTGATTACAGTGTATGACCCTGCCTGTCTAAGAACATTCTCCTGCCTCAGCCCATTACAGCCTGATTACAGTGTATGACCCTGCCTGTCTGTGACCATTCTCCTTCCTCAGCACATTACAGCCTGATTACAGTGTA
The DNA here is from genome assembly GCA_037306005.1 of Rhinophrynus dorsalis. NCBI lineage: Eukaryota > Metazoa > Chordata > Amphibia > Anura > Rhinophrynidae > Rhinophrynus > Rhinophrynus dorsalis. The sequence continues at coordinate 184,589,729 of CM074726.1, forward strand.
TGGCCCTGCCTGTCTGTGACCATTCTCCTTCCTCAGCCCATTACAGCCTGATTACAGTGTATGGCCCTGCCTGTCTAAGACCATTCTCCTGCCTCAGCACATTACAGCCTGATTACAGTGTATGACCCTGCCTGTCTGTGACCATTCTCTTTCCTCAGCACATTACAGCCTGATTACAGTGTATGGCCCTGCCTGTCTGTGACCATTCTCCTGCCTCAGCCCATTACAGCCTGATTACAGTGTATGGCCCTGCCTGTCTGTGACCATTCTCCTGCCTCAGCACATTACAGCCTGATTACAGTGTATGGCCCTGCCTGTCTGTGACCATTCTCCTGCCTCAGCACATTACAGCCTGATTACAGTGTATGACCCTGCCTATCTGTGACCATTCTCCTTCCTCAGCCCATTACAGCCTGATTACAGTGTATGACCCTGCCTGTCTAAGAACATTCTCCTGCATCAGCCCATTACAGCCTGATTACAGTGTATGGCCCTGCCTGTCTGTGACCATTCTCCTGCCTCAGCACATTACAGCCTGATTACAGTGTATGGCCCTGCCTGTCTGTGACCATTCTCCTGCCTCAGCACATTACAGCCTGATTACAGTGTATGGCCCTGCCTGTCTGTGACCATTCTCCTGCCTCAGCCCATTACAGCCTGATTACAGTGTATGGCCCTGCCTGTCTGTGACCATTCTCCTGCCTCAGCCCATTACAGCCTGATTACAGTGTATGGCCCTGCCTGTCTGTGACCATTCTCCTGCCTCAGCACATTACAGCCTGATTACAGTGTATGGCCCTGCCTGTCTGTGACCATTCTCCTGCCTCAGCCCATTACAGCCTGATTACAGTGTATGGCCCTGCCTGTCTGTGACCATTCTCCTTCCTCAGCACATTACAGCCTGATTACAGTGTATGACCCTGCCTGTCTAAGAACATTCTCCTGCATCAGCACATTACAGCCTGATTACAGTGTATGGCCCTGCCTGTCTGTGACCATTCTCCTGCCTCAGCCCATTACAGCCTGATTACAGTGTATGGCCCTGCCTGTCTGTGACCATTCTCCTTCCTCAGCCTATTACAGCCTGATTACAGTGTATGACCCTGCCTGTCTGTGACCATTCTCCTTCCTCAGCACATTACAGCCTGATTACAGTGTATGACCCTGCCTGTCTGTGACCATTCTCCTTCCTCAGCACATTACAGCCTGATTACAGTGTATGACCCTGCCTGTCTGTGACCATTCTCCTTCCTCAGCCCATTACAGACTGATTACAGTGTATGGCCCTGCCTGTCTGTGACCATTCTCCTTCCTCAGCCCATTACAGCCTGATTACAGTGTATGGCCCTGCCTGTCTGTGACCATTCTCCTTCCTCAGCACATTACAGCCTGATTACAGTGTATGACCCTGCCTGTCTGTGACCATTCTCCTTCCTCAGCACATTACAGCCTGATTACAGTGTATGGCCCTGCCTGTCTGTGACCATTCTCCTTCCTCAGCACATTACAGCCTGATTACTGTGTATGACCCTGCCTGTCTGTGACCATTCTCCTGCCTCAGCACATTACAGCCTGATTACAGTGTATGACCCTGCCTGTCTAAGAACATTCTCCTGCCTCACCCATTACAGCCTGATTTCAGTGTATGGCCCTGCCTGTCTGTGACCATTCTCCTTCCTCAGCCCATTACAGCCTGATTACAGTGTATGACCCTGCCTGTCTGTGACCATTCTCCTGCCTCAGCCCATTACAGCCTGATTACAGTGTATGGCCCTGCCTGTCTGTGACCATTCTCCTTCCTCAGCCCATTACAGCCTGATTACAGTGTATGACCCTGCCTGTCTGTGACCATTCTCCTGCCTCAGCACATTACAGCCTGATTACAGTGTATGGCCCTGCCTGTCTGTGACCATTCTCCTGCCTCAGCACATTACAGCCTGATTACAGTGTATGACCCTGCCTGTCTGTGACCATTCTCCTGCCTCAGCCCATTACAGCCTGATTACAGTGTATGGCCCTGCCTGTCTGTGACCATTCTCCTGCCTCAGCCCATTACAGCCTGATTACAGTGTATGGCCCTGCCTATCTGTGACCATTCTCCTTCCTCAGCCCATTACAGCCTGATTACAGTGTATGACCCTGCCTGTCTAAGAACATTCTCCTGCATCAGCACATTACAGCCTGATTACAGTGTATGGCCCTGCCTGTCTGTGACCATTCTCCTTCCTCAGCCCATTACAGCCTGATTACAGTGTATGGCCCTGCCTGTCTGTGACCATTCTCCTTCCTCAGCACATTACAGCCTGATTACAGTGTATGGCCCTGCCTGTCTGTGACCATTCTCCTTCCTCAGCCTATTACAGCCTGATTACAGTGTATGACCCTGCCTGTCTGTGACCATTCTCCTTCCTCAGCCTATTACAGCCTGATTACAGTGTATGGCCCTGCCTGTCTGTGACCATTCTCCTTCCTCAGCCTATTACAGCCTGATTACAGTGTATGACCCTGCCTGTCTGTGACCATTCTCCTTCCTCAGCACATTACAGCCTGATTACAGTGTATGACCCTGCCTGTCTGTGACCATTCTCCTTCCTCAGCACATTACAGCCTGATTACAGTGTATGACCCTGCCTGTCTGTGACCATTCTCCTTCCTCAGCCCATTACAGACTGATTACAGTGTATGGCCCTGCCTGTCTGTGACCATTCTCCTTCCTCAGCCCATTACAGCCTGATTACAGTGTATGGCCCTGCCTGTCTGTGACCATTCTCCTTCCTCAGCACATTACAGCCTGATTACAGTGTATGACCCTGCCTGTCTGTGACCATTCTCCTTCCTCAGCACATTACAGCCTGATTACAGTGTATGGCCCTGCCTGTCTGTGACCATTCTCCTTCCTCAGCACATTACAGCCTGATTACTGTGTATGACCCTGCCTGTCTGTGACCATTCTCCTGCCTCAGCACATTACAGCCTGATTACAGTGTATGACCCTGCCTGTCTAAGAACATTCTCCTGCCTCACCCATTACAGCCTGATTTCAGTGTATGGCCCTGCCTGTCTGTGACCATTCTCCTTCCTCAGCCCATTACAGCCTGATTACAGTGTATGACCCTGCCTGTCTGTGACCATTCTCCTGCCTCAGCCCATTACAGCCTGATTACAGTGTATGGCCCTGCCTGTCTGTGACCATTCTCCTTCCTCAGCCCATTACAGCCTGATTACAGTGTATGACCCTGCCTGTCTGTGACCATTCTCCTGCCTCAGCACATTACAGCCTGATTACAGTGTATGGCCCTGCCTGTCTGTGACCATTCTCCTGCCTCAGCACATTACAGCCTGATTACAGTGTATGGCCCTGCCTGCCTGAGACCATTCTCCTGCCTCAGCACATTACAGCCTGATTACAGTGTATGGCCCTGCCTGTCTGTGACCATTCTCCTGCCTCAGCACATTACAGCCTGATTACAGTGTATGGCCCTGCCTGTCTGTGACCATTCTCCTGCCTCAGCACATTACAGCCTGATTACAGTGTATGGCCCTGCCTGTCTGTGACCATTCTCCTGCCTCAGCACATTACAGCCTGATTACAGTGTATGGCCCTGCCTGTCTGTGACCATTCTCCTGCCTCAGCACATTACAGCCTGATTACAGTGTATGACCCTGCCTGCCTGTGACCATTCTCCTGCCTCAGCCCATTACAGCCTGATTACAGTGTATGGCCCTGCCTGTCTGTGACCATTCTCCTGCCTCAGCCCATTACAGCCTGATTACAGTGTATGACCCTGCCTGTCTGTGACCATTCTCCTGCCTCAGCCCATTACAGCCTGATTACAGTGTATGGCCCTGCCTGTCTAAGAACATTCTCCTTCCTCAGCCCATTACAGCCTGATTACAGTGTATGACCCTGCCTGTCTAAGAACATTCTCCTGCATCAGCCCATTACAGCCTGATTACAGTGTATGACCCTGCCTGTCTGTGACCATTCTCCTGCCTCAGCACATTACAGCCTGATTACTGTGTATGACCCTGCCTGTCTGTGACCATTCTCCTGCCTCAGCACATTACAGCCTGATTACAGTGTATGACCCTGCCTGTCTGTGACCATTCTCCTGCCTCAGCCCATTACAGCCTGATTACAGTGTATGGCCCTGCCTGTCTGTGACCATTCTCCTTCCTCAGCCCATTACAGCCTGATTACAGTGTATGGCCCTGCCTGTCTAAGACCATTCTCCTGCCTCAGCACATTACAGCCTGATTACAGTGTATGACCCTGCCTGTCTGTGACCATTCTCTTTCCTCAGCACATTACAGCCTGATTACAGTGTATGGCCCTGCCTGTCTGTGACCATTCTCCTGCCTCAGCCCATTACAGCCTGATTACAGTGTATGACCCTGCCTGTCTAAGAACATTCTCCTGCATCAGCCCATTACAGCCTGATTACAGTGTATGGCCCTGCCTGTCTGTGACCATTCTCCTGCCTCAGCACATTACAGCCTGATTACAGTGTATGGCCCTGCCTGTCTGTGACCATTCTCCTGCCTCAGCACATTACAGCCTGATTACAGTGTATGGCCCTGCCTGTCTGTGACCATTCTCCTGCCTCAGCCCATTACAGCCTGATTACAGTGTATGGCCCTGCCTGTCTGTGACCATTCTCCTGCCTCAGCCCATTACAGCCTGATTACAGTGTATGGCCCTGCCTGTCTGTGACCATTCTCCTGCCTCAGCACATTACAGCCTGATTACAGTGTATGGCCCTGCCTGTCTGTGACCATTCTCCTGCCTCAGCCCATTACAGCCTGATTACAGTGTATGGCCCTGCCTGTCTGTGACCATTCTCCTTCCTCAGCACATTACAGCCTGATTACAGTGTATGACCCTGCCTGTCTAAGAACATTCTCCTGCATCAGCACATTACAGCCTGATTACAGTGTATGGCCCTGCCTGTCTGTGACCATTCTCCTGCCTCAGCCCATTACAGCCTGATTACAGTGTATGGCCCTGCCTGTCTGTGACCATTCTCCTTCCTCAGCCTATTACAGCCTGATTACAGTGTATGACCCTGCCTGTCTGTGACCATTCTCCTTCCTCAGCACATTACAGCCTGATTACAGTGTATGACCCTGCCTGTCTGTGACCATTCTCCTTCCTCAGCACATTACAGCCTGATTACAGTGTATGACCCTGCCTGTCTGTGACCATTCTCCTTCCTCAGCCCATTACAGACTGATTACAGTGTATGGCCCTGCCTGTCTGTGACCATTCTCCTTCCTCAGCCCATTACAGCCTGATTACAGTGTATGGCCCTGCCTGTCTGTGACCATTCTCCTTCCTCAGCACATTACAGCCTGATTACAGTGTATGACCCTGCCTGTCTGTGACCATTCTCCTTCCTCAGCACATTACAGCCTGATTACAGTGTATGGCCCTGCCTGTCTGTGACCATTCTCCTTCCTCAGCACATTACAGCCTGATTACTGTGTATGACCCTGCCTGTCTGTGACCATTCTCCTGCCTCAGCACATTACAGCCTGATTACAGTGTATGACCCTGCCTGTCTAAGAACATTCTCCTGCCTCACCCATTACAGCCTGATTTCAGTGTATGGCCCTGCCTGTCTGTGACCATTCTCCTTCCTCAGCCCATTACAGCCTGATTACAGTGTATGACCCTGCCTGTCTGTGACCATTCTCCTGCCTCAGCCCATTACAGCCTGATTACAGTGTATGGCCCTGCCTGTCTGTGACCATTCTCCTTCCTCAGCCCATTACAGCCTGATTACAGTGTATGACCCTGCCTGTCTGTGACCATTCTCCTGCCTCAGCACATTACAGCCTGATTACAGTGTATGGCCCTGCCTGTCTGTGACCATTCTCCTGCCTCAGCACATTACAGCCTGATTACAGTGTATGGCCCTGCCTGCCTGAGACCATTCTCCTGCCTCAGCACATTACAGCCTGATTACAGTGTATGGCCCTGCCTGTCTGTGACCATTCTCCTGCCTCAGCACATTACAGCCTGATTACAGTGTATGGCCCTGCCTGTCTGTGACCATTCTCCTGCCTCAGCACATTACAGCCTGATTACAGTGTATGGCCCTGCCTGTCTGTGACCATTCTCCTGCCTCAGCACATTACAGCCTGATTACAGTGTATGGCCCTGCCTGTCTGTGACCATTCTCCTGCCTCAGCACATTACAGCCTGATTACAGTGTATGACCCTGCCTGTCTGTGACCATTCTCCTGCCTCAGCACATTACAGCCTGATTACAGTGTATGGTCCTGCCTGTCTGTGACCATTCTCCTGCCTCAGCCCATTACAGCCTGATTACAGTGTATGGCCCTGCCTGTCTGTGACCATTCTCCTGCCTCAGCCCATTACAGCCTGATTACAGTGTATGACCCTGCCTGTCTGTGACCATTCTCCTGCCTCAGCCCATTACAGCCTGATTACAGTGTATGACCCTGCCTGTCTAAGAACATTCTCCTTCCTCAGCCCATTACAGCCTGATTACAGTGTATGACCCTGCCTGTCTAAGAACATTCTCCTGCATCAGCCCATTACAGCCTGATTACAGTGTATGACCCTGCCTGTCTGTGACCATTCTCCTGCCTCAGCACATTACAGCCTGATTACTGTGTATGACCCTGCCTGTCTGTGACCATTCTCCTGCCTCAGCACATTACAGCCTGATTACAGTGTATGACCCTGCCTGTCTGTGACCATTCTCCTGCCTCAGCCCATTACAGCCTGATTACAGTGTATGGCCCTGCCTGTCTGTGACCATTCTCCTTCCTCAGCCCATTACAGCCTGATTACAGTGTATGGCCCTGCCTGTCTAAGACCATTCTCCTGCCTCAGCACATTACAGCCTGATTACAGTGTATGACCCTGCCTGTCTGTGACCATTCTCTTTCCTCAGCACATTACAGCCTGATTACAGTGTATGGCCCTGCCTGTCTGTGACCATTCTCCTGCCTCAGCCCATTACAGCCTGATTACAGTGTATGGCCCTGCCTGTCTGTGACCATTCTCCTGCCTCAGCACATTACAGCCTGATTACAGTGTATGGCCCTGCCTGTCTGTGACCATTCTCCTGCCTCAGCACATTACAGCCTGATTACAGTGTATGACCCTGCCTATCTGTGACCATTCTCCTTCCTCAGCCCATTACAGCCTGATTACAGTGTATGACCCTGCCTGTCTAAGAACATTCTCCTGCATCAGCCCATTACAGCCTGATTACAGTGTATGGCCCTGCCTGTCTGTGACCATTCTCCTGCCTCAGCACATTACAGCCTGATTACAGTGTATGGCCCTGCCTGTCTGTGACCATTCTCCTGCCTCAGCACATTACAGCCTGATTACAGTGTATGGCCCTGCCTGTCTGTGACCATTCTCCTGCCTCAGCCCATTACAGCCTGATTACAGTGTATGGCCCTGCCTGTCTGTGACCATTCTCCTGCCTCAGCCCATTACAGCCTGATTACAGTGTATGGCCCTGCCTGTCTGTGACCATTCTCCTGCCTCAGCACATTACAGCCTGATTACAGTGTATGGCCCTGCCTGTCTGTGACCATTCTCCTGCCTCAGCCCATTACAGCCTGATTACAGTGTATGGCCCTGCCTGTCTGTGACCATTCTCCTGCCTCAGCCCATTACAGCCTGATTACAGTGTATGGCCCTGCCTGTCTGTGACCATTCTCCTTCCTCAGCACATTACAGCCTGATTACAGTGTATGACCCTGCCTGTCTAAGAACATTCTCCTGCATCAGCACATTACAGCCTGATTACAGTGTATGGCCCTGCCTGTCTGTGACCATTCTCCTGCCTCAGCCCATTACAGCCTGATTACAGTGTATGGCCCTGCCTGTCTGTGACCATTCTCCTTCCTCAGCACATTACAGCCTGATTACTGTGTATGACCATGCCTGTCTGTGACCATTCTCCTGCCTCAGCACATTACAGCCTGATTACTGTGTATGACCATGCCTGTCTGTGACCATTCTCCTTCCTCAGCACATTACAGCCTGATTACAGTGTATGACCCTGCCTGTCTGTGACCATTCTCCTTCCTCAGCCCATTACAGCCTGATTACAGTGTATGGCCCTGCCTGTCTGTGACCATTCTCCTGCCTCAGCACATTACAGCCTGATTACAGTGTATGGCCCTGCCTGTCTGTGACCATTCTCCTGCCTCAGCCCATTACAGCCTGATTACAGTGTATGGCCCTGCCTGTCTGTGACCATTCTCCTGCCTCAGCCCATTACAGCCTGATTACAGTGTATGGCCCTGCCTGTCTGTGACCATTCTCCTGCCTCAGCCCATTACAGCCTGATTACAGTGTATGACCCTGCCTGTCTGTGACCATTCTCCTGCCTCAGCCCATTACAGCCTGATTACAGTGTATGGCCCTGCCTGTCTAAGAACATTCTCCTTCCTCAGCCCATTACAGCCTGATTACAGTGTATGACCCTGCCTGTCTAAGAACATTCTCCTGCATCAGCCCATTACAGCCTGATTACAGTGTATGACCCTGCCTGTCTGTGACCATTCTCCTGCCTCAGCACATTACAGCCTGATTACTGTGTATGACCCTGCCTGTCTGTGACCATTCTCCTGCCTCAGCACATTACAGCCTGATTACAGTGTATGACCCTGCCTGTCTGTGACCATTCTCCTGCCTCAGCCCATTACAGCCTGATTACAGTGTATGGCCCTGCCTGTCTGTGACCATTCTCCTTCCTCAGCCCATTACAGCCTGATTACAGTGTATGGCCCTGCCTGTCTAAGACCATTCTCCTGCCTCAGCACATTACAGCCTGATTACAGTGTATGACCCTGCCTGTCTGTGACCATTCTCTTTCCTCAGCACATTACAGCCTGATTACAGTGTATGGCCCTGCCTGTCTGTGACCATTCTCCTGCCTCAGCCCATTACAGCCTGATTACAGTGTATGGCCCTGCCTGTCTGTGACCATTCTCCTGCCTCAGCACATTACAGCCTGATTACAGTGTATGGCCCTGCCTGTCTGTGACCATTCTCCTGCCTCAGCACATTACAGCCTGATTACAGTGTATGACCCTGCCTATCTGTGACCATTCTCCTTCCTCAGCCCATTACAGCCTGATTACAGTGTATGACCCTGCCTGTCTAAGAACATTCTCCTGCATCAGCCCATTACAGCCTGATTACAGTGTATGGCCCTGCCTGTCTGTGACCATTCTCCTGCCTCAGCACATTACAGCCTGATTACAGTGTATGGCCCTGCCTGTCTGTGACCATTCTCCTGCCTCAGCACATTACAGCCTGATTACAGTGTATGGCCCTGCCTGTCTGTGACCATTCTCCTGCCTCAGCCCATTACAGCCTGATTACAGTGTATGGCCCTGCCTGTCTGTGACCATTCTCCTGCCTCAGCCCATTACAGCCTGATTACAGTGTATGGCCCTGCCTGTCTGTGACCATTCTCCTGCCTCAGCACATTACAGCCTGATTACAGTGTATGGCCCTGCCTGTCTGTGACCATTCTCCTGCCTCAGCCCATTACAGCCTGATTACAGTGTATGGCCCTGCCTGTCTGTGACCATTCTCCTTCCTCAGCACATTACAGCCTGATTACAGTGTATGACCCTGCCTGTCTAAGAACATTCTCCTGCATCAGCACATTACAGCCTGATTACAGTGTATGGCCCTGCCTGTCTGTGACCATTCTCCTGCCTCAGCCCATTACAGCCTGATTACAGTGTATGGCCCTGCCTGTCTGTGACCATTCTCCTTCCTCAGCACATTACAGCCTGATTACTGTGTATGACCATGCCTGTCTGTGACCATTCTCCTGCCTCAGCACATTACAGCCTGATTACTGTGTATGACCATGCCTGTCTGTGACCATTCTCCTTCCTCAGCACATTACAGCCTGATTACAGTGTATGACCCTGCCTGTCTGTGACCATTCTCCTTCCTCAGCCCATTACAGCCTGATTACAGTGTATGGCCCTGCCTGTCTGTGACCATTCTCCTGCCTCAGCCCATTACAGCCTGATTACAGTGTATGGCCCTGCCTGTCTGTGACCATTCTCCTGCCTCAGCCCATTACAGCCTGATTACAGTGTATGGCCCTGCCTGTCTGTGACCATTCTCCTTCCTCAGCACATTACAGCCTGATTACTGTGTATGACCATGCCTGTCTGTGACCATTCTCCTGCCTCAGCACATTACAGCCTGATTACAGTGTATGACCCTGCCTGTCTGTGACCATTCTCCTTCCTCAGCCCATTACAGCCTGATTACAGTGTATGACCCTGCCTGTCTGTGACCATTCTCCTTCCTCAGCCCATTACAGCCTGATTACAGTGTATGACCCTGCCTGTCTGTGACCATTCTCCTGCCTCAGCCCATTACAGCCTGATTACAGTGTATGGCCCTGCCTGTCTGTGACCATTCTCCTTCCTCAGCCCATTACAGCCTGATTACAGTGTATGGCCCTGCCTGTCTGTGACCATTCTCCTTCCTCAGCACATTACAGCCTGATTACTGTGTATGACCCTGCCTGTCTGTGACCATTCTCCTTCCTCAGCCCATTACAGCCTGATTACTGTGTATGACCCTGCCTGTCTGTGACCATTCTCCTTCCTCAGCACATTACAGCCTGATTACAGTGTATGGCCCTGCCTGTCTAAGAACATTCTCCTTCCTCAGCACATTACAGCCTGATTACAGTGTATGACCCTGCCTGTCTGTGACCATTCTCCTTCCTCAGCCCATTACAGCCTGATTACAGTGTATGACCCTGCCTGTCTAAGAACATTCTCCTTCCTCAGCACATTACAGCCTGATTACAGTGTATGACCCTGCCTGTCTGTGACCATTCTCCTTCCTCAGCCCATTACAGCCTGATTACAGTGTATGGCCCTGCCTGTCTGTGACCATTCTCCTGCCTCAGCCCATTACAGCCTGATTACAGTGTATGGCCCTGCCTGTCTGTGACCATTCTCCTGCCTCAGCACATTACAGCCTGATTACAGTGTATGGCCCTGCCTGTCTGTGACCATTCTCCTTCCTCAGCACATTACAGCCTGATTACAGTGTATGACCCTGCCTGTCTGTGACCATTCTCCTGCCTCAACACATTACAGCCTGATTACAGTGTATGGCCCTGCCTGTCTGTGACCATTCTCCTTCCTCAGCCCATTACAGCCTGATTACAGTGTATGGCCCTGCCTGTCTGTGACCATTCTCCTTCCTCAGCACATTACAGCCTGATTACAGTGTATGGCCCTGCCTGTCTGTGACCATTCTCCTTCCTCAGCCCATTACAGCCTGATTACAGTGTATGGCCCTGCCTGTCTGTGACCATTCTCCTTCCTCAGCACATTACAGCCTGATTACAGTGTATGACCCTGCCTATCTGTGACCATTCTCCTTCCTCAGCCCATTACAGCCTGATTACAGTGTATGGCCCTGCCTGTCTGTGACCATTCTCCTTCCTCAGCCCATTACAGCCTGATTACAGTGTATGACCCTGCCTGTCTAAGAACATTCTCCTTCCTCAGCACATTACAGCCTGATTACAGTGTATGACCCTGCCTGTCTGAGACCATTCTCCTTCCTCAGCCCATTACAGCCTGATTACAGTGTATGGCCCTGCCTGTCTGTGACCATTCTCCTTCCTCAGCACATTACAGCCTGATTACAGTGTATGACCCTGCCTGTCTGTTACCATTCTCCTTCCTCAGCCCATTACAGCCTGATTACAGTGTATGTCCCTGCCTGTCTGTGACCATTCTCCTGCCTCAGCCCATTACAGCCTGATTACAGTGTATGACCCTGCCTGTCTGTGACCATTCTCCTTCCTCAGCCCATTACAGTCTGATTACAGTGTATGTCCCTGCCTGTCTGTGACCATTCTCCTGCCTCAGCCCATTACAGTCTGATTACAGTGTATGTCCCTGCCTGTCTGTGACCATTCTCCTGCCTCAGCCCATTACAGCCTGATTACAGTGTATGTCCCTGCCTGTCTGTGACCATTCTCCTGCCTCAGCCCATTACAGCCTGATTACAGTGTATGTCCCTGCCTGTCTGTGACCATTCTCCTTCCTCAGCCCATTACAGTCTGATTACAGTGTATGACCCTGCCTGTCTGTGACCATTCTCCTTCCTCAGCACATTACAGCCTGATTACAGTGTATGTCCCTGCCTGTCTGTGACCATTCTCCTGCCTCAGCACATTACAGCCTGATTACAGTGTATGGCCCTGCCTGTCTGTGACCATTCTCCTGCCTCAGCCCATTACAGCCTGATTACAGTGTATGGCCCTGCCTGTCTGTGACCATTCTCCTGCCTCAGCCCATTACAGCCTGATTACAGTGTATGGCCCTGCCTGTCTGTGACCATTCTCCTGCCTCAGCACATTACAGCCTGATTACAGTGTATGGCCCTGCCTGTCTGTGACCATTCTCCTGCCTCAGCCCATTACAGCCTGATTACAGTGTATGGCCCTGCCTGTCTGTGACCATTCTCCTGCCTCAGCCCATTACAGCCTGATTACAGTGTATGGCCCTGCCTGTCTGTGACCATTCTCCTTCCTCAGCACATTACAGCCTGATTACAGTGTATGACCCTGCCTGTCTAAGAACATTCTCCTGCATCAGCACATTACAGCCTGATTACAGTGTATGGCCCTGCCTGTCTGTGACCATTCTCCTGCCTCAGCCCATTACAGCCTGATTACAGTGTATGGCCCTGCCTGTCTGTGACCATTCTCCTTCCTCAGCACATTACAGCCTGATTACTGTGTATGACCATGCCTGTCTGTGACCATTCTCCTGCCTCAGCCCATTACAGCCTGATTACAGTGTATGGCCCTGCCTGTCTGTGACCATTCTCCTTCCTCAGCCCATTACAGCCTGATTACAGTGTATGACCCTGCCTGTCTGTGACCATTCTCCTGCCTCAGCACATTACAGCCTGATTACAGTGTATGGCCCTGCCTGTCTGTGACCATTCTCCTGCCTCAGCACATTACAGCCTGATTACAGTGTATGGCCCTGCCTGCCTGAGACCATTCTCCTGCCTCAGCACATTACAGCCTGATTACAGTGTATGGCCCTGCCTGTCTGTGACCATTCTCCTGCCTCAGCACATTACAGCCTGATTACAGTGTATGGCCCTGCCTGTCTGTGACCATTCTCCTGCCTCAGCACATTACAGCCTGATTACAGTGTATGGCCCTGCCTGTCTGTGACCATTCTCCTGCCTCAGCACATTACAGCCTGATTACAGTGTATGGCCCTGCCTGTCTGTGACCATTCTCCTGCCTCAGCACATTACAGCCTGATTACAGTGTATGACCCTGCCTGTCTGTGACCATTCTCCTGCCTCAGCACATTACAGCCTGATTACAGTGTATGGTCCTGCCTGTCTGTGACCATTCTCCTGCCTCAGCCCATTACAGCCTGATTACAGTGTATGGCCCTGCCTGTCTGTGACCATTCTCCTGCCTCAGCCCATTACAGCCTGATTACAGTGTATGACCCTGCCTGTCTGTGACCATTCTCCTGCCTCAGCCCATTACAGCCTGATTACAGTGTATGACCCTGCCTGTCTAAGAACATTCTCCTTCCTCAGCCCATTACAGCCTGATTACAGTGTATGACCCTGCCTGTCTAAGAACATTCTCCTGCATCAGCCCATTACAGCCTGATTACAGTGTATGACCCTGCCTGTCTGTGACCATTCTCCTGCCTCAGCACATTACAGCCTGATTACTGTGTATGACCCTGCCTGTCTGTGACCATTCTCCTGCCTCAGCACATTACAGCCTGATTACAGTGTATGACCCTGCCTGTCTGTGACCATTCTCCTGCCTCAGCCCATTACAGCCTGATTACAGTGTATGGCCCTGCCTGTCTGTGACCATTCTCCTTCCTCAGCCCATTACAGCCTGATTACAGTGTATGGCCCTGCCTGTCTAAGACCATTCTCCTGCCTCAGCACATTACAGCCTGATTACAGTGTATGACCCTGCCTGTCTGTGACCATTCTCTTTCCTCAGCACATTACAGCCTGATTACAGTGTATGGCCCTGCCTGTCTGTGACCATTCTCCTGCCTCAGCCCATTACAGCCTGATTACAGTGTATGGCCCTGCCTGTCTGTGACCATTCTCCTGCCTCAGCACATTACAGCCTGATTACAGTGTATGGCCCTGCCTGTCTGTGACCATTCTCCTGCCTCAGCACATTACAGCCTGATTACAGTGTATGACCCTGCCTATCTGTGACCATTCTCCTTCCTCAGCCCATTACAGCCTGATTACAGTGTATGACCCTGCCTGTCTAAGAACATTCTCCTGCATCAGCCCATTACAGCCTGATTACAGTGTATGGCCCTGCCTGTCTGTGACCATTCTCCTGCCTCAGCACATTACAGCCTGATTACAGTGTATGGCCCTGCCTGTCTGTGACCATTCTCCTGCCTCAGCACATTACAGCCTGATTACAGTGTATGGCCCTGCCTGTCTGTGACCATTCTCCTGCCTCAGCTCATTACAGCCTGATTACAGTGTATGGCCCTGCCTGTCTGTGACCATTCTCCTGCCTCAGCCCATTACAGCCTGATTACAGTGTATGGCCCTGCCTGTCTGTGACCATTCTCCTGCCTCAGCACATTACAGCCTGATTACAGTGTATGGCCCTGCCTGTCTGTGACCATTCTCCTGCCTCAGCCCATTACAGCCTGATTACAGTGTATGGCCCTGCCTGTCTGTGACCATTCTCCTGCCTCAGCCCATTACAGCCTGATTACAGTGTATGGCCCTGCCTGTCTGTGACCATTCTCCTTCCTCAGCACATTACAGCCTGATTACAGTGTATGACCCTGCCTGTCTAAGAACATTCTCCTGCATCAGCACATTACAGCCTGATTACAGTGTATGGCCCTGCCTGTCTGTGACCATTCTCCTGCCTCAGCCCATTACAGCCTGATTACAGTGTATGGCCCTGCCTGTCTGTGACCATTCTCCTTCCTCAGCACATTACAGCCTGATTACTGTGTATGACCATGCCTGTCTGTGACCATTCTCCTGCCTCAGCACATTACAGCCTGATTACTGTGTATGACCATGCCTGTCTGTGACCATTCTCCTTCCTCAGCACATTACAGCCTGATTACAGTGTATGACCCTGCCTGTCTGTGACCATTCTCCTTCCTCAGCCCATTACAGCCTGATTACAGTGTATGGCCCTGCCTGTCTGTGACCATTCTCCTGCCTCAGCACATTACAGCCTGATTACAGTGTATGGCCCTGCCTGTCTGTGACCATTCTCCTGCCTCAGCCCATTACAGCCTGATTACAGTGTATGGCCCTGCCTGTCTGTGACCATTCTCCTGCCTCAGCCCATTACAGCCTGATTACAGTGTATGGCCCTGCCTGTCTGTGACCATTCTCCTGCCTCAGCCCATTACAGCCTGATTACAGTGTATGACCCTGCCTGTCTGTGACCATTCTCCTGCCTCAGCCCATTACAGCCTGATTACAGTGTATGGCCCTGCCTGTCTAAGAACATTCTCCTTCCTCAGCCCATTACAGCCTGATTACAGTGTATGACCCTGCCTGTCTAAGAACATTCTCCTGCATCAGCCCATTACAGCCTGATTACAGTGTATGACCCTGCCTGTCTGTGACCATTCTCCTGCCTCAGCACATTACAGCCTGATTACTGTGTATGACCCTGCCTGTCTGTGACCATTCTCCTGCCTCAGCACATTACAGCCTGATTACAGTGTATGACCCTGCCTGTCTGTGACCATTCTCCTGCCTCAGCCCATTACAGCCTGATTACAGTGTATGGCCCTGCCTGTCTGTGACCATTCTCCTTCCTCAGCCCATTACAGCCTGATTACAGTGTATGGCCCTGCCTGTCTAAGACCATTCTCCTGCCTCAGCACATTACAGCCTGATTACAGTGTATGACCCTGCCTGTCTGTGACCATTCTCTTTCCTCAGCACATTACAGCCTGATTACAGTGTATGGCCCTGCCTGTCTGTGACCATTCTCCTGCCTCAGCCCATTACAGCCTGATTACAGTGTATGGCCCTGCCTGTCTGTGACCATTCTCCTGCCTCAGCACATTACAGCCTGATTACAGTGTATGGCCCTGCCTGTCTGTGACCATTCTCCTGCCTCAGCACATTACAGCCTGATTACAGTGTATGACCCTGCCTATCTGTGACCATTCTCCTTCCTCAGCCCATTACAGCCTGATTACAGTGTATGACCCTGCCTGTCTAAGAACATTCTCCTGCATCAGCCCATTACAGCCTGATTACAGTGTATGGCCCTGCCTGTCTGTGACCATTCTCCTGCCTCAGCACATTACAGCCTGATTACAGTGTATGGCCCTGCCTGTCTGTGACCATTCTCCTGCCTCAGCACATTACAGCCTGATTACAGTGTATGGCCCTGCCTGTCTGTGACCATTCTCCTGCCTCAGCCCATTACAGCCTGATTACAGTGTATGGCCCTGCCTGTCTGTGACCATTCTCCTGCCTCAGCCCATTACAGCCTGATTACAGTGTATGGCCCTGCCTGTCTGTGACCATTCTCCTGCCTCAGCACATTACAGCCTGATTACAGTGTATGGCCCTGCCTGTCTGTGACCATTCTCCTGCCTCAGCCCATTACAGCCTGATTACAGTGTATGGCCCTGCCTGTCTGTGACCATTCTCCTTCCTCAGCACATTACAGCCTGATTACAGTGTATGACCCTGCCTGTCTAAGAACATTCTCCTGCATCAGCACATTACAGCCTGATTACAGTGTATGGCCCTGCCTGTCTGTGACCATTCTCCTGCCTCAGCCCATTACAGCCTGATTACAGTGTATGGCCCTGCCTGTCTGTGACCATTCTCCTTCCTCAGCACATTACAGCCTGATTACTGTGTATGACCATGCCTGTCTGTGACCATTCTCCTGCCTCAGCACATTACAGCCTGATTACTGTGTATGACCCTGCCTGCCTGAGACCATTCTCCTTCCTCAGCACATTACAGCCTGATTACAGTGTATGACCCTGCCTGTCTGTGACCATTCTCCTTCCTCAGCACATTACAGCCTGATTACAGTGTATGACCCTGCCTGTCTGTGACCATTCTCCTTCCTCAGCCCATTACAGCCTGATTACAGTGTATGGCCCTGCCTGTCTGTGACCATTCTCCTGCCTCAGCCCATTACAGCCTGATTACAGTGTATGGCCCTGCCTGTCTGTGACCATTCTCCTGCCTCAGCCCATTACAGCCTGATTACAGTGTATGGCCCTGCCTGTCTGTGACCATTCTCCTTCCTCAGCACATTACAGCCTGATTACTGTGTATGACCATGCCTGTCTGTGACCATTCTCCTGCCTCAGCACATTACAGCCTGATTACAGTGTATGACCCTGCCTGTCTGTGACCATTCTCCTTCCTCAGCCCATTACAGCCTGATTACAGTGTATGACCCTGCCTGTCTGTGACCATTCTCCTTCCTCAGCCCATTACAGCCTGATTACAGTGTATGACCCTGCCTGTCTGTGACCATTCTCCTGCCTCAGCCCATTACAGCCTGATTACAGTGTATGGCCCTGCCTGTCTGTGACCATTCTCCTTCCTCAGCCCATTACAGCCTGATTACAGTGTATGGCCCTGCCTGTCTGTGACCATTCTCCTTCCTCAGCACATTACAGCCTGATTACTGTGTATGACCCTGCCTGTCTGTGACCATTCTCCTTCCTCAGCCCATTACAGCCTGATTACTGTGTATGACCCTGCCTGTCTGTGACCATTCTCCTTCCTCAGCACATTACAGCCTGATTACAGTGTATGGCCCTGCCTGTCTAAGAACATTCTCCTTCCTCAGCACATTACAGCCTGATTACAGTGTATGACCCTGCCTGTCTGTGACCATTCTCCTTCCTCAGCCCATTACAGCCTGATTACAGTGTATGACCCTGCCTGTCTAAGAACATTCTCCTTCCTCAGCACATTACAGCCTGATTACAGTGTATGACCCTGCCTGTCTGTGACCATTCTCCTTCCTCAGCCCATTACAGCCTGATTACAGTGTATGGCCCTGCCTGTCTGTGACCATTCTCCTGCCTCAGCCCATTACAGCCTGATTACAGTGTATGGCCCTGCCTGTCTGTGACCATTCTCCTGCCTCAGCACATTACAGCCTGATTACAGTGTATGGCCCTGCCTGTCTGTGACCATTCTCCTTCCTCAGCACATTACAGCCTGATTACAGTGTATGACCCTGCCTGTCTGTGACCATTCTCCTGCCTCAGCACATTACAGCCTGATTACAGTGTATGGCCCTGCCTGTCTGTGACCATTCTCCTTCCTCAGCCCATTACAGCCTGATTACAGTGTATGGCCCTGCCTGTCTGTGACCATTCTCCTTCCTCAGCACATTACAGCCTGATTACAGTGTATGGCCCTGCCTGTCTGTGACCATTCTCCTTCCTCAGCCCATTACAGCCTGATTACAGTGTATGGCCCTGCCTGTCTGTGACCATTCTCCTTCCTCAGCACATTACAGCCTGATTACAGTGTATGACCCTGCCTGTCTGTGACCATTCTCCTTCCTCAGCACATTACAGCCTGATTACAGTGTATGACCCTGCCTATCTGTGACCATTCTCCTTCCTCAGCCCATTACAGCCTGATTACAGTGTATGGCCCTGCCTGTCTGTGACCATTCTCCTTCCTCAGCCCATTACAGCCTGATTACAGTGTATGACCCTGCCTGTCTAAGAACATTCTCCTTCCTCAGCACATTACAGCCTGATTACAGTGTATGACCCTGCCTGTCTGAGACCATTCTCCTTCCTCAGCCCATTACAGCCTGATTACAGTGTATGGCCCTGCCTGTCTGTGACCATTCTCCTTCCTCAGCACATTACAGCCTGATTACAGTGTATGACCCTGCCTGTCTGTTACCATTCTCCTTCCTCAGCCCATTACAGCCTGATTACAGTGTATGTCCCTGCCTGTCTGTGACCATTCTCCTGCCTCAGCCCATTACAGCCTGATTACAGTGTATGACCCTGCCTGTCTGTGACCATTCTCCTTCCTCAGCCCATTACAGTCTGATTACAGTGTATGTCCCTGCCTGTCTGTGACCATTCTCCTGCCTCAGCCCATTACAGCCTGATTACAGTGTATGTCCCTGCCTGTCTGTGACCATTCTCCTGCCTCAGCCCATTACAGCCTGATTACAGTGTATGTCCCTGCCTGTCTGTGACCATTCTCCTTCCTCAGCCCATTACAGTCTGATTACAGTGTATGACCCTGCCTGTCTGTGACCATTCTCCTTCCTCAGCACATTACAGCCTGATTACAGTGTATGTCCCTGCCTGTCTGTGACCATTCTCCTGCCTCAGCCCATTACAGCCTGATTACAGTGTATGTCCCTGCCTGTCTGTGACCATTCTCCTTCCTCAGCCCATTACAGTCTGATTACAGTGTATGACCCTGCCTGTCTGTGACCATTCTCCTGCCTCAGCCCATTACAGCCTGATTACAGTGTATGACCCTGCCTGTCTGTGACCATTCTCCTGCCTCAGCACATTACAGCCTGATTACAGTGTATGGCCCTGCCTGTCTGTGACCATTCTCCTGCCTCAGCACATTACAGCCTGATTACAGTGTATGACCCTGCCTGTCTGTGACCATTCTCCTTCCTCAGCCCATTACAGCCTGATTACAGTGTATGTCCCTGCCTGTCTGTGACCATTCTCCTGCCTCAGCCCATTACAGCCTGATTACAGTGTATGACCCTGCCTGTCTGTGACCATTCTCCTGCCTCAGCACATTACAGCCTGATTACAGTGTATGACCCTGCCTGTCTGTGACCATTCTCCTGCCTCAGCCCATTACAGCCTGATTACAGTGTATGTCCCTGCCTGTCTGTGACCATTCTCCTGCCTCAGCCCATTACAGCCTGATTACAGTGTATGTCCCTGCCTGTCTGTGACCATTCTCCTTCCTCAGCCCATTACAGTCTGATTACAGTGTATGACCCTGCCTGTCTGTGACCATTCTCCTTCCTCAGCCCATTACAGCCTGATTACAGTGTATGACCCTGCCTGTCTGAGACCATTCTCCTTCCTCAGCCCATTACAGCCTGATTACAGTGTATGGCCCTGCCTGTCTGTGACCATTCTCCTTCCTCAGCCCATTACAGCCTGATTACAGTGTATGGCCCTGCCTGTCTGTGACCATTCTCCTTCCTCAGCACATTACAGCCTGATTACAGTGTATGACCCTGCCTGTCTGTGACCATTCTCCTTCCTCAGCACATTACAGCCTGATTACAGTGTATGACCCTGCCTGTCTGTGACCATTCTCCTTCCTCAGCCCATTACAGCCTGATTACAGTGTATGTCCCTGCCTGTCTGTGACCATTCTCCTGCCTCAGCCCATTACAGCCTGATTACAGTGTATGACCCTGCCTGTCTGTGACCATTCTCCTTCCTCAGCCCATTACAGCCTGATTACAGTGTATGGCCCTGCCTGTCTGTGACCATTCTCCTTCCTCAGCCCATTACAGCCTGATTACAGTGTATGGCCCTGCCTGTCTGTGACCATTCTCCTTCCTCAGCACATTACAGCCTGATTACAGTGTATGGCCCTGCCTGTCTGAGACCATTCTCCTTCCTCAGCACATTACAGCCTGATTACAGTGTATGGCCCTGCCTGTCTGTGACCATTCTCCTTCCTCAGCACATTACAGCCTGATTACTGTGTATGATCCTGCCTGTCTGTGACCATTCTCCTTCCTCAGCACATTACAGCCTGATTACAGTGTATGACCCTGCCTGTCTGTGACCATTCTCCTTCCTCAGCACATTACAGCCTGATTACAGTGTATGACCCTGCCTGTCTGTGACCATTCTCCTGCCTCAGCCCATTACAGCCTGATTACAGTGTATGACCCTGCCTGTCTGTGACCATTCTCCTTCCTCAGCACATTACAGCCTGATTACAGTGTATGACCCTGCCTGTCTGTGACCATTCTCCTTCCTCAGCCCATTACAGCCTGATTACAGTGTATGTCCCTGCCTGTCTGTGACCATTCTCCTGCCTCAGCCCATTACAGCCTGATTACAGTGTATGACCCTGCCTGTCTGTGACCATTCTCCTTCCTCAGCACATTACAGCCTGATTACAGTGTATGGCCCTGCCTGTCTGTGACCATTCTCCTTCCTCAGCCCATTACAGCCTGATTACAGTGTATGGCCCTGCCTGTCTGTGACCATTCTCCTGCCGCAGCACATTACAGCCTGATTACAGTGTATGGCCCTGCCTGTCTGAGACCATTCTCCTTCCTCAGCACATTACAGCCTGATTACAGTGTATGGCCCTACCTGTCTGTGACCATTCTCCTGCCTCAGCCCATTACAGCCTGATTACAGTGTATGACCCTGCCTGTCTGTGACCATTCTCCTGCCTCAGCACATTACAGCCTGATTACAGTGTATGACCCTGCCTGTCTGTGACCATTCTCCTGCCTCAGCCCATTACAGCCTGATTACAGTGTATGACCCTGCCTGTCTAAGACCATTCTCCTGCCTCAGCCCATTACAGCCTGATTACAGTGTATGACCCTGCCTGTCTGTGACCATTCTCCTTCCTCAGCACGTTACAGCCTGATTACAGTGTATGGCCCTGCCTGTCTGTGACCATTCTCCTGCATCAGCCCATTATAGCCTGATTACAGTGTATGGCCCTGCCTGTCTGTGACCATTCTCCTGCATCAGCCCATTACAGCCTGATTACAGTGTATGACCCTGCCTGTCTGTGACCATTCTCCTGTCTCAGCCCATTACAGCCTGATTACAGTGTATGGCCCTGCCTGTCTGTGACCATTCTCCTGCCTCAGCACATTACAGCCTGATTACAGTGTATGGCCCTGCCTGTCTGTGACCATTCTCCTGCCTCAGCACATTACAGCCTGATTACAGTGTATGGCCCTGCCTGTCTGTGACCATTCTCCTGCATCAGCCCATTACAGCCTGATTACAGTGTATGGCCCTGCCTGTCTGTGACCATTCTCCTGCATCAGCCCATTACAGCCTGATTACAGTGTATGACCCTGCCTATCTGTGACCATTCTCCTGCATCAGCCCATTACAGCCTGATTACAGTGTATGGCCCTGCCTATCTGTGACCATTCTCCTGCATCAGCCCATTACAGCCTGATTACAGTGTATGGCCCTGCCTGTCTGTGACCATTCTCCTGCATCAGCCCATTACAGCCTGATTACAGTGTATGACCCTGCCTATCTGTGACCATTCTCCTGCATCAGCCCATTACAGCCTGATTACAGAGTATGGCCCTGCCTGTCTGAGACCATTCTCCTTTCTCAGCACATTACAGCCTGATTACAGTGTATGGCCCTGCCTGTCTAAGAACATTCTCCTTCCTCAGCACATTACAGCCTGATTACAGTGTATGACCCTGCCTATCTGTGACCATTCTCCTGCATCAGCCCATTACAGCCTGATTACAGTGTATGGCCCTGCCTGTCTGAGACCATTCTCCTTCCTCAGCCCATTACAGCCTGATTACAGTGTATGGCCCTGCCTGTCTAAGAACATTCTCCTTCCTCAGCACATTACAGCCTGATTACAGTGTATGACCCTGCCTGTCTGTGACCATTCTCCTGCCTCAGCCCATTACAGCCTGATTACAGTGTATGACCCTGCCTGTCTAAGAACATTCTCCTTCCTCAGCACATTACAGCCTGATTACAGTGTATGACCCTGCCTGTCTGAGACCATTCTCCTTCCTCAGCCCATTACAGCCTGATTACAGTGTATGGCCCTGCCTGTCTGTGACCATTCTCCTGCCTCAGCCCATTACAGCCTGATTACAGTGTATGGCCCTGCCTGTCTGTGACCATTCTCCTTCCTCAGCACATTACAGCCTGATTACAGTGTATGACCCTGCCTGTCTGTGACCATTCTCCTTCCTCAGCACATTACAGCCTGATTACAGTGTATGGCCCTGCCTGTCTGTGACCATTCTCCTTCCTCAGCACATTACAGCCTGATTACAGTGTATGACCCTGCCTGTCTGTGACCATTCTCCTTCCTCAGCCCATTACAGCCTGATTACAGTGTATGACCCTGCCTATCTGTGACCATTCTCCTGCATCAGCCCATTACAGCCTGATTACAGTGTATGGCCCTGCCTGTCTGAGACCATTCTCCTTCCTCAGCACATTACAGCCTGATTACAGTGTATGACCCTGCCTGCCTGAGACCATTCTCCTTCCTCAGCCCATTACAGCCTGATTACAGTGTATGTCCCTGCCTGTCTAAGAACATTCTCCTGCATCAGCACATTACAGCCTGATTACAGTGTATGACCCTGCCTATCTGTGACCATTCTCCTGCATCAGCCCATTACAGCCTGATTACAGTGTATGACCCTGCCTGCCTGAGACCATTCTCCTTCCTCAGCACATTACAGCCTGATTACAGTGTATGGCCCTGCCTGTCTAAGAACATTCTCCTGCATCAGCACATTACAGCCTGATTACAGTGTATGACCCTGCCTGTCTGAGACCATTCTCCTTCCTCAGCCCATTACAGCCTGATTACAGTGTATGACCCTGCCTGTCTGTGACCATTCTCCTTCCTCAGCCCATTACAGCCTGATTACAGTGTATGGCCCTGCCTGTCTAAGAACATTCTCCTGCATCAGCACAGTACAGCCTGATTACAGTGTATGACCCTGCCTGTCTGAGACCATTTTCCTTCCTCAGCCCATTACAGCCTGATTACAGTGTATGACCCTGCCTGTCTGAGACCATTCTCCTTCCTCAGCCCATTACAGCCTGATTACAGTGTATGGCCCTGCCTGTCTGTGACCATTCTCCTTCCTCAGCCCATTACAGTCTGATTACAGTGTATGACCCTGCCTGTCTGTGACCATTCTCCTTCCTCAGCCCATTACAGCCTGATTACAGTGTATGACCCTGCCTGTCTGAGACCATTCTCCTTCCTCAGCCCATTACAGCCTGATTACAGTGTATGACCCTGCCTGTCTGTGACCATTCTCCTTCCTCAGCCCATTACAGTCTGATTACAGTGTATGACCCTGCCAGTCTGTGACCATTCTCCTTCCTCAGCACATTACAGCCTGATTACAGTGTATGACCCTGCCTGTCTGAGACCATTCTCCTTCCTCAGCACATTACAGCCTGATTACAGTGTATGGCCCTGCCTGTCTGTGACCATTCTCCTTCCTCAGCACATTACAGCCTGATTACAGTGTATGACCCTGCCTGCCTGTGACCATTCTCCTTCCTCAGCCCATTACAGCCTGATTACAGTGTATGACCCTGCCTGTCTGTGACCATTCTCCTGCCTCAGCACATTACAGCCTGATTACAGTGTATGACCCTGCCTGTCTGTGACCATTCTCCTGCCTCAGCCCATTACAGCCTGATTACAGTGTATGACCCTGCCTGTCTGTGACCATTCTCCTTCCTCAGCACATTACAGCCTGATTACAGTGTATGGCCCTGCCTGTCTGTGACCATTCTCCTTCCTCAGCACATTACAGCCTGATTACAGTGTATGACCCTGCCTGCCTGTGACCATTCTCCTTCCTCAGCCCATTACAGCCTGATTACAGTGTATGACCCTGCCTGTCTGTGACCATTCTCCTTACTCAGCACATTACAGCCTGATTACTGTGTATGGCCCTGCCTGTCTGAGACCATTCTCCTGCCTCAGCACATTACAGCCTGATTACAGTGTATGGCCCTGCCTGTCTGAGACCATTCTCCTTCCTCAGCCCATTACAGCCTGATTACAGTGTATGACCCTGCCTGTCTGTGACCATTCTCCTTCCTCAGCACATTACAGCCTGATTACAGTGTATGACCCTGCCTATCTGAGACCATTCTCCTGCCTCAGCCCATTACAGCCTGATTACTGTGTATGGCCCTGCCTATCTGAGACCATTCTCCTGCCTCAGCCCATTACAGCCTGATTACAGTGTATGACCCTGCCTGTCTGTGACCATTCTCCTTCCTCAGCCCATTACAGCCTGATTACAGTGTATGACCCTGCCTGTCTGTGACCATTCTCCTGCATCAGCACATTACAGCCTGATTACAGTGTATGACCCTGCCTGTCTGTGACCATTCTCCTGCCTCAGCACATTACAGCCTGATTACAGTGTATGGCCCTGCCTGTCTGTGACCATTCTCCTGCCTCAGCACATTACAGCCTGATTACAGTGTATGACCCTGCCTGTCTAAGAACATTCTCCTGCCTCAGCCCATTACAGCCTGATTACAGTGTATGACCCTGCCTGTCTGTGACCATTCTCCTGCCTCAGCACATTACAGCCTGATTACAGTGTATGGCCCTGCCTGTCTGTGACCATTCTCCTGCCTCAGCACATTACAGCCTGATTACAGTGTATGGCCCTGCCTGTCTGTGACCATTCTCCTGCCTCAGCACATTACAGCCTGATTACAGTGTATGGCCCTGCCTGTCTGTGACCATTCTCCTTCCTCAGCCCATTACAGCCTGATTACAGTGTATGGCCCTGCCTGTCTGTGACCATTCTCCTGCCTCAGCACATTACAGCCTGATTACAGTGTATGGCCCTGCCTGTCTGTGACCATTCTCCTGCCTCAGCACATTACAGCCTGATTACAGTGTATGGCCCTGCCTGTCTGTGGCCATTCTCCTGCCTCAGCACATTACAGCCTGATTACAGTGTATGACCCTGCCTGTCTGTGACCATTCTCCTGCCTCAGCACATTACAGCCTGATTACTGTGTATGGCCCTGCCTGTCTGTGACCATTCTCCTGCCTCAGCCTATTACAGCCTGATTACAGTGTATGGCCCTGCCTGTCTGTGACCATTCTCCTTCCTCAGAACATTACAGCCTGATTACAGTGTATGGCCCTGCCTGTCTGTGACCATTCTCCTTCCTCAGCACATTACAGCCTGATTACAGTGTATGGCCCTGCCTGTCTGTGACCATTCTCCTTCCTCAGCACATTACAGCCTGATTACAGTGTATGACCCTGCCTGTCTGTGACCATTCTCCTGCCTCAGCACATTACAGCCTGATTACAGTGTATGGCCCTGCCTGTCTGTGACCATTCTCCTTCCTCAGCCCATTACAGCCTGATTACAGTGTATGGCCCTGCCTGTCTGTGACCATTCTCCTTCCTCAGCCCATTACAGCCTGATTACAGTGTATGACCCTTCCTGTCTGTGACCATTCTCCTTCCTCAGCACATTACAGCCTGATTACAGTGTATGACCCTGCCTGTCTAAGAACATTCTCCTGCATCAGCCCATTACAGCCTGATTACAGTGTATGACCCTGCCTGTCTGTGACCATTCTCCTTCCTCAGCCCATTACAGCCTGATTACAGTGTATGACCCTGCCTGTCTGTGACCATTCTCCTTCCTCAGCACATTACAGCCTGATTACAGTGTATGACCCTGCCTGTCTGTGACCATTCTCCTGCCTCAGCCCATTACAGCCTGATTACAGTGTATGACCCTGCCTGTCTGTGACCATTCTCCTGCCTCAGCCCATTACAGCCTGATTACAGTGTATGGCCCTGCCTGTCTGAGACCATTCTCCTTCCTCAGCCCATTACAGCCTGATTACAGTGTATGGCCCTGCCTGTCTGTGACCATTCTCCTGCCTCAGCCCATTACAGCCTGATTACAGTGTATGGCCCTGCCTGTCTGTGACCATTCTCCTGCCTCAGCCCATTACAGCCTGATTACAGTGTATGGCCCTGCCTGTCTGTGACCATTCTCCTGCCTCAGCACATTACAGCCTGATTACAGTGTATGGCCCTGCCTGTCTGTGACCATTCTCCTTCCTCAGCCCATTACAGCCTGATTACAGTGTATGGCCCTGCCTGTCTGTGACCATTCTCCTTCCTCAGCCCATTACAGCCTGATTACTGTGTATGACCCTGCCTGTCTGTGACCATTCTCCTGCCTCAGCCCATTACAGCCTGATTACAGTGTATGGCCCTGCCTGTCTGTGACCATTCTCCTTCCTCAGCACATTACAGACTGATTACAGTGTATGGCCCTGCCTATCTGTGACCATTCTCCTTCCTCAGCCCATTACAGCCTGATTACAGTGTATGGCCCTGCCTGTCTGTGACCATTCTCCTGCCTCAGCACATTACAGCCTGATTACAGTGTATGGCCCTGCCTGTCTGTGACCATTCTCCTGCCTCAGCCCATTACAGCCTGATTACAGTGTATGGCCCTGCCTGTCTGTGACCATTCTTCTGCCTCAGCCCATTACAGCCTGATTACAGTGTATGGCCCTGCCTGTCTGTGACCATTCTCCTGCCTCAGCACATTACAGCCTGATTACAGTGTATGGCCCTGCCTGTCTGTGACCATTCTCCTGCCTCAGCCCATTACAGCCTGATTACAGTGTATGGCCCTGCCTGTCTGTGACCATTCTCCTTCCTCAGCACATTACAGCCTGATTACAGTGTATGACCCTGCCTGTCTAAGAACATTCTCCTGCATCAGCCCATTACAGCCTGATTACAGTGTATGACCCTGCCTGACTGTGACCATTCTCCTGCCTCAGCACATTACAGCCTGATTACAGTGTATGACCCTGCCTGCCTGTGACCATTCTCCTGCCTCAGCACATTACAGCCTGATTACAGTGTATGACCCTGCCTGTCTGTGACCATTCTCCTTCCTCAGCCCATTACAGCCTGATTACAGTGTATGACCCTGCCTGACTGTGACCATTCTCCTTCCTCAGCACATTACAGCCTGATTACTGTGTATGACCCTGCCTGTCTGTGACCATTCTCCTGCCTCAGCACATTACAGCCTGATTACAGTGTATGACCCTGCCTGTCTGTGACCATTCTCCTTCCTCAGCCCATTACAGCCTGATTACAGTGTATGACCCTGCCTGACTGTGACCATTCTCCTTCCTCAGCACATTACAGCCTGATTACTGTGTATGACCCTGCCTGTCTGAGACCATTCTCCTTCCTCAGCACATTACAGCCTGATTACAGTGTATGGCCCTGCCTGTCTGTGACCATTCTCCTGCCTCAGCACATTACAGCCTGATTACAGTGTATGACCCTGCCTGTCTGTGACCATTCTCCTTCCTCAGCCCATTACAGCCTGATTACAGTGTATGGCCCTGCCTGTCTGTGACCATTCTCCTGCCTCAGCCCATTACAGCCTGATTACAGTGTATGGCCCTGCCTGTCTGTGACCATTCTCCTGCCTCAGCCCATTACAGCCTGATTACAGTGTATGGCCCTGCCTGTCTGTGACCATTCTCCTTCCTCAGCCCATTACAGCCTGATTACAGTGTATGGCCCTGCCTGTCTAAGAACATTCTCCTTCCTCAGCACATTACAGCCTGATTACAGTGTATGACCCTGCCTGTCTGTGACCATTCTCCTTCCTCAGCCCATTACAGCCTGATTACAGTGTATGGCCCTGCCTGTCTAAGAACATTCTCCTTCCTCAGCACATTACAGCCTGATTACAGTGTATGGCCCTGCCTGTCTGTGACCATTCTCCTGCCTCAGCCCATTACAGCCTGATTACAGTGTATGACCCTGCCTGTCTAAGAACATTCTCCTTCCTCAGCACATTACAGCCTGATTACAGTGTATGACCCTGCCTGTCTGAGACCATTCTCCTTCCTCAGCCCATTACAGCCTGATTACAGTGTATGGCCCTGCCTGTCTGTGACCATTCTCCTGCCTCAGCACATTACAGCCTGATTACAGTGTATGACCCTGCCTGTCTGTGACCATTCTCCTTCCTCAGCACATTACAGCCTGATTACAGTGTATGACCCTGCCTGTCTGTGACCATTCTCCTGCCTCAGCCCATTACAGCCTGATTACAGTGTATGGCCCTGCCTGTCTGTGACCATTCTCCTTCCTCAGCCCATTACAGCCTGATTACAGTGTATGGCCCTGCCTGCCTGAGACCATTCTCCTTCCTCAGCCCATTACAGCCTGATTACAGTGTATGACCCTGCCTGTCTGTGACCATTCTCCTGCCTCAGCCCATTACAGCCTGATTACAGTGTATGGCCCTGCCTGTCTGTGACCATTCTCCTTCCTCAGCACATTACAGCCTGATTACAGTGTATGTCCCTGCCTGTCTGTGACCATTCTCCTTCCTCAGCCCATTACAGCCTGATTACAGTGTATGACCCTGCCTGTCTGTGACCATTCTCCTGCCTCAGCCCATTACAGCCTGATTACAGTGTATGACCCTGCCTGTCTGTGACCATTCTCCTTCCTCAGCCCATTACAGCCTGATTACAGTGTATGTCCCTGCCTGTCTGTGACCATTCTCCTGCCTCAGCCCATTACAGCCTGATTACAGTGTATGACCCTGCCTGTCTGTGACCATTCTCCTTCCTCAGCCCATTACAGCCTGATTACAGTGTATGACCCTGCCTGTCTGTGACCATTCTCCTGCCTCAGCCCATTACAGCCTGATTACTGTGTATGACCCTGCCTGTCTGTGACCATTCTCCTGCCTCAGCCCATTACAGCCTGATTACAGTGTATGACCCTGCGTGTCTGTGACCATTCTCCTTCCTCAGCACATTACAGCCTGATTACAGTGTATGGCCCTGCCTGTCTGTGACCATTCTCCTTCCTCAGCCCATTACAGCCTGATTACTGTGTATGGCCCTGCCTGTCTGTGACCATTCTCCTGCCTCAGCACATTACAGCCTGATTACAGTGTATGGCCCTGCCTGTCTGAGACCATTCTCCTTTCTCAGCACATTACAGCCTGATTACAGTGTATGGCCCTGCCTGTCTGTGACCATTCTCCTTTCTCAGCACATTACAGCCTGATTACAGTGTATGGCCCTGCCTGTCTAAGAACATTCTCCTTCCTCAGCACATTACAGCCTGATTACAGTGTATGACCCTGCCTATCTGTGACCATTCTCCTGCATCAGCCCATTACAGCCTGATTACAGTGTATGGCCCTGCCTGTCTGAGACCATTCTCCTTCCTCAGCCCATTACAGCCTGATTACAGTGTATGGCCCTGCCTGTCTAAGAACATTCTCCTTCCTCAGCACATTACAGCCTGATTACAGTGTATGGCCCTGCCTGTCTGAGACCATTCTCCTTTCTCAGCACATTACAGCCTGATTACAGTGTATGGCCCTGCCTGTCTAAGAACATTCTCCTTCCTCAGCACATTACAGCCTGATTACAGTGTATGACCCTGCCTATCTGTGACCATTCTCCTGCATCAGCCCATTACAGCCTGATTACAGTGTATGGCCCTGCCTGTCTGAGACCATTCTCCTTCCTCAGCCCATTACAGCCTGATTACAGTGTATGGCCCTGCCTGTCTAAGAACATTCTCCTTCCTCAGCACATTACAGCCTGATTACAGTGTATGACCCTGCCTGTCTGTGACCATTCTCCTGCCTCAGCCCATTACAGCCTGATTACAGTGTATGACCCTGCCTGTCTAAGAACATTCTCCTTCCTCAGCACATTACAGCCTGATTACAGTGTATGGCCCTGCCTGTCTGAGACCATTCTCCTTCCTCAGCCCATTACAGCCTGATTACAGTGTATGGCCCTGCCTGTCTGTGACCATTCTCCTGCCTCAGCCCATTACAGCCTGATTACAGTGTATGGCCCTGCCTGTCTGTGACCATTCTCCTTCCTCAGCACATTACAGCCTGATTACAGTGTATGACCCTGCCTGTCTGTGACCATTCTCCTTCCTCAGCACATTACAGCCTGATTACAGTGTATGACCCTGCCTGTCTGTGACCATTCTCCTTCCTCAGCCCATTACAGCCTGATTACAGTGTATGTCCCTGCCTGTCTGTGACCATTCTCCTGCCTCAGCCCATTACAGCCTGATTACAGTGTATGACCCTGCCTGTCTGTGACCATTCTCCTTCCTCAGCCCATTACAGCCTGATTACAGTGTATGACCCTGCCTGTCTGTGACCATTCTCCTTCCTCAGCCCATTACAGCCTGATTACAGTGTATGACCCTGCCTGTCTAAGAACATTCTCCTTCCTCAGCACATTACAGCCTGATTACAGTGTATGGCCCTGCCTGTCTGTGACCATTCTCCTTCCTCAGCCCATTACAGTCTGATTACAGTGTATGACCCTGCCTGTCTGTGACCATTCTCCTGCCTCAGCCCATTACAGCCTGATTACTGTGTATGACCCTGCCTGTCTGTGACCATTCTCCTTCCTCAGCACATTACAGCCTGATTACAGTGTATGGCCCTGCCTGTCTGTGACCATTCTCCTGCCTCAGCACATTACAGCCTGATTACAGTGTATGACCCTGCCTGTCTAAGAACATTCTCCTGCCTCAGCCCATTACAGCCTGATTACAGTGTATGACCCTGCCTGTCTGTGACCATTCTCCTTCCTCAGCACATTACAGCCTGATTACAGTGTATGACCCTGCCTGCCTGAGACCATTCTCCTTCCTCAGCACATTACAGCCTGATTACAGTGTATGACCCTGCCTGTCTGTGACCATTCTCCTGCCTCAGCACATTACAGCCCGATTACAGTGTATGGCCCTGCCTGTCTGAGACCATTCTCCTGCCTCAGCCCATTACAGCCTGATTACAGTGTATGACCCTGCCTGTCTGTGACCATTCTCCTGCCTCAGCACATTACAGCCTGATTACAGTGTATGGCCCTGCCTGCCTGTGACCATTCTCCTGCCTCAGCCCATTACAGCCTGATTACAGTGTATGGCCCTGCCTGTCTGAGACCATTCTCCTGCCTCAGCCCATTACAGCCTGATTACAGTGTATGACCCTGCCTGCCTGAGACCATTCTCCTGCCTCAGCACATTACAGCCTGATTACAGTGTATGGCCCTGCCTGTCTGTGACCATTCTCCTTCCTCAGCACATTACAGCCTGATTACAGTGTATGGCCCTGCCTGTCTGTGACCATTCTCCTTCCTCAGCCCATTACAGCCTGATTACAGTGTATGACCCTGCCTGTCTAAGAACATTCTCCTGCATCAGCCCATTACAGCCTGATTACAGTGTATGACCCTGCCTGCCTGTGACCATTCTCCTTCCTCAGCCCATTACAGCCTGATTACAGTGTATGGCCCTGCCTGCCTGATACCATTCTCCTGCATCAGCCCATTACAGCCTGATTACAGTGTATGGCCCTGCCTGTCTGAGACTATTCTCCTGCATCAGCCCATTACAGCCTGATTACAGTGTATGACCCTGCCTGCCTGTGACCATTCTCCTTCCTCAGCCCATTACAGCCTGATTACAGTGTATGACCCTGCCTGTCTGTGACCATTCTCCTTCCTCAGCCCATTACAGCCTGATTACAGTGTATGGCCCTGCCTGTCTGTGACCATTCTCCTTCCTCAGCCCATTACAGCCTGATTACAGTGTATGGCCCTGCCTGTCTGTGACCATTCTCCTGCCTCAGCACATTACAGCCTGATTACAGTGTATGGCCCTGCCTGTCTGTGACCATTCTCCTTCCTCAGCACATTACAGCCTGATTACTGTGTATGGCCCTGCCTGTCTGTGACCATTCTCCTTCCTCAAAACATTACAGCCTGATTACAGTGTATGACCCTGCCTGCCTGTGACCATTCTCCTTCCTCAGCACATTACAGCCTGATTACAGTGTATGGCCCTGCCTGTCTGTGACCATTCTCCTTCCTCAGCACATTACAGCCTGATTACAGTGTATGACCCTGCCTGTCTGTGACCATTCTCCTGCCTCAGCACATTACAGCCTGATTACAGTGTATGGCCCTGCCTGTCTGTGACCATTCTCCTGCCTCAGCACATTACAGCCTGATTACAGTGTATGACCCTGCCTGCCTGTGACCATTCTCCTTCCTCAGCACATTACAGCCTGATTACAGTGTATGACCCTGCCTGTCTGTGACCATTCTCCTGCCTCAGCCCATTACAGCCTGATTACAGTGTATGGCCCTGCCTGTCTGTGACCATTCTCCTGCCTCAGCACATTACAGCCTGATTACAGTGTATGACCCTGCCTGCCTGTGACCATTCTCCTTCCTCAGCACATTACAGCCTGATTACAGTGTATGACCCTGCCTGTCTGTGACCATTCTCCTGCCTCAGCACATTACAGCCTGATTACAGTGTATGACCCTGCCTGCCTGAGACCATTCTCCTTCCTCAGCACATTACAGCCTGATTACAGTGTATGACCCTGCCTGCCTGTGACCATTCTCCTGCCTCAGCACATTACAGCCTGATTACAGTGTATGACCCTGCCTGCCTGTGACCATTCTCCTTCCTCAGCCCATTACAGCCTGATTACAGTGTATGGCCCTGCCTGTCTGTGACCATTCTCCTGCCTCAGCACATTACAGCCTGATTACAGTGTATGACCCTGCCTGCCTGAGACCATTCTCCTTCCTCAGCACATTACAGCCTGATTACAGTGTATGACCCTGCCTGCCTGTGACCATTCTCCTGCCTCAGCCCATTACAGCCTGATTACAGTGTATGACCCTGCCTGTCTGTGACCATTCTCCTTCCTCAGCCCATTACAGCCTGATTACAGTGTATGGCCCTGCCTGTCTAAGACCATTCTCCTGCCTCAGCCCATTACAGCCTGATTACAGTGTATGACCCTGCCTGTCTGTGACCATTCTCCTTCCTCAGCCCATTACAGCCTGATTACAGTGTATGACCCTGCCTGTCTGAGACCATTCTCCTGCCTCAGCCCATTACAGCCTGATTACAGTGTATGGCCCTGCCTGTCTGTGACCATTCTCCTGCCTCAGCCCATTACAGCCTGATTACAGTGTATGGCCCTGCCTGTCTAAGAACATTCTCCTGCCTCAGCCCATTACAGCCTGATTACAGTGTATGGCCCTGCCTGTCTGTGACCATTCTCCTTCCTCAGCACATTACAGCCTGATTACAGTGTATGACCCTGCCTGCCTGAGACCATTCTCCTTCCTCAGCACATTACAGCCTGATTACAGTGTATGACCCTGCCTGTCTGTGACCATTCTCCTGCCTCAGCACATTACAGCCTGATTACAGTGTATGACCCTGCCTGTCTGAGACCATTCTCCTGCCTCAGCACATTACAGCCTGATTACAGTGTATGACCCTGCCTGTCTAAGAACATTCTCCTGCCTCAGCCCATTACAGCCTGATTACAGTGTATGGCCCTGCCTGTCTGTGACCATTCTCCTTCCTCAGCACATTACAGCCTGATTACAGTGTATGACCCTGCCTGCCTGAGACCATTCTCCTTCCTCAGCACATTACAGCCTGATTACAGTGTATGACCCTGCCTGTCTGTGACCATTCTCCTGCCTCAGCACATTACAGCCCGATTACAGTGTATGGCCCTGCCTGTCTGAGACCATTCTCCTGCCTCAGCCCATTACAGCCTGATTACAGTGTATGACCCTGCCTGTCTGTGACCATTCTCCTGCCTCAGCACATTACAGCCTGATTACAGTGTATGGCCCTGCCTGTCTGAGACCATTCTCCTGCCTCAGCCCATTACAGCCTGATTACAGTGTATGGCCCTGCCTGTCTGTGACCATTCTCCTTCCTCAGCCCATTACAGCCTGATTACAGTGTATGACCCTGCCTGTCTAAGAACATTCTCCTGCATCAGCACATTACAGCCTGATTACAGTGTATGGCCCTGCCTGTCTGAGACCATTCTCCTGCCTCAGCACATTACAGCCTGATTACAGTGTATGACCCTGCCTGTCTAAGAACATTCTCCTGCATCAGCACATTACAGCCTGATTACAGTGTATGACCCTGCCTGTCTGTGACCATTCTCCTGCCTCAGCCCATTACAGCCTGATTACAGTGTATGACCCTGCCTGTCTAAGAACATTCTCCTGCATCAGCACATTACAGCCTGATTACAGTGCATGGCCCTGCCTGTCTGTGACCATTCTCCTGCCTCAGCACATTACAGCCTGATTACAGTGTATGACCCTGCCTGTCTGTGACCATTCTCCTGCCTCAGCACATTACAGCCTGATTACAGTGTATGGCCCTGCCTGTCTGTGACCATTCTCCTGCCTCAGCACATTACAGCCTGATTACAGTGTATGGCCCTGCCTGTCTGTGACCATTCTCCTGCCTCAGCACATTACAGCCTGATTACAGTGTATGACCCTGCCTGTCTGTGACCATTCTCCTTCCTCAGCACATTACAGCCTGATTACAGTGTATGACCCTGCCTGTCTGAGACCATTCTCCTGCCTCAGCACATTACAGCCTGATTACAGTGTATGGCCCTGCCTGTCTGTGACCATTCTCCTGCCTCAGCACATTACAGCCTGATTACAGTGTATGACCCTGCCTGTCTGTGACCATTCTCCTTCATCAGCCCATTACAGTCTGATTACAGTGTATGACCCTGCCTGTCTGTGACCATTCTCCTGCCTCAGCACATTACAGCCTGATTACAGTGTATGACCCTGCCTGTCTGTGACCATTCTCCTTCATCAGCCCATTACAGTCTGATTACAGTGTATGACCCTGCCTGTCTGTGACCATTCTCCTGCCTCAGCACATTACAGCCTGATTACAGTGTATGACCCTGCCTGTCTGTGACCATTCTCCTTCCTCAGCTCATTACAGCCTGATTACTGTGTATGGCCCTGCCTGTCTGTGACCATTCTCCTTCATCAGCCCATTACAGTCTGATTACAGTGTATGACCCTGCCTGTCTGTGACCATTCTCCTGCCTCAGCACATTACAGCCTGATTACAGTGTATGACCCTGCCTGTCTGTGACCATTCTCCTTCCTCAGCTCATTACAGCCTGATTACAGTGTATGACCCTGCCTGTCTGTGACCATTCTCCTGCCTCAGCTCATTACAGCCTGATTACAGTGTATGGCCCTGCCTGTCTGTGACCATTCTCCTTCCTCAGCACATTACAGCCTGATTACAGTGTATGGCCCTGCCTGTCTGTGACCATTCTCCTTCCTCAGCACATTACAGCCTGATTACAGTGTATGGCCCTGCCTGTCTGTGACCATTCTCCTTCCTCAGCCCATTACAGCCTGATTACAGTGTATGACCCTGCCTGTCTGTGACCATTCTCCTGCCTCAGCCCATTACAGCCTGATTACTGTGTATGACCCTGCCTGTCTGTGACCATTCTCCTGCATCAGCACATTACAGCCTGATTACTGTGTATGACCCTGCCTGTCTGTGACCATTCTCCTGCCTCAGCTCATTACAGCCTGATTACAGTGTATGGCCCTGCCTGTCTGTGACCATTCTCCTTCCTCAGCACATTACAGCCTGATTACAGTGTATGGCCCTGCCTGTCTGTGACCATTCTCCTTCCTCAGCACATTACAGCCTGATTACAGTGTATGGCCCTGCCTGTCTGTGACCATTCTCCTTCCTCAGCACATTACAGCCTGATTACAGTGTATGGCCCTGCCTGTCTGTGACCATTCTCCTTCCTCAGCACATTACAGCCTGATTACAGTGTATGGCCCTGCCTGTCTGTGACCATTCTCCTGCCTCAGCCCATTACAGCCTGATTACAGTGTATGGCCCTGCCTGTCTGTGACCATTCTCCTGCCTCAGCACATTACAGCCTGATTACAGTGTATGGCCCTGCCTGTCTGTGACCATTCTCCTTCCTCAGCCCATTACAGCCTGATTACAGTGTATGGCCCTGCCTGTCTGAGACCATTCTCCTGCCTCAGCCCATTACAGCCTGATTACAGTGTATGACCCTGCCTGTCTGTGACCATTCTCCTGCCTCAGCCCATTACAGCCTGATTACAGTGTATGGCCCTGCCTGTCTGTGACCATTCTCCTGCCTCAGCCCATTACAGCCTGATTACAGTGTATGGCCCTGCCTGTCTGTGACCATTGTCCTGCCTCAGCACATTACAGCCTGATTACAGTGTATGGCCCTGCCTGTCTGTGACCATTCTCCTGCCTCAGCACATTACAGTCTGATTACAGTGTATGACCCTGCCTGTCTGTGACCATTCTCCTGCCTCAGCCCATTACAGCCTGATTACAGTGTATGGCCCTGCCTGTCTGTGACCATTCTCCTTCCTCAGCCCATTACAGCCTGATTACAGTGTATGACCCTGCCTGTCTGTGACCATTCTCCTTCCTCAGCACATTACAGCCTGATTACAGTGTATGGCCCTGCCTGTCTGAGACCATTCTCCTTCCTCAGCCCATTACAGCCTGATTACAGTGTATGGCCCTGCCTGTCTGTGACCATTCTCCTGCCTCAGCACATTACAGCCTGATTACAGTGTATGGCCCTGCCTGTCTGTGACCATTCTCCTGCCTCAGCCCATTACAGCCTGATTACAGTGTATGGCCCTGCCTGTCTGTGACCATTCTCCTTCCTCAGCACATTACAGCCTGATTACAGTGTATGACCCTGCCTGTCTAAGAACATTCTCCTGCATTAGCACATTACAGCCTGATTACAGTGTATGACCCTGCCTGCCTGAGACCATTCTCCTGCCTCAGCCCTTTACAGCCTGATTACAGTGTATGACCCTGCCTGTCTGTGACCATTCTCCTGCCTCAGCACATTACAGCCTGATTACAGTGTATGACCCTGCCTGTCTAAGACCATTCTCCTGCATCAGCACATTACAGCCTGATTACAGTGTATGGCCCTGCCTGCCTGAGACCATTCTCCTGCCTCAGCCCATTACAGCCTGATTACAGTGTATGGCCCTGCCTGTCTGTGACCATTCTCCTGCATCAGCACATTACAGCCTGATTACAGTGTATGGCCCTGCCTGTCTGTGACCATTCTCCTTCCTCAGCACATTACAGCCTGATTACAGTGTATGGCCCTGCCTGTATGTGACCATTCTCCTTCCTCAGCACATTACAGCCTGATTACAGTGTATGGCCCTGCCTGTCTGTGACCATTCTCCTTCCTCAGCACATTACAGCCTGATTACAGTGTATGGCCCTGCCTGTCTGTGACCATTCTCCTGCATCAGCACATTACAGCCTGATTACAGTGTATGACCCTGCCTGTCTGTGACCATTCTCCTGCCTCAGCCCATTACAGCCTGATTACAGTGTATGACCCTGCCTGTCTGTGACCATTCTCCTGCCTCAGCACATTACAGCCTGATTACTGTGTATGACCCTGCCTGTCTGTGACCATTCTCCTTCCTCAGCCCATTACAGCCTGATTACAGTGTATGACCCTGCCTGCCTGAGACCATTCTCCTTCCTCAGCACATTACAGCCTGATTACAGTGTATGGCCCTGCCTGTCTAAGAACATTCTCCTGCATCAGCACATTACAGCCTGATTACAGTGTATGACCCTGCCTGTCTGTGACCATTCTCCTGCCTCAGCCCATTACAGCCTGATTACTGTGTATGACCCTGCCTGCCTGAGACCATTCTCCTGCCTCAGCACATTACAGCCTGATTACTGTGTATGGCCCTGCCTGTCTGTGACCATTCTCCTGCCTCAGCACATTACAGCCTGATTACAGTGTATGGCCCTGCCTGTCTGTGACCATTCTCCTGCCTCAGCACATTACAGCCTGATTACAGTGTATGACCCTGCCTGTCTGAGACCATTCTCCTGCATCAGCACATTACAGCCTGATTACAGTGTATGGCCCTGCCTGTCTGTGACCATTCTCCTGCCTCAGCACATTACAGCCTGATTACTGTGTATGGCCCTGCCTGTCTGTGACCATTCTCCTTCCTCAGCCCATTACAGCCTGATTACAGTGTATGGCCCTGCCTGCCTTAGACCATTCTCCTGCCTCAGCACATTACAGCCTGTTTACAGTGTATGACCCTGCCTGTCTGTGACCATTCTCCTGCCTCAGCACATTACAGCCTGATTACTGTGTATGACCCTGCCTGCCTGAGACCATTCTCCTGCCTCAGCCCATTACAGCCTGATTACAGTGTATGGCCCTGCCTGTCTGTGACCATTCTCCTGCCTCAGCCCATTACAGCCTGATTACAGTGTATGACCCTGCCTGTCTGTGACCATTCTCCTGCCTCAGCCCATTACAGCCTGATTACAGTGTATGACCCTGCCTGTCTGTGACCATTCTCCTTCCTCAGCACATTACAGCCTGATTACAGTGTATGGCCCTGCCTGTCTGTGACCATTCTCCTGCCTCAGCACATTACAGCCTGGTTACAGTGTATGGCCCTGCCTGTCTGAGACCATTTTCCTGCCTCAAGTCCAATACTGTCGGATTCTTGTGTCTGATCCTGTCTGCCTGGATCTAACTTCTTCTAACCCTGCTCGCCTTGGATCTCTGGTTCCTTGCCTCCTGCCTAGTCTGAGTGAGTATCCTGTTAGTTTCCTGTTGGAAATTGTTCGTCCTTGGGTATCGGGTAGTATAGTTTGTCTCTACGGGGTTATTGCAGACCTCTCTGGCTCAACCAGTGGGGGCTAATCTAGCTTAGCGACTAGCAACTTTATATGGCTAGGCTGCAGCACAACTCCTTCGGGGCAACCACCGTACTCAAGCAACATACCCTAGCATCACACCCCAGCATCTTGCTCCCCGATTTCTTGTTGGAAGAGTCCAACCTTCATCCGTGTTCTCTGCTCAGGGTTCCTCCCGTCAGCCTATCCTTGTGTGTGTGAGACATAAAGATAGCCCCAGTCTGTATAGTGAATCCTACCCAAGGCCTGTCTCATCCCCACCTAAAGCAAGGGCAGCCCCCCATAAGGGAAGGGATTCAGCTCCAGGCCAAGGACCCGACTAACATCCACCTGCAGGAGCCAAATGAGACATTAGTCATCGAGACAACTATAATGTAAAATAAATTAAATAAAATGTTTGATCAGAAATAGAGAGGTGGGTCAGGGAAGAAACCTCAGTGTCCATGAGAGACGGATTATAAAGAAGCTTGGACATGAAGAGGGATGGTAATTGTAAGTAGCCTAACAAGCAATCCTAGCCCATCCACCTTGCCCCTCATAGTGTATCAGTGTGTCCGGTTACAGTCTACCCGGGGCAGGAATGTTAAGATTTGGCTGAATTGCTCCAACTCTGCCTAGCTATTCTGCTGTATGAGCTAATCCAGTACTCTGCTATCCATTACTGCTGCCTTCTCTTTGCTGGATCAGGTTGAATCAGTTGGCCTCTCTGTGTTTACTCACCTGACTGCTATCAGCCAACAGCCAACCTTCCCAGAGTATTTAAAGCAGCTTGGCTCCCTACCTGATCACCCTTTTGTTTGCTGCAAGAGTGTTATACTGCATTACTGACTACCTGTATATGACCTGGCTTCCTCTGACAACCCTTGTGGCTCCCGGCTCCTGGATTGTTCCTGACTTCGCTGATCTCTGTATTCCTGATCCCGGCTTGGCTGAGTACCTGTCTTGGTTCCTGACCCCGGCTTGTCTTTTGGTTTAGGCTTCTGGATCACGATTTTGTTATGTTTGCTTTTGTTATTTTAATGAAGGTGTTTTGCATTTTTCATTTTGTATCCTGTCTGGTTCCTGGTCCATAACAAGGACTGCCTGCATTCACAGGAGGACATTGCCCTGTGCCGAGGGCCCACAAACATCAACAAAATCTCATGTTCAAGCAATAATAGAACAAGAATATATCCCTCAGAGTCAATTTTAGATGATTAGAGGCTCGTCCAGAGTAGGAGTGAAGCAAGCCAGGCTGAGCCACCAGAAAGACATCCATGACCAGAACGGTGAGTTGACGGAGAGTCTTCATCGGCAGTCAGGGGCACCTGGGCCCTTCTCTTCCTAGGTACGGAATGCCACTGACCTCGGACAGGTGGGGAAGTGTTCCACTGCATCTCTGTCTCCAAGGTGGTAAACTCGGAGGTTAGGTCCTTCAATTAAATCTGGAGAGCATCTGCAAATGCCTTTGCATTGCCTTTGAACTGCAAGACAAGTGTAACTCCCACATGAGTCTCCATAAGCTTAAGTGGGAATCTCCATCTGTGTTGAATGTTATTCATGCACAATGCTGTAATCAGTGGGTGAAGATCTCTTCTCCATTGAGACATTAATGGGGAGAAGTCCCCAAACACAGAAATGGAATCTCCATCAAATAGAAGGGGGGGGGTGTTACCCAGTGCAGTTTGTAAAATGGCTTCTTTATCGGGATAAGAGAGTAACCTAACAACAGTGGCTCAAGAAGCATCTGTAGGAAGTTAGATTTGGGAAGCCCGTGTGCCCTCGCTACACGTATCTGGGAAGGGGGTTCCTTTTTGAGAATAAAGCAGAATAATTGGTGCAGGTAATCTGGTAGGTTAGATGAAGAAACCAAATCAGGAATGCTGCTGAATCTAATATTGTCAAGTTTAATAGTAAGTGCCGGGTTCTGGGGAGGATAGCCGGGGATCTTGATCTAATAGTGGACAGATTAGGATCACGAGTCATGAAGCCATCTATCAAGCAGCCATCCAGTTGGTAGCCCAGGCCAAGCCCCTGAGACTACTAATTCTGACCAAATCCTTAACTCTATATGCAGAAATTTAGCCCCAGATGTGTAATTTTTAATTATATATTTAACCCTTTGAGGACCAGAGAAGTATCCAATGCATTGGGTACCTCTCTTACACACAGAGAGTTAATTCGCACCTCATGGGGACATACCTCCCAACATTTCAAAAGGCCAAAGAGGGACATATTTTTTAAGTGGTGATGCTGGGTGGTGGGTCTTGTGGGCATGGCATTACCGTGAAATTTTACATTATCTAATGGCCTATTGACACCATCTTGTGTAACTGAATAGATGATTTAGAACAAGATCAAAATATTCTATTTACACAGACTAACATATAAACATATATACGGATATGTACACAAAAATTAATGTGAGTTTTATTGTTGTGGAGCAAAGTGATACACTTATATACATTACACAGTGTGATCTCCTAAACACAGGGACACCAGGGTGATACACTTCTATACACACCACACAGTCTGATCTCCTAAACACAGGGTCACCAGGGTGATACACTTCTATACACACCACACAGTCTGATCTCCTAAACACAGGGACACCAGGGTGATACACTTATATACACACACCACACAGTCTGATCTCCTAAACACAGGGACACCAGGGTGATACACTTATATACACACCACACAGTCTGATCTCCTAAACACAGGGACACCAGGGTGATACACTTATATACACACCACACAGTCTGATCTCCTAAACACAGGGACACCAGGGTGATACACTTCTATACACACCACACAGTCTGATCTCCTAAACACAGGGTCACCAGGGTGATACACTTCTATACACACCACACAGTCTGATCTCCTAAACACAGGGACACCAGGGTGATACACTTATATACACACACCACACAGTCTGATCTCCTAAACACAGGGACACCAGGGTGATACACTTATATACACACCACACAGTCTGATCTCCTAAACACAGGGACACCAGGGTGATACACTTATATACACACCACACAGTCTGATCTCCTAAACGCAGGGACATCAGGGTGGTACACTTATATACACACCACACAGTCTGATCTCCTAAACACAGGGACACCAGGGTGATACACTTATATACACACCACACAGTCTGATCTCCTAAACACAGGGACACCAGGGTGATACACTTCTATACACACCACACAGTCTGATCTCCTAAACACAGGGACACCAGGGTGATACACTTCTATACACACCACACAGTCTGATCTCCTAAACACAGGGACACCGGGGTGATACACTTATATACACATCACACAGTCTGATCTCCTACACACAGGGACACCAGGGTGATACACTTATATACACACCACACAGTCTGATCTCCTAAACACAGGGACACCAGGGTGATACACTTATATACACACACCACGCAGTCTGATCTCCTAAACACAGGGACACCAGGGTGATACACTTATATACACACCACACAGTCTGATCTCCTAAACACAGGGACACCAGGGTGATACACTTCTATACACACCACACAGTCTGATCTCCTAAACACAGGGACACCAGGGTTATACACTTATATACACACACCACACAGTGTGATCTCCTAAACACAGGGACATCAGGGTGATACACTTATATACACACCACACAGTGTGATCTCCTAAACACAGGGACATCAGGGTGGGAAAAAAAGACAGAGGGATTTGGGTCTCAAAGATGGTCTGTCCCTCCTAAAGAGGGCACTTGGGAGGCATGTGGGGAGCATCAGAACCCCTCCTGGTGGTCCCGCAGGTATTATTCTCCCAGTCAATCTGGCCGGGATATAAATAAAGGTGATGCAGGGGAGCAGGAGGGCTCTCTATCGTCCATCCAACCGGATAGGAGTGGGCGGGGTTGGGGAAAGACGTGGAAGTCATCAGTCCTACTCACTCTTATGCGGAATTCAGGTTGGGTGGAAGCAGGGAGCCATGCTTCTCCCTTGGATCACCTTTATTGATCTCCCAGGCAAATTGGCTGGGAGATTAATAACTGGTGGGCATCAGGAGGGGTCCTGAAGTCTCCACAAGGTATTTATTTGTTTTTTTTTTTATTTGATTTGATTTTACCTGCTTGTTCAATGACCACATTTCGCCAGTACACTGACGCTCTATAGATTAAAGTATAATTATCCCCTAATTAGAATAACTGCCTCCACTAAGCTTACTATGGTCACAGAATCATAATAACCCCTAGGAATTTGCCCTTGTGTCTTTGTTCGAAAGATAACACTTCATTGAGTGAAGGATCTCATGCCCATGGAGGCGTACATGACAGTTGCTGTCAGTTTCCTCAGACTGCAGCAAGTAGAGTGCGTGGGCCTACTTCACCTTCTAAGGACCAAGTGTGTGTGCAATTGTACTTGAAACAGTGTGTTACACACCCCTTCTGTTCCTTAAATATTGACATGTGCAGTGGATGGAGTTGGTCTTATGTGTTCCTGCTAGTTCCTGCTAGCAACTGTCATGTCTGCCTCTAGTGAAATTATAATATCCAGAACTGATTGAATATGTTATTTCTTGAACCCTACATCACCTCCCCCACTCACTGATACTGCTCAGTAATACACTGCCCTCTTCCCCTAACACTTCCATTACCTTCTCCACTCACTGACACTGTCCAGCCATGTATTTCACACTTATCTAGCACTGACTTCCTGTCTTATCTCTCCATTACCTCCCCCACTTGCTGACACTGCTCGGCAATGCATTACCCACCTCCCCTAGCACTGACTTCCTCTCTTATCTCTACATTACCTCCACCAATCACTGACACTGCTCAGCAATGCATTACCGACTTGCCCTAGCACTAACTTCCTGTCTTATCCCTACATTACCTCCCCCACTCACTGACACTGCTCATTAATGCATTACCCACCTCCCCTAGCACTGGCTTCCTGTCTTATCCCTAC
This sequence comes from Rhinophrynus dorsalis, assembly GCA_037306005.1. Taxonomy (NCBI): domain Eukaryota; kingdom Metazoa; phylum Chordata; class Amphibia; order Anura; family Rhinophrynidae; genus Rhinophrynus; species Rhinophrynus dorsalis. The sequence goes on from CM074726.1 coordinate 184,634,212, forward strand.
ATTACCTCCCCCACTCACTGACACTGCTCAGCAATGCTTCACCCACCTCCCATAGCACTGACTTCCTGTCTTGCTGAGGCAACATCAGTATAATGCTAACCGGAGCTTGATGTAACGATAGAAGCCATTCACACCACACCGAAGGGAAGTATGAAAGCGCTCCATGGGGCAGCTGGGAGGGAGGTGAGAGGAGACGAAGAGCTGTGCAGAAGATTCAGGGTCCTGCATTATGCTAACTGGCACATCTTAAAGATGCAATATCTTTAAAAGTACTTACATTTAGAAAAAAACAGCTTTCCTAATACTACTACTATTATTAACAAACCTATGTTAAAACAATTTTGTGAGGTGAATGTTCCCCTTTAAACAGGTAAGTAAAGTGGCTGAGTTATTATAGAAACTGGACATTACTGGATGTAAAGCAGACACAGTTTGTAATATCTTTCTCATGTCTCATTCTCAGGGTACCACAGTCTACCCCATTCTCAGCTCAGTTCTTAAGGATCCAAAACTGTTTAGATATCCTGACCAGTTCCAGCCCGGACATTTTCTGGATGAAAATGGGAAGTTCTACAGGAATGAAGGATACATGCCTTTCTCCTCAGGTACATGTTTAACTCCTTGTGGTTCTAAGGGGTATAGAACGCATAAAGATGCAATTTGTTAAAACACCCCTGTGGTCCTTAAGGAGTTAAAGGAACAGCAACACCACCTAAATAAACCAGGCTCCATGACTCTCAATGTCCCTGCATCTGTTTTATACCCATGTATAGGCTGTTATTTATCACCTACAATGCTAGATACATGTTCAATGGGCTGAGGATCAATGCATTGGAGAACTCCCTAGCAATTAAGGGGTTTAACCTTTTTTTTCATTCTTGGTTGTCACAGGCCAATGGTATTTTGTTTGCCAGGAAACAGTGTATGACACCTGGGGACAGGGCAGGTCTATGTGAGGAATGGGGGTGTGGCCATGGGTGGAGTTTAAGGCACCTAGGGTGCCTTGCCCAGAGAAGTCTGTGAAGTAAATCTGGCCCTGTCCATGCTGAAAGGCAGGAATGTAGGGAAGTTGTAGCATGGTGTATCTTCATGGCAGCCTCTGATTTTTTAATTCATAGGCTGCCATACAGATACACCATGCTACAACTTCCCCACATTCCTGCCTTTCATCATGGACAGGACCAGAAGATTTTTGTAAATAATATTTTTATTTGCTCCCTTTGGGACATATTATTTCATCCATAATTGCTCCAGTTCTTCTCATTGTACGAGTGTCAGGCATTTCATTCACCTCCCCCAGTACTTGTAGTGATGTGTAACCTCCCATATCTCTCACCCCACAGGGAAGCGGATCTGCCCTGGAGAGGGCTTGGCCCGCATGGAACTCTTCCTCTTCATTACCACCCTCCTACAGAACTTCACCCTCACATCTGTGGTGGACATAGAAGACTTGGACCTTACACCAGAGTCGAGTGCGTTTGGGAAAGTTCCTCGGCCCTACCAGCTGTGCTTTATCCCACGTTAACTGCAATTTCTCCTACTTCTCCTGATTGTCTATACATTCCATTTTAAAGGAGAATTAAAACTTCCTAATAACTACCCATAAAAAAGCAAGTGTGGGGATCATTTTTCATAAAAAAATTCCATTTCTTCTGAAGTGCTCCAAATTAGACAAAGAGGGATGGTTTATCTTCGTGAAAACTACGAATGATCATTCTATGTACACTTTCGCCAAGATTTACACCCTAAATACTGTCGGACTATTTATGATGAAGGTATCCAAAGGGTTAAAACAAGAGAACCAATCAGGCTGGATATCTTCGCATAAGTAGATAAATGACAATAGAAAATAATTTTGAGAACTTTACACTTATTAGGTATTGACATGCTACTTCATAGTAAAGAATTGATAGAAATAATCAATTCTTTATTGTGCAAAAATATATATAATTTATTAAAATACAATATACTATATATTTAAAAAGTATCAGCAACAATGAAATACATGAGTGATCAGCAATTACTATAGATACATAGTAAACCAAACCACAAGTATAACCATGAGGATTACCAACAATGAAAAGGTTCACCACACATAGGTATATTCAGAGGTATTAAATAACAATAATTGCACTCAGCAGCATAGAAAAGGTTAATTGATCCTTACAATTAATAAAATACAGTTGGCAGCAGTGTATATGAATACCTTCTGCCCCAGAAACTGTATAGACTATGCTAATTATGGTTTAAGGTATATTGTCATTTGAGTTAACCTTAAAATGAGCCAGGTCTTCTGACAATTATCCTTGTACCATATAAATAATAATAATCAAAGGTTAATTGATCCTTACAATTAATAGAATACAGTTGGCAGCAGTGTATATGAATACCCTCTGCCCCAGAAACTGTATAGACTATGCTAATTATGGTTTAAGGTATATTGTCATTTGAGTTAACCTTAAAATGAGCCAGGTCTTCTGACAATTATCCTTGTACCATGTACATAATAATAATAAAATTTATAGAATAACTGGAATAGAATCCCATATTCAATCACTACAATTTAATTATGTACTGATTTCAATTATTGTATACCTTCTGAATAAAACATATAAATTGCAATTAATATAGTCAATCAGAGATTATACCAAGAATATACTTAGAATGAATCCAATAATATATGTCTAGACAGTATGCCAACTTCATGCAACATATATCATAAATATGACTATAGCAATATAGCGTAAAACTAATAGGCAGTTCAAGGGTTAATCCACTGATTTAAAATAGGGTGCCACACCCCAGCTGGCAATTTCTTTTGTCTAGTGAAAGTTAAAAATAAACCTTCAATTTACAAAAGTTAGGCCTAGCACATGCACAAAGAACTCTATAATGAACACCACAAAAAAATAGACAAACAGCAGTTAAAGAGTTAATAAATGAATTCCAAGAATCCCCCTAATTAAATATTAGCTATTATACTCTTCCCAGAATATTATTCTATGAATACCAAGAATTATATTAACTAATATATAGACCACGCTATATAACTATATTACACTTATTTGGCAAAATATAATAATTTACCAATACATATATAAATTCTATAAACTAGGGCAAATTCTAAACTAAATAGTGCTCGCTGCCTAATAGCCTAGAACTACAATTAATAAAAAGACAATAAGTCAAACCCAGCAGGTAGAAAAGAAATAGATAAAATGAAGGTTAGAGTACATACAAATGGATGAAATGAATGAACTTAATGGTCCGTTAGTGTAGAGACAATTGATGATTAAAGGGATAGTAATACCTAAAATGTAAAAAAAAATATGTTGTAGGGTTTATCCCCCTAAGTAAAACAAGAGTACTCCCACTGCTGAAAGATGTTTCATTCAAAAGTTATTAATTTTCAAAGTTGAATTTTTTAGGTGCAATATCACAGTGGCCTGAAATTTTACAGTGGCGCTGTTGCTACACCATCCTATGGAGATTTATGGTCCTGAGACCAGAGCTGTCCATAGGATCGTGTAGCAACAGCGCCACTGTACAATTTCAGGCCACTGTGATATTGCACCTAAAAAATTCAACTTTGAAAATCAATAACTTTTGAATGAAACATCTTTCAGCAGTGGGAGTACTCTTGTTTTACTCAGGGGGATAAACCCTACAACATTTTATTTTTTTTACATTTTAGGTATTACTATCCCTTTAAATGATGATGGATGAGTGATGGATGATGGAGAATGGATGAAAACTGGAAGCACAATGGTGTTTGCTGCAGGATGAGATGCGACAGGTGGCCTTGTCCACCGTTGTAGTAAATAAATCCAAGAAAACCTCAAAAACAGCACAAACACAAAGAACATAAAAAGAACCTATGTGTAGTAGTATTTAAAGGGATAGTAACAATTCGTTTTAACTTTATTTTATTTTGTAGGCATTAAAAAAACATGAAGAATGATATAAGTCTTATCTCTCAAACCTTTATGGTTTATGAGATATTCACAAGCAAAGTTCCCCTCCCCGCCCCTTTTACCTTGTGTAAGTCATCTCTTCTCAGATGTGAGTCTGGTTGTATGACAGGACAGATAACAGAAGGGGACAATTTTCTTTGTATAAAAACAATGAAAGCCCTTCCCCCCTTGACAAGTTTTTCAGGTTTTTCCATTATCTTAATTGAAGATTGTCCCTCTCTGCAGTCTACCTGGGCATCTCCCTTCTGATCTGGTTGAACAGGGGGGGGGATACTTTGTTTGTGAATATCTCTTAAACCATAAAGGTTTCAGAGATAAGACTTATATCATTCTTCATGTTTTTTTAATGCCTACAAAATAAAATAAAGTTAAAATGAAGTATTACTATCCCTTTAATAAAACATCTCATGAAACATTAAAAGAAATGCACTTACAATAGCCCTTCTTGGGCTTTATGCGTTGAGTATAGGTCCTTGTCCTCGTAGCCCCAAGCTGTGTTCTCCGTTACTCCTATGTGCCTCTATGTCCTTAGGAACTCCGTCTTGCATGTACCGATAAAAGATTCGCTTGGCGAATGAGGAGCAAAATCTTAAGCGTTAATTCTTTACTCCAGCATGTCTATACTTCAGTATGTTCGGCGTGGATAAAAATACCGGAGCAGTCACTTCATAGTTTGCTATGCCCGCCCGAAACCTCGTGGCGGCTGCGGCATCCAAGTTGCCGATACTAAGGATGAAGGACAGGGGCGGAGTAGTGGATCTCAACGGGGGCGTGGGAGGGACCTGATTGTAACGAATTGGGTATGGGTGTGAAACGCCCGAACGTTTTCGCAGACGTACAGTCTGCTTCTTCACGGGGCAGGAAAACTCTCGGATTTACAATGAGTAATATATATAGTATTCTGCTCACTAATTGGTCATTAAGCAAAATTCAAAATTGAATGGTGAGCTTGTAAAAAACAACTTCAACAATACCATGGAATACAATAAAAACTTAATGAATAAAAAATGACACTTGTATGTTTTTATTGATCTTATATTTAAGTAGCACCAATGAATGAAACACTTATATGTGACGATCTAGAAAGACCTTATATAAATGAAGGTATAAAATATCCTTTAATATATATTAAAAAGAATTTGGTGTGGTGCAAAGGTGATTGGTATTAATAAAATTGGAACTTAAGAAAAGCGGGAGTGTAAGTGAAGTTTTGTGCGTGGTGATAATGTGTGTGTGATATTAGTAAAGTGTGAGGTAAAACTAATGTGATAAATGTATGGGGGGAGGGAGGGTATAACTGAAATCGTGTGCGTGGTGATATGTGTATGTGATGTTGGAAAAGTATGTGGTGAAATTGTAGTGATGAATATTACTGTGGTGAGAACATGTGGGATGTGCAAAGGATAGTGATATACATCATAAGGTGGTACCCCCAATAAATATGTTACCGGAGAGACGAGGCATGTATAAATGTGGAAAGACCAATTGTAAGGTCTGCACATGCCTAAAAAAATCGAAAAATACTAATTTTTGTTCAACTAAAACTAAAAAAGAGTATACGATTAAGGAATTTATATCATGTTCAAGCACTTACATAGTATATTTAATTACATGTTCGTGCAAATTACAATATATAGGGCGGACTAAACGTAAACTAAAAACTAGAAATTAGGATCATCCGAATTAGAAAAAAAAAAATTCGTCCAAATTCGAATTTTACCAAAAATTTTGCCCGTGCACCAGTCTACTATCCTTTGCACATCCCACATGTTCTCACCACAGTAATATTCATCACTACAATTTCACCACATACTTTTCCAACATCACATACACATATCACCACGCACACGATTTCAGTTATACCCTCCCTCCCCCCCATACATTTATCACATTAATTTTACCTCACACTTTACTATCACACACACATTATCACCACGCACACAACTTCACTTACACTCCAGCTTTTCTTAAGTTCCAATTTTATTAATACCAATCACCTTTGCACCACACCAAATTCTTTTTAATATATATTAAAGGATATTTTATACCTTCATTTATATAAGGTCTTTCTAGATCGTCACATATAAGTGTTTCATTCATTGGTGCTACTTAAATATAAGATCAATAAAAACATACAAGTGTCATTTTTTATTCATTAAGTTTTTATTGTATTCCATGGTATTGTTGAAGTTGTTTTTTACAAGCTCACCATTCAATTTTGAATTTTGCTTAATGACCAATTAGTGAGCAGAATACTATATATATTACTCATTGTAAATCCGAGAGTTTTCCTGCCCCGTGAAGAAGCAGACTGTACGTCTGCGAAAACGTTCGGGCGTTTCACACCCATACCCAATTCGTTACAATCAGGTCCCTCCCACGCCCCCGTTGAGATCCACTACTCCGCCCCTGTCCTTCATCCTTAGTATCGGCAACTTGGATGCCGCAGCCGCCACGAGGTTTCGGGCGGGCATAGCAAACTATGAAGTGACTGCTCCAGTCTTTTTATCCACGCCGAACATACTGAAGTATAGACATGCTGGAGTAAAGAATTAACGCTTAAGATTTTGCTCCTCATTCGCCAAGCGAATCTTTTATCGGTACATGCAAGACGGAGTTCCTAAGGACATAGAGGCACATAGGAGTAACGGAGAACACAGCTTGGGGCTACGAGGACAAGGACCTATACTCAACGCATAAAACCCAAGAAGGGCTATTGTAAGTGCATTTCTTTTAATGTTTCATGAGATGTTTTATTAAAGACTACTACACTTAGATTCTTTTCATGTTCTTTGTGTTTGCGCTGTTTTTGAGGTTTTCTTGGACATATATAAATTCTATTTAATTTCAGAAATCTAAAGCTAATATAGCTTATTATAATTGATCCCAAATGGTTGGCCAGTCCACTTCAGATAATTGTAAGACCAATTAAATTTATTCAATATAGAAGAAAATATGTGAATCTGGACTTATACAGAATTTACATGAAGAAAATATATAGTTATCAATCCAAGTGTGTTTTCCTTGTATATCTCAGTTAGGTACCCAGATGTTATCAGGATTTCAAAGACGAAGCCAAGAGCACGAAATTATCTTCTCCTTAGCATTATATTAGGCAAATTTTACTTTATGAGTAATCTCCCCTATCCTCAATGATTGGACAGAGATCCATCTCATTATACCGTGACATCATCAGTCTGACCAGATTGAACCACCTCCTATCCCTAATTATACAAGGAAAGTGAGTAGCTCTGTCATGACACTCTCAAAACTATAGAGGGCACTCTTACTCTACATTGAAATTCACACCTAAAACCTCTGACTTCTCTTTGACCCTTACATCACATAAACATGTCACCTTTTCGGAGGGGAGTATTTCTCTGTTTAAAACTTTAAGATTCTCTCAAAAGATACTAATACTGCTTTGCACCGTGTCTGCAATTCTCTATTCATCACCATTACTGTCTCTCAAATATTTACTCCCAAAGAGGCCCATTGTTTTAACATGAGATCATTTACACACATCTTAAAACGGAATTTCAGTTAACTTTTGGTTTTTAAAATTAACCCTTTACTCTCCACCAGGACAAAGTCTCTGACAATACCAACCAAGCTTCCTTTATATCTCGAACACTGGAAATTTTAACAGAATTCCAAGAGGGGAATCTGATCCTGGGCGGGGACTTCATCCTTCCTCTCACCCCAAGACTTGACTGCTCTTCTGGGACTTCTTCTTATTCTCAATCCTCAATCTGCAGATTTGCCTGAGAACTCCATTTACTTTGCCTAGTTGACTCTTGGCACCTACTTCACCTTTCTGATAAAGATTACTTCTTCTACTCCCACCCACATAATCTCTACTCCCAAATCGACTATCTTTTTGTTGCACAAAGCATGCCAAAAATAATGCCAAAATTGGCAATATTACATGGTCGGACCACGCTCCAATATTTCTTTCCATTGCCCATACCTTGCACCATCCTCCATCGTGAAACTGGATGTTAGATGAATATCTTCTTACACAGGCTGATATATGATCATCTGTCGCAACTGTGATTGAGAATTATATCCGTGAAAAGAGCTCTGATGATGTTTCACCAGTTGCCATTTGGGAGGCCCACAAATGCATGATGAGTGGGGAATTGATTAAACAGGAAGTGAGGAGACGGAAACTTCTAGCAGCTAAAACTGAAGAGCTTCTACAGCAGTGTTTCTCAACTCCTGTTCTCAGGACCCACTAACAGGCCAGGACTTAGGGATTTCTCTGCTAGAGCACAGGTGTGGTGATCAGAGGCTCATTCATATTGATTAACTCACCTGTGTTCTAACAAGGAAATCATGTGATCAGAGGCTCATTCACATTGATTAACTCACCTGTGCTCTTACAAGGAAATCATGTGATCAGAGGCTCATTCACATTGATTAACTCCCCTGTGCTCTAACAAGGAAATCATGTGATCAGAGGCTCATTCACATTGATTAACTCACCTGTGCTCTAACAAGGAAATCATGTGATCAGAGGCTCATTCACATTGATTAACTCACCTGTGCTCTAACAAGGAAATCATGTGATCAGAGGCTCATTCACATTGATTAACTCACCTGTGCTCTAACAAGGAAATCATGTGATCAGAGGCTCATTCACATTGATTAACTCACCTGTGTTCTAACAAGGAAATCATGTGATCAGAGGCTGATTCACATTGATTAACTCACCTGTGCTCTAACAAGGAAATCATCAAATCCTGGCCTGTTAGTGGGTCCTGAGGACCGGAGTTGAGAAACACTGTTCTACAGGAACTACAAGTTTTAGAATCCCAGCATAAAGCCTCTCAAGCGGCCGCTTTATTATGTCGAACCAATTATGTTGAAGGTATACAAAGGGTTAAAACAAGAGAACCAATCAGGTTGGATATCTTCACATAAATAGATAAATGACAATATTAAATCATTTTGAGAACTTTACACTATATTAGATATCGACATGCTACTTCACAGTAAAGAATTGATTAAAATAATCAATCCCGCATATTTGTGCAAAAATATATATAATTTATTTAAGTAAAATATACTATTTATAAAATGTAACCAACAATGATATAAAGGAGTGATCATCAATTATAATAGAGATATAGTAACTCAAACCACAATTATCACCATTAGGATTACCAGCAATTAAAGGGTTAACCACACATAGGTATATTCAGAGGTATAAGATGACAATAATTGCACTCAGCAGCATAGAAAATGATATTTGATCCTTACAAATAATAGCAGCAGTGTATATGAATATATTCTGCACCAGAAACTGTCAGGTGAGTCAACTTTAATATGAAGCCAGGTCCTCTGACAATTTTCCTTGTACCACATGCAATAGTCAAATTTAGAGACTAACTAGAATAGAATCCCAGATAATGATCATTATAATTTAATTATCTACCAATTACAAATATTGCATAACTTCTGAATAAAACATATAAATTGCATTTAATATAATCAATGACAGATTATACCAGAAAATATTTAGAATCAATTCAATAATATATGTCTAGACAGTTTATTAAACTTCGTGCAACATATATCACAAATATGACTATAGCAATATTATGTAAAACCTATAGGGCACTTCAAGGGTTAATCCACTTATTAAGATAGGGTGCCCCACTCAAGATAGCAGCTTCTTTTGTCTAGTGAAAGTTTAAAACAAACTTTCACTTTACAAAAGTTAGGCCTAGTACACACAAAGAAATCCAAAGAAACACCACAAATAGACAAATAACGGTTAAAGGGTTAATAAATTAATTCAAAGAATTCCCTAGATCAGTATTAGCTATTCCAACCTTTCCAGAAACACAATATTCTAGAAATAACATAATTTATATTAACTAAAATATAAACCAAGCTATTTAACTATATTACACTTATCTGGCAAAACATAACAATTTACCAATAGATGAATGAATTCTACTTAATTTCAGACTTTCTAGAGCTAATATAACTTATTATAATTGATCCCAAATGGTTGGCCAGTCCAATTAAGACAAATTATAAGAAAAATTAAGTTTCTTCAAATATAGAAGAAATGTGTATATGATTCTGAACTTTTGCAGAATTTAAATAAGGAAAGATATAAAGTGACCAGTCATATAAGTGTGGATTTCTTAGGATTTCTTTATCAGCTAGTCCAGAATATTTCAAGAAAACATAACAGGAATTGAAGACCCAGTTACCAAGAGGAAAAGAACATAGTATCTTATATGGTAAAATCAGTCTTATCAGCACTCTCCGCCCATTCCCTCTAATTGGACAGAGATCCATCTCATTATACAGTGATATCACCAGTATTACCTAATCGGATGCTCCTGATCTCTAATTTAACTAGGAATGTGAGTAACCCCTAGTAATGATGCTATATAAACTGTAGATGGCACCCTTACTCCACATTAAAATGTTACATATAATCAATTTTATGTCATCAATAATGTATGTAAGAGGTCATTAAATGTCATATAAATATGCCATCCTCTTAGACGTTCTAATAGAGGAGTATCACTCTGTTTTATACTTTGAGATTTTCTCTATAAGATAATAATACTGCTTGAGACTGCGGTTGTCTGCATCTAATCGTATATCTCTATAACTGACATTCAGTTATTTTCACCCCCTACCTTGAATCAAAGGGCCATTGTTTTAACATGAGATCATTTACACACATCTTAAAACAGAATTTCAGAGAATTTGGTTTAAAAGAAAAATTAACCATTTCCTCCCCACCATGGCAATGTCTCTGACAATCACCTAAACTTACGGATCTTAGATCTTAACTGATATCTTTACTTAATCTAAAAATTGAAAGCTTGTTTTTCTTACTTAAGCAAACAAATTTTGAGCACAGTAATAAGCCTGGTAAATTGTTAGCTAAACAACTGAAACTGAGATATAATCGGAATTATACTTAATCAATCAGTTATAAAAATAGTGGGGTTCTGCACGAAACTGCAGACATTGCTAAAGTTTTCCTTACATACTACCATTCCCTATAAAATATCAGCACGGACCAGTTACCAACCACAGAACAATTAGTGAAAATATGTACCTACCTTAGAGGTGCAAATCTTCCTCAAATAGATGAGGCCACATACTCTTCTCTTGAATTACAGATTACTGAAAAAAAGGTAACAGAAGCTATCAAGTCTTTACCCCTTGGAAAGAGCCCAGGCCCTGATGGCTTTTCCCAAATATACTACCAGATTTATGCAGATTAATTGACTCCACTATTAACTAAATCCTTTTCTTCTCTGCCAGATGATGTATCTCTTTTACCCCTGGTTTCAGAAGCTTATATGACTGTCCTCCCCAAACAAGGCAAAGATGCGATGAATTGCGCTAGTTATTGACCCATTTCATTACTAAACTCGATATAAAAATTTATGCAAAAATCATTGCCCAGAGAATTAAATTACTCCTCCCCCCACTGATTCATTTCGACCAAGCTGGCTTTATCCATGGTAGGGAAACACCAGAAAACTGCTTAACATCTTATACCATATAGATTCTCACAAAATTCTGTCTTTCTTACAATCTATGCTGAAAAAGTCTTTGACCATGTAGTCTGAAATTTTATGATACAAACCCTTAAACCGTAAGGTCTAGGTCCAAACTTTTTATGTTATATTCAGGCTCTTTACACCAACTGAAACTCTAGAATTTTAAATAAATGGTCAACTATCTGATACATTTCAAATTACAAACGGAACAATACAGGGTGCCAGCTATCACCCCTACTATTTATGTTAGTTAAGGAGGCCTTTGCCCAACATATCAGACAAAATCCATCCATTCCCGGTTTCACACTCTCCTCAACCACGTGCAAACTATGTTTGCAGATGATATTCTTCTGTTGACTCAAGACCCAACACTAGCTATCCTGGCCTTCTTAGCAGAATTAGATCTCTTTTCTTCTGTTTCATATTTCAAGGTTAATACCACTAAGTCAGAAGCTCTTTTGGTTCGAGTCCCTGAAGCTGATCGTAATTTTTTATCTAATTCCTTTCCATTCAAATGTTCTACCCATTCCATGTCATACCTTGGGGTTAAAAGTTCAGCAACGCCAGAAAGTTCTTTTGATCTTAATTACCCCTATCTTCTAAATGCAATTAAGGGAGACATATAAGTGGAAACCTATCTATCGCTTACTCTTTTAAGATGAATGTTCTACCACATTTTCTATTCTTATTTCACACTCACTATTGCCATACCCAATTACTTTCTCACCTGGGCCTCTACTATCTTATCTAAATTTCTATGGGGGAATTAGAAACCAAGAGTAAATTCACATACCCTCTACAGGCAAAAATCGCAGGGAGGCATTGGTTTTCCGAATCTCAAGAAATACTACCAAGCCGCCTTGTTCACGTCAATCCTTGATTGGAAACACCATAAAAACACTAAACTTTGGGTAGGAATTGAAAGACCACAACTACACAGAAATGACCCCCTACATATAGCCCTGCTACCTCCTCTGGAAAAAAACAAAATTAACCTGCTTCTACCCACTTATCCGGAATGTCCTACATCTATGGAAAGTGATTAACAAATCTCGTGATTTGATTACTATACGCTCTAAAGCCTCTCCAGTATTTTCAACCCTTGAATCATACCATACCCTTCCAGCAACTCAATTCCTCAACTGGAACGATAAAATCAGATACGATAGTAGCCGACTTTATTGTCTCTAAAGGTATTCTTCCCTTTGAAACACCTAAACATAAATATGACCCTTCTCAAGAAATCTGGAGATACCTTCGTATAAAACCCCTCATCTCTCAATCAGTGCACTAATCCAATCTAAAAGGTTACGCAGTCTATGTGGATAGGACATACAGCATCATTAAAAGATTTTCTGCCCCAATGGTGGATATAAAACATACAAATAAAAATAAATAAATAAAAAATAAATAATAAATAAAATGAAAAGTGGGAAACAATGATCACAATAACAGCACCAGGTGTACAGTAAAAATAAAAAACTGTGCTAACAAATCTGGACCCACATGCAGCTACGTGAGTATAAATATCAAGGTCAAAATAGGAACAAGTACTCAAGTCCCATAGGAAACTTGTCCGAATTCAAATCCTCTTCCAAGGAAAAAACAGTAGAGTTCTTAATACGGCTCAAGTCCCGGAGTATATCAAGGAAAAAGGGGAGAAGGGACAAATCATAAAGCAGTAGTCTCCTCCACCAAAGTCTCCCGCACTCGTGTATCCTACTTACAAAATAGTAGAAATAGCGGGCATATCGGACTCCTCTACCACCTCTTCAACTCCTTATATTCGGAATCCATATACTTAATGATTAATGACGCTCTTGTCTCCAAAAAACGCCGTGGACCATCCAATGATCAAAAAAAGCTTTATTCTAAAACATACATTGAAATCTTCATCAACACTTATACCATGGATCACAACCCACACATCCCGTAGTACCTCACCGATGAGACAAATGGAGACCCGCTCCTTCTGGATCACTCGTCGAGATACAGCGTCTGTCGTCACTGCCGGTATCGGTGGTTCCGGTTCTGGACAGTTTGAATGGGTAGTCGATCCACTCTCTGATTAGCTCTGCCCAACGCTTTTCGTAATAGTTACTTCATCAGGGGTGAATCAGAGATTGGATGGTCCCTCATATATATACATTCCTAAAATCATAACTTTAATCAATCTCCAATAAAACAATTTAAATCTATCGCTACATTCAAACCTTTAGGTTGGAGGCATTGCAACTTAAAAATCCATTCTGTCTCTTTTTTAGAGACCTTTTGAACAATATTACCCCCCCTCCAATTCTTTGTTACCACCTCAATTGCAGTAAATGTTAAAAAATTAGGATTACATTCATTAAACTGTTTAAAATGTTCAGATACACTGTGTGACTTTGACTGGGTTCGTATATTCCACATATGTTCATTAATTCTCACATGTAGAGGTCTAGTGGTGCGTCCCACATATTGGAGTTCACACGGACACTCTAGTAGGTACACCACATTTATACTCTTACATGTGATAAATCCCTGTACATCATATTGCTTCTTAGTCACATTAGATGAAAAATGATCAACTTTTCTACCTTTATAACTACTAGTCTTACATGCCTTGCATTTACCGCATCTAAAAAAACCTTTTACATCCTGCTTAAAATATCCTACTGGAGGTTTTTTATTTAAAAAACTGTGTACTAATTTATCCTTGATTGTGGGAGCTCTTCTAAATACAACCTGTGGTTTCTCCGAAAGGAGTTTTCTCATATCATCATCTTTGAGCAAAATGGGCCAGTATTTCTTAATAATTTTCTTGACTAAATAATGGTCTTCACTATAGCCCGTAACAAGGGCAATTTTATCTCTATCTATTTTCGGACATTTTGTATTTCTCTTTTCTGAATTAATCAAAGAGTTACGTTCCATGGCCATAACTGTACCTATATCCTCTTGCAAACGAGCTTTTGGATATTTCTTAATTAAAAAGTCTTTCTTAATGTCCTCAACTTGAGCCAGGAAGGTATCCTGACTAGAACAGTTCCTACGGGCTCTAATAAATTGACTCTTTGGTACGATTAATAGCCAAGGGCGATAATGGCAGCTGTCTAAAGGAATATAAGTATTGCAATCTGTCCCTTTTTTATACATCTTTGTTTGCAGCTTACCATTCTCAACATAAATACAAAGATCTAGAAAGTTCACTTGTTCACGGCTGACTTCACTAATAAATTTTAAATTATAAGGATTAATATTCAACTCATTAACGAATTCTTCTAGAGACATACTATCTCCTTCCCATATAAATATACAATCGTCAATGTATCTTTTCCACAATTTAAGATTCTTATTAGTATCTAGTCGAGGTTGAATTAATTCCTCCTCCCACAACCCCATCAATAAATTTGCATAACTGGGTGCAAAGCGCGTACCCATTGCTGTCCCAAGTATCTGCAAATAAAAATGGTCCTCCACCCAAAAATAGTTATTATTTAAAATAAAATCAATACCCTCTATTAAGAATTAATCATATTTTTTGGAAGTCTGTCTTCCTTTTCCAAAAAATGCCTTACTGCTCTTATGCCATCCTTATGGGCAATAACACTATACAGTGAGCTGACATCACAAGTTACAAGTAATCCATGATCTTTCCATTCATATTCAGAAATACAACGTATAACATCTCCTGAATCCTTCAAATAGGAAGGAAGAGATTGAACACTGGATTGTAGGAATAAATCTATATACTCCAACAATCTACACGTAATGGAGTTCACCCCCGAAACAATAGGTCTGCCGGGGGGGTTCTCCAGAGACTTATGTATCTTGGGGAGTATATAGAAAACTGGTATAATCGGATGGGATATATTTAAATAATTAAACTCATTCTCGTCTAAGATCCCCTTTATTTTTGCACCATTAAGTAATACAACCAATTTATCCTTTATCTTAACTGTAGGATCTTTTCTTAATTTTTTATAAGTATTCTCATCATTGAGGAGTCTCATCACTTCCTTATTATATTTATCTTTATCCATCACTACTACCCCTCCTCCCTTATCCGCTGGTTTAATAACTAGATTGTCATTATCTTGTAACTCTCTAAGACTCTCTTCTTCAACTCTAGTTAAATTATTATGCTTGTTTTTATTTATCTTCACTTTTACTATATCATCCAACACGGCCTTTTTGAAAGTGTCCATAAATACGCTGTTAATTGATATTGGGTTAAAGGTGGACTTACATTTGAGACCCGAATGTGGAAAATCCACTGTAGATTTAAGCTCCGGTTCAACTCTTTCAAGTTTCTTAAAAATATTTTCTAAATCAATATCCTCCTCTATTATAATAGAGGAGGATATTGATTTAGAAAATATTTTTAAGAAACTTGAAACTCTAATGGTGAAGGAACTAAAAGTTTGGTGGGACATGGTCACTTTAGAAAAGTATTTACAACTTAATATGATACCGAGAGGGTTGAGGATTTTTAAAAAACCTACATTTGAGAATAGTAATGACTTTGAGGCGAATTGGAATCGGATTTTGGATAGGTGTTCACTAAGTCTAATGGAATTAATAGTGGATCATCATAAAAGCAAATTGGATGATTATAATCAGGAAATAGTAGATTTGAATAATAAAATTGAGCCATTTTCATGTTTAGAAGAGTATAGGGAACTGTCTGAAAATACAGGGAGTGTTTTGAAAAAAACGGAGGAGGAGATAATTTTACGAAAGAAAAAGAAACTCCAAAGAGATAGAAATGATTATAAGAACAACAAACAAAGGGAGTGGAGAAAGGAAGAGAATGGGAAAATGAAACACTCAGCCACCATTACTAATAAAAGTTATGAAAATGTATATGAAACTTCAGTGAATTTTAGGGATGAAAAAGAAGAACTTCGTCATGAGAGACAACCTGTAGATAGGTCAAATAAAGACCAATTGTATACAACACATGGAGTAACACAAAGAAGTGCAAAAAAACAATCTTTGAAGTATAATAAATTTAGTAATGGGAGGGAGAATAATAGGAAGGATAAGTCGTCCTATGGATTTAAATTCTATAAGAATGACCCTGATTATAAACGGAGAAATGGATATGGGAGGCATAGAAGCAATTCTGAATGTTTTCAATGCGATAATAACCGTTTCTCCATGCTGAATGATACTACACTAAAAGAAAAACTTAATACAGAACAGGTTTTTCAGGACGATTACAGGAGATTCCATCGGAGAAAAGAATGCAGTCACAATCAAGATCAGTGGCAACAGAGACCAATGAGATTAGGATATTACGATCAACGAGGAGGGGAGTACGAGGGGGTAGGGAGGTACAACAGAAGAAGATGAAAAGATTGGAGAAACCAATTATTTACAATATCAGTCAGAATAAATTATCGGCAGAACAAGAAAAAGTTTTACAGAAAAGTTTGAAATATGCACCGTCTAAAAGACTCAATAAGTTTGAAACCTTCATAGATGTTCACAAATTTATGAGAAATTTGTCCCTTAAAAAATATTTTATGAATAGAATTGAACCGGAGCTTAAATCTACAGTGGATTTTCCACATTCGGGTCTCAAATGTAAGTCCACCTTTAACCCAATATCAATTAACAGCGTATTTATGGACACTTTCAAAAAGGCAGTGTTGGATGATATAGCAAAAGTGAAGATAAATAAAAACAAGCATAATAATTTAACTAGAGTTGAAGAAGAGAGTCTTAGAGAGTTACAAGATAATGACAATCTAGTTATTAAACCAGCGGATAAGGGAGGAGGGGTAGTAGTGATGGATAAAGATAAATATAATAAGGAAGTGATGAGACTCCTCAATGATGAGAATACTTATAAAAAATTAAGAAAAGATCCTACAGTTAATAATATAAAGGATAAATTGGTTGTATTACTTAATGGTGCAAAAATAAAGGGGATCTTAGACGAGAATGAGTTTAATTATTTAAATATATCCCATCCGATTATACCAGTTTTCTATATACTCCCCAAGATACATAAGTCTCTGGAGAACCCCCCCGGCAGACCTATTGTTTCGGGGGTGAACTCCATTACGTGTAGATTGTCGGAGTATATAAATTTATTCCTACAATCCAGTGTTCAATCTCTTCCTTCCTATTTGAAGGATTCAGGAGATGTTATACTTTGTATTTCTGAATATGAATGGAAAGATCATGGATTCCTTGTAACTTGTGATGTCAGCTCACTGTATAGTGTTATTGCCCATAAGGATGGCATAAGAGCAGTAAGGCATTTTTTGGAAAAGGAAGACAGACTTCCAAAAAATATGATTAATTTCTTAATAGAGGGTATTGATTTTATTTTAAATAATAACTATTTTTGGGTGGAGGACCATTTTTATTTGCAGATACTTGGGACAGCAATGGGTACGCGCTTTGCACCCAGTTATGCAAATTTATTGATGGGGTTGTGGGAGGAGGAATTAATTCAACCTCGACTAGATACTAATAAGAATCTTAAATTGTGGAAAAGATACATTGACGATTGTATATTTATATGGGAAGGAGATAGTATGTCTCTAGAAGAATTCGTTAATGAGTTGAATATTAATCCTTATAATTTAAAATTTATTAGTGAAGTCAGCCGTGAACAAGTGAACTTTCTAGATCTTTGTATTTATGTTGAGAATGGTAAGCTGCAAACAAAGATGTATAAAAAAGGGACAGATTGCAATACTTATATTCCTTTAGACAGCTGCCATTATCGCCCTTGGCTATTAAACGTACCAAAGAGTCAATTTATTAGAGCCCGTAGGAACTGTTCTAGTCAGGATACCTTCCTGGCTCAAGTTGAGGACATTAAGAAAGACTTTTTAATTAAGAAATATCCAATAGCTCGTTTGTAAAAGGATATAGGTACAGTTATGGCCATGGAACGTAACTCTTTGATTAATTCAGAAAAGAGAAATACAAAATGTCCGAAAATAGATAGAGATAAAATTGCCCTTGTTACGGGCTATAGTGAAGACCATTATTTAGTCAAGAAAATTATTAAGAAATACTGGCCCATTTTGCTCAAAGATGATGATATGAGAAAACTCCTTTCGGAGAAACCACAGGTTGTATTTAGAAGAGCTCCCACAATCAAGGATAAATTAGTACACAGTTTTTTAAATAAAAAACCTCCAGTAGAATATTTTAAGCAGGATGTAAAAGGTTTTTTTAGATGCGGTAAATGCAAGGCATGTAAGACTAGTAGTTATAAAGGTAGAAAAGTTGATCATTTTTCATCTAATGTGACTAAGAAGCAATATGATGTACAGGGATTTATCACATGTAAGAGTATAAATGTGGTGTACCTACTAGAGTGTCCGTGTGGACTCCAATATGTGGGACGCACCACTAGACCTCTACATGTGAGAATTAATGAACATATGTGGAATATACGAACCCAGTCAAAGTCACACAGTGTATCTGAACATTTTAAACAGTTTCATGAATGTAATCCTAATTTTTTAACATTTACTGCAATTGAGGTGGTAACAAAGAATTGGAGGGGGGGTAATATTGTTCAAAAGGTCTCTAAAAAAGAGACAGAATGGATTTTTAAGTTGCAATGCCTCCAACCTAAAGGTTTGAATGTAGCGATAGATTTAAATTGTTTTATTGGAGATTGATTAAAGTTATGATTTTAGGAATGTATATATATGAGGGACCATCCAATCTCTGATTCACCCCTGATGAAGTAACTATTACGAAAAGTGTTGTGCAGAGCTAATCAGAGAGTGGATCGACTACCCATTCAAACTGTCCAGAACCGGAACCACCGATACCGGCAGTGACGACAGATGCTGTATCTCGACGAGTGATCCAGAAGGAGCGGGTCTCCATTTGTCTCATCGGTGAGGTACTACGGGATGTGTGGGTTGTGATCCATGGTATAAGTGTTGATGAAGATTTCAATGTATGTTTTAGAATAAAGCTTTTTTTGATCATTGGATGGTCCACTGCGTTTTTTGGAGACAAGAGCGTCATTAATCATTAAGTATATGGATTCCGAATATAAGGAGTTGAAGAGGTGGTAGAGGAGTCCGATATGCCCGCTATTTCTACTATTTTGTAAGTAGGATACACGAGTGCGGGAGACTTTGGTGGAGGAGACTACTGCTTTATGATTTGTCCCTTCTCCCCTTTTTCCTTGATATACTCCGGGACTTGAGCCGTATTAAGAACTCTCCTGTTTTTTCCTTGGAAGAGGATATGAATTCGGACAAGTTTCCTATGGGACTTGAGTACTTCTTCCTATTTTGACCTTGATATTTATACTCACGTAGCTGCATGTGGGTCCAGGTTTGTTAGCACAATTTTATATTTTTACTGTACACCTGGTGCTGTTACTGTGATCATTGTTTCCCACTTTTCATTTTATTTATTATTTATTTTTTATTTATTTATTTTTATTTGTATGTTTTATATCCACCATTGGGGCAGAAAATCTTTTAATGATGCTGTATGCCCTATCCACATAGATTGCGTAACCTTTTAGATTGGATTAGTGCGCAGATTTTTTTGTGTTTATCTTGTTCTATAGGTTGTGTTCTATAGATTTCTGCTGCAATATCCATTCTTTTTTGGTTATCCATATATAGTATCATCTGTCTCCTGTAGGAGAGCGCTCAACTGTTTATTAATATCTCTCAATCAGTCCCAGGGCGGTCATCACTCCTAATTCTTATACTGAAAATCTTCTGTTACAATGTCAAACTGGACTTTGTGGCTTTCTGGGCAAGTTATATACTGTTTTGAATGACTCAGTCCATCAGCAAAAACCTAAATTCGCAATTGCATGGGAGAAAGAATTAGGACAAACTATAACTCTCTCTGATTGGGCCAAAATTTGGAATAATACAAGGTCTTTTTCGATCTCAGCCCAAAGTGTGGAAATGAATTATACATTTTTATGGCGTTGGTACTACACCCCAGTTCAATTACATACTATCAACCACTCCTCTTCACAGTTGTGCTGGCGTTATCATTCCATCCAGGTTCTATTCTACATATTTGGTGTTAGTGCCCCCTAATTACACAATTTTGGACCTCCTGCTTAAACCTTTTCAAAATTAGATTGACTAGAGACCAATGGACTGTCCTCCTTTTTTGAGATGTATCACAAGCCAGCTTTTCTTATTTTCAATGTTAAATGCAGCCAAACATTAAATTGGAAATCACCTTCTCCCCTTTCTTTAGACATGTCGGCCTCCAAGGTCACAGACCAAATACTTTTTATGCATCTAGACTGGATCAAAAGAGGTAAAGATACAGAAGAGTTGTTGATTCAGATTAATAATTGGTTTATTTTGTGCCAAACTATAACTGAAATTGTTTAAAATTATTTGTTTTCCTTGTGAGCCTCTCTCTCTCTCTCACCCTCTTCTCCTCTTCTCTAACCCTTTCTTCCTTTTCTTCTTCTCTCTTTTCCTCTTCCCTTCCCTTTACTCTCCTCATCTTTTCTTCTGTTCCTTCCTGTCCCTTTACCCCTTCAATTTCTCCTCCCTTCTTTCTCTCCCTCTTTTCACACCTCCTTTTCTTTTTCCTCCTTTTATTATATCTATATGAAAAGGACTGGATAGTCTTTCGTTCAGAGAACTAAATCCCCATGTACGCAACAAAGCTGTATTATTAATATGTTGCTGTTCAAAATGCTGTTATTATGGTTATTTTATATACTTATATGCCTGATGGAATGTGTTACTTGAATTTATTCTTGTAAATATCCAATGTCAATGCTATCCAATCCTTCAATAAGCATGCATTTAAAAAAAAAAAAATTACATCCTGCGGACAACACATCCAGAACTGATTAACACAATATGTTGTACACATTCTTTAAATACGTTAATGGCAAAAAATTAAAGTCTGATAATGTTGGGTCCTTGTTATCTGAAACGCGTGAGATGATCAGTGGGGACAGAGAGAAGGCAGATAGTTTAAATAATTTATTTTCGTCTGTTTTTACCAGGGAAGACCCAATGGACAAGAATCTGCAAACTACTTTTACAGAACAGTCACAGCAAGCACGGGACTGGCTAACAGAAGAAAAAGTGATAAAACAATTGAATGGTGTTAAGGTAGACAAATCCCCGGGGCCGGATGGTATACACCCACAGGTACTTAAAGAGCTAAACCGACCCTGGCCAGACCATTATTTTTGATTTTCAGGGATTCTTTTATTTCAGGTATGGTGCCCACGGATTGGCGTAAAGCAGTTGTGGTGCCCATATTTAAAAAGGGATCAAAATCACACCCAGGAAATTACAGACATGTAAGCTTGACATCTGTGGTAGGAAAGCTGTTTGAAGGATTGCTAAGGGAATATATTTATGAATTCATCTTGAAAAGGAATATAATTAGCAGGAGCCAACATGGCTTTGTGAAAGACAGGTCTTGTCAAACTAACTTGATTGCATTTTATGAAGACGTGAGTAAAAATATAGATGTGGGAGCGGCAGTTGATGTGATCTATTTAGACTTTGCCAAGGCATTTGATACGGTTCCACACAAGAGGTTACTTTACAGATTGAATGCAATAGGCTTAGAGGAAATTGTTTGTGTGTGGATTGGAAATTGGCTGAAAGATAGAATGCAAAGATTGGTATTAAATGGCAAGTTCTCCAATTGGATAAACGTGATAAGTGGAATACCTCAGTGATCTGTCCTGGGTCCTTTTCTTTTTGTTTATTAATGACCTCCCAGAGGGCATAGGGAGCCAGGTATCAGTGTGTGCAGATGACAGAAAATTAAGTAAGTAATAAAATCTGAACTGGACGTGTCTTCATTACAAGAGGATTTGGACAAATTGATTAACTGGGCTTGCAAATGGCAAACAAGATTCAATATAGACAAGTGTAAAGTTATGCATTTTGGGTATAATAATAAAAATGCAACATATAGTTTAAATGATGTTTCTCTGGAGAAATCTACTAATGAAAAGGATTTGGGAGTAATGGTAGACAATAGACTTAGCAGTAGCATGCAATGCCAGCTGGCAGTTGCAAAGGCCAATAAGATATTGGCATGTATTAAAAGGGGTATTGACTCAAGGGAGGAAGATATTATTATGCCTCTTCACAGGTCCGTGGTAAGACCCCACCTAGAATATGCTGTTCAATTCTGGGCATTCTTTCTGAGAAAGGACATTATGGAACTAGAGAAAGTGCAGAGGAGGGCTAAAAAACTAGTAAGGGGAATGGAAGTTCTAGTTATGAAGAAAGGCTAGAAAAGTTAAACTTGTACACACTAGAGAAACGGCATCTTAGAGGAGATATGATAATACTATATAAATATGTTCAGGGCCCATACAAAGGGCTCTCCAAAGACCTGTTCATTAACAGAACAGTACAAAGTACAAGGGGCCACCTGCTTAGACTTGAGGAAAGGAGCAGCGGAAGGGTTTCTTTATGGTAAGGACAATAAAGGTATGGAATTCACTGCCTAAGGAGGTGGCGCTATCGAATACATTAGATGCCTTTAAAAAGGGCCCAGATACTTTTTTTAAAAGAGCAGAACAAAGAGGGCTGTGTATGTTAGTATTGTGATTAATATTTAGTTAGTGCTTGTTGATCCAAGGAGAAATCTGATTGCCATTTGGAATCAAGAAGGAATTTTCCCCCCCGTTCAAGGCAGAATTTGAAATTGTTGTATTGAAGGGTTTTTTTGCCTTCTTTTGGATCAACGATGGTAAACAGGAATAGGAAAAGGGTTGAACTGGATGGACGCAAGTCTTTTTTCAACGTAAATTACTATATTACTGTGTTACTAAGGATTTCTTAATTATATAGTTTAATCCTCTGACTTTCCATAAGATAAATGTAAATTTTCTTCTAGACATAACCCAATAGTCCAGGTAAAATAAAGAGTCCATCCCCAGGTGGTCAAGAGTGTCCATCCACCCACCCTAAACCCATAATAAACCCAGCATATCACAACGCTGTCTTCCCCCATCTCCCCAACATAAGCAAGAATACAGTATAAGAAATGTGAATAAGCAAGAATAAGAAATGTGCATAAGCAAGAATACTAGTATAAGAAATGTGCATATGCAAGAATAAGAAATGTGCATAAGCAAGAATACAGTATAAGAAATGGTAAATGAGATATATGACCATTGAAGGTCATGAAGAAATGCATCAACAAAATTTGTCACACTCAACGCAGCCTCAAATAGAAGGATTGTGATCATAATTGATCCATAAACTCCATGACTCCAAATATGTGTCTAACAATCCATGTGTAACAGCGTGACAACGCTCCATTGAGAGAACCCGATCGACCCTAGTCTGCCACGTGGAAACTGAAGGGGTCATAGCTGTCTTCCAGTAAGATGGAATTATCGCCTTGGCAACGTTGAAAAGTATTTTAACGCAACTCCAAGTGGAGATGATAATAGTGGAAGATCCGGTGATCTGTATAGGAAGAGGCAAAGCAGTGGATCTAAAGGCAAGTATATGTTGTATATATATCCTTGATCTGACAAATAATCTGGGACCAATATGTCTGAATGAATGGGCAAAACCACCAAATATGAGCTATTTCACCGACAGCTCCCTGACAGCGCCAACACATAGGGGATCTGTGTATCAAAAATCTAGCAATTTTAGAAGGGGTCATGTACCACCAGGTGATTAATTTAAAATTCAACAGGACAGTATGAGAATCTCTAGATGAGTGGAGTAAATTATAAATGAGTAAGTGCCATACAGAAGTTTTCAAAGAAACTGAAAGTTTGGTTTCCCATTGCCTGAGAAAGTAATATTTAATAGGGGATTCATATTTTCTTTAATATGTAAATATACTATACTGGTATTGAAGGCCCATGTACACGGGCCAAATAGGCAGCCAGTGGCGACGGCTGCTGCCCCGGAGCCTGGGGTGCTGGGCTGTTCAGAGAGCACCACTCTGGATCAGCAATGACTTGAAGCCGGCGCCCTCTACTGTGCATGACTGCATCGTTCAGTACTGCGCATGTGCTGTTACGCACACAGGGAGCGACGCAGTCTAGCACTTTATGTTATTAGATAAGTTCAAATTTATGTTTGGTGATCAGTCCTGGTTACTTTAAGCTGTGTTTTTTGGCCAATACATCTAGAACTGTTTCACCAACATGTCCTTTTGAGAATATACCCTTTTGTCTAAGTGGGCTCTATTTTTGTAGATGTTGTATACACTGTGTGTTTTCCTTTAATTGCGGCTTTGTGGGTTTTGCATTCCTTATGTGACATACAGTTACACACACAGCTGTTTATAAGTGGAATATTCATTCGCACTGAGGATTGTGTTATAATTATTTAAAATTTGTTTTTTATTTATAGCCGGATTCCCTCTTTTTTATCCACGTGTGTTCTCTATTGTTGCAATTTTGCAGACTGCGCTGGTTGGGAAATCACTATGGTGTGTTTGACAAGACAGTACTATCTGTCTATATAATGAGTTTCCTTTGGGTTCCGTTATATGTTGTAGAGAGACCCTGCTATATTGTATCTATTCTGTGAGATTGCAGTGTTGTAATTAAGAGAACACACAAGGATTTTTTTTGTATTTAGTGGGTATATATATTTATTAATTTGTGTCATTACTTTAAATTGGAGATATTGGATTCATATTTAATGTGATGGTGTTGTGGTTATGATTTTATGTTGCATCTATATCACCATCTCAATATTATTATAGCAAAATTGTATCTATTATATGTATATTATATATAATTTTTTTCTGGTCTCCACACTACTTAATATTATTTTAGGGCACAGGAATATTTCGTTTGTAACATATTGCATTCTGTAAATAGGATTATAACCAGTTTCGAGAATGATTACCCAGTCCTGAACTTTGGAATTTACTTATCAGAATACTATGGTCTATAGTGTTAAAGACCTTTGCAAAATCTAGAAAAACAGTTCTGGATAGTTCATCATTTTCCATGCCAATCTGGATATTATTGGTTACATTTAGGTGGGCAGTGACTGTTCAGTGATTTGATCGAAAGCCTGACTGAAGAGGGGTGAAAAAACTCATCAACGGGTAATATTTATATAGTTGCACGTGTATGCTTTTCTCTAGAATTTAAGCCAATGTGGGGAGTAGTGATATTGGTTTGTAATTTGATACTGCATTTTTTCCCACAATTTTTGTGGCTAACCACTACTCTAACCAATTTCCAGCCTTTGGTCATATAGTCAGATGACAGGGAGGAATTAATTAGGGATACAATAGGATGGGCAATGACTGAGGCACTAAGCTTTAATAGCATTGCAGGTAGTTGTTCAGGGCCAGCTTACGATTCCATTTGAGGGTTACTCTTGCTGCATTAGTCATACATATGGTCTGAATGGTATTGTGAACATAGGGAATTATTAATTCAAACTTATAGCTGAGGGAATGATAAACAATTGATTGCGATCCGACTGTCCCCATTATGAGGCAATGGGACCTTGAGGTGAACTAGGTATCAGAGTAATAACAGGCTGACAAGGAATGAGTCAACTGCACACCTGGGATATTATTATTACAGTGCAGTTAAAGTTTATCTGAATATTACTGCATAGGATTATAATTTAACAATTCCCCACATTTCCATTACACTTCATACCACTGAGCATTAGTATAAATTCCCAACATCTTACATTAATGGGATAGTAATACTTAAAATGTAAAAAATGTTCCAGGGTTTATCCCTCTGAGTAAAACAAGGGTACTCCCACTGCTGGGAGATATTTTATTTAAAAATTATAACAGCTCAAACTTGAATATTTTAGGTGCAATATCATGGTGGCCTGAAAATTTCCAGTGGCGCTGTTCTTTTTCTGTGTAACTGACCCCGTATCTTGTCAAATTTAGCTGGGGTCCCTCTGTGCATACATATATATATGTCTGTAGTGAAGTGCGTTTTCATTAACTAGTTGAATCCAGTGTGTATGACTTGGGTGGGAAGTAGACATCCATGCCAGTGCCATCACTTGCCTCCCCATCATCAGTAGCTCATAAAACATATTGATAACATGTTTAGGGTAATTGCCCTCTGGAAGAATAGAAAACATTCATAATTTTGGAGAGAAAGTCATAGGGGACTTTAGTAACCCTGAAATAGTGTGACTAAACTGTTTAAAATAATGCCCCCCGGGCATTCCCAAATAAGGTGTAATACTTGCAACACATCTCAAACAAACTAGTCACTCGATGTCCCCATTTTCCCCATTTTCTGCAACCTCGTAGGTTTCTAATATACCCTATGCAGAATCTTAAGTTGAATCAGCTTGTGCTTAGAATGCATTGTCACTGCCCGGTAGCCTGCCCCTGCCTCAGCCCACTCTCAATACTAAATCTCACCCAGGTTCTGCCCTCAATGCACCTGGTGACTGTCAAGTTTAATAATTGTTTCTGATCCAGTCTGTTTCCAGTTATAAAGGAAATATACTAATTTTGTTGCTTTTTTAATGGTGATAGTAGATTGCAGTGTGAATGTGGTAAGTCGCAGCCCTTCTCCTCCTCATTTGTATGTAAAGCATGATGTAGACATGAATACGAGTAGAAGAGAGTCTTCAGACTTGCAAAATCTATATGTAATTGATCAATGGTTTTCAGCAGTCCCTATTCATATAGTTGACCAAATCTTGTGATACCATATCTGCACCACATGTGCCCAGAATCAAGTTGACATAGATGATCTCTGCCAAATGGTTCCCATAAAGGAGTATATGGGTCCATGATATTGTAGTTTACAGTGATTGTATAGTTGGCCATGCTTTGTTTGTAGTTCTGGATGGGGTGGTTGGTACTGTACTAATATTAGGTCCTTCACACAGTAAGTTTTTCAGTTCATGTTGTCAGTGTGTCAGTTCCTTCTCCACTTGAACAAATGTGTGTGATGTGTCAGTGTTAGTGTCTGCTAAGGCACAGTGTCCCTGTGTCACCAAGTAACATGTGTACAAATCTGACAAGTACAGCTTGCCCTCATCTACTAGTCTCTTGAGAGTACTCAGTTTAATTCTGGACTTTTTTCTCCCAGATAAACTTGATGTTTAGCCTATCAATATCTTTAAAGTGCTTCTTAGGAATGGGGGTCTGGGAATTTAATATGAAATATAGGGACCTATGGAGAAAAAACATCTTAATTAGGTTTATCCGCCCTATAACATTAGGAAATATACTAATTTGGTTAGTTTTTGTACTGGGAATAGTAGATAGCAGTTTGAATGCTGATCAGAGATTTATACTAAGTCCGCTTCCAGACATGATGATTGTTCTTTGACTGTTTGAGTGCCAGAGGGGTGTGCACAACCTTCTGGGTTGAAAAGGGTTACATTTAGGGAGTAATGTCATTCAGAGAAAAAAAAAAACATTTTCTTCTTTCGCCAGCTTAGGAGAAGGATGAAATGCAAACTGAATTTCACATTTTAGGTGCTATCCATACCACATTTGATCTTTTTGATGCCAGTAAAGAAACTGTCAGCACGCTACGGCGTGAAGATTTAGCTAAAGCACCCAGAGGTAGATGGTAAATGGACGCAGGATGTCAATATCTTATAATAAGGTTGATTTATGCTCAGATTACATTGCAGTTCACAAAAGTTATCACTGGTTTAATCTAAAAGATTTCTATTGAAGTCTATGGAGAGAATGGGAGATAAAATATACAGTGGTTCTCAGCCTTAAAGCACCCTGCACACACTATCTGGAAGTCTCAGTGAAACCCAGACATTTAATAATTCATTTATTAAGGGTGTAATGAAAGGTACAAATATAGAAATAGAAATTTATTTTTAGTTCTTACAATTAGAATGAAAAAAATAGCATATTTTGAATAACAATTTCCACAAATATTCATTTGAAACTCAATATTCACAGTTTCTTCAAAGTCTCTTTAGAAAAAACATGCAACCTTAAGATGATGCCCAGACACATCATAGTGCCATGGTACCCTGTATAAGGACCACTGCCTCAATTAGAAGAACTGGATCTACTCCATGGTGTACCAGGAGTCAAGCACATTCTTGGACCTGCTGATCCAAGAGTTCCACTGAAGGAGTCTTGAGCAAAAGGTTGTCCAAGTAAGGGGTCAAGTGAATGCCTTAGGTGTGAATGAAGGCCAACAGAGACCCCATGACTCTGGCAAACAGCCGAGGAGCTGATGCCAGGCCAAATGGCAAGGCAGTGAACTGGTAATGCTTTTAGTGAAAGGCAAAACGCAGATAGCTTTCACTGTCCTGATGGATCGGGATGTGTAGATACACATTCTGAAGGTCTAAACACACCAGACACTTCTCTGAGCACAGAGCTACAATGACAGAGCACAAGGACTCCGTCCTGAAGTGACCAGTCTTCACGTATAGGTTGAGACTCTTGAGTCCAGTCACCATCCTTCTTTGTAACCACAAACAGGTTGGAATAGGATCCTGAACTTTGCTCCTGGGAAGGTACTGGAATCAGAACCTTCTTGTCCAAAAGGGATTGTACCACTTCACAGAAAAGCCTTGGCTTAGCCTGAGCTGTGGGTACTCTGGACTGGAAAAAATAGAAAGGAGGAACGGACATGAACCCAATTCTGTACCCCATCCAAGATCACCTGCAAAACCCACTTGTCCCCAATAGAGCTTTACCAGTCATCTCAAAACAGACAAAGATGCTCACCTACAGGAACCGGCAGACCAAGATTCCACAAGTCATGGGGAAGAGGGCTTAACAGACTGAGGTCTTGCAGCTGCTAATTGGGGCTGCCACTGCTGTCTGGGTTTGGTGGGGAGTGATCGCTGGGTGTAGGCCTGAGAAGCTTGCAGCCTTTGCTCCTCCAATTGGTGGGGACAAAAAAAAACACAGTTTCCTTGCAATAGTAGGATGCTTAGAGGACATCTGAGGCAACAGAGTGCTCTTGCCCCCAGTTCCATCACTGATGATCTGCTTCAGCTCAGGTCCAAATAGGAATTTGTCCTGAAAAGATAAGGAAACCAGGGACTTCTTGGAAGATTGATCTGCAGATCAAATCTTAAGCTACAATGTGTGCTGCATAGTAACAGGGAAAGCTGAGGCTTTGGCAGTCAACCTGACCATCTCAGAGAGGGCATCTGAAACATGTGTTAGCCACCATCATGTTGGTCAGAAATGCTAACAAGTCCTCCTTGGGGGCATCCGGATGGACAGCTTCCATTGTCTGCTCACCTCAGAATGCAATAGCTCCATTGACCAAGGCCGAGGCAAATATTGGACTCACCACAGTCTCAGTGGCTGCAAATTAGACCTGATTATAGACTCAAGCTTCTTATCTGACACGTCTTTAAGTCCCGCAGCATCCACCTTTTTCAAGTCATATGTTGCTGTAAGACTCAAACCTTTGACTTTCAGCCACTTATTTCTAAACTTCAGCCCTCATAAGAAGTAATATTACAGCAGGAAATGCAGCACCTGTATGAAATATATGCGAAAAAATGTGTTAAAATAGGCGAAAAGGAGGTCATTTTTGCATAGACAGAAAGGCAAAAGGTGGGAAAAATGAAAAATCTGCAAGTTTTTGCAAAAAGTCATGAGGGAAATTTGTCACACTTTTCTCCCACCCCTAGGTAAGGTCTAGTTAGGGGTTAGTGTAATAATTAAATAGTTATGTTAAGAAAAAATGCACAGGCCAGTGTAATGGAAAAACTATATGGCTGTCTGTTATCTGTACACGTATAACTAAATAGATGTTTACTCTTAAATTGTATTTTGGTTATGTATTTGTGCATTACCTATCCTTAACCCCTGAAACACCAGCTACGTGCCCGCAAAGCTGGCACTTAGGGACAACAGGGCATTTTTTTTTTCAGTGATGAAATCAGGGTTCCCAGTACGCATACAGCCTTGTGGGGGCCCCTGAATTCCATGACATCATGGGTTATTAATGTATGTTTTCCCATGATGTATATGTACGTCGTTGTTCCTTCAGCCCTTAAGGATCAGTGATGTGTCAGGACTGTCACTGTTGTCCTTGTCTAAAGGACCAGTAATGGTCCTGGCAAATCACCTATTTTTATTCACAACCATCCAGCAACAGGAGCGGTCACTATCAGACCCCAGTTCTGTGTGCCAGCAAACGTGATCAGTCAAGTGTGCTGTCTAGCTGAACTTCCCTATCTGGTCCTTCAAGAGAAACCAACCCCAGGAGAGCTGGTACTTAAGGTGTTAAGGGGTTAATAACAATATTTATAAAAAAAAAAAAAAACACAAAGGGACAGTCATATAGAAACAAAAGATGAGCAATTCGTGGCCAAATTAACTGCCCAATATGTAACAAATAAATGATCCCTTTGATTTAACCTTTTGAAACCATGTGTTGCGCATCCTCAGTACTCAAAGAGTTAAACTGGAATTTTAACCCTTGGATGCTAAATCGTTCATCACAACATTGCTTTGTGATAATCTAGAGACTGCTCTGCCACCAAGTAGGTAAGAGCTTCTATAGGCTTGTGTGGGTCACCCCTTTTTTAGACTAACCTGGATCCAGGGCTGGTCTTCTGCTTAGTTACTTCCATATTGGTGCTAACAGATGTCATGAGCCTGTGCTGTTTCTTGAGAGAATGGGGGTCTTTTGATTGAGATAACACAGTGACTTCACCATCAGGGGCTACCAGCAAACGCATCCAGCTGAGAAAATATGAGCTATACCACAACGGAATAATGACTAACACAATATGACTTTCCTCATCCACTTAAGGAGCAGCCACGTGGCTGCACGGTTGGCACTTAAGGGCCACGGGGCATTTTTTTTCACAAATAGATTCAGGGCTCCCCGAATATTGTGCAACCATGCTAGGAGCTCTGAATTCCATGACAATGCCAGTACCGCCACTGGTCTTTAAGTGCAGGACAGCTGTGACAGTTCTGCATGTCTTGGGTCTTTAATGGGTTAAAGGGGAATGGTACCCACTGTATATTGTGGCAAGGTATCACTTATGCCATGTTACAATAAAAATTGCTTTAAATTATGCCATATAAATACACATACAATTACATTTCTTAGTGAAAATTTTGTAGTTTGTGAATGCACCATTTAGATGATAATGCCCACTCCAGCAATAAAACCTCTGCTGTGAAACCAATCAATCCCCTAGAGAGTGGTGGTGCATTTGATTGGAGTCCTTAAAGGGATAGTTATACTTAAGTATTACTAATCCCTATAGTAAAGTCCTTTTAAAAAAACTTGTATTGCCCCCAGTTTCATCTCTCAAACCTTTATGGTCTGAGAGATGATCGCTCCTAAAGTTGCCCTCTCCATCCCACTTCCCCGTAGTCAGCGTTGTAGCTGACTGAAGGGAAATCCAATCAGCTCTACAGCAGAGCCACAATCGCGTTAATTAAAAAAAAATCTTTCACTAAAACGGTCTTCTACGTGTGTTTGCAAACCAAGCACACGCAGAAGACCATTTCAGTGAAAGTTTTCTTTTTTATTAACGCGATTGCGGCTGTACTGGAGAGCCGCCTGAAAGTCGTATGACTTGCTTCCCTGCAGTCAGCTAGAATGCTGACTATGGGGAAGGGGGAGGGAGAGGGCAACTTTAGGAGCGATCATCTCACAAACCATAAAGGTTTGAGAGATGAAACTGGGGGCAATACATGTATTTTTAAAAGAACTTTACAATAGGGTTTAGTAATACTTAAGTATTACTATCCCTTTAAATGGTGCAGGTAACCCTACTCATGTATAAGGTGTGTGGGTGCTAGTAATACCTTTTATTGTTACTTGCTCTAATCCACAAGAATCTATCCCCTTCCCAGGTCAGGTGTTTTACCGTCTGTCAGTTCGTGTAAAACAGAAATAGCCAACTTTGATCCTCAAGAGCTACCAACAGTACATGTTTTTAGGATAACCCTGAATCAGTGCAGATGGATTCAAGAAAGTGACTGAGCCACTGATTGATTTACCTGTGTTCCAGCAGAGATATTACATGCACTGTTAGGATCTCTTGAGGACCATGGTTGGCTACCCCTGGTGTAGAGCTCAAATCCAGGTGTTTTGCCTGGATCTGCTCCCACATTCTTCTGTGTGACAAGTGTCCCATTCAGCAAGTATGCTGGGGCACACCTGGCCTCCTACCATTCTGATCTACTGCCCCAGGGATTGGTCTCAGACAGCCCTGGGCCCAGTCATTCCCTCCAGAATGTTCACTCCCGATTTAGTGCACAGCAGTTGCCTGGGAAAGTCTTCTTCATAGTGATTTCCAACAGAGATGTCGATTACTTAGGGCTGGTGGGAAGGAGGAGTCTGTCCTTCTATACAAAGGAGAAGAACAGTTCTATGATAAGTCCCACACCATGGCAACTGGAGGACTGGAACCTGGGTTACAGATGATAGTGAAGTGTGTTGGAGACCTCTCTTACATTTAAGAGGCTAAAAGCCCCATTTAAGGGAGAAGTAATTTTTTTAATGAGAAAATATATATTGTAGGGTTTTTCCTGCTAAGATAAGGGTACTCCCACTGCTGATAGCTGCATATTCCCAGAATTATTACAATTTAAATCCAGTGTTTTTTTACAATTAGTTATTCTGTTACATTCTAATGGAGAGTAAAGTCAGTGATGAACAGTTCTCTATAGAATGTGATAGAAAACTGCTGAGTCACTTCCTGTCTGTTAGAACTTCCAGGAAGTAAACACAGTAAATTCACTTCCTGTCAGTTAGAACTGTATATGAGATGGATCTTTATCCAACCAGAGTAAGTTGGGCAGAGTTCTGATAAGAAAATCTTTTACTTTAAAAAGTAAGGTTTTGAAAGAGAGGGGTTTTTTTTCCTCTTAAGTATTGGCTGTTTTTTCCTTTTGAGTCTTGGTTGGGATTTTCCTCTTGGTTCCAGGCTCTTCAAGTCCTGTTCTGTGTACCTAGCTGAGAGATACAAAGAAACACACATAGACTGGTAACTATTAGTGTTGAGCGAGCATGCTCGGCCGATGCTCGGATCGGCTCGAGCATCGCTCTGCTCGGCACATGGCGGTACTCGTACGAGTACCGCATGTGCTCGCCCGCCATGTTCGGGTCTCCTCCCCGCACGTTTTGCGGCTGCTGCGCAGCCAATAAACGTGCAGGGAGGCTCTGACATCGGTGTAATGCCAGCAGCCATGTTGGCTGCTGGCATTACACTGATTGGCTGGCCAGAACCCGTGGTCAGGTGCTGTATAGCACCTGACCATCGAGTTCGGCTCAGTCTGAGCCAGGGAGAGCTGAGGATAGGAAGGGAAAGGCAGTGTAGGGAGGAAAAAAAAAATTGTGACAAAAAAGAACCAAAAGTCCTTTTTAGGACTACTGTGTGTGGGGGCAGCAGGTTATTTTCTGTGGGGGGAAAAAAACAAACAAAAAAAAAAAAAAAATATTCTGTTTAGTGTGAAAAGTTGCAGATAAGAGCACATTCTGTTTAGTGTGCACAGTTGCAGATTAGAGCACATTCTGTTTAGTGTGCAAAGTTGCAGATTAGAGCACATTCTGTTTAGTGTGCAAAGTTGCAGATTAGAGCACATTCTGTTAAGTCTTCAAACTAAAATATCAAAGTCACGTATTCCATTCAGTGTGTGTCGCCGCAGTTTAGCAGCACATTCTGAGTACTGTGCAGAGTTGCAGAATAGGAAGAAATACTGTTAAGTCTTCAAACTAAAATATCAAAGTCACATATTCCATTCAGTGTGTTTCACCGCAGTTTAGCAGCCTATTCTGTGTACTCTGTACAGTTGCAGAATTATAAGAAATACTGTTAAGTCTTCAAACTAAAATATCAAAGTCACATATTCCATTCAGTGTGTTTCACCGCCGTTTAACAGCCTATTCTGTGTACTCTGTACAGTTGCAGAATTATAAGAAATACTGTTAAGTTTTCAAACTCAAATATTAAAGTCACATATTCCATTCAGTGTGTTTCACCGCCGTTTAACAGCCTATTCTGTGTACTGTGCAGAGTTGCAGAATAGGAAGAAATACTGTTAAGTTTTCAAACTCAAATATTAAAGTCACATATTCCATTCAGTGTGTTTCACCGCCGTTTAACAGCCTATTCTGTGTACTCTGTACAGTTGCAGAATTATAAGAAATACTGTTAAGTTTTCAAACTCAAATATTAAAGTCACATATTCCATTCAGTGTGTTTCACCGCAGTTTAGCAGCCTATTCTGTGTACTCTGTACAGTTGCAGAATTATAAGAAATACTGTTAAGTCTTCAAACTAAAATATCAAAGTCACATATTCCATTCAGTGTGTTTCACCGCCGTTTAACAGCCTATTCTGTGTACTCTGTACAGTTGCAGAATTATAAGAAATACTGTTAAGTTTTCAAACTCAAATATTAAAGTCACATATTCCATTCAGTGTGTTTCACCGCCGTTTAACAGCCTATTCTGTGTACTCTGTACAGTTGCAGAATTATAAGAAATACTGTTAAGTCTTCAAACTAAAATATCAAAGTCACATATTCCATTCAGTGTGTTTCACCGCCGTTTAACAGCCTATTCTGTGTACTCTGTACAGTTGCAGAATTATAAGAAATACTGTTAAGTTTTCAAACTCAAATATTAAAGTCACATATTCCATTCAGTGTGTTTCACCGCCGTTTAACAGCCTATTCTGTGTACTCTGTACAGTTGCAGAATTATAAGAAATACTGTTAAGTCTTCAAACTAAAATATCAAAGTCACATATTCCATTCAGTGTGTTTCACCGCCGTTTAACAGCCTATTCTGTGTACTCTGTACAGTTGCAGAATTATAAGAAATACTGTTAAGTTTTCAAACTCAAATATTAAAGTCACATATTCCATTCAGTGTGTTTCACCGCCGTTTAACAGCCTATTCTGTGTACTCTGTACAGTTGCAGAATTATAAGAAATACTGTTAAGTCTTCAAACTAAAATATCAAAGTCACATATTCCATTCAGTGTGTTTCACCGCCGTTTAACAGCCTATTCTGTGTACTCTGTACAGTTGCAGAATTATAAGAAATACTGTTAAGTTTTCAAACTCAAATATTAAAGTCACATATTCCATTCAGTGTGTTTCACCGCCGTTTAACAGCCTATTCTGTGTACTCTGTACAGTTGCAGAATTATAAGAAATACTGTTAAGTTTTCAAACTCAAATATTAAAGTCACATATTCCATTCAGTGTGTTTCACCGCCGTTTAACAGCCTATTCTGTGTACTCTGTACAGTTGCAGAATTATAAGAAATACTGTTAAGTTTTCAAACTCAAATATTAAAGTCACATATTCCATTCAGTGTGTTTCACCGCCGTTTAACAGCCTATTCTGTGTACTGTGCAGAGTTGCAGAATAGGAAGAAATACTGTTAAGTTTTCAAACTCAAATATTAAAGTCACATATTCCATTCAGTGTGTTTCACCGCAGTTTAGCAGCCTATTCTGTGTACTCTGTACAGTTGCAGAATTATAAGAAATACTGTTAAGTCTTCAAACTAAAATATCAAAGTCACATATTCCATTCAGTGTGTTTCACCGCCGTTTAACAGCCTATTCTGTGTACTCTGTACAGTTGCAGAATTATAAGAAATACTGTTAAGTTTTCAAACTCAAATATTAAAGTCACATATTCCATTCAGTGTGTTTCACCGCCGTTTAACAGCCTATTCTGTGTACTGTGCAGAGTTGCAGAATAGGAAGAAATACTGTTAAGTTTTCAAACTCAAATATTAAAGTCACATATTCCATTCAGTGTGTTTCACCGCAGTTTAGCAGCCTATTCTGTGTACTCTGTACAGTTGCAGAATTATAAGAAATACTGTTAAGTCTTCAAACTAAAATATCAAAGTCACATATTCCATTCAGTGTGTTTCACCGCCGTTTAACAGCCTATTCTGTGTACTCTGTACAGTTGCAGAATTATAAGAAATACTGTTAAGTCTTCAAACTAAAATATCAAAGTCACATATTCCATTCAGTGTGTTTCACCGCCGTTTAACAGCCTATTCTGTGTACTCTGTACAGTTGCAGAATTATAAGAAATACTGTTAAGTCTTCAAACTCAAATATTACAGTCACATATTCTGTGTAAGATGAAGAAGGCGGGTAAAAAGGGACGGGGAAGTGGACGTGATCCTGAAAGTTCAGGGCGCGGGTCAGGACGCGGAGAAACTGTGCCTGGTGCCAGAGCACAAGAAAGAAAGACATCCACCATACCTAGCTTCATGTGTAATTTTACAGGGCGTCGCAGGACATCACTCTCGAGGTCCGACCACTGCGAACAGGTGGTCGGTTGGATGACAGCTGATACTGCTTCCAGTCGGTTAAGCACCACCCTGTCTTCCACCAAGTCCACTCTCAGTAGCCAAGAGTCTGGTCAACATAATCCTCACTCTGATCATCCTTCCTCCCACCATACACGGTCTGGTCAAAGAAGTGATCCCACACTGGGATATAGTGAGGAGCTCGTCTCATCACCAATCCTTCATTTGACCCTCTCTCCAAGCACGCTTGCAGAGGAACATGACATCTTGTGCCCTGATTCACAACCTCTAGAGGCTACCCAATCACAAGAAGATGACAGATGTGAACGGCATTTAAGGTCAAAGGAAGTAGTGGATGATGATGATGATGATGATGAGACACAGTTGCCATTAAATCAACCACTATTTCCGTCTCAAGACCTTGTTGAGGAGAATGTTATACAGTTGTCAATGACTGAGTATGTGGTGGGATCAAGACTTGAGGAGGATGATCAGAGTGAGGAAGTGGAGGAGGACTTGGTGGACGATGAGGTGACTGACCCCACCTGGGAAGGTGTAGAGCCGAGCGATGACAGCAGTCCTGAGGGTGAGCCATCTGCAGCACCGCAACAGGCTGGAAGAGGCAGTGGTGTGGCTACAGAAAGAAGGCGGACCGCACCAAACCGGCCCGCAAATGTTCCACGGAGCACCCCCTTGCGTAAATCTACCTTGCCAAGGGGTAGGTGTTCCGCGGTATGGCGTTTTTTTAAGGAAAGTGCGGACGACAAAAGAATTGTAGTTTGCAACCTGTGCCACACCAGAATGAGCCGAGGCATGAACACTAGAAACCTCACCACCACCAGCATGATCCGACACATGGCATCCAAGCACCGTAGTAAGTGGGAGGAACGCCTGGATCGCCCATCTGTGTCTGCAGGCCACACCACTGCCTCCTCTTCCCCTGTTTTCGGTGCCGGCCAATCGCCTGTCGAAGGCGCAGGCCCGCATACCTCCCGCCCTGCACCTGTAGCATCTGAAGCACCATCAGCGACCACATCCACTTCCCTGTCCCAGCACAGCGTCCAAATGTCGTTACCCCAGGCATTTGAGCGCAAGAGAAAGTACCCAGCCACCCACCCACAGGCCATAGCACTAACCTCACACCTTTCCAAATTACTGGCCATCGAAATGCTGCCATTTAGGCTTGTGGACACTGAGTCCTTCCGCAGCCTGATGGCAGCAGCTGTCCCTCGGTACGCGGTCCCCAGCCGCCACTACTTTTCCCGGTGTGCCATCCCCGCATTACACCACCATGTGTCCCGTAACATCACCCGTGCCCTGACCAACGCAGTTACTGGGAAGGTCCACTTAACGACTGACACATGGACAAGTGCTTGTGGCCAGGGACGCTACATTTCCCTGACGGCACACTGGGTGAATGTCGTGGAGGCTGGGAGCGACTCGGACCCTGGGATGGCACGGGTGCTACCCACGCCGAGGATTGCGGGCCCTACCTCCATCAGGGTTTCCGCCAGCACCTACGTTATTGGCTCCTCCTCCTCCGTTTCCACCTCTGAATTCTCTACACGCAGCGCCACTCCCCCATCAGCCAGTAGCTGGAAGCAGTGTAGCACTGCAGTGGGGAAGCGTCAACAGGCCGTGCTGAAGCTGATCTGCCTTGGGGACAAACAGCACACGGCCTCAGAGCTGTTGCAGGGGATTAGTCACCAGACCGAGCAGTGGCTCTCGCCACTCAACCTGCAAGCAGGCATGGTTGTGTGTGATAATGGGCGTAACTTGGTGGCGGCTTTGGAGCTCGGCAAGCTCACACACGTACCATGCCTAGCGCATGTATTTAATTTAGTGGTGCAGCGATTTCTAAAAACCTACCCCAATGTGCATGATCTCTTGACCAAGGTGCGCCGCGTGTGTGCACATTTCCGTAAGTCATCAACAGCTTCAGCCGGCCTGTTGAAGCTGCAGCAGCGCTTACAATTGCCAGCTCACCGGCTGCTGTGTGACGTGAGCACGCGCTGGAACTCCACCTTCCACATGTTGTCCCGGCTTTGTGAGCAGCAGAGGGCAGTAGTGGAGTACCAGCTGTTACACGGTCGTCGCCTCTCCGTTCAACTTCCTGTAATCAGAAGTGAGGAGTGGGAATGGATGTCAGACCTGTGCGAGGTTTTACGCAATTTTGAGGAATCGACACAGATGGTGAGCGGCGATAACGCTATTATCAGTGTAACCATCCCACTTCTGTGTCTACTGAAACGCTCGCTGCTCACAATTAAAACCGACGCTTTGCATGTGGAAGAGGTGGAAATGGGGGAGGAAGAGCTTACACAAGGTGATAGCCAGAGCACCCTCACTTCGTCTTCTCAGCGACAATTGGAGGAGGCGGAGGAGGAGGAGGAGGAGGAGGAGGAAGACACGGTTGCCTCCGCTACAGAGGGTAGCCATGGAACTTTAGTTCCATCTCTTCAGCGTGGGTGGGCAGAAGAGGAGGAAGAGGATGAGGATATTGAGAGTCATCCTCCTGGTGAGGACAGCGAAATCTTGACTGTTGGTACTCTGGCACACATGGCTGACTTTATGTTAGGCTGCCTTTCCCGTGACCCACGCGTTGTACGCATTTTAGACAACACGGATTACTGGGTGTTCACCCTTCTGGACCCCGCTACAAAGAGAATTTCTCATCTCTCATTCCTCCGGTGGAGAGGACAAGCAAAATGTTGCAATACCAGAAGGTTCTTGTCGAAAAATTGCTCCAAAATTTTCCATCTGACAACGCTGGCGGCAGAGTACGTGCTACCTTGGCCAACCGAGAAGGGGAGAAAAGGGGAGCACACAGCAGTTCCGAGAAAGGCAGGGCAACACTCTCCAAGGCGTGGGACACCTTCATGACACCCCGCCAGCACCCTCACCCTGATGCGCAGCCTAGTGTCACAAGGAGGGAAAAGTTTTGGAAGATGGTGAAGGAGTACGTAGCAGACCGTGTCAGCGTCCTCAATGATCCCTCTGTGCCTTACAACTACTGGGTGTCCAAGCTGGACACGTGGTATGAACTGGCACTCTACGCCTTGGAGGTGCTGGCCTGCCCTGCCGCCAGCGTTCTGTCTGAGCGGGTATTTAGTGCTGCTGGTGGCATCATAACAGATAAGCGTATCCGCCTTTCCACCGACAATGCTGATAGGTTGACACTTATAAAAATGAACAAGGCCTGGATTTCCCCTGACTTCTCCACTCCACTGGAGGAAAGCCCCGGGGGAACATAAACTCACTTTATATATGTTATTTACAATGATGTGAATACTCTGTATTCCCATTCACCCCTTCCACCCAAAAAACGGGTATATGGTTGACTCTTAATCTTCTCATCCTCCTCCTCCTCTTCCATATGCCCTGTGCTATAATTTTTATATAGGGCCAGCTCACAGGCGGGCCCTGTGATATAATTTTTATATAGGGCCAGCTCACCAGCGGGCCCTGTTTGACAATTTTTATATAGGTCAGCTCACCAGCGGGCCTTCTCATATAATGTTTTATTGGGTCAGCTCTCTAGCGGGCCCTCTCATATAATGTTTTATAGCGTCAGCTCACTAGCGGGCCTTCGCATATAATGTTTAGGATGGTCAGCTCTGCAGCAGACCCTCACCCATAATGTTTTAGATGGTCGGCTCACCGCACGTTTCCCTCTTAATCATGGCCTCAGTTCAATAAAATCAAGGAAATTTTTGGGAGAATTTGCCTCTGTGCACGTTTCCCTCTTAATCATGGCCTCAGTTCTGAAAATCAAGGAAATTTTTGGGAGAATTTGCCTCTGCGCACGTTTCCCTCTTAATCATGGCCTCACTTCCGAAAACCAAGGAAATTTTTGGGAGAATTTGCAGATGATATACAAGTAAATATACAGCAAATATTGTTTGGTAACAATTTTTCGCCTAAAGTCGTTTTTATTTTCCTTTTTGTGTGTTTTATGGTCAGTCTGTAAAAATGGCGTACTACGGGCGAAAGATCGTTCCCAGCAGCGATGTTGGAGTCCAAGATGCATCCAGACATCCTCCCTATGCTGTCCCTGAACCATTTCTGTGGTGTTTCCATCCTTTTCTGCCCTTTTCCTATGGACCAGGCACCCTCCCCTCATCAGAGCAGGGGGTGCCTGGTGTAATGCTCGAGTCCTCCCATTGACTTCAATGGGGCTCGGGTGCTCGGCCGAGCACTCGAGCCTCAGGGGGTGCTCGGTCAGAGCACCCGAACACCCGAGCATTGGGGTGCTCGCTCATCACTAGTAACTATATATTTTCTTTATTTAAATTCTGCAAAAGTTCAGAATCAAATTTGTCTTATAATTGATTTAAGTGGACTGGCCAACCATTTGCATCAATTATATATATATAATAAGCTATATTAGCTATAGATTTCTGGAATTAAGCAGAATTTATTTACTCATTTATAGGTAAATTGTTATATTTTGCCAGATAAGCGTAAAATAGT
Source organism: Rhinophrynus dorsalis (assembly GCA_037306005.1). NCBI lineage: Eukaryota > Metazoa > Chordata > Amphibia > Anura > Rhinophrynidae > Rhinophrynus > Rhinophrynus dorsalis. Next base: position 184,675,406 of record CM074726.1, read on the forward strand.
TATATAGCGTGGTTTATATATTAGTTAACATAATTCTTTGTATTTCTAGAATAATATTTTGTGGTCAATGTCTCTTCCACCCCAGCTTCTCCAGCATCATCATCATCATCATCACTACCACTAGTCCCTATGTGCTGCTGCTGCACTATTACAGACAACTCACTGCTGTTTGGAGGAGGTGAGGAGCAATGTGACAGAAGGTCCCCTAATATCACACTTGCCATTTCTTGGTGACATGAAGAAGGCAGACTGGTATAAGTAGTAGAAGGCACACGCAGCTGATCTGTGCTTCTTCAAGGATCATGTTCCACCTGGACACTGTCATGAAGGGAATGGGACTCCCAGGGCCAGAAGAATGGTGTGGGCTCCGTTGACCACTCGTCTGGATGCTTTTAAATGCTTCCCCTATCACTCCCCTAACACTAGTTCCACCGGCTGCTTCACCATTACTGTTACTACTACTTACACCAGCCACATCAAGTTCAGCCCCTGAGTCTTCCTCCTCACAGTCACTAGTAATATGATGATTACCCCTCCTTCATTCCTAACACTAACAAGCTGCTGGACCTTCTTAGTACTAGCACTGGCAGGACTGCTTGGGGATGGCAAGTGTGACTTAAAGTCCCCTGCTCTCACACTTGGCATCATCTTCTCCTCCCACCCCCTCCAGAGTATTACAAGAACACTGGCAGCAGGTTCAGCACTGGTGGCAGCAGGTTCAGCACTGGTTGCAGAAGGAGCAGCACATCTGACAGCAGGCACAGTATTGGTGGCAGCGGGTTCAGCACTGGTTGCATGAACAGCACTAGTTTCAGCAGGAGCAGCACATCTGACATCAGGCACAGCATTTGTGGCAGCAGGCACACCACTGGTTGCATCAGGGGCAGCATGTCTGACAGCAGGGACAGCATTAGTGGCAGCAGGAGCAGCATGTCTGACAGAAGACACAGCGCTAGTGGAAGCAGGGGCAGCACGTCTTGCAGCAGGTACAGCAATGGTGGCAGCAGGGGCAGCATGTCTGGCAGTAGGCATAGGCAGCTGACCTGTCCTGCTCTCATTAGTACTACCCTTTTCTCCCTCCCTTCCTATTCCCTTTTCTCCCTTCCTTCCCATTCCCTTTTCTCCCTCCTTTCCCATTAAATTCCCCAAGATCCCTTGGGGTGATTTAGGGGGACTGGACAGAATTGGTTCAGTTCTGCTAGTCACTTCCTCCTCAGACTATGAATCCTGGAATACGTCACGTTTTTTAGCAATCAATGGGCGGAAACTTTTTAGGCATTGAAAAAATGGCAAAGAATTTTGGCCCATGGGTGAAAAATGCAAATATTTTAATCGCTGGTTTTAAAGCAGATTTTCCACACTAAAAAGATGACAACAATGTGGTTTTTGCGGGATTTCTCACAAGAACAAGGCGAAAGCTTTTGCCCACCCCTAGTTAAGACCTCACCTCAAATATGCAGTGCAGTTTTGGCCACCAGTTCTGAAAAAAGATATTATAGAATTGGAGAAAGTACAGCGAGGGACAACAAAATTGGTCAAAGGAATGGAAGACTTGACGTAGGAGGAAACTGTAGACAATCTTGGTTTGTTTTTTATCCAGAGAATAGATGACTAAGAAGAGATTTTATCGTAATGTACAAGTATTTGAGAGGTTAATACAAGGATCTCTCTAGTGAACTTTTCATTCCAAGACCTGATCAAATAACCAGGGACCACCCCTTGAGATTAGAGGAAAGGAGTTTTCAACTTCAGCATAGGAAGGGTTTTTTTACAGAAAGGTCTGTTAAATTGTGGAATTTCTTTGCCCAGAGATGTAGTAATAGCAGATACAATTAATACATTCAAGAGATGATTAGATACATTTCATTCAAGATGAAGTATACAGGGTTATAGTGTGTATTACTAGGAAAAGCAGGACGTTCAGATAAAAACTTATTTGGCAGAAGGAAAGCTTATATCATTCTCATATCTCAGGGTTGAGAGGCAAAGGTTGATCTTGATGGACTTGTGTTTTTTTTCAACCTAATTTATTATGCTAATATGTTACTATGTATGTTACTGACACTCAAACCCTATTTTACTCTCCACTGGTAGTCACAGAACCACACATAAACTGTTTGACACCTGTCAGACCATGTCCCACTGTCCACTGGTAATCACATAACTACATATACATTGTAAGACACCCCACCACACATAAACTGATGGACACCTCACCCTTGTTTTACTGGCCTCTGATAATCATAGAACCACACACACACACACTGACAGACTCCTCAGCTTTGTTCTACTCACCACTGGTAGTCACAAAAACACAAATACACTGCTTGACACTTCAGTCTTGTTCCACTGTCCACTAGAAGTTGCTAAACTACACCTGCACTGTCTGACACCCTGGCCTTGTTCCCCTGTTCCCATACCTTGTTCCCCTGTTCATTAGAGATGGGCAAAACTTTCCGCCTCAAACTGAGGAGAAAAATTTCCCGCAAAAAGTGCAGATTTTCCGCTTTTTTCGACCACTGAAATCAATGGGAACATAGAAGTTACAAACAACACATTACAAATAATATTTTATTTCCCAAAGGCATTGTTTAAAAGGTGCATGAGGGTGCCAGTGTTGGTGGGGTGTGGGGAAAGAATCAGTTGAACAGGGAATATTTTTGGGCTGTTGTTTACTGGGATTGGTGGGCACTTAATAAAAAATAAATCCTAAGTAAAATAAAAACCATAAGACATGGTATAAAGGGGTCGGAGGAGGGTGCCTGTGTTGGTGAATGAATGAATCATTTGAACAGGGAATTTGTTTTGGGGGGCTTTCTTGACTGCTATTGGGGGAACAGTTAATAAAAAAAGAAATCAATAAAATAAAATAAGACATTTGTATTTAAAGTGACAGAGACAGAAACCCCCTGACATAAGCTGCCACTGGGGTGGACTGATACTTGACTTGATAGAGTATTTTTTGAGGATGATTTGTTTGATTTGTTGTTAGAGACCTTTGTAGGATTTAGACTTATTAGAGGCCCAAGCCCTGAAGAAACATTGATTTTGGGATTTAAGCTAGTTTTGCAAAAGCCCTAAGGAAACATTGATTTGTAGGACTTAGAATTGTTAGAAACAAACCCCCCAAAATTGTTCATTAGCGCCACCTCCTGGAGGCATTTGTGCACACCAGGCTTGGGGTAACAAGGCAAGTTACCCCTCATTAGAAGCAGCAGGTTGTCTTCTTTCCAAAATGTTATGGTTTGTGTACCCTTTCTTCACTTCTATGGTTGTTATAACCATTTTTGTACAGACAAATAATGTTTGAAAATTGTTCGAGAAATTAGAGGTTGTAGTAGGTGTCGTTTTGCACTTCTAGCACCCCCTGAGGTAGGTCATCTCATACCAATGGGGTGTCATTTTTCTGCAAAGAGCACTAGCTAATGAATATAGTTGGAAATGCCATGGTTTTCACAGATTTCAGTACATCTGAAGGTGCAGAAATGTAAGAAAATGCCATTTTTTTTTGCTATAGTGCCAACTTCTGGAAATATTTGGGCACACCAGGCTTGGGATAAGAAGGCAAGTCACCCTTCATTAGATTTGGAAGGCTGTCTACTTTTCATAAATATAAAATTTTATATAGTTATTCCACTGTTTTATGGTAGCTTTACCACAAAAACACTAGAACTCGCATTTTAGTTTATAAAATTGAAAATGCCATTTTGCGCTGCTGGTGATTAGGGCTCTACGCTAGCCATGGACGTAGGTATAACTATACAAATTTGGTATTTTTTTTTGCTCGAAGGACTCAGGGCTTTTTCAAATAATTGAAACTTTCGCAATCAAAGTAAATGTTTTTGATATATAGTATGTGATTTTAGCAAAATAAGTACATTTTTACCTTATTTGTGATTATGACATCATAGCTTTTTGCACGATGCAAAGTGCTCTTCATGTAAGGTACCATAAAAAATCTCAATTTGTTCTGAAAAAACAATATATAGGTTTCCATATATAACTAGAAATTCCCAGAGGAAATCACTCCTAAACAGAAGGATCGCAAAAATGCTGAAAAAGTGTCTGGCCTGCAGGGTACAGGAAATGGCCATTTGTTGGTGTCACAGCTACCTGCTTGGATATTATGTTTCTTCCTGTCATCTTTCTTTCTCTACACCGCGACTAGGATATTGTCCTCACCTCTGTATTTTTTTCTATATGGTCCTCCATAAAAATATATATTAAAAAAATAAATAATCAATGGGCATTTTTACTTGGTACTTATAGTGCAGATGGTTTGCCCCAAAAGATATTTTTCTTTTTCTTTCGCATAAGACCCCTTGTTTGTAAACGTTACTTTCCTGTATTTACTTTCATTTATTTCAGTTAATCCATTTAGTAACAAGTGAATGATTCACATATGAACTAAGAATCTCTGGACTGTAAGAGTTTTTTCACAGGATGGTATGTATGGACATAAGAGAAATGAGGATATCTGACTATTGGGTAACCTGTGACAGTGGCACAGAGCCAGATTCACCCCTCCTGCACAAAATGCTGTATAAATAACACTGGGAGAGGAGCATTAGGTTCAGGAGAGGACAACCTCAGCATGGAGATCCTTAGTGCTACAGTCGTTCTGCTAATAGTCTGTGTGATATTCCTAATCTTAAATATAACCTGGAATAGAAGGCAACAGGGCAAGGGTAAACTGCCCCCAGGACCCACCCCATTGCCTATCCTGGGCAACGTCCTGCAGCTGAATGGAAATGAAGTCTTCAAGTCCCTTATTGAGGTATGGAAGAGTAGTGGGTGCATAGAGCAGAATGCAAGCAGAGGTGGGAAAATAGAAGCCTTTTACCTAAGAGGGTAATATTATTATTAATCCTTTAAGGACCAGAATTGTATATTAGAGGGGTATAAGTCATTATTAGATCACTAACATCTCTTAAAACTATTCCTAAATTTACTTTAAAGAGATAGTAATACCTGGATTTAAGGTTTAATATTATTCCTATGAAAAAATAAATGAAATGTAGTAAATCCCTTTGCTTAAAGATGTATATTTTAAGATGTATAAGCTTTTAAAGTTCCCACCTACCCTGCCTTTTACTCATGTCTGCTCTCTAGCTGACAGACCCAGATTCTGCTCATTTGACCAGACGGATCTTCAGCAGATCCAAAATAATGTTATCTACAAAGAAATACTTCATTAAAATGGTCTACAAAGTGTGCCTGTCTCCCAAGAACACTTTGTAGACCATTCTAATGAAGTATTTGTAGATAACTCTATTTTGGATCTGCTGAAGATCCGTCCGGTCAAATGAGCAAAATCTGGATCTGTCAGCTAGAGCGCTGATATTAGTAAAAGGGGCAGTGGGGGGGACTTTAAAAGCTTATAATTCTTAAAACATACATTTAAGCAACATGATTTACTGCATTTAATTTAACTTTTTTATTTGGTTAATATTAAACCTTCTTAAAACCAGGTATTACTATCCCCTTAATCAGTGAATAAAATCCTAAGGCCATTATGAATTGATTATTTTTAGATTGCTTTATCTAAATTAATCTTCAACCACTACTGAATATTATGTCCATGGAAGACAAGACACTTTCTTACTGGACTCTAGAACCCTGACTTCCTTTAGTGGGAGGAGTTTGGGGATTTGAAGTCCTGTAACAAACGATCATATCTATATCTGTTGGACAGAATAGTACAGTTCTGATAAAAGATTCATTTTAGGGAACTAATCCACATAGAATTGAGAAAGGCAATTAGGAATTTCTTTTAAGGTGAAGGTAAAGGGAGGGTCATTTTTAGGAGGCCAGAGGATAATGAGTACATTACTGGGAGATTAAAAGTGAGGAAGGGAGAGGGTATAAAGAATACATAGAGGGTAAGGAGATATAAAGAGAGAAGCAGAAGATATAAACAGAGGAAGGAGAAATAAGGAGACCTGATAGGACACAGAGCACAGAACACACTGATACGGAACAAACAGAATGGGCTGGGTAATAGGTAAAATGCACAGAGATGGGGAGGAGAGGAAATGTACAGTGAGAGAGAGAGAGAGGAAGGGACAGTGTATCAAGGGTTCAGATAGAGAGGAGAGGAAATGCAGAGAGAGATAGACAGCAGAAAAAGTGTGTAGAGATAGGGTAAGATGAAAAGACAGGCAGAGACAGTGGATAGAGTATGGTAGGTTAGGAGGTGAAACAAAGACAGAGACTAAGGAGAATGGTTAATGTATCAATAGTCTCAGAGGGGATCAAAACAGAAAGACAGGAAGATTGGGTAAACCATAGGTAGAAGTACAATGATAGATAGTGATAGTGTGTAAATTATATATAGATGGGGAGGAGGTGTACAGACAGAGGCAGGGATAGTGTGTAAATTACACATAGATGGGGAGGAGATGTACAGACAGAGGCAGGGATAGTGTGCAAATTATACAAGGATGGGGAGGATATGTACAGACAGACGCAGGGATAGTGTGTAAATTATACATAGATGGGGAGGAGATGTACAGACAGAGGCAGGGATAGTGTGTAAATAATACATAGATGGGAGGAGATGTACAGACAGAGGCAGGGATAGTGTATAAATTATACTTAGATGGGGAGGAGATGTACAGACAGAGACAGGGATAGTGTGTAAATAATACATAGATGGGAGGAGATGTACAGACAGAGGCAGGGATAGTGTGTATATTATACTTAGATGGGGAGGAGATGTACAGACAGAGGCAGGGATAGTGTGTAAATTATACATAGATGGGGAGGAGGTGTACAGACAGAGGCAGGGATAGTGTGTAAATTATACATAGATGGGAGGAGATGTATAGACAGAGGCAGGGATAGTGTGTAAATAATACATAGATGGGAGGAGATGTACAGACAGAGGCAGGGATAGTGTATAAATTATACATAGATGGAGAGGAGATGTATAGACAGAGGCAGGGATAGTGTGTAAATTATACATAGGTGGGGAGGAGATGTACAGACAGAGCAGGGATAGTGTGTAAATTATACATAGATGGGGAGGAGATGTACAGACAGAGGCAGGGATAGTGTGTAAATAATACATAGATGGGAGGAGATGTACAGACAGAGGCAGGGATAGTGTATAAATTATACATAGATGGAGAGGAGATGTATAGACAGAGGCAGGGATAGTGTGTAAATTATACATAGGTGGGGAGGAGATGTACAGACAGAGCAGGGATAGTGTGTAAATTATACATAGATGGGGAGGAGATGTACAGACAGAGGCAGGGATAGTGTGTAAATTATACATAGATGGGAAGAGATGTACAGACAGAGGCAGGGATAGTGTATAAATTATACTTAGATGGGGAGGAGATGTACAGACAGAGACAGGGATAGTGTATAAATTATACATAGATGGGAGGAGATGTACAGACAGAGGCAGGGATAGTGTGTAAATTATACATAGATGGGGAGGAGATGTACAGACAGAGGTAGGGATAGTGTGTAAATTATACATAGATGGGGAGGAGATGTACAGACAGAGGTAGGGATAGTGTGTAAATTATACATAGATGGGAAGAGATGTACAGACAGAGGCAGGGATAGTGTATAAATTATACTTAGATGGGGAGGAGATGTACAGACAGAGACAGGGATAGTGTATAAATTATACATAGATGGGAGGAGATGTACAGACAGAGGCAGGGATAGTGTGTAAATTATACAGAGATGGGAGGAGGTGTACAGACAGAGGCAGGGATAGTGTGTAAATTATACATAGATGGGGAGGAGATGTACAGACAGAGGTAGGGATAGTGTGTAAATTACACATAGATGGGGAGGAGAAGTACAGACAGAGGCAGGGATAGTGTGTAAATTATACATAGATGGAGAGGAGATGTACAGACAGAGGCAGGGATAGTGTGTAAATTATACATAGATGGGGAGGAGATGTACAGACAGAGCAGGGATAGTGTGTAAATTATACATAGATGGGGTGGAGATGTACAGACAGAGGCAGGGATAGTGTGAAAATTATACATAGATGGGAAGAGATGTACAGACAGAGGCAGGGATAGTGTATAAATTATACTTAGATGGGGAGGAGATGTACAGACAGAGACAGGGATAGTGTATAAATTATACATAGATGGGAGGAGATGTACAGACAGAGGCAGGGATAGTGTGTAAATTATACAGAGATGGGAGGAGGTGTACAGACAGAGGCAGGGATTGTGTGTAAATTATACATAGATGGAGAGGAGATGTACAGACAGAGGCAGGGATGGTGTGTAAATTATACATAGATGGGGAGGAGATGTACAGACAGAGGCAGGGATAGTGTGTAAATTATACTTAGATGGGGAGGAGATGTACAGACAGAGGCAGGGATAGTGTGTAAATTATACATAGATGGAGAGGAGATGTACAGACAGAGGCAGGGATAGTGTGTAAATTATACATAGGTGGGGAGGAGATGTACAGACAGAGCAGGGATAGTGTGTAAATAATACATAGGTGGGGAGGAGATGTACAGACAGAGCAGGGATAGTGTGTAAATTATACATAGATGGGGAGGAGATGTACAGATAGAGGCAGGGATAGTGTGTAAATTATACATAGATGGGGTGGAGATGTACAGACAAAGGCAGGGATAGTGTGAAAATTATACATAGATGGGAAGAGATGTACAGACAGAGGCAGGGATAGTGTATAAATTATACTTAGATGGGGAGGAGATGTATAGACAGAGGCAGGGATTGTGTGTAAATTATACATAGATGGAGAGGAGATGTACAGACAGAGGCAGGGATAGTGTGTAAATTATACATAGATGGGGAGGAGATGTACAGACAGAGGCAGGGATAGTGTGTAAATTATACTTAGATGGGGAGGAGATGTACAGACAGAGGCAGGGATAGTGTGTAAATTATACATAGATGGAGAGGAGATGTACAGACAGAGGCAGGGATAGTGTGTAAATTATACATAGATGGGAGGAGATGTACAGACAGAGGCAGGGATAGTGTGTAAATTATACATAGATGGGGAGTAGATGAACAGACAGAGACAGGGATAGTGTCTAAATTATACATAGATGGTGAGGAGATATTTAGACAGAGGCAGGGATAGTGTGTAAATTATACATAGATGGGACGAGATGTACAGACAGAGGCAGGGATAGTGTGTAAATTAAACATAGATGGGACGAGATGTACAGACAGAGGCAGGGATAGTGTGTAAATTAAACATAGATGGGAGGAGATGTACAGACAGAGGCAGGGATAGTGTGTAAATTATACATAGATGGGGAGTAGATGAACAGACAGAGACAGGGATAGTGTCTAAATTATACATAGATGGTGAGGAGATATTTAGACAGAGGCAGGGATAGTGTTTAAATTATACATAGATGGGAGAAGATGTACAAACAGAGGCAGGGATAGTGTGTAAATTAAACATAGATGGGACGAGATGTACAGACAGAGGCAGGGATAGTGTGTAAATTAAACATAGATGGGAGGAGATGTACAGACAGAGGCAGAGATAGTGTGTAAATTATACATAGAGGGGAGGAGATATACAGACAGAGACAGGGATAGTGTGAATTATACATAGATGGGGAGGAGATATACAGAGAGAGACAGGGATAGCGTCTAAATAATACATAGATGGGGAGGAGATGTACAGACAGAGGTAGTGATAGTGTGTAAATTATACATAGATGGGGAGGAGATGTACAGACAGAGGCAGGGATAGTGTGTAAATTATACATAGAGGGGAGGAGATATACAGACAGAGACAGGGATAGTGTGAATTATACATAGATGGGGAGGAGATATACAGAGAGAGACAGGGATAGCGTCTAAATAATACATAGATGGGGAGGAGATGTACAGACAGAGGTAGTGATAGTGTGTAAGTTATACATAGATGGGGAGGAGATGTATAGACAGAGGTAGGGATAGTGTGTAAATTATACATAGATGGGGAGGAGATGTTCAGACAGAGGCAGGGATAGTGTGTAAATTATACATAGAGGGGAGGAGATATACAGACAGAGACAGGGATAGTGTGAATTATACATAGATGGGGAGGAGATATACAGAGAGAGACAGGGATAGCGTCTAAATAATACATAGATGGGGAGGAGATGTACAGACAGAGGTAGTGATAGTGTGTAAATTATACATAGATGGGGAGGAGATGTATAGACAGAGGTAGGGATAGTGTGTAAATTATACATAGACGGGGAGGAGATGTACAGACAGAGGCAGGGATAGTGTGTAAATTATACATAGATGGGAGGAGATGTACAGACAGAGGCAGGGATAGTGTATAAATTATACATAGATGGGGAGGAGATACACAGACAGAGGCAGGGATAGTGTGTAAATTATGCATAGATGGGAGGAGATGTACAGACAGAGGCAGGGATAGGGTGTAAATTATACATAGATGGGAGGAGATGTATAGACAGAGGCAGGTATAGTGTATAAATTATACATAGATGGGGAGGAGATGTACAGACAAAGGCAGGGATATTGTGTAAATTATACATAGATGGGAGGAGATGTACAGACAGAGGCAGGGATAGTGTATAAATTATACATAGATGGGTGGAGATGTACACACAGAGGCAGGGATAGTGTGTAAATTATACATAGATGGGGAGGAGATGTACAGACAGAGGCAGGGATAGTGTGTAAATTATACATAGATAAACTCCATGTCCTATCGTTACCTTTTGTCTGTGTCACCACGCAGTGGGAGAAGCTCCATGTGTAAATTATACATAAATTTGGAGGAAATGTACAGACAGAGGCAGGGATAGTGTGTAAATTATACAGAGATGGAGAGGAGATGTACAGACAGAGGCAGGGATAGTGTGTAAATTATACATAGATGGGAGGAGATGTACAGACAGAGGCAGGGATAGTGTGTAAATTATACATAGATTTGGAGGAGATGTATAGACAGAGGGAGAGATAGTGTGCAAATTATACATAGATGGGGAGGAAATGTATAGACATAGGCAGGGGAGGAGATATCCAGACAGACGCTGAGATCAGTTGTGCGTTATACATAGATGGATAGTAAATATTAAGTCATTTATTAAAGGGATAGTAATGTTTTAAAATAAAAGCAGCTCCAATTAATCTTCATAGTTTTTGGCCATGGAGAGTGTATTGCAATACTATCAGAGTTGTAGTTGAAGAGTAACTAAATAATAATGTATCCGCCTCCAACCCCTTTTACTGATAACTGCCCACCTAAGAGTAGCAAGACTGTCTGGATGGATTGCAGAGAGGGACAGTCTTCAGTGATCATAAGGGAAAACCTGAAAAACCTCTAAAGGGGGGCAGGATTTTCCTTATGCTCACAGTAAGATGATTGTCCCTTGCTGTGATCTGTCTGGTCTGTGGACCAGATTCCACATCTTAGGTGAGTGGTGTTACACTAGGTAAAAGGGGTGGGAGGGGGGTAATTTATCATTCAATTTCTCTTGAACTACAACTCTGACAGTATCGAAATAACACTCACCATGGCCCAAATACTATGAAGAGTAATTCATTACTATCCTTTTAAAGCTGTTCTACAGCCTCATCAGTCCTGTATTAAATGGGTTACAGAGTCATTAGGAGTGAATAATACCAAGTGTTCTCCCATCTCTAGCTCAGTAAGAAGTATGGTCCTGTGTACACCATTCACCTGGGCATGGAGCCAGTTGTCGTGCTGTGCAGCTATGATGTAGTGAAGGAGGCTCTAAATAACAAGGGAGAGGAATTTGGTGCTCGGGGACACATGCCTCTTCAGGAGAAAATAAATTCTGGAGGCCATGGTGAGAGCCAGAGAGATGAGTTTTCAATAATGGTATAAACTGATTAGGAAATAATATGAAATACCCATGTGGTCCATGATATCACATGCAGTTTCTGAGCCATTTCACCCTGCAGTGGGAGGGACAGACTCCATGTCGTATAGCTCCCTTCTGTCTGTTTCACCCTGAAGTGGGAGGTACACACTCCATGCCCCATAGCTCCCTTATGTCTGTGTCACCCTGCAGTGGGAGGGGCAGACTCTATGTCCCATAGCTCCCTTCTGTCTTTGTCACCCTGCAATGGAAGGGACAGACTCCATGTTCCATATCTCCCTTCTGTCTGTGTCACCCTGCAGTGGGAGGGACAGACTCCTTGTCCCATAGCTTCCTTCTGTCTTTGTCACCCTGCAGTAGGAGGGACAGATTCCATGTCCCATAGTTCCCTTCTGTCTGTGTCACCGCGCAGTGGGAAAGGCTCCATGTCCCATATCTCCCTTCTGTCTGTGTCACCCTGCAGTGGGAGGGACTGACTCTATGTCCTATAGCTCCCTTCTGTCTGTGTCACCCCTCAGTGGAAGGGACAGACTCTATGTCCTATCGTTTTCTTCTGTCTGTGTCACCCTGCAGTGGAAGGAACAGAGTTCATGTCCCATATCTCCCTTCTGTCTGTGTTACCCTGCAGTGGGAGGGACAAATGCAATGTCCTATAGCTTCCTTCTGTCTGTGTCACTGTACAATGGATAGGACATACTCCATGTCCTATAGCTCTCTTCTGTCTGTGTAACCGTGCAGTTGGAGGGACAGACTCCATGTCCCATATCTCCCTTCTGTCTGTGTTACCCTGCAGTGGGAGGGACAGACTCCATGTCCTATAGCTCCCTTTTGTCTGTGTTACCATGCAGTTGGAGGGACACACTCCATGTCCTATAGCTTCCTTATTTCAACTCTGCAATGGGAAGTAAAGACTCCATGTGCTATAGCTCCCTTCTGTCTGTGTCACCCTGCAGTGGGAGGGACAGAATCCACATCCTATAGCTCCCTTCTGTCTGTGTCACCCTGCAGTGGGAGGGACAGAATCCACATCCTATAGCTCTCTTCTGTCTGTGTCTCCCTGCAGTGGGAGGGACAGACTCCTCGCCCTATAGCTTCCTTGTGTCTGACACTGAGAAGAGTCTACATTCTAATTGCAAACTAATTGGTCTTTTGTTTTAGGGGTCGTTGCCAGTAATGGGGAACATTGGAAGCAACTGCGGCGTTTTTCCCTGATGACACTGAGAAATTTTGGGATGGGAAAGAGAAGCATTGAGGAGAGGATCCAAGAAGAGGCCCAGTTCCTTACAGAGGAATTCAGAAAAACAAAAAGTGAGCCTATTTATCTTATGTACCATGTATTGCAGTCATCAGACTACGAGTGAACAATCGCCAGCAAAATTACAGATAGAACCTAAAGTCATCATACAGTGATTCCCACATTGGCCACATGAGCTGCCTTAAAGGAGAACTAACATCACCTAATATTAACCTCCACTTAATCTTATTATGGCCAGAACAACTTAATGGCCCCTATGATTTTTGCTCTTGTGCCTTTTTCAAGAGATGGCATCTTCATCAGTGCTGGATGTCAAGTCCAAAGTAAATATATATCATGCCAAGAAAGTCAATGATCACACCACAGGTCTCAAATATAGAAACACAGAATTTGATGGCAGATAAGGACCATTCAAACCATCTAGTCGCCCATTCCCCTACTGTAAAAACCTCAAACCTTATTTGGTTCTTGGTCTTGTCTTATGTTCAGGACAGCCTTATGCCTGTCTCATGCATGCTTACATCCCCTCACTGTATTAACCTCTACCTCTTCTGCTGGTAGGATATTACACTTATCTATTACCCTCTCAGTAGTAAAAAAAATGTACAAACTATTGGAAGAAAAAGAAGATATAATAGAAAAGTAAAGTCTGTTTCAAGGTGAAACAGTACTAAATGACAACCCTGCCACGCCCTACAGACTCCATTATGGAGACCCATTCTGTGTTATTTCAATGTAAATGCCTAGGGTATAAATGAATGCTAAAACTTATTTTTATTAATCATTATCAATAAAATAATTTCTAAAAACATACAAATGATTTGATCCAATTTTTTCTATAGCTATCACAAGCATCAGATAATGGAAATGAAGCACCCCAATTAAGCATATGGTCCTTCTGTTATAGAAAAATGATTCATTATTTCATTGTCCACGGTCGTCCAACTGAATTCCACACCCTAATTTACATGGTTACTTTTTATTTTCAGTGTTTGCAGGCACCATTTCCACAGATATGTACCATATGGATACTTATAGGTATAATGTATAATAAGTAAGGGTGGGTGAAAAGTGTGAAAAATTTCCCATGAAAAATGTTGAGAAAATGTGCCAATTTCTCACTTTTCCTGCAAAAAATTTCACCTTTCTGCCTATGCAAAAATGTCCTCCTTTTCGCCAATTTAAGAAATTTTCCATCTATGTTAACACATTTTTCGCCTATTTTAACAATTTTTTTTACTCACATTTGCAGTGTTTGTCACTACTGCAAGGGATTCTGGGTAGGCATATGCAAATAAGTTTAAGAAGGAATCACCTTTTTGCCTCACATTCCTACCCAGAATCCCTTGCAGTAGTGACAAACACTGCAAATGTGAGATACATACATTAGCAAATTATTATATAGGATATATATATATTTTTTTTTTTTTTTTTTTCAACATATAACTAGAAAGTTCTGTACAACAATGACACCTAAAGAGATGGACAGCTAAAATGTTGAAAATATGTCCAGCCTCGAGGGTACAAAAAATTCCCCAAGCCTCTGGTACATGACATGTACCTGACATTCAGGAATGATTAAAATTGTTATCCCTTGAACAAATACACAAGGGAAATGTTCATAGGGGTCATTAGAATTTTCTGGTCGTAGTAAGGTAAGTGTGGGGGGGTATTATTAGGAAGCATTTATTTTCCTTCATTGCCACTCCCCATTTGTCCTTGTGTAGAATAGTCTCAGTGGGCTGATGTACTAAGAAGAAGAAACATGTTTTGAGGAAATCTGTAAACTGAGCAGGAGAATGGAAGATGATAACAAGTGGACAGATTTTTTTAAATAATTTTATTTAAAAAAATATATATTGTAAAGTTGTTCCTGCAAGATGCACCCTTCAATTGTTCTTATAGTTTTAACAGTGCCTCCTAGTGGTCTGTTGCATTCTGTGGGAGATGGGAGTCACTGACCAACATTTCTACTTAGAATGTAATAGAAACAGCTGAGTCACTTCCTGTCAGTCTGAACATTCAGGAAGTAATCATACTGTCACTCACTCCCTGTTATAGTAGCGGCGGCTGCGGAGCCAACCGCTACCTTACCCGGCAGCTCAGCCAGCATCTCGGGTGGCAGGCAGTTCTTGGGCGGCAGCTGCCTGGCCATTCTGCTACCCGGCAGCCTAGCCGCAGCTTCTTCCGGCAGCCCTGTGGTGTGCTTTGGCGTGTGTCCAAGCGACACGCGTGTCCTCATTTAAAGGGACAGGCACACCTTTTGGGACTCTTCCTCTTCCTGGGTTGTGGCCTTTTAACCCACTGGACACCACTCTCAGTTGCCCTTTCGTGGTGTCCAGTGAGGTTTGTGAGTTGTGTAGTGCCGACTATCCGTTCTGGTTATGACCATTTGGCTTTGTTCTGACTGCCCGCTCCGTGTATGACCCTGGCTTGTCTGAGAACCATTCTGGTGCATAACCTGCGGCTCTGGTAGACTACTGTCTCTGTGTATGACCCTTGGCCTGGCTGACTATCTGTTCTGGTGCTGACTTTGGCTCTTTATGACTACCCTCTCTGTGTGTGTCTCTGGTTGTCCTAGATTCTTTCTGGGTCTGACCTACAGCTCGCTATAGCATTTCGCCATCAGACTTCCGATTATCTTACTATCTACCTTGGTTTACCCAGGGTTGTCCGCTGCGCAACCAGCATACCAACGCTACAGTGGATAACCTGTTGGGTATCTTGGTGGCTCTAGTGGCCTCTTCTGCTCCTGGGTTACTGTCGTACAGGTGTGGACCTGTGGTGCTTTTCCTACCTTGTTACTTCATCTGTACAGGTGCAGACCTGTAGTAGGGGCTCGGGTGTGGTCCAGAGCAGAGTCGCTTCTGATACCTACCTTCTTATCCTTGTCTGTGCAGGTGCGAACCTGTGGTGCGATACCTACCTTCTTATCCTTGTCTGTACAGGTGCGAACCTATGGTGCAATACCTACCTTAGTCCCATAGTCTGCACAGGTGCGGACCTGTAGCACTACAACTTGCTGTTCCTTGTCAGTACAAGTGCGAACCTGTGGTACAATACCTACCTTAGTCCCATAGTCTGTACAGGTGCGGACCTGTAGCACTACAACTTTCTGTACCTTGTCAGTACAGGTGCGGACCTATAGTGGAGCTCAGGAGCGGACCTGAGCAGATTCTCTCCAGATTACACTTTGGGCTCAGTTCATTGTTACAGCTGAAGAACAGTCGTCACGAGCGATCCTTATTGTATGGTTTTCTGACTGTACCGTTGCCTGTATGTGTGTATCTTAATAAAGTTTGGGTTAACAAAAGTACTGATTCCAGTATCGTTATTGTATCCGTGACACTCCCTGAAAATTTGAAGTCTCATAACTTTTGAATAAAATGACTAATAGCGGTAGGAGTTTCATTGCTTTTCTCGACAGGAAAAGTCATTTAACATATAGGTTTTTATAAAAATAAGTTTACTTAGTAATTTAAAGGAACACTTACATCTCCTAATAAAAGCCCTAATTACTTTAAACTGGGTTTTCAAGGTATCTCCTAGGTATGCCGGAGATTATAATAAGAGCAGTTAGTGTTCCTTTAGTACGGCAATGTTTACTTTCAGATGTTTGTTTGCTATGTCCACCAGATAACTACAATGCCTTCTCTCCACCCCCAGGTCAGCCTCTGGATCCCACATTTTATTTCAGCAAAGCCGTTTCTAATGTTATCTGCTCAGTGGTTTTTGGAGAGCGATTTGAGTACGAAGACAAGGAATTCCTTCGGCTTTTATGGCTCTTAAATCAAATCTTCAGAGGCTTCAGCTCGGTTTGGGGACAGGTAATGATGGAAGAACCAGGGAAGATCCCCTATTAAAAATGTCACTTTGCACCATGGAAGCTAGAAAGGTCTCCAACACAATCATATTCACTATCTATTAAATCTGAGTTCTCCAACACAATCATATTGACTTACACTCGCACTGAGATTTTTGTAAAATAAAAGGTCTCCAATACAGTCATATTCACTTGTTATTAAATCTGAGTTCTCCAACACATTAATATTCACATTTATTAAATATGCTGCCACCGTTTAGAAATGAAGAGCTGTGACAATCTATCTATCTATCTATCTATCTATCTATCTATCTATCTATCTATCTCATATCTATCTATCTATCTATCTATCTATCTATCTATCTATCTGTCTTTCTATCTATCTATATCTATCTATCTATCTATCTATCTATCTATCTATCTATCTAACTCATATCTATCTATTTATCTATCTATCTATCTATCTATCTATCTATCTATCTATCTTTCTATCTATCTATCTATCTATCTATCTATCTATCTATATCTATCTATCTATCTATCTATATATCTATCAGTCTATCTCATATCTATCTATCTATCTATCTATCTATCTATATCTATCTATCTATCTATCTATCTATCTATCTATCTATCTATCTATCTAACTCATATCTATCTATCTATCTCATATCTATCTATCTATCTATCTATCTATCTATCTATCTATTTATATCTATCTATCTATCTATCTATCTATCTATCTATCTATCTATCTCATATCTATCTATCTATCTATCTATCTATCTATCTATCTATCTATCTATCTCATATCTATCTATCTATCTATCTATCTATCTATTTATCTTCTTTGGTAAAGTTATTAAAAATATGTATATTACATGGTTGCAGGGTATGTTCTGCTGAATAAACCAAGGATACACTGATGTGTTTTATCCAAAAGACATTCCAGTTGAAACTTAGATTTTTGGGAGCATTATCTCGGTGGATTGAAATGTTACGGTAGTGATGTTTCTATAGCAAATATGACATAATCCAGAGAAATTAGGCAGCTCTGATATACAAACGGTGAACAAATATAAACAGTTCAGAGTGTACAAATGCTAAATCAGTTAATGTCAATGTGCATGGACCCAAGACTCCCCTTCAGTGGAAAAAACAGGCAATCTTCTCAAATGGCTGCACAATTGCAAGAAAACAGATATAGCGATATCATCATAAAAGTAAATCCATTTATATTCCTAGCAACCATAATATCACAGTACATTGCTCAATCATTTAAAGGGATAGTAAGGTTTCGCAATAAAGCAGCTCCAATTAATCTTCATAATATGTGTAGTTCAAGAGTAGTTGAATGATAAAGTATCCCCCTCCCGCCCCTTTTACTGATGTAACACTGCTCACCTCAGAGCAGCAAGGTGGTGTCCAGGTGGACCACAGAGAGGGACAATCTTCAATGAGCATAAGGAAAAACCTGAAAAACCTGTCAAGGGGAACAGGGTTTTCCTTATGATAACAGTAAGAAGATTGTCCCTTGCTGTGACCTGTCCAGTCATGTGACCAGATTCCACATCTGAGGTGAGTAGTGTTACACTAGGTAAAAGGGGAGGGAGGGGGATACTTTATCATTCAATTACTCTTGAACTACAGCTCTGACAGTACTGAAATAACACTCTCCATGGTCCAAATACTATGAAGATTAATTGGAGCTACTCTTTTTGTGAAACATTACTATCATTTTATAGACTCACAATATATATTCACTATATAGTGTTGCTACAGACACCTATAAAAGGAGAGAGTCACTGACCAGAACTGGCCACACATTGCTCAAGCAACATCATGATCAGAATATGTCAGGCCTCAGAAGTGCTGCTACCAAAAAATATAAGTTTGAGCTGCAATTACTTCTCAGCAAAACAGTTCTGATCAGGCATGACAGGTGCAGGCAGTTTTTCAAACTGAAGAAGGTATAGTGCATCAGCCTACTTAACACATTAAGGACCAGAGGTGTGTGTCAATGCTGTGCAATGTGCTGCATATCCTTCTTGTCCTTAAAGAGGGTTAACCAAAGCCACATGGACAAAAAGAATGCACTGTACAATACTCTGGTCCTTAAAGGAGCTTTAAACTTTTTTTAATGAAAACCTATATGTTATAAAGCTTTTCCTGCTGAGTAAAACAAGGTCACTCCCAGCACTGTCAGTCGTTTTATTCAAAAGTTATAACAGTTCAAATAATCAGGAAGTGAATTTACTGTGTGGGTACTTACTGAAAGTTCTAACTGACAGGAAGTGACTCAGCAGTTTCCATCACATTCTATAGGGAAGTGTTTGTCAGTGATTTTTCTTGGAAATAGAATGTAACAGAATATCTAATTGGAATTTGACCACTAGAGGGCACTGTTAATGTAGGTTAACACAGGTTTAAACTGTAATAACTCTTGAAATATACATCTCTCAGCAGTGGGAGTACCTTCTCTACATTTCATCTTTTGCAGCTGTACAACATGTTCCCAAAAGTCATGGACAAGTTACCGGGTCCACACAATAACATTTTTGATTCCTTTGAAGAATTAAAGTCATTTATTTCCGAGAGAATTAAAATGCATCAGGAGACTCTGGAACCCAGCTCTCCACGAGACTTTATTGACTGTTTCCTCACAAGGATGCAGCAGGTAAGTCCATTGTAGGATTCATATTTAGGACTAGAGGTGGAGACGGTACAAGTGGCACTAAAGTGGATACATTCAGCACACAGGATCCCGATACCTTTCATGAATTAGTGTGGAATGCAAGGAAGCAGTTTGTTATCTATTTTGGAAAACCATTACTGTATGTGTTATTTGTGATTATGCATGTTTTTATACAAAAAAAAGACTAACTCCTTGATAATAATAACACATCTTTCTATATCCTTCTAAATAAATGGCACAGTTAGTACATGCCCCTAAATTAATGGCACAGTTACTACATGTCCCTAAATTAGTGACACAGTTAGCACATGAACCTAAATTAATGACACAGTTAGCACATGTCCCTAAATTAGTGGTACAGTTAGTACATACTCCTATATTAATGACACAGTTAGTACATGCTCCTAAATTAATGGCACAGTTACCACATGCTCCTAAATCAATGACAAGATTAGTACATGCTCTTAAATTAATGGCACAGTAAGCACATGTCCCTAAATTAACAGCACAGTTAGTACATGCTCCTAAATTATCGGCACAGTTAGCACATGCTCCTAAATTAATGACACAGTTATCACATGCTCTTAAATTAGTGGCACAGTTAGCACATGCTCTTAAATTAGTGGCACAGTTAGTACATGCTTCTAAATTAAAGGCACGGTTAGCACATGCACCTAAATTAACGGCACAGTTAGCACATGCCCCTAAATTAGTGGCACAGTTAGTACATGCTCCTAAATTAGTGGTACAGTTAGCACATGCTCCTAAATTATCGGCACAGTTAGCACATGCTCTTAAAATAATGACACAGTTAGCACATGCACCTAAATTAACAGCACAGTTAGTACATGCTCCTAAATTATCGGCACAGTTAGCACATGCTCTTAAAATAATGACACAGTTAGCACATGCACCTAAAATAATGACACAGTTAGCACATGCTCTTAAATTAAGGGCACAGTTAGCACATACTCTTAAATTAATGGCACAGTTAGCACATGCCCCTAAATTAACGGCACATTTAGTACATGCACCTAAATTAACAACACAGTTAGTACATGCACCTAAATTAATGACACAGTTAGCACATGCTCCTAAATTAGTGGCACAGTTAGTACATGCACCTAAATTAACGGCACAGTTAGTACATGCTCCTAAATTATTGACACAGTTAGCACATGCTCTTAAATTAATGGCACAGTTAGCACATGCTCCTAAATTAATGACACAGTTATCACATGCTCTTAAATAAATGGCACAGTTAGCACATGCTCCTAAATTAACAGCACAGTTAGTGCATGCTCCTAAATTAGTGGTACAGTTAGTACATGCTCCTAAATTATCGGCACAGTTAGCACATGCTCCTAAATTAATGACACAGTTATCACATGCCATTAAATTAATGGCACAGTTAGCACATGCTCCTAAATTAACGGCACAGTTACCACATGCTCCTAAATTATCGGCACAGTTAGCACATGCTCCTAAATTAATGACACAGTTATCACATGCTCTTAAATTAATGGCACAGTTAGCACATGCTCCTAAATTAACAGCACAGTTAGTGCATGCTCCTAAATTAGTGGTACAGTTAGTACATGCTCCTAAATTATCGGCACAGTTAGCACATGCTCCTAAATTAATGACACAGTTATCACATGCCATTAAATTAATGGCACAGTTAGCACATGCTCCTAAATTAACGGCACAGTTACCACATGCTCCTAAATTATCGGCACAGTTAGCACATGCTCCTAAATTAATGACACAGTTATCACATGCTCTTAAATTAATGGCACAGTTAGCACATGCTCCTAAATTAACAGCACAGTTAGTGCATGCTCCTAAATTAGTGGTACAGTTAGTACATGCTCCTAAATTATCGGCACAGTTAGCACATGCTCCTAAATTAACGGCACAGTTAGCACATGCTCCTAAATTATCGGCACAGTTAGCACATGCTCCTAAATTAATGACACAGTTATCACATGCCATTAAATTAATGGCACAGTTAGCACATGCTCCTAAATTAACGGCACAATTAGCACATGCTCCTAAATTATCGGCACAGTTAGCACATGTTCCTAAATTAATGACACAGTTATCACATGCTCTTAAATTAATGGCACAGTTAGTGCATGCTCCTAAATTAGTGGTACAGTTAGCACATGCTCCTAAATTAATGACACAGTTATCACATGCCATTAAATTAATGACACAGTTATCACATGCTCTTAAATTAATGGCACAGTTAGTACATGCTCTTTAATTAGCTGCACAGTTAGCACATGCCCCTAAATTAACGGCACAGTTAGTACATGCACCTAAATTATTGGCACAGATAGGCAGATATATTAGAATGTGTGCTAATTGCTTTGTTGAATTAGTACCAGTCTCTAATCCTCTCACAAAAGATGAATGTTTTAGCCATGGCTATCTTTTTAACCCTTCTAGTGCCAGGGGGTAAACGGTTAAATGCATTTGCTACTGAAAAACACAAACATTTGCTACTTGATTAAAGGAAAACATGCTAAGCATTGCATTGGAGACATATCTAGCATTCAAGGGATTAAATGCCACATTAAAATCAATATGAGATTTATCCCCCCCCATGTATTTGGTTTTTCACACAATCACTCAACTTTTCTTTTTTCAATTCCACATGGAAATATTTGCTGATTGGGTGTTTACTGATTGCACAGATATTTCTAGCTGGTCGGTTCTACAATTCACTTTATGGAGGGCTACAAACATTTTAAAATGACTCCAAAATGAGGCAGGGGAGACAGGGAGACAATAGCTCCCCCATTCCCATAGCTGATTCTACTATGTGTCCTAGCACCCTCCCCATATCCCTTCTACCTTTGATTAACCCCTCCTTTCCTGAATCCCAGCAATCTTTAAAATAATGGACAGTTATCACACTGCTATCTCTTTAAATGTAAAGGGTTAGTAATGTCCAACTACTACTTTTTTGCATTGTGTAGAGCTTAATAAGTAGAAATGAAGGCAAAAAACGTTTCTTTCAAACCGCTATTGTTTGAGAGATACATGCATTCAAACTTTGATGTTTCCTGTTGGCAGCTGTAAAGCTGTCAGCAGGAGATCCATGCCGTCCGACACGGAGGCTCTGCAGCAGAGCCGCAATCGTGTTATTTAAAATGAATGACTTCATTGGAATGGTTTAAAAAGTCTGCAGCTCAGGGCTGCTGGGCTGTTCAGAGCGCCCCCCTCAGCAATGACTTGAAGCCGGCACCCTCTACTGTGCATGACTGCATTGTTCTGTACTGCGCATGTGCAGTCTAGCACTTTATGTTATTAGATAAGTTCAAATTTATGTTTGGTGATCAGTCCTGGTTACTTTAAGCTGTGTTTTTTGGCCAATACATCTAGAACTGTTTCACCAACATGTCCTTTTGAGAATATACCCTTTTGTCTAAGTGGGCTCTATTTTTGTAGATGTTGTATACACTGTGAGTTTTCCTTTAATTGTGGCTTTGTGGGCTGTGCATTCCTTATGTGACATATAGTTACACACACAGCTGTTTATAAGTGGAGTATTCATTCGCACTGAGGATTGTGTTACAATTATTTAAAAATTGCTTTTTCATTTATAGCCGGATTCCCTCTTTTTTATCCACTTGTGTTCTCTGTTGTTGCAATTCTGCATAGTGTCTGATAAATAGAATTGTAAGCAGTTTAGAGAATGATTACCCAATCCTAAACTTTGAAGTTTACTTATCAGAATTCTGTGGTCTACTGTTTCAAAGACATTTGCGAAATCTAGAAAAATAGTTCTGGTGATTTCACCATTTTCCATGCCAATCTGGATATTATTGGTTACTTTTAGGTGGGCAGTGACTGTTCAGTGATTTGATTGAAAGCCTGACTGAAGCAGGGTGAAAAAACTGGTCATCTGGTAATCCTATATAATAATTCGCTAAAACGTGTGTAACAATGCAGTCATGCGCAGTAGAGACTGCCAGTGATGAGGCTGATACACAGCGGGGTGCTCTGAAGGAGCGTCCAGCTCTGCATCTGCCACAGCGCAGGCAGTCTCTACTGAGCATGACTGCACCGCGACCGGATGGCACTGTATCAGCCGCGGTGTAGGCAGTCTCTACTGAGCATGACTGCACCGCGACCGGATGGCACTGTATCAGCCGCGGTGTATGCAGTCTCTGCTGTGCATGACTGCCCTGCGACCGGCTGGCAGTGGCACTGTGGCCTGTGTAATGGGCTCTTCATCTATTACTTCTATAATTGCATGTGGGCACATTTCTCTAGGATTTAAGCCAATGTGGGGAGTAGGGATATTGGTATGTAATTTCATACTGCATTTTTATCCCCATGTTTGTGGATCACGACTCTAACCACTTTCCAGCCTTTGGTCATATATCCAGATGACAGGAAGGGATTAATTAAGGATACAATAGGATGGGCAGTGACTGAGGCACTAAGCTTTAATAGCATTGCAGGTAGTTGATCAGGGCCAGATTACGATTCCATTTGTGGGTTACTCTTGCTGCATTAGTCATACATATGGTCTGAATGGTATTGTGAACATAGGGAATTATTAACTCAAACTAATAGTTGAGTGGAATGAGAAACAATTGATTGCGATCTGACTGTCCCCATTATGGGGCAATGGGACCTTGAGGTGAACTAGGTATCAGAGTAATAACAGGCTGACAAGGAACGAGTCAACTGCACACCTAGGATATTATTATTACAGTGCAGTTAAAATGTATCTGAGTATTACTGGATAGGATTATAATTTAACAATTCCCCAAATTTCCATTACACTTAATAGCACTGAACATTATTATAAATTCCCAACATCTTACATTAAAGGGAGAGTAATACTTAAAATGTAAAAAATGTTCCAGGGTTTATCCCCCTGAGTAAAACAAGGGTACTACCACTGCTGAGAGATATTTTATTAAAAAATGATAACAGCTCAAACTTGAATTTTTTAGGTGCAATATCACGGTGGCCTTAAAATTTACAGCGGCGCTGTTCTTTTTGTATGTAACTGATCCCATATCTTGTCAAATTTAGCTGGGGTCCCTCTGTGCACACATTAACTAGTTGAATCCAGTATGTATGACGGGTGGGAAGTAGACATCTATGCCAGAGCCTTTACTTGCCTCTCCATCATTAGTAGCTCATAAAACATATTGATAACATGTTTAGGGTAATTGCCATCTGGAAGAATAGAATACATTCATAATTTTGGGGAGAAAGGCACAGGGGACTTTAGTAACCCTGAAATAGTGTGACTAAACTGTTTAAAATAATGCCTCCCGGGCATTCCCAAATAAGATGTATGACTTGCACCACAGCTCAAACAAACTGGTCACTCAATTTCCCCATTTTCTGCAACCTCATAGGTTTCTAGTATACCCTATGCAGGATCTTAAGTTCAATTAACTTGTGCTTAGAATGCATTGTCACTGCCTGGTTGACTGCCCACTCTCAATTCTAAATCTCACCGAGGTTCTGCTCCCATCGCACCTATAGACTGTCAAGTTCAATAACTGTTTCTGATCTTTTCCAGTTATAAAGGAAATATTCTAACTTTGTTGCTTTTTTTAATGTTGATAGTAGATAGCAGTGTGAATGTGGAAAGTTGCAGCCGTGTTCAATGGTTTTCAGCAGTCCCTATTGATATAGTTGGCCAATTCTTGTGATACCATATCTGCACCACATGTGCCCAGAATAAAGTTGACATAGATGATCTCTGCCAAATGGTTCCCATGAAGGAATATATGGGTCCATGATATTGTAGCTTACAAGTGATTGTATAGTTGACCATGCTTTGTTTGTAGTTCTGGATGGGGTGGTTGGTATTGTACTAATATTAGGTCCTTCACAAAGTAAGTTTTTCAGTTCATGTTGTCAGTGTGTCAGTTCCTTCTCCACTTGAACAAATGTATGTGACTTGTCAGGGTTAGTGTATGCTAAGGTACAGTGTCCCTGTGTCGCCAAGTAACATGTGTATAAATCTGACAAGTGGAGCCTGCCTTCATTTACTAGTCTCTTGAGAGTACTCAGTTTACTTCGGAACTTCTTTTACCTCCAGAAATCTTGGTGTTTATCATATCAATATCCTAAAAGTGCTTCTTAGGGATGGGGGTCTGGGAATTTAATATGATATATATAAGGAGAAAAAAAAAACATCTTAATCCCTTAACGACCGGCTGCGCACACACGTGACCGTCACTTAACAACCACAGAGGGTTTTTTTTTTTTTTTTCTGATCCGATTCCGGACTCCCCGAATGGCGTGCAGAGAGCCCGGAATTCTATGACATACATGTACGTCCTGACATCCATCTCATGACGTACATGTATCTCATGGGTCGTTAAGGGGTTAATGAGGTTTATCCGCCCTATAAGGTTAGGAAATATACTAATTTGGTTCGTGTGTTATTGGGAATAGTAGATAGCAGTTTGAATGCTGATCAGAGATTTATACTAAGTCCGCTTACAGACATGATGATTGTTCTTTGACTGTTTGAGTGCCAGAGGGGTGTGCATAACCCTCTGGGTTGCAAAGGGTTACAGTTTTGGAGTAATGGCATTCAGAGAAAAAAAAAACCTATTTCTTCTTTCCCCGTCTTAGGAGAAGGATGAATTGCAGAACGAATTTCACATTTTAGGTGCTATCCATACCACATTTGATCTTTTTGATGCCGGTACAGAAACCGTCAGCACGACTCTACGATACGGCCTGATGATTCTGCTGAAGCACCCAGAGGTAGAAGGTAAAAGGACACAGGATGTCAATATGTTATAATAAGGTTGATTTATGCCTAGATTACATCGCAGTTCACAAGAGTTATCACTGGTTTAATCTAACAGATTTCTAATGAGGTCTATCGAGAGAATGGGAGATAAAATATACAGTGGTTCTCAGCCTTAAAGCACCCTTGACACAGTATCTGTAAGTCTCAGGGAAACCCAGACATTTAATAATTCATTTATTAAGGGTGTAATGAAAGGTACAAATATAGAAATAGAAATGTATTTTTAGTTTTTACAATTAGAATGAAAAAAATTGCATATTTTGCATAACAATTTCCACAAATATTAATTTGAAACTCAATATTCACAGTTTCTTCAAAGTCTCTTTAGAAAAAACATGCAACCTTAAGATGGTGCCCAGACACATCAGACTGGCCTTGTACCCTGCATAAGGACCACTGCCTCAATTAGAAGAACTGGATCTACTCCATGGTGTACCAGGAGTCAAGCACATTTTTGGACCTGCTGATCCAAGAGTTCCACTGAAGAGCCTTGAGCAAAAGGTTGTGCAAGTAAGGGGTCTAGTGAATGTCATAGGTGTTAATGAAGGCCAACAGGGACCCCATGACTCTGGTAAACAGCCGAGGAGCTGATGCCAGGTCAAATGGCAAGGCAGTGAACTGGTAATGCTTTTAGTCAAAGGCAAACAGCAGATAGCTTTGACTGTCCTGGTGGATCGGGATGTGTAGATACACATTCTAAAGGTCTAAACACACCAGACACTTCCCTGAGCACAGAGTTACAATGACAGAGCACAAGGACTCCGTCCTGAAGTGAGCAGTCTTCACATATAAGTTGAGACTCTTGAGTCCAGCCACCGTCCTTCTTTGGAACCACAAACCGGTTGGAATAGAAACCTGAACCTTGCACCTGGTGAGGTACTGGAATCAGAACCTTCTTGTCCAAAAGGGATTGCACCACTTCGCAGAAAAGCCTTGGCTTAGCCTTAGTTGTTGGTACTCTGGACTGGAAAAAAACAGAAAAGAGGAAGGGACTTGAACCCAGTTCTGTACCCCTCCGAGATCACCTGCAAAACCCACTGGTCCACAATAGAGCTTTTCCAGGTATCTCAAAACAAATGAAGATACCTGTCTATGGGAACCTGTGGACCAGGATTCCACAAGTCTTGCGGAAGAGGTCTTAACAGACTTAGGTCTTAGAGCTGTTCATTGGGGCTGCCACTGCTGTCTGAGCTTGGTGGGGATGATCGATGGGTGTAGGCCTGAGAAGGTTGCAGCCTTTGCTCCTCCATTTGGAGGGGACAAAAAAGACACAGTTTCCTCGCCATGGTAGGATGCTTAGAGGACATCTGAGGCAACAGATTGCTCTTGCTCCAAGTTGCATCACTGATAATCTGCTTCAGCTCAGGTCCAAATAGGTATTTGCCCTGAAAAGTTAAGGAAATCATTGACTTCTTGTAAGATTGATCTGCGGACCAAATCTTAAGCCACAAGGTATGTTGCATAGTAACAGAGAAAGCTGACGCTTTGGCAAAAAACCTGTCCAGTTCAGAGAGGGCTTCTGAAACATATGTGTTAGCCTCCATCATGTTGGCCAGAAACACCAACAAGTCCTCTTTGGGGGCATCCACACGGACAGCTTCCATCATCTGCTCACTCCAGACTGCAATACCTCTGTTGAGCCAGGCAGAGGCAAATATATGCCTCATCGCAGTTCCAGTGGCTGCAGAATTAGACCTGAGGATAGAATCAAGCTTCTTATCTGCCACATCATTAAGTCCCACAGCATCCGCCAAGGACAGAGAGGTGGACTTGGATAGCCTAGGAATTGGGGGATCCACAGACAGAGGAAAGGCCCACTGTACCAAAACTGCCTAAAAAAAAGGGTTACAGCTTAGAAAATCTTATCTGGTGTCTTCCACTCATCTAGAAGAATCTGATTAAGAATGTTGTTAAGGCAAAATACAGTAGAGGATTCCCTACACTTCTGGAAAACATCCGTAGTGGATGTACCCTTGTCAGGGTCCTCAGGGGCCCTCATGACACTCAGGGCATGAATCAAATGAAAGGACATGAGGAGACAAGAAGAATGAGCCCACTCTGATAATCGGTTGCAGAAATATGTCCCAGAGAAGTTTGCCCATAGAAGTCAATGGAGCAAAGATGGTGGCTGCACGGGAAGCATTTTTAAAGGAGCTGTGCATTCAAAAAACGGACAAAATTTAAAGTACTCCAAATTATATATTGACCCCAGGGAACATGAGGGGAATAAAAGACACCGGTCCCTGAAGCAAAAAGCGAAAGAAAAGCCCCCATCTCAGAGAAACCAGCAGTGAATGGGTTAACTAGTCCCAATACAGCCATCCATGCTCCATAACCCAGAGGATGAACAGTAATAACATACCCAGCATGAGTGCAAGAACCAAAAGGTTCCGATAGACCCCTGTATGAAAATGTACAAGTAGGAACAAAGTGGACTAAGGCACTCAAAGGTTAACTCACCAGTCCACATCTTCTGTCTTAGGAGAGGCACTGCAGGGAGTGAAAACGTGGACTGCACACTGTACCTGCACACTGGGCAATCCACTTCAGGGAAGCCCAGTAATGGTAACCCTACTAATGGAAGAATTGTGATAGCCCCCTATCTACAGAAAAACAACAAACTAAAACTAAGCAGCAGTGTTCCAAGCCATGTCCAGTTCAGAAGAGGATGGAAGGCTCCACCCTCAAGACATTGTCTTTTTATGTGTTTCACCTTCCAAAGGAAGGTCAATCCCCATGGTACCTGTATTCCATATTGGACAACAGAGGAAGTTATGTCAGGTCAAACTTGAATAATTTAGGTGTAGTATATCAATGGCCTGACATTTTACAGTAGCTGTAGTTAGACCATCCTATGGAGATTTATGGTCAACTGACCAGAGCTGTCCATAGGACAGTCTGAGCTGCAATAACTGTTGAATAAAACACCAAACAGTGGGAGTATATTTGTTTTACTGAGGAGGGTAAAATCTACAATATTTACATATTTTACGTATCAATTGTTACTGTCACTTTAAGTGGGAACATCGTTAAATCCTGGCCTGATGGTGGTTCTTGAGGATTGAACATGGACACTCCTGGTCTAGGAGAAAGGGCCACCAACACATTGCTAGTAACTGTCATATCTACCTCTATGGACATGACATCCAAAACCGATTGAACCTGTTATCTCTTGAACGAAAGCACAAATGGAGAACAATTGTAGGGGTCATTAGGATTTTCTGGCCATACTTAGGTGTTTCTGGAAGCATGCCTTGTAATCAGGTTCTTTGCAATTTAGACTAAAGTTCTATGCTTATGCCACACTCTTGTTTCTTTTCATCCTTACAGAACGTGTCCACAAGGAGATTGACCAGGTGATTGGTAGGAGCAGGGCTCCCTGTATTGATGACCGTTCCCACATGCCGTACACAGAAGCCGTCATCCATGAGATTCAGAGGTTCATTGACATTTCACCGATGGGGCTTCCCCATAAAGTGACTCGTGACACTCACTTCCGGGATTACGTCATACCAAAGGTAAGACCTCATGGCTCTTAATAATTTTGCCATTTATCCTTTGTTCATAGAAACATAGTTGACGAGGCTCAAAAAAGACATGCGTCAATCAAGTACAGCCCATGCCAAAACACCCCTGTTGATCTAGAGGAAGGAAAAAAACAAAACACTGAAGCCATTTCTAATTAAACCCCAAGTGGGTAAAAAAATCCTTTCTGACTTAAACGGCAGTCAGATAGCTTCATGGATCAACAACCTATCTGCATTGAAATCATGTGTCATAATTCTAAATATTGTTCTGTGCTAGATGTATATCCATTACTTTTTGGAAAGCAGTTACAGTATTTGCAAGAATTACATTGCTTTGCCACCTTTACTATAAAAAATCCCTGCCTTTGCTTTAGTTGAAAGCACCTTTCCTCTAGTCTTAATGGATGACCTCTCATTCTTAGCTCAGTTTTTTGTGTGAATAATTAATTGGAGAGTTCTTTGTATTGACCTTGTATGTATTTTTAAACAGTAATCATATTACCACTTAGACGTCTTTTCTCTAATGTAAATAAACCCAGTTTGGCTAGTCTTTCTTTATAACTCAGATCCTCCAATCTCTTTATCAGTTTTGTTGCACGTCTCTGCACTTTTTACAGTTGAAAAATTTAAATTTTAAGAACTGTTGCCCACATTTATACAGAGGTAGGATAATATTAGCATCCCTTGCATCTGCACCTCTTTTTATGCAGGCTAGTACCCTATTTACACAAAGAAAACATATGAGGAGAGCTGTATTGATAACAATACATATTATACTTGAAATACAAAGATGGTATACTCACAGGAACAATATGACCAGTCCCAATCTCTGGATACCGGTCAAACAGCCAGCGGGGAAAATTAGCACTGATCCTCTCCGCAACAGGATCTCTCAATTCCGTGCAAACGCCAATTCCAACGGTCAGTTGAAAAAAAAAACATTGGATATAAAGTTATCTCGCAGCAGACGAAAAAAATGAAATTGTGACAAAGTATAACATTTATTTAAAAGTCTTTAAAATCCCTCAACATGTAAACTTTATATCCAACATTCCAACTATGTGTCCAACATTCTCCACTTGCTCAGATTGTCATTTGGGAGACCAGTGACAAAGAATAAATGTGAGTTCATCAACCTAGAGTTCGATAAATATTGTTTCCAGATTTTATCAAGATACTACACTATTAGTCTCTCTTCTTTTTTTCTTTTCTTTCTTAGTACCCTATTTGCTCTTGCAGCAGCTGAGCGACTCTGCACACTGCTGTGAAGTCTATTGTGTATCAGTACTTCTAAATCTTTCTCTAATGAGGATTCCCCAAGTTGTTTCCCCTATAGAGTATATATAGCAAGTTTGTTTCTGAAGCCCAAATGCATAACCTTACATTTATCTGCATTAAATGACATCTGCCATTTTTTTGACCATTAACACAGTTTATCTAAATCCTTCTGCAGAGAAAAAACTTCCAGCTCTGTATGTATTTCCTTACATAGCTTAGTGTCATCAGCAAAGATTGAGACACTACTTTCAATTTCCACTTCAAGATCATTACAAAGCACTGGGTCCAGGATTGACCCCTGTGACACCCCACTTACAACTTTAGACCAACTTAAAAAGGTTCCATTTACAACAACTCTCTGCTATCATTTAACCAGTTCTCAAACTACAGATATCACTGCCCATGTCTCATGTTCATGGAGGCAGAGATGTTGGTCAAATTACAGCAATAAGAGTGTGTGTGAGCCTTTGAATGCCAGAATGGTACATAACATGTGCCACTCTGGCACTCAAAGAGTTAATCATATAAAGACCAGAAGGATGAGAAGCACATTGCAAAACAGTGTGTTGCACTCTCCCTCTGTTCCTTTGAGGGTTTAAATTAATATGTGCATCCATATTTCTTCTTCCTCGTCGACGCCTACTGTTTTTCTTTCCACGGATGCCGAAAAGGCGTTCGACAGGGTAAATTGGAAGTTTTTGGAACACACACTCCGTGCTTTTGGGTTCGTCCCGGTGTTTGTTCAGAGAGTAATGGCTTTATATTCTTGTCCCTCGGTGAAAGTTAAAACTAACGGTCACTTATCCAATGCGTTACATATTTCTAATGGCACCCGTCAAGGATGCCCCCTCTCACCGTTATTGTTTATTTTGATTATGGAAACCCTAGCACAATGTATATGGGGAATTCTGCATGATCACAAAGAATATAAGCTTTCTATGTTCGCTGATGATGTTCTGATCTCCTTGACGCAGCCTATGTCTTCCATGCCAGCTCTGATGTCGGAATTTGAAATTTTTTCCTCTTTGTTGGACTTTAAAATTAATTTTAACAAATCAGAAGCCCTCCCCATAGCTATTCCATCTAAGTTGCTCAAGGATCTTCAGTCTTCTTTTCCATTCAAATGGTCCAGATCCTCTATTCCTTATT
Source organism: Rhinophrynus dorsalis (assembly GCA_037306005.1). Lineage (NCBI taxonomy): Eukaryota > Metazoa > Chordata > Amphibia > Anura > Rhinophrynidae > Rhinophrynus > Rhinophrynus dorsalis. Next base: position 184,707,795 of record CM074726.1, read on the forward strand.
TGGGGATTCGACTTTCCTCCTCTTTTGACGAGTTATTTGCGGCAAATTATCCTCAACTTTTGGGTTCGATTCAAAGGGATCTCAAGAAATGGGATCCTCTTTTTCTATCGTGGCTAGGCAGAATTGGGGTTTTGAAAATGTCGGTTTTACCTCGGATTTTGTACTATTTCCAAACTCTCCCTATCTACCTACCTCCCAAGTATCTTACGAAATTAACGAATAGTTTGAATTCTTTCGTGTGGCGATATCATAAGCCACGGGTAAAACTGGATACTTTACGTCGCCCAAGATCCAGGGGGGGATTGGGTGTACCAGACATTCGCCTCTATTATATGTCCGCTCTGTTATCATCAATTCCCGATTGGTTGAAGAACTCAGACTCCAAGAGCTGGGTTTCTTTGGAGCGCTCTTTCCCACCGGGAGGGGATATCGCTGTCGAGGCATTCCTCCCTGCTAGTTCCAGACATCCTTTGCTGAAGACACATCCTCTCCTATCTAATATTATCAATACTTGGTCTGGATGGACGAGCTCCTGTAAAATGGGGACTCTGCCGTCACCGCTCTCCACCGCATTTTATTCTAGGGATACCCCTTTCTCACTTTCTTCGAGAGACTTTGTTGCCTGGTCCTCCAGATCCATTCTTCGGTTTTGGGATTTTTTTGACGGCTCTACTATCCGTGCTTTTTCCTTCTTTCAAACTCATTGGGAACTTTCCCCGTCAGAGATATGGCGTTATCTCCGCCTCAAACATTTCTTTTCAGTTTCGAACATTAGAGAAGCAGCCTCTAGGGATCTCACTCCCTTTGAACTGTTATGTACCCCGCTGGGCCCGAAAAAACGTTTTTTTGGTAGAATCTATTCTATCCTTCTGGACGAATCGTCGGTGAAGGATCCTCCGTATACGTCAGCCTGGACTTCTGAACTAGGTGTTGATCTGCGCCCAGATGATTGGACCACAATTTGGGCTTTGCATTCCATTGCATCTATATCATCTCGTATATTAGAATTTCATTACAAATTTCTTTTTCGTTGGTACTATACCCCGGTTAAATTGAATAAGATCTGTGCAGTGACTAGCCCCATGTGCTGGAGATGCTTAAACCACCGGGGAACTCTTCTACATCTATGGTGGTCGTGTCCTCTGTTGCTCCCTTATTGGAAAGGATGTAGAGACATTATCAATAAGTTCCTTGGTATCTCGTTAGCTCTTGAACCTCTTCCATTCCTTTTTTTCAACAGAGATCACTTATTCTTTTATTGCTCTCTGTAGTGAAGTCCCTGGTCTCCATCCACTGGAAGGATCCTGTTCCACCTACGATCAGCGAATGGCTTTCCAGGGCTAGAGACTCCCTCTTACTTCACCAGATGTCCTTGATCAAGCGAGGTGGGGACTATATTGCTTGGACCTCTGCTCTCCAGAGTTGGGACTTGATGCGGGCTGCCTAGGCATCTGCTCTGTGGACATATCCCTAGCTTGGCTGATTCTGGGTGGGAAGCTGTTCACCAGCTCGACTTTTTATTCTTCTTTCTCTTTTGTATTTGGTTCTATTCTTTTCCTCCTCTTGGGTCTTTCTCCCCTTTTTCTCCTCATCTTCCCCTCTGTTTGACCTCTTTTTTCTCTATTTCTGTCTCTTTTTCTTTTCTTCAGTCTAAATTATGGAATGGGAATGCCCGACCATCATATTTATGATTGCTTCTTTGTCCAATGGGTTTACTCATTGTTTTCATATGCAATGTTTATATCTCTTATATGGCTGTTTGTTTTTTCCTTTATCATTACTTTGTTTTCTTTGTTGGTTGTCATTCTTATTCCAATAAAGATTTAATTATAAAAAAAAAAAAAAATTAATATGTGCAGTGGATGGAGTTTATGTTACATGTTACTGCTAACCACTATCATGTCACCTCTGTGGAACTAATGACATCTAGAACTGGTTGAAGATGTTATTTCTTGAAGCAAGATGCAAAATTCACAGGGGTGATTGGGATTTTCAGGCCATAGTAATTTAAAAGGAGAGTATAATACAGGAGGTCTCACGTCTTCTTTAATCCCTTGGCACGACACACTGGGGAATGAGAGAGTCTTGGAGCGGTCAATCTCACTCCCCGTTTTTACTCCCGGAGGAGCTCTGTAAGTAAACTGTACATGACGTGCTATGACTGTCACCGGTCCTTAATGCAAAAATCGCATGACGGTCATAGCACGGCAAGCGGTCATTAAGGGGTTAAATGTAATCTCTCAAACTGATTTGAGCAGTCAGTGCTATCTGGACACCTAACAAGCTTGACAGTAACTATGGACGGGAAATGTTTTCCTTCAAAAGTGTAATGTGAAAAGCAGCACTTCCACAAAAAGTAGTTTTACATTTGATTACGTTTTGTCACTGCATTGACATCAATGAGGATAGTAATGTATTTCCCCTCCACATACAGTATGTATTCCTGGGGTACTACAGTATAAAATGGGGGTCAGTTTCCTGCACGTTGTCAGTTTGTGCTGAATTTTGGATGCTCCCTAGTGTAGAGACAGACAGGGAAGAGAGGGAGCTGGAGTTTCTTTATTGGAATACTAGTGTAAAAGCCTGTGTACACGGCCAAGGTCTGGGTAATGTTAACCCTTTGAGTGCCAGAGGGGTACGCAATGAATTGCATTGCCTGAACATGGGCAGTCTCTACTGCGCATGACTGCATCGGGACAAACACAACTGGCCTTTTATATAATAGGGTTGGTGATCGCCAGTTGTTCTCTGGGTGGGAAGGGTGAAAAGAGCATTGAAAAAAGGACAGTTTTAACTGATAATTGAGAGTAACTCAGACAGTCAGGAGATCCAAGTTCCTACCTGAGCTGACTGAGTCTCTACTGATGTACAGATAAAATGCAGACATAAAATATTATACATTCAAGACAAACAGACCGGAACATATTGTGTGAATACACACACATAAACACTTTCACTGCTACATCTGCAGAACAAGATGGACAAGAAAATAATAAGGTATGCTGTATGCATGCAGCAGCTGCTGTGTGGCATGCTTTATCCTTTATTGCAAGCTGTTGATTCTGAAGCTAACCTCTTGTAGCACTGACTTCCTGTCTTATTTCTACACTTCCTCCTCCACTCACTGACACTGTTCAGCAATGCATTGACTGACCCCTAGAACTGACTATCTGTCTTATCCCTACATTACCTCCCCCACTCACTGACTATCACAGTGCCTGTGATCTAGCTGTCACTCCCTTCTATGGTTGAGGGTGATTTGTTCACTTGGTTTGGCCCGCCCCTTGGTTTCCTTTTTATACCTGACTATTCCATCTGTCAGGTGCCCTTTCGTGGTGTTTCTGAGCCAGTTGTTCTGTTGCTGCATTTCCGATTCCTGTGTACCGATTTGGCTTGCCCTGACCATTCTCCAGTGTTCCTGCTTGTGTATGACCCGGCTCGTCTGACTACCTCCTCCGGACCTCGACTCTGCTTGGCTGACGTTCCTGCTTGTGTATGATCCGGCTTGTACGACTACCTCCTACGTGCTCCGATCCGGCCCGGCTGACTTCCTCCTGCAAGATCAACCTACAGCGTGTTCCAGAAGACCTACGTTCCGGTTGTCACCGTCGCGACATTATCATCCACTGTTCCAGTACTTGTGCGGCTGTCTTGCCTGGTGTTACTTCGTGCAGTGCAGTGTTACAATCGTGCAGAGCTGTGTACGCCTCACTCAGACAGTAGAGCTGTGCAACTGCAGAAAAGCCTTGTGTAAACGTGCCTTTTAACCCTACCAGTGCTGCCTCGGTCCCACTCTCCTTACTCCAGTGTGAGCCTCGTTCCTAGTGATACTCCTGCTGAGTTGGCCGCTCTCCGTCGGCAACTCGGTACCATCCCAGTAGAGTATTCACTTCCGATTAGGCCGGTTGGGCACTTTGGCTCTCTCTCTCTCTCGTTGTATACACTGGGCGATTCCGTTATACCGAGTGGTGGCGGGCACAGGCTTCAGCACTAGCATTCCGGTACTACTTCAGTTGGGCTATTGGTCCTGTCTCGTTATACTCAGTCCGGTAGAGTCTGAGGAGGCTTGGGAGCTCTTGCATTGCAGGCCGGTTCAATACACGCCCGTGGGGCTATATCACTTGCACTAGCAGTAGCCATTCCAGTAGGTACGCCCGTGGGGGCTATTGGGCTTTGCTTTACTACACACCGTGGCGAGACAGTCCTTATCCACTTTATAGTGAACATTTCTTCAGCACAGCTTATCTACACCTCGGGCGTGCCAAACATCCACACAAGAGACTGATCATAATCAAGGACTTAACCCTCTGTGGTTACCTTAAGCTCAGCTTACTTACACCCAGGGCGTGCCAAACAGTTCCTTGTGAAACTGTTATTTATCCAGGACTTAACCCTCTGTGGTTATACCCCTTCCTCTGCGGTACATTTGTACTTATATTCCGTTTGTGCATCTACATTTGTATTTTCCAGTCACTATCGTTGATGTACACCCAACCGCCACTAGAGGGCGACCTTATGTGTTATTATTGCTAAATAAAACTGTGTTTTATTTTACATACTGGTCTGAGCGTCTTTAAAAACCGTGACACTGACACTGTTCAGTAAAGCATTGACCAATGCCCCTAGTACTGACTTCCTGTCCGAACCCTACATTACCTCCCCCACTAACTGACACTGCTCAGTAAAGCATTGACCAATGCCCCTAGTACTGACTTCCTGTCCTATCCCTACATTACCTCCCCACTCACTGACACTGCTCAAAATGCTTTGCCCTTATCACTGGAAGGTTTAAGTGTCAGTGAATGGGAGAAATGATGTTAGGCTAAAACAAATGTCTGCACATCATTACGTAATTATCATAATATAATATGTCTAAATAGCTCAAAAACTAGTTTTCTAAACAAAAATGGTTATTACAACAAATAGGTGATGTTAAAAGTTCTCTAAACATCAACAACGTTTTTTTTAGCTGATGGGGTCCTTTTAGATGAATTAGAAACTGAACATTACTGAATGTAAAGCAATCACAATTCTTAATATACTTATTTGTCTCATTCTCAGGGTACCACAGTCTACCCCATTCTCAGCTCGGTTTTGAGGGATCCAAAACTGTTTAGATATCCTGACCAGTTCAACCCTGGACATTTTCTGGATGAAAATGGGAAGTTCTACAGGAATGAAGGATTCATGTCTTTCTCCACAGGTATTTGTGATTCTAAGGTATATGGAAAATGTTGCTCAGCAATTCAATACACACCCCTCTGGTCATCAAGGAGTTAAAGGGACAGCAATACCATGTAAATTAGCCCCAACTGGACAGAAAATTCTAATGGCCATTATGTGTCAGTTTTGTGTGGATCAATTCTCCATACTTCATTTTTAATTGGTGCTGAATATAGTGTCTATGGAGAAGGACATGCCAAACTTCAGGACTCAAAACTCTGAGGCTTTCTTAAAAGGGAAGAGAAACATCAGTGGGTGGAGTTTGAGGTCCTGTGGACATGATAGTCAATAAAAATTAAAGATTAATATTATGATTTAGGATGGCCATTGGATGGAGGTTACCTACATGTAAACTGGTTATAAATGTGAATCATCCATCAGGAACCAGGAGTGGGTGTGTCTTGTGCAGGGCCGCGTGGGTTGTTCTGTAGGGAAGAGGGACATTTTTCTCCACTTGGCACTTCCTGCCAAGTGGGAAATTTTCATGAAAAGTGCAGACTTTCCTCTTTTTTCCACCTTGATCATTATATTAAATTCAATTGGGTGATTGTGTGATTGAGACATTTGTCATATATATGTTGATATGTGGATGCCATAAAAGATGTGGGAAGAACAACCCGTTGTCTGTGAGAAAGAAAACGGGATCATAAAAGAAATATAGTAAAAGGGAATGGAGATTGGTTAACTTTTCTAAATTTCCCAGTTTTAACAGCACGCACAGAGGCACACATCTATCCTTAGTAAATACCTCTATGTAGGACCAAGTTTCAAAACATTTTGCAAAGCTAAAGCAGTTTATTATTCCAGGAAAGGCAGCGGACACCATGCTCGATTATACTTTTTTTTTTTCAAACCAACCCCGCAGGTGAGATCTCTTTTAAAAGAAGCTACATGGGAATCTCTTTGTTATATGCAGGCTGAGATTCTCATGTCACCCTTTTCAACACGGTGACCTACCGAATGCGGCTCCAAGCCGAATGCTGTTAAAAATGTGATATTATAAAAGGATACCATGGAGACCATGGGGTCCCACATCATTTCAATGACTGTGTGAAAGGGAGAATCCGAAACCTTATGGTGACTGGTCTGGAAAATATACCAGCTACAGATCCAAGGAGATTCAGTACCCTCTGTAAGAGGGACTATTTTGGGATCTTTAAACTTGGAACCCAAGCGCCTGGTGGTTTAAATGAAGAAATAGAACTAATTACTTGTCTGTAATATTTTGCAAGGAATTATATTATTAGCATATATATTTATTTTTAAGTAAACTAGATTGATACAGTGTTCTGCCAGTAATATACTATGTGTGGTAGATTCTCCATTAATTGCATAAATGGGACTTCTGTTATAAAGTGAGAACTGGAGTAAAAGATATTTTTTTGGGGGGGAGTACTGATTTATTGATACTGCAATGTGAACCTTTATGTGATCCTATGGAATAACTTGGTATCCATACTAAGCCTGAATCATTCCCTGAATTACTCTTGTTTGCCCGCCCTAAGGGCAGAGCCTAGAGATTGCTTGTGACTAAGGAGATTTTTAGAAACTCTGTGATCATACTTATCTTATCGGGCCTTTGATTTTCTTTTTGTTTTACAGTTTACCACACTATATATAGACTAATATATTTATATAAACAGATGGTTAATCTAATATTTATTGATACTGCAGGTTTTCAGATGTAGTCACAGATTGAACTAAATCAGTGCTCTATATTCCCAGACTTGCTCCGCTGATTTTTATGGTGTGAGTATTGACTCACACTTTTATTTGTTCCCAGTCTCTGACACTAGTAACACTACATTGGGATTGAAATTTTGCTTTTAATATATTAACAAAAGTTCATTTTGCTTTTCAGTGTTAATACACCAGTTTTTAGAGTGGGCCTTCAGATGCAGAACGACCTCTTGGTTGCAGGGATTTGTGGTGTTTATATACTGAGTAATGCCACTATATTTACTGTAAAACATTTCTCCTTTCTGTTTACAATGATATCAATCAGGGGTGTCAGGTTTAGGGATGGGCACAAATTTTCACCTCAAACTGAAATCGGTGAATAATGGCACTTTCCTCTCTGCAATAATCTAAAGAGAAAAGTGCAGTTTTTCTGCTTTTTCCCACCTTTTTCACCCATTGAAATCAATGGGAAGAAAAATATTTCTCTACCACATGAAAAGGCTGTCAGGCTCTCAAAGTATGCCATTTTGTGTTTGTGAGAGGAGAGAGCAATATGTTTTTTGAGCTAGAGAAGATAGGAGAATTAATGTTTAGTTTAGGGAATCCTTTAGTTAGGACATTTGTTCTCTGTATTAGGAGAGTCAGTGTGGCACTATGGGGAGAAGAAGGGAGGAAGCAGGTTCATCCCAAATACTCCAAAATCTCATGTGACTGACTGTCAAGACACAGGCAGCTAGGGGCCTATTTCCTTGCTGATCTTGCTGTTATTGTCTGTGCTGGGTGGGGAAGTCAGGGGAAAGACGTTGTAGATTTTGTTTTTTAGTTTGAATTTTTTTGGGGACAGACTGTGATAAGACAACAGGGTGGACAACTTAAAAAAAATAATAAATAACTAAATACATTAGGTGACAGTGACAGACAGCTGACTAGGCTTAGGCAAGGCATCATATAGCTCCAACAGTTGTGTTGGTACTGTACAGTAAAAAATAACACAGTGTAGTTGCTTAATGTCTAGGACACACACAGGGTGAAGGGGGAGGGGTGGGGCAGTGCAGGGACGTGAGATTAAAGTAGTAGTTCAAAAACTGACTGCAGTAATGGTTGCTTCAGCGTGCGCCAGTCAATGATGATGATCCCTCTATTCCAAGGGAGGATGCAGTTTGTCAAGGTCCCAGCAAAATTAGTTCCAACACCACCAGTGCCAGTAGAAATAAAGAAACATATAAGAAGAACTCTGAAGACTACTACAAGTCACATTCAAGTGTTGATGATGCTGGCAATAGCACAATAGAGGAAGGTATAACATCTGAACTGCCTGCTGCATTAGATAGTGAGACAAACAAGCATCAAAACACCCAGCCGCAAAGTAGTAGGGATCTTTGTTATAGTAAAAGTAAAAATAAATTGTTTGAGACCTCTAAAAGCTTAGAGGAATATAAGGATAGTGGTGGGCAAGTACTGTTGGGTGATGCTGATGCTGCTGAGGATGACCTTTGGATAACTGATGATGATGCAGATCTAGAAAATATCCCTCTATCATCCTTCTCTTGTTTGGATACAGATGATGTTGAGAGTGAGGATGATGACAGGGCTATAAGGTTAGCAGAAAGTCAAAGGCTGAATCTTCCACCACTTTTAAGGAGCACTGTGCCTGTCTATAAAGTGTTTGAGAAAGCCATTGGAAAGTCTGACTCTGGACAAGTACAGATGTCAAAAAGCAAACAGTCACTCTATCAGTCATCATCAGCATCATCACCTCTTAAAAGTCCAAGTTCCACTCAGCCACACACCTGTTTTGAGTACCCAGTAGCACAACACAGGTTAACATCCACAGTGTTAGACATGATGAGTGTCTCTGCTGCTGCAGTAAGCGCGGCACCTTTGACACCTAGTGATAGTGGCAGTAGAATTGCATCAACATCTAGCTCCAGTAGGAGTAATAGTAGTAGTAGTAGCACCACCTCAGGAATCCCTCATTCCATGAAGTCCACAGTATGGAGATACTTCACTCAGGATCCTCAAGCTAAGCATGGTGCTATCTATTTTCTGTACAAAAAGTCTGTGAGTAGGGGGAAAGCAGGCTCACACCTAGGCACCTCCTCTATGAGATCCCACCTGAAGCACAACCACAGGTCTGACTAGGAAACACACTATCAGCAGGCCAAAGGTGTCATGACTAGCAGCAGCAGAAGCATTTTAAAAAGTTCCCAGGGCTCTAGGTCAGAAAAAAGAAGTAGTGAAGTTATTTATGTGTTTGAAAGTGTGCTACTGCCAGTGCCAACAGTTAGTTCAGTCCAAATAACATTTATTGCTCCTGCTGCAGAGGAGTATGATGACTCTGGCTTTGCTGTAGGAGATGGCAAGAGTCATAGACTGCCCAAACATGATGCCTCTTCTTCCACCACCTTCTCTAGTAATGTTGTTAAAGCAAAGTTCCAGGGCCACGTCATGCCAACCCACACTGACTGAGTTTCTGGGAAGGAATCAAAAACTACACAAAACAATCCCAAAGTACACCTGTGGAATGGCAAGGTTTCCAAGATGTTGCCAATGGACATGCTGCCATATTCTTTTGTAGAAAACCGAAGTTTCAGAGAACTGATGTCATGTGTAGCTCCACTCTGGAATATCCCAAGCCTCAGTTATTTTTCCAGAACAGCTGTGCCTGAATTGTACAAACAGGTGGTTAGTGTGGTGGGCAAAGGGCTGAAAAGTGCATATTGAAAGAAAATCCACCTAACAACAGATATGTGGATATGTGGGCACAGAACAGACTGTATGACTGTGGCTGCTCACTGGGTTTTCCTCCCAGCACCGATAGTGGACAACACTAGCTTACAGCATCACATGAAAGCCAGTAATTGTGCTTCTGGTTATAGCACTGTGATTAAAATGCAGCAGCAGCAGGATAGCCCATACCATCGTCACGCCACCTTCTGCATGAAGAGTTTTGATAGTCCCACAAAGCTGTACATGTTCTAAGTAAGCTAGAGCAGGTGATAGAGGAATGGCTTATACCCTGATCCTTAAAAGCTGGTTTTGTATCTGCTGATAAATACTCCAACCTAATCTCTGCTTAGAGAATAGGTAGTAAAGTGCATGTGCCCTGCTTTCCCCATGTGCTAAATTTAGTTGTGACCAGATTCCTGTCAGAATCCGAAACCCTGAAAGCAACGCTTACTATTGCCCACAAAATCTGTGCCCATTTTAGTCGCTCTTACAGTGCACTCAGTGCTCTATATTACATACAACAGCCTAACAACCTGCCCCATCACCAGCTGAAAATGGAGGTCCCTACCAGGTGGAATTCCACACTGTACATGCTAGATCATTTGTATGAGCAGAATAATGCCATTAGCGAGTACACCATGCAAAACTGGAAGGCTTTGGAGGGATCCTCTTTGTCACCTGGCCAATGGCAACTAATATGCAATGTATGTAAGCTGCTGAAACCCTTTGAGGAGGCAACCATGCTGGTGAGTCGCATTGGGGTAGGAATTAATGAAACTGTACTACTGATATTTTTATTGCAGAAAAAAAAAAGAAGAGCATGGTTGAGGATTCTTACCAGAATGACAATACAGACATGCACCAGCTGGTAAAGGACATGTTAGAGTGCTTTGAACAAGATCCTCGTATAGTGTCCATTAAAAGTAACGAGGGATACATTCTTGCCACTGTGCTGGACACCCATTTTAAACACAAAATTTCAGAATATCTGCCAAAGGGCCATCAGATGTTTGTCACAACAAGGAGTCATGGCGATCAGCAGCAACTCTCTGAGGAATTGGATTCTGTCATGGAATATAGAGACATGCTTATTGATCAAGTGGAGGGTTGCATTGTAGAGGATGAGAGGGAGAAAGTGAGTCAGTATAGTGCAAAGGAAGGCAGAAAAGCATTTCAACCAGCAGAAGCAGCTACATCATCAACCAGAATATCCCATTCGGAACACAGGGCAATTCATCATGGGTCTCAGCAGTGGTGGCAAAAAAACAACATTGGTGGTGGTTGTGGTGGTAGTGGCAGCAGTGCATCTCTTTGGGACTTGGTCCCTGAGTATTGGTTGGTAACTGACACACAGTAACACCGTGTAGCTCCCAGAAGTGGTCCCACTGCATGTGAAATGGTTTCTGCATACTTGTAGGACAGCTATGTTTTAGGCAGAAAAAATGACCCCATGGACTACTGGCAAACAAAATAGTGTGTGTGTGGTCAGCATTGACATATACTGCAGTGGAAACCCTTAGTTGTCCTCCAGCAAGTGTTGATTTTGAGAGGGTTTTCACAGCGGCTGGTTATATTGTCAATGACTGCAGGACACGGCTATCAAGCAGCAATGTTGGGAAACTAACATTCTTAAAAATGAACCTACATCTCATACCATCTGAATATCAGGTAGCATTAACCAGACATGACAGACAAAGCCAGGACAAATATATTAACAGCGGCACAGATGAGGAGGGATGTGAAGAAAGTTTGCCACCATCCAGCTGACTTGGGACCACTGCTATGACCGATAAATAATGAATATGTCCAGTGTCACTTAAGCAGGAAGTTAGTGTTGTGGGCAAAGGACAAATGCATTCTGCATGATAACACATTTTTCAAGTCCTGTGTTGCTGTAGGACTCACAACTTTGACTTCCAGCCACTTATTTCTAAATGTCAGCCCTCAGGAGAAGTTATATTACAGTAAGAAATGTAGTACCTATAGGAAATATAGGCAAAAAATGTGTTAATATAGGCAGAAAAGGAATTAATTTTTGCATAGGCGGAAAGGCAACAATTTTTGTGGGAAATGGGAAAAATCGTTAAGTTTTCATGAAAAGTAATGCAGCCATCCCTAGTCAGGTTCTCGCATTATGTTTGTGTGAGAGAGAGAGAGAGAGAGAGAAAGAGAGAGAGAAAACAGCATAATCTTGGAGCTAGAGAAGTGGAGTTGGAGTTTAGTTTAGTTTAGGGAGTCTTGTGAGTATGCAATTTGTTTTCTGTGTTAGAGGTGTTTGGGGAGTCTCAGGAAGTGTGAAGGGAAAAAGGAGATTTACCAAAATACCCAAAAATCTTGCAGAACTGAGAAAAGACTGACAGGTGATGAAAGTTTGTAACTGAGCTTTCCGAGCCTCTGTGGAGTGACACTGGAAGTCAGAGAAAGCAGCAGATCAAATCTTATTAACACCAGCTACAGATAAAGAGGGGAAGAAACAGGTGTTCAATTTTTATGTAGCCAGTGACAGATAAGTAAGCTAATAAAATACTAATAAAAAAAGACTGGGACCCTGATGCTAACCTTGATTGAGGCTGACAGTACAGATACTAGAGACATATACTTATATGGCACAATGTTTTGAAAAACTTCACAATCAATCAGTTCTGTTGTGCACTTGACTTGTAAAATCCACACTAGTTTGATAATGTCCAGAAAACATACTAGGGGCAGGGGTAAAGTAAAAGGAATAGTGTGGGAGTGGGATGTGTTAGTAAAGTGATAGTCCAAAAACTGACTGCAGCCATGGTTGATGCAGGGTGTACAGTAAATGATGATGGTCCTTCTTTTCCCAAGGATGCTGATGGGTAATCTCCTATATCTCTCACCCCACAGGGAAGAGGGTCTGCATCGGGGAGGGTCTGGCCCGCATGGAACTCTTCCTCTTCATTACCACCATCCTACAGAACTTTACCCTCAGATCAGTGGTGGACATAGAAGACTTGGACTTTACACCAGAGTCGAGTGCATTTGCGAAAGTTCCTCTGCCCTATCAGCTGTGCTTTATCCCACGCTAACTGTGATTAATATGAATGACTTCTTCCTCTAGAGAATCACCCTGAAAGGTTCTGGATTCTCAGAGGTCATAGCGAAAAGTAAAATCTATGTACACTAATCATTAATAGGCGCTAAGTAATGTTTTGCTATACTTGTAAGTGAGTTAAATTCTCTTATAGCTGTCCTGGCATGTTTGATATTGCCAAAATGCTCAAAAATACGTTGTTTGAGCATACGACTGGTCATTCCCACATATCGCAAATGGCAGGGACATTGTAAACATTAAATTACACATTTGGTGTCACATTTAATAAAATCATGAATAATGTGCCTTTTGCCATTCCTGTCTTCAAATTGTTCACATCTAGTTATGTGTGGGCAAAATTTACAATGTGAGTTCCACTAACTGAAAATGGTGGTTTCTTTTTAAGTTCAACGTGACTTCGAACTAGGCGATTGTTTAAATTGTTGGCCTTTCTGTAGCTCGTGGGTATTTTATTGCCTAAAATCTGATTTAATTTTTGCTTCAAAATTGGCAAATATTTCTTCAAAATTTCTTCCGTTTTGATGTGATGATGGTTACATTTGGTAATAAATCGTAATTCATTATCTGCAGACTTATCCCTCACCGTTAAAAGATTTTCTCTGGGGGTCTGTAATGCACAATGGTATGCTATTTTAAGTTGTCTAATGGAATAACCTCTTTTCAACAATCTTTGAGTTCCAATGCTCTAATTTTGAAGGAATCTAATGTAGAGCAATTTTGCCTGATTGTCAGAAATTCACCTACAGGTATGCTGTGGATTATACTAGGTAAATGATGGCTAGAATGATGTAAAATAGTGTTGGTAGCTGTTGGTTTACGATGTAAGTCACTACCTAAACATCCATCATCCATACTAAGAACCAAAAAATTGACTCTGTCACAGTTATGTTCTTCTGTTAGTTTCAGATTGTATTGGTTATCGTTTAAAATAGATATAAATTTTGCAATTTGCCTTTCACTTCCTTGCCATAGGAAGAAGATATCATCGATATATCCTTGCCATATCAGTATCTTATTAGAGTAGTCTTCTAATTTCTCAGAGAAGACTACTTCCTGCTCCCACCATCCTAGGTACAGGTTGGCATATGTTGGGGCACAGGCTGGGCTCATCTCTGTACCTCGGATTTGGAGATAGAAATGGTTTTGGAACAGGAAATAACTGTGCCAGAGAATAAACGATAATATCAGTTACACACACACAGACATTCACCTCACATACATACACTTATATACACTTATATAAATGCAGTGTTACACACACATACACACATACAGGTATCTACTTTCACATACACTCGCACATACAGTCATGCAACCACACATATGCACACAAAGATTTGCACTCACACACACATACACACATGTACTCCCACATATGCACACATAGACTTGCACACACACATGCACTCTCTCACACACACACACACACACACACACATACAGTCATGCACTCTCACATATACACACACACACATACCGACATGCACTGTGTTACACACATGCAGACATAGATTTGCACTTACACTCACAGAAACATGCACTCTCACACAAACACACAGACACACTCACATATACCTAAACATTGACACACAATTTTATTATTTTATTGTTTTCACAGATAACTTTTCAATCAGTTGTTCTTTATGATGTTGTATCTTCATCAATTTAAATGAAATGTAAGGAGATTAACTTTTTTGGTGAAAGGATAGGAGAGAAAAAAATGGCAGGTAATTTAAGTTTTGTGATTACTGTTTCACATTCATTCAGACTCTCCCTCATTCATTCATCTATGACTAGATGGCACTGAAAGGGTTAAGGTTTATTCATCTAGAAGATATATTCACAATAGGGATAGCATTGTAAAATTTTTAAACAACGATTCCATGGAATACAGCAGTCATAGGACACATACAGGATTCCATGGAATACAGCAGACATAGGACACTACAGGATTCCATGGAATACAGCAGACACAGAACACTTACAGGATTCCATGGAATACAGCAGGCATATAACTCTTACATGATTCCATGGAATACAGCAGACATAGGACACTTACAGGATTCCATGGAATACAGCAGACATAGAACACTTGCAGGATTCCCTTGAATACAGCAGACATAGGACACTTACAGGATTCCATAGAATACAGCAGACATAGAACACTTGCAGGATTACATGGAATACAGCAGTCATAGTACACTTACAGGATTCCATAGAATACAGCAGACATAGAACACTTGCAGGATTCCCTTGAATACAGCAGACATAGGACACTTACAGGATTCCATAGAATACAGCAGACATAGAACACTTGCAGGATTCCATGGAATACAGCAGACATAGAACATTTACAGGATTCCATGGAATACAGCAGACAAAGGACACTTACAGGATTCCATGGAATACATCAGACATAGACCACTTACAGGATTCCATGGAATACAGCAGACATAGAATACTTTCAGGATTCCATGGATTACAGCAGACATAGAACACTTGCAGGATTACATGGAATACAGCAGGCATAGAACACTTACAGGATTCCCTTGAATACAGCAGACATAGGACACTTACAGGATTCCATGGAATACAGCAGACATAGAACACTTGCAGGATTACATAGAATACAGCAGACATAGAACACTTGCAGGATTCCATGGAATACAGCAGACATAGAACACTTGCAGGATTCCATGGAATACAGCAGACATAGAACACTTACAGGATTCCATGGAATACAGCAGGCATAGAACTCTTACAGGATTACATGGAATACAGCAGTCATAGAACTCTTACAGGATTACATGGAATATAGCAGACATAGAACACTTACAGGATTCTCTTGAATACAGCAGACATAGGACACTTACAGGATTCCATGGAATACAGCAGACATAGAACACTTGCAGGATTCCATGGAATACAGCAGACATAGAACACTTACAGGATTCCATGGAATACAGCAGACATAGACCACTTACAGGATTCCATGGAATACAGCAGATATAGAACAATTACAGGATTCCATGGAATACGGCAGGCATAGAACAATTACAGGATTCCATGGAATACAGCAGACATAGGACACTTACAGGATTCCATGGAATACAGCAGACATAGATCACTTACAGGATTCCATGGAATACAGCAGACATAGGACACATACAGGATTCCATGGAATACAGCAGACATAGAACACTTACAGGATTCCATGGAATACAGCAGACATAGAACACTTGCAGGATTCCATGGAATACAGCAGACATAGAACACTTACAGGATTCCATGGAATACAGCAGGCATAGAACTCTTACAGGATTCCATGGAATACAGCAGGCATAGAACTCTTACAGGATTCCATGGAATACAGTAGGCATAGAACACTTACAGGATTCCATGGAATACAGCAGGCATAGAACTCTTACAGGATTCCATGGAATACAGCAGGCATAGAACTCTTACAGGATTCCATGGAATATAGCAGACATAGAACACGTACAGGATTCCCTTGAATACAGCAGACATAGGACACTTACAGGATTCCATGGAATACAGCAGGCATAGAACTCTTACAGGATTACATGGAATGCAGCAGACATAGAACACTTACAGGATTCCATGGAATACAGCAGACATAGAACACTTGCAGGTTTACATGGAATACAAGCAGATAAATGATGTGAGAGGCTCTGAGCACGAACAAAAGCACAATGGCCTGTTCTTCGGCTAGTCACCGCTCAAGAGCATCACATTTTAGCTCTCTAGTGCCATTACAGAGGAGAAATTTCCGCATACATATTAGACTAATCCCACCCATAGGGGCAGTCCAGTACCAAAATGATGGGCAAGTCCCCTCTGCGTGCAAAAACCAGCTAACCCCAGAGGTATGTTTCAGCCTTATTTGGGCCTTATCAGTGAGGTGCAGCTGTCTTCCCTAGGCACTGAGAGCAAGGGGTCCACGTCTGGATTACCCTTTACACTTAAGGAGAGACCCTAAGTGTTTCTCAGATACATACCAAAAAATGCTGTGAG
Organism: Rhinophrynus dorsalis; assembly: GCA_037306005.1. Taxonomy (NCBI): domain Eukaryota; kingdom Metazoa; phylum Chordata; class Amphibia; order Anura; family Rhinophrynidae; genus Rhinophrynus; species Rhinophrynus dorsalis. The sequence goes on from CM074726.1 coordinate 184,724,542, forward strand.
AGGCTCTGAGCACGAGAGCAAGGGGTCCACGTCTGGATTACCCTTTTGCCGAAGAACAGGCCATTGTGCTTTTGTTTGTGCTCAGAGCCTCTCTTATTGAGATTTATGGTCCTGAGACCAGAGCTGTCCATAGGAATGTGTAGCAACAGTGCCACTGTACAGTTTCAGGCACTGTGATAGTCCACCTAAAAAATTCAACTTTGAAAATGAATAACTTTTGAATGAAACACCTTTCAGCAGTGGGAGTACTCTTGTTTTACTCAGGGGGATAAACCCTACAACATATTTTTTTTTTACATTTTAAGTATTAGTATCCCTTTAAAAATTGCTTTTTTTATCCACTTGTGTTCTTTATTGCTGCAATTCTGCAGACTACGCTGGTTGGGAAATCACTACAGTGTATTTGGCAAGACAGTACTATATGTCTATATAACAAGTTTTCTTTGGGTTCCGTTATATGTTGTAGAGAGATCCTGCTATATTGTATCTATTCTGTGAGACTGCAGTGTTGTAATTAAGAGAACACACAAGGATTTTTTTTGTATTTAGTGGGTATATATATTTATTAATTTGTGTCATTACTTTAAATTGGAGATATTGGATTCATATTTAATTGTGATGGTGCTGTGGTTATGATTTTATGTTGCATCTATATCACCATCTCAATATTATTATAGCAAAATTGTATCTATTATATGTATATTATATATAATTTTTTTCTGGTCTCCACACTACTTAATATTATTTTAGGGCACAGGAATATTTAGTTTGTAACATATTGCATTCTGTAAATAGGATTATGACCAGTTTCGAGAATGATTACCCAATCCTGAACTTTGGAATTTACTTATCAGAATACTATGGTCTATTGTGTTAAAGACCTTTGCAAAATCTAGAAAAACAGTTGTGGTTAGTTCATCATTTTCCATGCCAATCTGGATATTATTGGTTACTTTTAGGTGGGCAGTGACTGTTCAGTGATTTGATCGAAAGCCTGACTGAAGATGGGTGAAAAAACTCATCAACAGGTAATATTTATATAGTTGCACGTGTATGCTTTTCTCTATAATTTAAGCCAATGTGGGGAGTAGTGATATTGGTTTGTAATTTGATACTGCATTTTTTCCCACAATTTTTGTGGCTAACCACTACTCTAACCAATTTCCAGCCTTTGGTCATATAGTCAGATGACAGGGAGGGATTAATTAGGGATACAATAGGATGGGCAATGACTGAGGCACTAAGCTTTAATAGCATTGCAGGTAGTTGTTCAGGGCCAGATTACGATTCCATTTGTGGGTTACTCTTGATGCATTAGTCATACATATGATCTGAATGGTATTGTGAACATAAGGAATTATTAATTCAAACTTATAGCTGAGGGAATGATAAACAATTGATTGCGATCCGACTGTCCCCATTATGGGGCAATGGGACCTTGAGGTGAACTAGGTATCAGAGTAATAACAGGCTGACAAGGAATGAGTCAACTGCACACCTAGGATATTATTGTTACAGTGCAGTTAAAGTTTATCTGAATATTACTGGATAGGATTATAATTTAACAATTCCCCACATTTCCATTACACTTCATACCACTGAGCATTATTATAAATTCCCAACATCTTACATTAATGGGATAGTAATACTTAAAATGTAAAAAATGTTCCAGGGTTTATCCCTCTGAGTAAAACAAGGGTACTCCCACTGCTGGGAGATATTTTATTTAAAAAATATAACAGCTCAAACTTGAATATTTTAGGTGCAATATCATGGTGGCCTGAAAATTTCCAGTGGCGCTGTTCTTTTTCTATGTAACTGACCCCATATCTTGTCAAATTTAGCTGGGGTCCCTCTGTGCATACATATATATATGTCTGTAGTGAAGTGCGTTTTCATTAACTAGTTGAATCCAGTGTGTATGACTTGGGTGGGAAGTAGACATCCATGCCAGTGCCATCACTTGCCTCCCCATCATCAGTAGCTCATAAAACATATTGATAACATGTTTAGGGTAATTGCCCTCTGGAAGAATAGAAAACATTCATAATTTTGGGGAGAAAGTCATAGGGGACTTTAGTAACCCTGAAATAGTGTGACTAAACTGTTTAAAATAATGCCCCCCGGGCATTCCCAAATAAGGTGTAATACTTGCAACACATCTCAAACAAACGAGTCACTCGATGTCCCCATTTTCCCCATTTTCTGCAACCTCGTAGGTTTCTAATATACCCTATGCAGAATCTTAAGTTGAATCAGCTTGTGCTTAGAATGCATTGTCACTGCCCGGTAGCCTGCCCCTGCCTCAGCCCACTCTCAATACTAAATCTCACCCAGGTTCTGCCCTCAATGCACCTGGTGACTGTCAAGTTCAATAATTGTTTCTGATCCAGTCTGTTTCCAGTTATAAAGGAAATATACTAATTTTATTGCTTTTTTAATAGTGATAGTAGATTGTAGTGTGAATGTGGTAAGTCGCAGCCCTTCTCCTCCTCATTTGAATGTAAAGCATGATGTAGACATGAATACGAGTAGAAGAGAGTCTTCAGACTTGCAAAATCTATATGTAATTGATCAATGGTTTTCAGCAGTCCCTATTGATATAGTTGACCAAATCTTGTGATACCATATCTGCACCACATGTGCCCATAATCAAGTTGACATAGATGATCTCTGCCAAATGGTTCCCATAAAGGAGTATATGGGTCCATGATATTGTAGTTTACAGTGATTGTATAGTTGGCCATGCTTTGTTTGTAGTTCTGGATGGGGTGGTTGGTATTGTACTAATATTAGGTCCTTCACACAGTAAGTTTTTCAGTTCATGTTGTCAGTGTGTCAGTTCCTTCTCCACTTGAACAAATGTGTGTGATGTGTCAGTGTTAGTGTCTGCTAAGGCGCAGTGTCCCTGTGCCACCAAGTAACATATGTATAAATCTGACAAGTGCAGCTTGCCCTCATCTACTAGTCTCTTGAGAGTACTCAGTTTAATTCTGGACTTTTTTCTCCCAGATAAACTTGATGTTTAGCCTATCAATATCTTTAAAGTGCTTCTTAGGAATGGGGTCTGGGAATTTAATATGAAATATAGGGACCTATGGAGAAAAAACATCTTAATTAGGTTTATCCGCCCTATAACATTAGGAAATATACTAATTTGGTTAGTTTTTGTATTGGGAATAGTAGATAGCAGTTTGAATGCTGATCAGAGATTTATACTAAGTCTGCTTCCAGACATGATGATTGTTCTTTGACTGTTTGAGTGCCAGAGGGGTGTGCACAACCCTCTGGGTTGCAAAGGGTTACATTTAGGGAGGAATGGCATTCAGAGAAAAAAAAAACTTTTTATCCTTTCGCCAGCTTAGGAGAAGGATGAAATGCAAACCGAATTTCACATTTTAGGTGCTATCCATACCACATTTGATCTTTTTGATGCCAGTACAGAAACTGTCAGCACGCTACGGCGTGAAGATTTATCTAAAGCACCTGGAGGTAGAAGGTAAATGGACGCAGGATGTCAATATGTTATAATAAGGTTGATTTATGCTTAGATTACATTGCAGTTCACAAAAGTTATCACTGGTTTAATCTAAAAGATTTCTATTGAAGTCTATGGAGAGAATGGGAGTTAAAATATACAGTGGTTCTCAGCCTTAAAGCACCCTGCACACACTATCTGGAAGTCTCAGTGAAACCCAGGCATTTAATAATTCATTTATTAAGGGTGTAATGAAAGGTACAAATATAGAAATAGAAATGTATTTTTAGTTCTTACAATTAGAATGAAAAAAATAGCATATTTTGAATAACAATTTCCACAAATATTCATTTGAAACTCAATATTCACAGTTTCTTCAAAGTCTCTTTAGAAAAAACATGCAACCTTAAGATGATGCCCAGACACATCATAGTGCCATGGTACCCTGTATAAGGACCACTGCCTCAATTAGAAGAACTGGATCTACTTCATGGTGTACCAGGAGTCAAGCACATTCTTGGACCTGCTGATCCAAGAGTTCCACTGAAGGAGTCTTGAGCAAAAGGTTGTCCAAGTAAGGGGTCAAGTGAATGCCTTAGGTGTGAATGAAGGCCAACAGGGACCCCATGACTCTGGCAAACAGCTGAGGAGCTGATGCCAGGCCAAATGGCAAGGCAGTGAACTGGTAATGCTTTTAGTCAAAGGCAAAACGCAGATAGCTTTCACTGTCCTGGTGGATCGGGATGTGTAGATACACATTCTGAAGGTCTAAACACACCAGACACTTCCCTGAGCACAGAGCTACAATGACAGAGCACAAGGACTCCGTCCTGAAGTGACCAGTCTTCACGTATAGGTTGAGACTCTTGAGTCCAGTCACCATCCTTCTTTGTAACCACAAACAGGTTGGAATAGGATCCTGAACTTTGCTCCTGGGAAGGTACTGGAATCAGAACCTTCTTGTCCAAAAGGGATTGTACCACTTCACAGAAAAGCCTTGGCTTAGCCTGAGCTGTGGGTACTCTGGACTGGAAAAAATAGAAAGGAGGAACGGACTTGAACCCAATTCTGTACCCCATCCAAAATCACCTGCAAAACCCACTTGTCCCCAATAGAGCTTTACCAGTCATCTCAAAACAGACAAAGATGCTCACCTACAGGAACCGGCAGACCAAGATTCCACGAGTCATGGGGAAGAGGGCTTAACAGACTGAGGTCTTGCAGCTGCTAATTGGGGCTGCCACTGCTGTCTGGGTTTGGTGGGGAGTGATCGCTGGGTGTAGGCCTGAGAAGCTTGCAGCCTTTGCTCCTCCAATTGGCGGGGACAAAAAAAACACAGTTTCCTTGCAATAGTAGGATGCTTAGAGGACATCTGAGGCAACAGAGTGCTCTTGCCCCCAGTTCCATCACTGATGATCTGCTTCAGCTCAGGTCCAAATAGGAATTTGTCCTGAAAAGATAAGGAAACCAGGGACTTCTTGGAAGATTGATCTGCAGATCAAATCTTAAGCTACAATGTGTGCTGCATAGTAACAGGGAAAGCTGAGGCTTTGGCAGACAACCTGACCATCTCAGAGAGGGCATCTGAAACATGTGTTAGCCACCATCATGTTGGTCAGAAATGCTAACAAGTCCTCCTTGGGGGCATCCGGATGGACAGCTTCCATTGTCTGCTCACCTCAGAATGCAATAGCTCCATTGACCAAGGCCGAGGCAAATATTGGACTCACCACAGTCTCAGTGGCTGCAAATTAGACCTGATTATAGATTCAAGCTTCTTATCTGACACGTCTTTAAGTCCCGCAGCATCCACCTTTTTCAAGTCATATGTTGCTGTAAGACTCAAACCTTTGACTTTCAGCCACTTATTTCTAAACTTCAGCCCTCATAAGAAGTAATATTACAGCAGGAAATGCAGCACCTGTATGAAATATATGCGAAAAAATGTGTTAAAATAGGCGAAAAGGAGGTCATTTTTGCATAGACAGAAAGGCAAAAGGTGGGAAAAATGAAAAATCTGCAAGTTTTTGCAAAAAGTCATGAGGGAAATTTGTCACACTTTTCTCCCACCCCTAGGTAAGGTCTAGTTAGGGGTTAGTGTAATAATTAAATAGTTATGTTAAGAAAAAATGCACAGGCCAGTGTAATGGAAAAACTATATGGCTGTCTGTTATCTGTACACGTATAACTAAATAGATGTTTACTCTTAAATTGTATTTTGGTTATGTATTTGTGCCTTACCTATCCTTAACCCCTGAAACACCAGCTATGCGCCCGCAAAGCAGGCACTTAGGGACAACAGGGCATTTTTTTTTTCGGTAATGAAATCAGGGTTCCCAGTACGCATACAGCCTTGTGGGGGCCCCTGAATTCCATGACATCATGGGTTATTAATGTATGTTTTCCCATGATGTATATGTACGTCGTTGTTCCTTCAACCCTTAAGGATCAGTGATGTGTCAGGACTGTCACTGTTGTCCTTGTCTAAAGGACCAGTAATGGTCCTGGCAAATCACATATTTTTATTCACAACCATCCAGCAACAGGAGCGGTCACTATCAGACCCCAGTTCTGTGTGCCAGCAAACGTGATCAGTCAAGTGTGCTGTCTAGCCGAACTTCCCTATCTGGTCCTTCAAGAGAAACCAACCCCAGGAGAGCTGGTACTTAAGGTGTTAAGGGGTTAATAACAATATTTATAAAAAATAAAAATAAAAAAACAAACACACAGGGACAGTCATATAGAAACAAAAGATGAGCAATTCATGGCCAAATTAATTGCCCAATATGCAACAATTAAATGATCCCTTTGATTTAACCTTTTGAAACCATGTGTTGCGCATCCTCAGCACTCAAAGAGTTAAACTGGAATTTTAACCCTTGGATGCTAAGTCTTTCATCTCAACATTGCTTTGTGATAATCTAGAGACTGCTCTGCCACCAAGTAGGTAAGAGCTTCTTTAGGCTTGTGTGGGTCACCCCTGTTTTAGACTAACCTGGATCCAGGGCTGGTCTTATGCTTGGTTACTTCCATATTGGTGCTAACAGATGTCATGAGCCTGTGCTGTTTCTTGAGAGAATGGGGGTCTTTTGATTGAGATGACACAGTGACTTCACTATCAGGGGCTACCAGCAAACGCATCCAGCTGAGAAAATATGAGCTATACCACAACGGAATAATGAGTAACACAATATGACTTTCCTCATCCACTTAAGGAGCAGCCACGTGGCTGTACGGTTGGCACTTAAGGGCCACGGGGCATTTTTTTTCACAAATAGATTCAGGGCTCCCCGAATATTGTGCAACCATGCTAGGAGCTCTGAATTCCATGACAATGCCAGTACCGCCACTGGTCTTTAAGTGCAGGACAGCTGTGACAGTTCTGCATGTCTTGGGTCTTTAATGGGTTAAAGGGGAATGGTACCCACTGTATATTGTGGCAAGGTATCACTTATGCCATGTTACAATAAAAATTGCTTTAAATTATGCCATATAAATACACATACAATTACATTTCTTAGTGAAAATTTTGTAGTTTGTGAATGCACCATTTAGATGATAATGCCCACTCCAGCAATAAAACCTCTGCTGTGAAACCAATCAATCCCCTAGAGAGTGGTGGTGCATTTGATTGGAGTCCTTAAAGGGATAGTTATACTTAAGTATTACTAATCCCTATGGTAAAGTCCTTTTAAAAAAACTTGTATTGCCCCCAGTTTCATCTCTCAAACCTTTATGGTCTGAGAGATGATCACTCCTAAAGTTGCCCTCTCCATCCCACTTCCCCGTAGTCAGCGTTGTAGCTGACTGAAGGGAAATCCAGTCTTAGATCATCAGGCAGCTCTACAGCAGAGCCACAATCTCGTTAATTAAAAAAAAATCTTTCACTAAAACGGTCTTCTACGTGTGTTTGCAAACCAAGCACATGCAGAAGACCATTTCAGTGAAAGTTTTCTTTTTTATTAACGCGATTGCGGCTGTACTGGAGAGCCGCCTGAAAGTCGTATGACTTGCTACCCTGCAGTCAGCTAGAATGCTGACTATGGGGAAGGGGGAGGGAGAGGGCAACTTTAGGAGCGATCATCTCACAAACCATAAAGGTTTGAGAGATGAAACTGGGGGCAATACATGTATTTTTAAAAGAACTTTACAATAGGGTTTAGTAATACTTAAGTATTACTATCCCTTTAAATGGTGCAGGTAACCCTACTCATGTATAAGGTGTGTGGGTGCTAGTAATACCTTTTATTGTTACTTGCTCTAATCCACAAGAATCTATCCCCTTCCCAGGTCAGATGTTTTACCGTCTGTCAGTTCGTGTAAAACAGAAATAGCCAACTTTGATCCTCAAGAGCTACCAACAGTACATGTTTTTAGGATAACCCTGAATCAGTGCAGATGGATTCAAGAAAGTGACTGAGCCACTGATTGATTTACCTGTGTTCCAGCAGAGATATTACATGCACTGTTAGGATCTCTTGAGGACCATGGTTGGCTACCCCTGGTGTAGAGCTCTTATCCAGGTGTTTTGCCTGGATCTGCTCCCACATTCTTCTGTGTGACAAGTGTCCCATTCAGCAAGTATGCTGGGGCACACCTGGCCTCCTACCATTCTGATCTACTGCCCCAGGGATTGGTCTCAGACAGCCCTGGGCCCAGTCTTTCCCTCCAGAATGTTCACTCCCGATTCAGTGCACAGCAGTTGCCTGGGAAAGTCTTCTTCATAGTGATTTCCAACAGAGATGTCGATTACTTAGGGCTGGTGGGAAGGAGGAGTCTGTCCTTCTATACAAAGGAGAAGAGCGGTTCTATGATAAGTCCCACACCATGGCAACTGGAGGACTGGAACCTGGGTTACAGATGATAGTGAAGTGTGTTGGAGACCTCTCTTACATTTAAGAGGCTAAAAGCCCCATTTAAGGGAGAAGTAATTTTTTTAATGAGAAAATATATATTGTAGGGTTTTTCCTGCTAAGATAAGGGTACTCCCACTGCTGATAGCTGCATATTCACAGAATTATTACAATTTAAATCCAGTGTTTTTTTACAATTAGTTATTCTGTTACATTCTAATGGAGAGTAAAGTCAGTGATGAACAGTTCTCTATAGAATGTGATAGAAAACTGCTGAGTCACTTCCTGTCTGTTAGAACTTCCAGGAAGTAAACACAGTAAATTCACTTCCTGTCAGTTAGAACTGTATATGAGATGGATCTTTATCCAACCAGAGTAAGTTGGGCAGAGTTCTGATAAGAAAATATTTTACTTTAAAAAGTAAGGTTTTGAAAGAGAGGGGTTTTTTTTTCCTCTTAAGTATTGGCTGTTTTTTCCTTTTGAGTCTTGGTTGGGATTTTCCTCTTGGTTCCAGGCTCTTCAAGTCCTGTTCTGTGTACCTAGCTGAGAGATACAAAGAAACACACATAGACTGGTAACTATATATTTTCTTTATTTAAATTCTGCAAAAGTTCAGAATCAAATTTGTCTTATAATTGATTTAAGTGGACTGGCCAACCATTTGCATCAATTATATATATATAATAAGCTATATTAGCTATAGATTTCTGGAATTAAGCAGAATTTATTTATTCATTTATAAGTAAATTGTTATATTTTGCCAGATAAGCGTAAAATAGTTATATAGCGTGGTTTATATATTAGTTAACATAATTCTTTGTATTTCTAGAATAATATTTTGTGGTCAATGTCTCTTCCATCCCAGCTTCTCCAGCATCATCTTCATCATCATCACTACCACTAGTCCCTATGTGCTGCTGCTGCACTATTACAGACAACTCACTGCTGTTTGGAGGAGGTGAGGAGCAATGTGACTGAGGGTCCCCGAATATCACACTTGCCATTTCTTGGTGACATGAAGAAGGCAGACTGGTATAAGTAGTAGAAGGCACACGCAGCTGATCTGTGCTTCTTCAAGGATCATGTTCCACCTGGACACTGTCATGAAGGGAATGGGACTCCCAGGGCCAGAAGAATGGTGTGGGTCCGTTGACCACTCGTCTGGATGCTTTTAAATGCTTCCCCTATCACTCCCCTAACACTAGTTCCACCGGCTGCTTCACCATTACTATTACTACTACTAACACCAGCCACATCAAGTTCAGCCCCTGAGTCTTCCTCCTCACAGTCACTAGTAATATGATGATTACCCCTCCTTCATTCCTAACACTAACAAGCTGCTGGACCTTCTTAGTACTGGCAGGACTGCTTGGGGATGGCAAGTGTGACTTAGGGTCCCCTGCTGTCACACTTGGCATCATCTTCTCCTCCCATCCAGTCCTGAGTATTACAAAACACACTGGCAGCAGGTTCAGCACTGGCAGCAGGTGCAGCACTGGTTGCAGAAGAAGCAGCAAATCTGACAGCAGGCACAGCATTTGTGGCAGCAGGCACAGCACTGGTGGCAGCAGGGGCAGCACAGCTGGCAGCAGGTACCGCATTGGTGGCAGCAGGGGCAGCACATCTGACAGCAGGCACACACTAGTGGCATCAGGAGCAGCACGTCTGACAGCAGGCACAGCACTATTGGCAGCAGGAGCAGCATGTCTGACAGAAGGCACAGCGCTAGTGGAAGCAGGGGCAGCACGTCTTGCAGCAGGTACAGCAATGGTGGCAGCAGGGTCAGCATGTCTGGCAGTAGGCACAGGCAGCTGACCTGTCCTGCTCTCACTAGTACTACCCTTTCCTCCCTCCCTTCCCATTCCCTTTTCTCCCTTCCTTCCCATTCCCTTTTCCTCCTTCCCATTAAATTCCCCAAGATCCCCTGGGGTGATTTAGGGGGACTGGACAGCATTGGTTCAGTACTGCTAGTCACTTCCTCCTCCCCCTTAGACTACAAATACTGGAATTGGTCACGTTTTTATAGCGAAAAGGCGAAAAACACGTAAATCAATGGGCGGAAACTTTTTAGGCATTGAAAAAATGCAAATATTTTAATCACTGGTTTTAAAGCAGATTTTCCACACTAAAAAGAGGACAACAATATGTTTTTTGCGGGATTTCTCACGGGAACAAGGCAAAAGCTTTCAATCACCCCTAGTTAAGACCTCACCTTAAATATGCAGTGCAGTTTTGGCCACCAGTTCTGAAAAAAGATATTCTAGAATTGGAGAAAGTACAGCGAGGGACAACAAAATTGGTCAAAGGAATGGAAGACTTGACACAGGAGGAAACTCTAGACAATCTTGGTTTGTTTTTTATCTAGCGAAAAGATCTTATTGTAATGTACAAGTATTTGAGAGGTTAATACAAGGATCTCTCTAGTGAACTTTTCATTCCAAGGCCTGATCATATAACCAGGGACCACCCCTTGAGATTAGAGGAAAGGCGTTTTCAACTTCAGCATAGGAAGGGTTTTTTTACAGAAAGGTCTGTTAAATTGTGGAATTTCTTTGCTCAGAGATGTAGTAATAGCAGATACAATGAATACATTCAAGAGATGATTAGATACATTTCATTCAAGATGGAGTATACAGGGTTATAGTGTGTATTACTAGGAAAAGCAGGAAGTTCAGATAAAAACTTATTTGGCAGAAGGAAAGCTTATATCATTCTCATATCTCTGGGTTGAGAGGCAAAGGTTGATCTTGATGGACTTGTGTTTTTTTTCAACCTAATTTATTATGCTACTATGTTACTATGTATGTTACTGACACTCAAACCCTATTTTACTCTCCACTGGTAGTCACAGAACCACACATAAAGTGTTTGACACCTGTCAGACCATGTCCCACTGTCCACTGGTAATCACATAACTACATATACATTGTAAGACACCCCACCACACATAAACTGATGGACACCTCACCCTTGTTTTACTGGCCTCTAATAATCATAGAACCACACACACACATACACTGACAGACTCCTCAGCCTTGTTCTACTCACCACTGGTAGTCACAAAAACACAAATACACTGCTTGACACTTCAGTCTTGTTCCACTGTCCACTAGAAGTTGCTAAACTACACCTGCACTGTCTGACACCCTGGCCTTGTTCCCCTGTTCCCATACCTTGTTCCCCTGTTCATTAGAGATGGACAAAACTTTCCGCCTCAAACTGAAATCGTCAAAAGATGGCACTTTCCGTTTGGAGAAAAATTTCCCGCAAAAAGTGCAGATTTTCCGCTTTTTTCGACCACTGAAATCAATGGGAACATAGAAGTTACAAACAACACATTACAAATAATATTTTATTTCACAAAGGCATTGTATAAAAGGTGCATGAGGGTGCCAGTATTGGTGGGGTGTGGGGAAAGAATCAGTTGAACAGGGAATATTTTTGAGCTGTTGTTTACTGGGATTGGTGGGCACTTAATAAAAAATAAATCCTAAATAAAATAAAAACCATAAGACATGGTATAAAGGGGTCGGAGGAGGGTGCCTGTGTTGGTGAATGAATGACTCATTTGAACAGGGAATTTGTTTTGGGGGGCTTTCTTGACTGCTATTGGGGGAACAGTTAATAAAAAAAGAAATCAATAAAATAAAAACATTTGTATTTAAAGTGACAGGGACAGAAACCCCCTGACATAAGCTGCCACTGGGGTGGACTGATACTTGACTTGATAGAGTATTTTTTGAGGATGATTTGTTTGATTTGTTGTTAGAGACCTTTGTAGGATTTAGACTTATTAGAGGCCCAAGCCCTGAAGAAACATTGATTTTGGGATTTAAGCTAGTTTTGCAAAAGCCCTAAGGAAACATTGATTTGTAGGACTTAGACTTGTTAGAAACAAAGCCCCCAAAATTGTTCATTAGCGCCACCTCCTGGAGGCATTTGTGCACACCAGGCTTGGGGTAACAAGGCAAGTTACCCCTCATTAGATGCAGCAGGTTGTCTTCTTTCCAAAATGTTATGGTTTGTGTACCCTTTCTTCACTTCTATGGTTGTTATAACCATTTTTGTACAGACAAATAATGTTTGAAAATTGTTCGAGAAATTAGAGGTTGTAGTAGGTGTCGTTTTGTACTTCTAGCAGCCCCTGAGGTAAGTCATCTCATACCAATGGGGTGTCATTTTTCTGCAAAGAGCACTAGCTAATGAATATAGTTGGAAATGACATGATTTTCACAGATTTCAGTACATCTGAAGGTGCAGAAATGTAAGAAAATGCCATTTTTTTTTGCTATAGTGCCAACTTCTGGAAATATTTGGGCACACCAGGCTTGGGATAAGAAGGCAAGTCACCCTTCATTAGATTTGGAAGGTTGTCTACTTTTCAGAAATATAAAATTTTATATAGTTATTCCACTGTTTTATGGTAGCTTTACCACAAAAACACTAGAACTCGCATATTAGTTTATAAAATTGAAAATGCCATTTTGCGCTGCTGGTGATTAGGGCTCTACGCTAGCCATGGACGTAGGTAAAACTATACGAATTTGGTATTTTTTTTTGCTCGAAGGACTCAGGGCTTTTTCAAATAATTGAAACTTTCGCAATCAAAGTAAATGTTTTTGATATATAGTATGTGATTTTAGCAAAATAAGTACATTTTTACCTTATTTGTGATTATGACATCATAGCTTTTTGCACGATGCAAAGTGCTCTTCATGTAAGGTACCATAAAAAATCTCAATTTGTTCTGAAAAAACAATATATAGGTTTCCATATATAACTAGAAATTCCCAGAGGAAATCACGCCTAAACAGAAGGATAGCAAAAATGCTGAAAAAGTGTCTGGCCTACAGGTTACAGGAAATGGCCATTTGTTGGTGTCACAGCTACCTGCTTTGATATTATGTTTCTACCTGTCATCCTTCTTTCTCTACACCGCGACTAGCATATTGTCCTCACCTCTGTATTTTTTTCTATATGGTCCTCCATAAAAATATATATTAAAAAAATAAATAAATAATCAAAGGGCATTTTTACTTGTTACTTATAGTGCAGATGGTTTGCCCCAAAAGATATTTTTCTTTTTCTTTCGCATAAGACCCCTTGTTTGTAAACGTTACTTTCCTGTATTTACTTTCATTTATTTCAGTTAATCCATTTAGTAACAAGTGAATGATTCACATCTGAACTAAGAATCTCTGGACTGTAAGAGTTTTTTAACAGGATGGTATGTATGGACATAAGAGAAATGAGGATATCTGACTATTGGGTAACCTGTGACAGTGGCACAGAGCCAGATTCACCCCTCCTGCACAAAATGCTGTATAAATAACACTGGGAGAGGAGCATTAGGTTCAGGAGAGGACAACCTCAGCATGGAGATCCTTAGTGCTACAGTCGTTCTGCTAATAGTCTGTGTGATATTCCTAATCTTAAATATAACCTGGAATAGAAGGCAGCATGGCAAGGGTAAACTGCCCCCAGGACCCACCCCATTGCCTATCCTGGGCAACGTCCTGCAGCTGAATGGAAATGAAGTCTTCAAGTCCCTTATTGAGGTATGGAAGAGTAGTGGGTGCATAGAGCAGAATGCAAGCAGAGATGGGAAAATAGAAGCCTTTTACCTAAGAGGGTAATATTATTATTAATCCTTTAAGGACCAGAATTGTATATTAGAGGGGTATAAGTCATTATTAGATCTCTAACATCTCTTAAAACTATTCCTAAATTTACTTTAAAGAGATAGTAATACCTGGATTTAAGGTTTAATATTATTCCTATGAAAAAATAAATGAAATGTAGTAAATCCCTTTGCTTAAAGATGTATATTTTAAGATGTATAAGCTTTTAAAGTTCCCACCTACCCTGCCTTTTACTCATGTCTGCTCTCTAGCTGACAGACCCAGATTCTGCTCATTTGATAAGACGGATCTTCAGCAGATCCAAAATAATGTTATCTACAAAGAAATACTTCATTAAAATGGTCTACAAAGTGTGCCTGCCTCCCAAGAACACTTTGTAGACCATTCTAATGAAGTATTTGTTGATAACTCTATTTTGGATCTGCTGAAGATCCGTCCGGTCAAATGAGCAAAATCTTGATCTGTCAGCTAGAGCGCTGATATTAGTAAAAGGGGCAGTGGGGGGGACTTTAAAAGCTTATAATGCTTAAAACATACATTTAAGCAACATGATTTACTGCATTTAATTTAACTTTTTATTTGGTTAATATTAAACCTTCTTAAAACCAGGTATTACTATCCCTTTAATCAGTGAATAAAATCCTAAGGCCATTATGAATTGATTATTTTTAGATTGCTTTATCTAAATGAATCTTCAACCACTACTGAATATTATGTCCATGGAAGACAAGACACTTTCTTACTGGACTCTAGAACCCTGACTTCCTTTAGTGGGAGGAGTTTTGGACCTGAAGTCCTGTAACAAACGATCATATCTGTATCTGTTGGACAGAATAGTACAGATCTGATAAAAGATTCATTTTAGGGAACTAATCCACATAGAATTGAGAAAGGCAATTAGGAATTTCTTTTAAGGTGAAGGTAAAGGGAGGGTCATTTTTAGGAGGCCAGAGGATAATGAGTACATTACTGGGAGATTAAAAGAGAGGAAGGGAGAGGATATAAAGAATACATAGAGGGTAAGGAGATATAAAGAGAGAAGCAGAAGATATAAACAGAGGAAGGAGAAATAAGGAGACCTGATAGGACACAGAGCACAGAACACACTGATACGGAACAAACAGAATGGGCTGGGTAATAGGTAAAATGCACAGAGATGGGGAGGAGAGGAAATGTACAGTGAGAGAGAGAGAGAGGAAGGGACAGTGTATCAAGGGTTCAGATAGAGAGGAGAGGAAATGCATAGAGAGATAGACAGCAGAAAAAGTGTGTAGAGATAGGGTAAGATGAAAAGACAGGCAGAGACAGTGGATAGAGTATGGTAGGTTAGGAGGTGAAACAAAGACAGAGACTAAGGAGAATGGTTAATGTATCAATAGTCTCAGAGGGGATCAAAACAGAAAGACAGGAAGATTGGGTAAACCATAGGTAGAAGTACAATGATAGATAGTGATAGTGTGTAAATTATATATAGATGGGGAGGAGGTGTACAGACAGAGGCAGGGATAGTGTGTAAATTATACATAGATGGGGAGGAGGTGTACAGACAGAGGCAGGTATAGTGTGTAAATTATACATAGATGGGAGGAGGTGTACAGACAGAGGCAGGGATAGTGTGTAAATTATAGATAGATGGGAGGAGATGTACAGACAGAGGCAGGGATAGTGTGTAAATTATACATAGATGGGGAGGAGGTGTACAGACAGAGGCAGGGATAGTGTGTAAATTACACATAGATGGGAGGAGATGTACAGACAGAGGCAGGTATAGTGTGTAAATTATACATAGATGGGGAGGAGATGTACAGACAGAGGCAGGGATAGTGTGTAAATTATACATAGATGGGGAGGAGATGTACAGACAGAGGCAGGGATAGTGTGTAAATTATACATAGATGGGAGGAGATATACAGACAGAGGTAGGGATAGTGTGTAAATAATACAAGGATGGGGAGGATATGTACAGACAGAGGCAGGGATAGTGTGTAAATTATACATAGATGGGAGGAGATGTACAGTCAGAGGCAGGTATAGTGTGTAAATTATACAAGGATGGGGAGGATATGTACAGACAGAGGCAGGGATAGTGTGTAAATTATACATAGATGGGGAGGAGATATACAGACAGAGGCAGGGATAGTGTGTAAATTACACATAGATGGGGAGGAGGTGTACAGACAGAGGCAGGTATAGTGTGTAAATTATACATAGATGGGGAGGAGATGTACAGACAGAGGCAGGGATAGTGTGTAAATTATACATAGATGGGGAGGAGATGTACAGACAGAGGCAGGGATAGTGTGTAAATTATACATAGATGGGAGGAGATATACAGACAGAGGCAGGGATAGTGTGTAAATTATACAAGGATGGGGAGGATATGTACAGACAGAGGCAGGGATAGTGTGTAAATTATACATAGATGGGGAGGAGATGTACAGACAGAGGCAGGGATAGTGTGTAAATTATACATAGATGGGAGGAGATGTACAGTCAGAGGCAGGTATAGTGTGTAAATTATACAAGGATGGGGAGGATATGTACAGACAGAGGCAGGGATAGTGTGTAAATTATACATAGATGGGGAGGAGATGTACAGACAGAGGCAGGGATAGTGTGTAAATTATACATAGATGGGAGGAGATGTACAGACAGAGGTAGGGATAGTGTGTAAATAATACAAGGATGGGGAGGATATGTACAGACAGAGGCAGGGATAGTGTGTAAATTATACATAGATGGGAGGAGATGTACAGTCAGAGGCAGGTATAGTGTGTAAATTATACAAGGATGGGGAGGATATGTACAGACAGAGGCAGGGATAGTGTGTAAATTATACATAGATGGGGAGGAGATATACAGACAGAAACAGGGATAGTGTGTAAATTATACATAGATGGGGAGGAGGTGTACAGACAGAAGCAGGGATAGTGTGTAAATTATACAAGGATGGGGAGGATATGTATAGACAGAGGTAGGGATAGTGTGTAAATTACACATAGATGGGGAGGAGATGTATAGACAGAGGTAGGGATAGTGTGTAAATTACACATAGATGGGGAGGAGGTGTACAGACAGAAGCAGGGATAGTGTGTAAATTATACAAGGATGGGGAGGATATGTACAGACAGACGCAGGGATAGTGTGTAAATAATACATAGATGGGGTGGAGATGTATAGACAGAGGCAGGGATAGTGTGTAAATTATACATAGATGGGGAGGAGATGTACAGACAGAGGTAGGATAGTGTGTAAATTATACATAGATGGGAGGAGATGTACAGACAGAGGCAGGGATAGTGTATAAATTATACATAGATGGGAGGAGATGTACAGACAGAGGCAGAGATAGTGTGTAAATTATACATAGATGGGGAGGAGATGTATAGACAGAGGCAGGGATTGTGTGTAAATTATACATAGATGGAGAGGAGATGTACAGACAGAGGCAGGGATAGTGTGTAAATTATACATAGATGGGGAGGAGATGTACAGACAGAGGCAGGGATAGTGTGTAAATTATACATAGATGGGGAGGAGATGTACAGACAGAGGCAGGGATAGTGTGTAAATTATACATAGATGGGGAGGAGATGTATAGACAGAGGCAGGGATAGTGTGTAAATTATACATAGATGGGGAGGAGATGTATAGACAGAGGAAGGGATAGTGTGTAAATTATACATAGATGGGGAGGAGATGTATAGACAGAGGAAGGGATAGTGTGTAAATTATACATAGATGGGAGGAGATGTACAGACAGAGGCAGGGATAGTGTGAAAATTATACATAGATGGGGAGTAGATGTACAGATAGAGGCAGGGATAGTGTGTAAATTATACATAGATGGGGTGGAGATGTATAGACAGAGGCAGGGATTGTGTGTAAATTATACATAGGTGGGGAGGAGATGTACAGACAGAGCAGGGATAGTGTGTAAATTATACATAGATGGGGAGGAGATGTACAGACAGAGGCAGGGATAGTGTGTAAATTATACATAGATGGGGTGGAGATGTACAGACAGAGGCAGGGATAGTGTGAAAATTATACATAGATGGGAAGAGATGTACAGACAGAGGCAGGGATAGGGTGCAAATTATACATAGATGGGGAGGAGATGTACAGACAGAGGCAGGGATAGTGTATAAATTATACTTAGATGGGGAGGAGATGTATAGACAGAGGCAGGGATAGTGTATAAATTATACTTAGATGGGGAGGAGATGTATAGACAGAGGCAGGGATAGTGTGTAAATTATACATAGATGGGGAGGAGATGTACAGACAGAGGCAGGGATAGTGTGTAAATTATACATAGATGGGGAGGAGATGTACAGACAGAGGCAGGGATAGTGTGTAAATTATACTTAGATGGGGAGGAGATGTACAGACAGAGGCAGGGATAGTGTGTAAATTATACATAGATGGAGAGGAGATGTACAGACAGAGGCAGGGATAGTGTGTAAATTATACATAGATGGGAGGAGATGTACAGACAGAGGCAGGGATAGTGTGTAAATTATACATAGATGGGGAGTAGATGAACAGACAGAGACAGGGATAGTGTCTAAATTATACATAGATGGTGAGGAGATATTTAGACAGAGGCAGGGATAGTGTGTAAATTATACATAGATGGGACGAGATGTACAGACAGAGGCAGGGATAGTGTGTAAATTAAACATAGATGGGACGAGATGTACAGACAGAGGCAGGGATAGTGTGTAAATTAAACATAGATGGGAGGAGATGTACAGACAGAGGCAGGGATAGTGTGTAAATTATACATAGATGGGGAGTAGATGAACAGACAGAGACAGGGATAGTGTCTAAATTATACATAGATGGTGAGGAGATATTTAGACAGAGGCAGGGATAGTGTGTAAATTATACATAGATGGGAGAAGATGTACAAACAGAGGCAGGGATAGTGTGTAAATTAAACATAGATGGGACGAGATGTACAGACAGAGGCAGGGATAGTGTGTAAATTAAACATAGATGGGAGGAGATGTACAGACAGAGGCAGAGATAGTGTGTAAATTATACATAGAGGGGAGGAGATATACAGACAGAGACAGGGATAGTGTGAATTATACATAGATGGGGAGGAGATATACAGAGAGAGACAGGGATAGCGTCTAAATAATACATAGATGGGGAGGAGATGTACAGACAGAGGTAGTGATAGTGTGTAAATTATACATAGATGGGGAGGATATGTACAGACAGAGGCAGGGATAGTGTGTAAATTATACATAGAGGGGAGGAGATATACAGACAGAGACAGGGATAGTGTGAATTATACATAGATGGGGAGGAGATATACAGAGAGAGACAGGGATAGCGTCTAAATAATACATAGATGGGGAGGAGATGTACAGACAGAGGTAGTGATAGTGTGTAAATTATACATAGATGGGGAGGAGATGTATAGACAGAGGTAGGGATAGTGTGTAAATTATACATAGATGGGGAGGAGATGTTCAGACAGAGGCAGGGATAGTGTGTAAATTATACCTAGAGGGGAGGAGATATACAGACAGAGACAGGGATAGTGTGAATTATACATAGATGGGGAGGAGATATACAGAGAGAGACAGGGATAGCGTCTAAATAATACATAGATGGGGAGGAGATGTACAGACAGAGGTAGTGATAGTGTGTAAATTATACATAGATGGGGAGGAGATGTATAGACAGAGGTAGGGATAGTGTGTAAATTATACATAGACGGGGAGGAGATGTACAGACAGAGGCAGGGATAGTGTGTAAATTATACATAGATGGGAGGAGATGTACAGACAGAGGCAGGGATAGTGTATAAATTATACATAGATGGGGAGGAGATACACAGACAGAGGCAGGGATAGTGTGTAAATTATGCATAGATGGGAGGAGATGTACAGACAGAGGCAGGGATAGGGTGTAAATTATACATAGATGGGAGGAGATGTATAGACAGAGGCAGGGATAGTGTATAAATTATACATAGATGGGGAGGAGATGTACAGACAAAGGCAGGGATATTGTGTAAATTATACATAGATGGGAGGAGATGTACAGACAGAGGCAGGGATAGTGTATAAATTATACATAGATGGGTGGAGATGTACACACAGAGGCAGGGATAGTGTGTAAATTATACATAGATGGGGAGGAGATGTACAGACAGAGGCAGGGATAGTGTGTAAATTATACATAGATAAACTCCATGTCCTATCGTTACCTTTTGTCTGTGTCACCACGCAGTGGGAGAAGCTCCATGTGTAAATTATACATAAATTTGGAGGAAATGTACAGACAGAGGCAGGGATAGTGTGTAAATTATACATAGATGGGAGGAGATGTACAGACAGAGGCAGGGATAGTGTGTAAATTATACATAGATTTGGAGGAGATGTATAGACAGAGGGAGAGATAGTGTGCAAATTATACATAGATGGGGAGGAAATGTATAGACATAGGCAGGGGAGGAGATATCCAGACAGACGCTGAGATCAGTTGTGCGTTATACATAGATGGATAGTAAATATTAAGTCATTTATTAAAGGGATAGTAATGTTTTAAAATAAAAGCAGCTCCAATTAATCTTCATAGTTTTTGGCCATGGAGAGTGTATTGCAATACTATCAGAGTTGTAGTTGAAGGGTAACTAAATAATAATGTATCCGCCTCCAACCCCTTTTACTGATAACTGCCCACCTAAGAGTAGCAAGACTGTCTGGATGGATTGCAGAGAGGGACAGTCTTCAGTGATCATAAGGGAAAACCTGAAAAACCTCTAAAGGGGGGCAGGATTTTCCTTATGCTCACAGTAAGATGATTGTCCCTTGCTGTGATCTGTCTGGTCTGTGGACCAGATTCCACATCTTAGGTGAGTGGTGTTACACTAGGTAAAAGGGGTGGGAGGGGGGTAATTTATCATTCAATTTCTCTTGAACTACAACTCTGACAGTATCGAAATAACACTCACCATGGCCCAAATACTATGAAGAGTAATTCATTACTATCCTTTTAAAGCTGTTCTACAGCCTCATCAGTCCTGTATTAAATGGGTTACAGAGTCATTAGGAGTGAATAATACCAAGTGTTCTCCCATCTCTAGCTCAGTAAGAAGTATGGTCCTGTGTACACCATTCACCTGGGCATGGAGCCAGTTGTTGTGCTGTGCAGCTATGATGTAGTGAAGGAGGCTCTAAATAACAAGGGAGAGGAATTTGGTGCTCGGGGACACATGCCTCTTCAGGAGAAAATAAATTCTGGAGGCCATGGTGAGAGCCAGAGAGATGAGTTTTCAATAATGGTATAAACTATTTAGGAAATAATATGAAATACCCATGTGGTCCATGATATCACATGCAGTTTCTGAGCCATTTCACCCTGCAGTGTGAGGGACAGACTCCGTGTCGTATAGCTCCCTTCTGTCTGTTTCACCCTGAAGTGGGAGGTACACACTCCATGCCCCATAGCTCCCTTATGTCTGTGTCACCCTGCAGTGGGAGGGGCAGACTCTATGTCCCATAGCTCCCTTCTGTCTTTGTCACCCTTCAGTGGGAGGGACAGACTCTATGTCCCATAGCTCCCTTCTGTCTTTGTCACCCTGCAATGGAAGGGACAGACTCCATGTTCCATATCTCCCTTCTGTCTGTGTCACCCTGCAGTGGGAGGGACAGACTCCTTGTCCCATAGCTTCCTTCTGTCTTTGTCACCCTGCAGTAGGAGGGACAGATTCCATGTCCCATAGTTCCCTTCTGTCTGTGTCACCGCGCAGTGGGAAAGGCTCCATGTCCCATATCTCCCTTCTGTCTGTGTCACCCTGCAGTGGGAGGGACTGACTCTATGTCCTATAGCTCCCTTCTGTCTGTGTCACCCCTCAGTGGAAGGGACAGACTCTATGTCCTATCGTTTTCTTCTGTCTGTGTCACCCTGCAGTGGAAGGAACAGCGTTCATGTCCCATATCTCCCTTCTGTCTGTGTTACCCTGCAGTGGGAGGGACAAATGCAATGTCCTATAGCTTCCTTCTGTCTGTGTCACTGTACAATGGATAGGACATACTCCATGTCCTATAGCTCTCTTCTGTCTGTTTAACCGTGCAGTTGGAGGGACAGACTCCATGTCCCATATCTCCCTTCTGTCTGTGTTACCCTGCAGTGGGAGGGACAGACTCCATGTCCTATAGCTCCCTTTTGTCTGTGTTACCATGCAGTTGGAGGGACACACTCCATGTCCTATAGCTTCCTTATTTCAACTCTGCAATGGGAAGTACAGACTCCATGTGCTATAGCTCCCTTCTGTCTGTGTCACCCTGCAGTGGGAGGGACAGAATCCACATCCTATAGCTCCCTTCTGTCTGTGTCACCCTGCAGTGGGAGGGACAGAATCCACATCCTATAGCTCTCTTCTGTCTGTGTCTCCCTGCAGTGGGAGGGACAGACTCCTCGCCCTATAGCTTCCTTGTGTCTGACACTGAGAAGAGTCTACATTCTAATTGCAAACTAATTGGTCTTTTGTTTTAGGGGTCGTTGCCAGTAATGGGGAACATTGGAAGCAACTGCGGCGTTTTTCCTTGATGACACTGAGAAATTTTGGGATGGGAAAGAGAAGCATTGAGGAGAGGATCCAAGAAGAGGCCCAGTTCCTTACAGAGGAATTCAGAAAAACAAAAAGTGAGCCTATTTATCTTATGTACCATGTATTGCAGTCATCAGACTATGAGTGAACAATCGTCAGCAAAATTACAGATAGAACCTAAAGTCATCATACAGTGATTCCCACATTGGCCACATGAGCTGCCTTAAATGAGAACTAACTTCACCTAATATTAACCCCCACTTAATCTTATTATGGCCAGAACAACTTAATGGCCCCTATGATTTTTGCTCTTGTGCCTTTTTCAAGAGATGGCATCTTCATCAGTGCTGGATGTCAAGTCCAAAGTAAATATATATCATGCCAAGAAAGTCAATGATCACACCACAGGTCTCAAATATAGAAACACAGAATTTGATGGCAGATAAGGACCATTCAAACCATCTAGTCGCCCATTCCCCTACTGTAAAAACCTCAAACCTTATTTGGCCCTTGGTCTTGTCTTATGTTCAGGACAGCCTTATGCCTGTCTCATGCATGCTTACATCCCCTCACTGTATTAACCTCTACCTCTTCTGCTGGTAGGATATTCCACTTATCTACTACCCTCTCAGTAGTAAAAAAAATGTACAAACTATTGGAAGAAAAAGAAGATATAATAGAAAAGTAAAGTCTGTTTCAAGGTGAAACAGTACTAAATGACAACCCTGCCACACCCTACAGACTCAATTATGGAGACCCATTCTGTGTTATTTCAATGTAAATGCCTAGGGTATAAATTAATGCTAAAACTTATTTTTATTAATCATTATCAATAAAATAATTTCTAAAAACATACAAATGATTTTGATCCAATTTTTTCTATAGCTATCACAAGCATCAGATAATGGAAATGAAGCACCCCAATTAAGCATATGGTCCTTCTATTATAGAAAAATGATTCATTATTTCATTGTCCACGGTCGTCCAACTGAATTCCACACCCTAATTTACATGGTTACTTTTTATTTTCGGTGTTTGCAGGCACCGTTTCCACAGATATGTACCATATGGATACTTATAGGTATAATGTATAATAAGTAGGGGTGGGTGAAAAGTGTGAAAAATTTCCCATGAAAAATGTTGAGAAAATGTGCCAATTTCTCACTTTTCCTGCAAAAAATTTCACCTTTCTGCCTATGCAAAAATGTCCTCCTTTTCGCCAATTTAAGAAATTTTCCATCTATGTTAACACATTTTTCGCCTATTTTAACAATTTTTTTTACTCACATTTGCAGTGTTTGTCACTACTGCAAGGGATTCTGGGTAGGCATATGCAAATAAGTTTAAGAAGGAATCACCTTTTTGCCTCACATTCCTACCCAGAATCCCTTGCAGTAGTGACAAACACTGCAAATGTGAGATACATACATTAGCAAATTATTATATAGGATATATATATATATATTTTTTTTTTTTTTTCAACATATAACTAGAAAGTTCTGTACAACAATGACACCTAAAGAGATGGACAGCTAAAATGTTGAAAATATGTCCAGCCTCGAGGGTACAAAAAATTCCCCAAGCCTCTGGTACATGACATGTACCTGACATTCAGGAATGATTAAAATTGTTATCCCTTGAACAAATACACAAGGGAAATGTTCATAGGGGTCATTAGAATTTTCTGGTCGTAGTAAGGTAAGTGTGGGGGGGGTATTATTAGGAAGCATTTATTTTCCTTCATTGCCACTCCCCATTTGTCCTTGTGTAGAATAGTCTCAGTGGGCTGATGTACTAAGAAAAAGAAACATGTTTTGAGGAAATCTGTAAACTGAGTAGGAGAATGGAAGATGATAACAAGTGGACAGATTTTTTTAAATAATTTTATTTAAAAAAATATATATTGTAAAGTTGTTCCTGCAAGATGCACCCTTCAATTGTTCTTATAGTTTTAACAGTGCCTCCTAGTGGTCTGTTGCATTCTGTGGGAGATGGGAGTCACTGACCAACATTTCTACTTAGAATGTAATAGAAACAGCTGAGTCACTTCCTGTCAGTCTGAACATTCAGGAAGTAATCATACTGTCACTCACTCCCTGTTATAGTAGCGGCGGCTGCGGAGCCAACCGCTACCTTACCCGGCAGCTCAGCCAGCATCTCGGGTGGCAGGCAGTTCTTGGGCGGCAGCTGCCTGGCCATTCTGCTACCCGGCAGCCTAGCCGCAGCTTCTTCCGGCAGCCCTGTGGTGTGCTTTGGCGTGTGTCCAAGCGACACGCGTGTCCTCATTTAAAGGGACAGGCACACCTTTTGGGACTCTTCCTCTTCCTGGGTTGTGGCCTTTTAACCCACTGGACACCACTCTCAGTTGCCCTTTCGTGGTGTCCAGTGAGGTTTGTGAGTTGTGTAGTGCCGACTATCCGTTCTGGTTATGACCATTTGGCTTTGTTCTGACTGCCCGCTCCGTGTATGACCCTGGCTTGTCTGAGAACCATTCTGGTGCATAACCTGCGGCTCTGGTAGACTACTGTCTCTGTGTATGACCCTTGGCTTGGCTGACTATCTGTTCTGGTGCTGACTTTGGCTCTTTATGACTACCCTCTCTGTGTGTGTCTCTGGTTGTCCTAGATTCTTTCTGGGTCTGACCTACAGCTCGCTATAGCATTTCGCCATCAGACTTCCGGTTATCTTACTATCTACCTTGGTTTACCCAGGGTTGTCCGCTGCGCAACCAGCATACCAACGCTACAGTGGATAACCTGTTGGGTATCTTGGTGGCTCTAGTGGCCTCTTCTGCTCCTGGGTTACTGTCGTACAGGTGTGGACCTGTGGTGCTTTTCCTACCTTGTTACTTCATCTGTACAGGTGCAGACCTGTAGTAGGGGCTCGGGTGTGGTCCAGAGCAGAGTCGCTTCTGATACCTACCTTCTTATCCTTGTCTGTGCAGGTGCGAACCTGTGGTGCGATACCTACCTTCTTATCCTTGTCTGTACAGGTGCGAACCTATGGTGCAATACCTACCTTAGTCCCATAGTCTGCACAGGTGCGGACCTGTAGCACTACAACTTGCTGTTCCTTGTCAGTACAAGTGCGAACCTGTGGTACAATACCTACCTTAGTCCCATAGTCTGTACAGGTGCGGACCTGTAGCACTACAACTTTCTGTACCTTGTCAGTACAGGTGCGGACCTATAGTGGAGCTCAGGAGCGGACCTGAGCAGATTCTCTCCAGATTACACTTTGGGCTCAGTTCATTGTTACAGCTGAAGAACAGTCGTCACGAGCGATCCTTATTGTATGGTTTTCTTACTGTACCGTTGCCTGTATGTGTGTATCTTAATAAAGTTTGGGTTAACAAAAGTACTGATTCCAGTATCGTTATTGTATCCGTGACACTCCCTGAAAATTTGAAGTCTCATAACTTTTGAATAAAATGACTAATAGCGGTAGGAGTTTCATTGCTTTTCTCGACAGGAAAAGTCATTTAACATATAGGTTTTTATAAAAATAAGTTTACTTAGTAATTTAAAGGAACACTTACATCTCCTAATAAAAGCCCTAATTACTTTAAACTGGGTTTTCAAGGTATCTCCTAGGTATGCCGGAGATTATAATAAGAGCAGTTAGTGTTCCTTTAGTACGGCAATGTTTACTTTCAGATGTTTGTTTGCTATGTCCACCAGATAACTACAATGCCTTCTCTCCACCCCCAGGTCAGCCTCTGGATCCCACATTTTATTTCAGCAAAGCCGTTTCTAATGTTATCTGCTCAGTGGTTTTTGGAGAGCGATTTGAGTACGAAGACAAGGAATTCCTTCGGCTTTTATGGCTCTTAAATCAAATCTTCAGAGGCTTCAGCTCGGTTTGGGGACAGGTAATGATGGAAGAACCAGGGAAGATCCCCTATTAAAAATGTCACTTTGCACCATGGAAGCTAGAAAGGTCTCCAACACAATCATATTCACTATCTATTAAATCTGAGTTCTCCAACACAATCATATTGACTTACACTCGCACTGAGATTTTTGTAAAATAAAAGGTCTCCAATACAGTCATATTCACTTGTTATTAAATCTGAGTTCTCCAACACATTAATATTCACATTTATTAAATATGCTGCCACCGTTTAGAAATGAAGAGCTGTGACAATCTATCTATCTATCTATCTATCTATCTATCTATCTATCTATCTCATATCTATCTATCTATCTATCTATCTAAGAAAATGATGGAATAGCAGCGCTCCTAATGGGTACACAGTCACTATAAGTATAAAAAATGTCCAAGAAAAGAAAAGTTACTTGTGACAAAAAACTTCTTTGAGGTGCCGCTTCGTCTCCGATGTCCACAGCAAACATCCAACACTAAACTCGACAGATAAGAAGAAAAAGAAACAAGCGCAACCTCTAAGTGCAGTAAGTTAGATTTCGCTTCAATAACATAGAAGATAATATGTACTCACAAGATCACTTCTTGTATGTTGTGCCCTTAAGAATAAGCCAATGAAAATTTTCATCCAGCCGTTCGGAACTTTCAGTGAAAGTATTTACACAGTATTCAATGCACTCTCACTGTCATTAAACGCTGGTAGTGCCGGTGTTCGGCTCTATTAGATGGTAATACTTCACGTGTAGGAAATGGCTTGTAGAGATAACAACACCAACCAACAGCATAAGAATAAATAATTTATTGATAAATCTCCCTACGCGTTTCGTAAAGGTCACTTTACTTCGTCAGGGGAACAATTTAAAAGTACAAATAACCTTATATATATACACTTAAGTGCATACCTTTAATCAGAGTTAATGTCAGCGTCTGTTTCCGTTGGGGAGCTGTCCGTAGCGAGGTTGGACCCGGGAAGAGTCCAAGCCTCAATGTCAAAGCCATGCCTCGCTTCGGTCCAGAAATCCACTGATGGAACTCAAACGCATCCATCGCCCTCCTTAAAGGAACAGACATCATAATATCAAGATGTTAAAATTATAATAAAAATACATAAAAGACTAACACCAAACTGTGTATTAAAATGGACCAATAAAGAAAACCTTAAAAGCTAATCCTATATCTCAATGGCAACAATATGTTACAGTTTACTGTAAGAAATTGCTCACTTCAAGTTCCTCATTGAGCCCCTTGGGTGACAAGGTCTCTAACATAAAAATCCAGAATGCCTCTCTACGGCACAATATTGAAAATCTATTAGAGCTGGAGGTTGGGATATGTTCTATTCCCACAATCCTGAAGTTGGACAACCCACCTTGTGGACAGTTATTGAAATGTCTAGGGACAGAATGTTCTATAGATTTTTTATTAATCAAATAGCGATGTTCTCTTGAACGATCCTTAAGGGCCCTGGTAGTCCGTCCTACATACTGGATTCCAAATGTGGTTGTGGAATCCAGTATGTAGGACGGACTACCAGGGCCCTTAAGGATCGTTCAAGAGAACATCGCTATTTGATTAATAAAAAATCTATAGAACATTCTGTCCCTAGACATTTCAATAACTGTCCACAAGGTGGGTTGTCCAACTTCAGAATTGTGGGAATAGAACATATCCCAACCTCCAGCTCTAATAGATTTTCAATATTGTGCCGTAGAGAGGCATTCTGGATTTTTATGTTAGAGACCTTGTCACTAGTGTTGAGCGAGCATGCTCGGCCGATGCTCGGATCGGCACGAGCATCGCTCTGCTCGGCACATGGCGGTACTCGTACGAGTACCGCATGTGCTCGCCCGCCATGTTCGTGTCTCCTCCCCGCACGTTTTGCGCCTGCTGCGCAGCCAATAAACGTGCAGGGAGGCTCTGACATCGGTGTAATGCCAGCAGCCATGTTGGCTGCTGGCATTACACTGATTGGCTGGCCAGAACCCGTGGTCAGGTGCTGTATAGCACCTGACCATCGAGTTCGGCTCAGTCTGAGCCAGGGAGAGCTGAGGATAGGAAGGGAAAGGCAGTGTAGGGAGGAAAAAAACAAAAATTGTGAAAAAAAAAGAACCAAAAGTCCTTTTTAGGACTACTGTGTGTGGGGGCAGCAGGTAATTTGGTGTGGGGGGAAAAAAAAAAAAAAAAAAAAAAAAAATATATATATTCTGTGTAGTGTGCAAAGTTGCAGATTAGAGCACATTCTGTTTAGTGTGCACAGTTGCAGATTAGAGCACATTCTGTTTAGTGTGCAAAGTTGCAGATTAGAGCACATTCTGTTTAGTGTGCAAAGTTGCAGATTAGAGCACATTCTGTTTAGTGTGCAAAGTTGCAGATTAGAGCACATTCTGTTAAGTCTTCAAACTAAAATATCAAAGTCACGTATTCCATTCAGTGTGCGTCGCCGCAGTTTAGCAGCACATTCTGAGTACTGTGCAGAGTTGCAGAATAGGAAGAAATACTGTTAAGTCTTCAAACTAAAATATCAAAGTCACATATTCCATTCAGTGTGCTTCGCCGCAGTTTAGCAGCACATTCTGTGTACTGTGCAGAGTTGCAGAATAGGAAGAAATACTGTTAAGTCTTCAAACTAAAATATCAAAGTCACATATTCCATTCAGTGTGCTTCGCCGCAGTGTAGCAGCACATTCTGTGTACTGTGCAGAGTTGCAGAATAGGAAGAAATACTGTTAAGTCTTCAAACTAAAATATCAAAGTCACATATTCCATTCAGTGTGCTTCGCCGCAGTGTAGCAGCACATTCTGTGTACTGTGCAGAGTTGCAGAATAGGAAGAAATACTGTTAAGTTTTTAAAACTAAAATTTAAAAGTCACATATTCCATTCAGTGTGCTTCGCCGCAGTGTAGCAGCACATTCTGAGTACTGTGCAGAGTTGCAGAATAGGAAGAAATACTGTTAAGTCTTCAAACTAAAATATCAAAGTCACATATTCCATTCAGTGTGCTTCGCCGCAGTTTAGCAGCACATTCTGTGTACTGTGCAGAGTTGCAGAATAGGAAGAAATACTGTTAAGTCTTCAAACTAAAATATCAAAGTCACATATTCCATTCAGTGTGCTTCGCCGCAGTGTAGCAGCACATTCTGTGTACTGTGCAGAGTTGCAGAATAGGAAGAAATACTGTTAAGTCTTCAAACTAAAATATCAAAGTCACATATTCCATTCAGTGTGCTTCGCCGCAGTGTAGCAGCACATTCTGTGTACTGTGCAGAGTTGCAGAATAGGAAGAAATACTGTTAAGTTTTTAAAACTAAAATTTAAAAGTCACATATTCCATTCAGTGTGCTTCGCCGCAGTGTAGCAGCACATTCTGTGTACTGTGCAGAGTTGCAGAATAGGAAGAAATACTGTTAAGTCTTCAAACTAAAATTTAAAAGTCACATATTCCATTCAGTGTGCTTCGCCGCAGTGTAGCAGCACATTCTGTGTACTGTGCACAGTTGCAGAATAGGAAGAAATACTGTTAAGTCTTCAAACTAAAATATCAAAGTCACATATTCCATTCAGTGTGCTTCGCCGCAGTTTAGCAGCACATTCTGTGTACTGTGCAGAGTTGCAGAATAGGAAGAAATACTGTTAAGTCTTCAAACTAAAATTTAAAAGTCACATATTCCATTCAGTGTGCTTCGCCGCAGTGTAGCAGCACATTCTGTGTACTGTGCACAGTTGCAGAATAGGAAGAAATACTGTTAAGTCTTCAAACTAAAATATCAAAGTCACATATTCCATTCAGTGTGTTTCAACGCCGTTTAACAGCCTATTCTGTGTACTCTGTACAGTTCCAGAATTATAAGAAATACTGTTAAGTTTTCAAACTCAAATATTAAAGTCACTTATTCCATTCAGTGTGTTTCAACGCCGTTTAACAGCCTATTCTGTGTACTCTGCACAGTTGCAGAATAGGAAGAAATACTGTTAAGTTTTCAAACTCAAATATTAAAGTCACATATTCCATTCAGTGTCTTTCACCGCCGTTTAACAGCCTATTCTGTGTACTCTGTACAGTTCCAGAATTATAAGAAATACTGTTAAGTTTTCAAACTCAAATATTAAAGTCACATATTCCATTCAGTGTCTTTCACCGCCGTTTAACAGCCTATTCTGTGTACTCTGCAGAGTTGCAGAATAGTAAGAAATACTGTTAAGTTTTCAAACTCAAATATTAAAGTCACATATTCCATTCAGTGTGTTTCAACGCCGTTTAACAGCCTATTCTGTGTACTCTGCACAGTTGCAGAATAGGAAGAAATACTGTTAAGTTTTCAAACTCATATATATTAAAGTCATATATATCGTGTAAGATGAAGAAGGCGGGTAAAAAGGGACGGGGAAGTGGACGTGATCCTGAAAGTTCAGGGCGCGGGTCAGGACGCGGAGAAACTGTGCCTGGTGCCAGAGCACAAGAAAGAAAGACATCCACCATACCTAGCTTCATGTCTGATTTCACAGGGCGTCGCAGGACATCACTCTCGAGGTCCGACCAGTGCGAACAGGTGGTCGGTTGGATGACAGCTGATACTGCTTCCAGTCGGTTAAGCACCACCCTGTCTTCCACCAAGTCCACTCTCAGTAGCCAAGAGTCTGGTCAACATAATCCTCACTCTGATCATCCTTCCTCCCACCATACACGGTCTGGTCAAAGAAGTGATCCCACACTGGGATATAGTGATGAGCTCGTCTCATCACCAATCCTTCATTTGACCCTCTCTCCAAGCATGCTTGCAGAGGAACATGACATCTTGTGCCCTGATTCACAACCTCTAGAGGCTACCCAATCACAAGAAGATGACAGATGTGAACGGCATTTAAGGTCAAAGGAAGTAGTGGATGATGATGATGATGATGAGACACAGTTGCCATTAAATCAACCACTATTTCCGTCTCAAGACCTTGTTGAGGAGAATGTTATACAGTTGTCAATGACTGAGTATGTGGTGGGATCAAGACTTGAGGAGGATGATCAGAGTGAGGAAGTGGAGGAGGACTTGGTGGACGATGAGGTGACTGACCCCACCTGGGAAGGTGTAGAGCCGAGCGATGACAGCAGTCCTGAGGGTGAGCCATCTGCAGCACCGCAACAGGCTGGAAGAGGCAGTGGTGTGGCAACAGAAAGAAGGCGGACCGCACCAAACCGGCCCGCAAATGTTCCACGGAGCACCCCCTTGCGTAAATCTACCTTGCCAAAGGGTAGGTGTTCCGCGGTATGGCGTTTTTTTAAGGAAAGTGCGGACGACAAAAGAATTGTAGTTTGCAACCTGTGCCACACCAGAATGAGCCGAGGCATGAACACTAGAAACCTCACCACCACCAGCATGATCCGACACATGGCATCCAAGCACCGTAGTAAGTGGGAGGAACGCCTGGATCGCCCATCTGTGTCTGCAGGCCACACCACTGCCTCCTCTTCCCCTGTTTTCGGTGCCGGCCAATCGCCTGTCGAAGGCGCAGGCCCGCATACCTCCCGCCCTGCACCTGTAGCATCTGAAGCACCATCAGCGACCACATCCACTTCCCTGTCCCAGCACAGCGTCCAAATGTCGTTACCCCAGGCATTTGAGCGCAAGAGAAAGTACCCAGCCACCCACCCACAGGCCATAGCACTAACCTCACACCTTTCAAAATTACTGGCCATCGAAATGCTGCCATTTAGGCTTGTGGACACTGAGTCCTTCCGCAGCCTGATGGCAGCAGCTGTCCCTCGGTACGCGGTCCCCAGCCGCCACTACTTTTCCCGGTGTGCCATCCCCGCATTACACCACCATGTGTCCCGTAACATCACCCGTGCCCTGACCAACGCAGTTACTGGGAAGGTCCACTTAACGACTGACACATGGACAAGTGCTTGTGGCCAGGGACGCTACATTTCCCTGACAGCACACTGGGTGAATGTCGTGGAGGCTGGGAGCGACTCGGACCCTGGGATGGCACGGGTGCTACCCACGCCGAGGATTGCGGGCCCTACCTCCATCAGGGTTTCCACCAGCACCTATGTTATTGGCTCCTCCTCCTCCGTTTCCACCTCCGAATTCTCTACACACACCGCCACTCCCCCATCAGCCAGTAGCTGGAAGCAGTGTAGCACTGCAGTGGGGAAGCGTCAACAGGCCGTGCTGAAGCTGATCTGCCTTGGGGACAAACAGCACACGGCCTCAGAGCTGTTGCAGGGGATTAGTCACCAGACCGAGCAGTGGCTCTCGCCACTCAACCTGCAACCAGGCATGGTTGTGTGTGATAATGGGCGTAACTTGGTGGCGGCTTTGGAGCTCGGCAAGCTCACACACGTACCATGCCTAGCGCATGTATTTAATTTAGTGGTGCAGCGATTTCTAAAAACCTACCCCAATGTGCATGATCTCTTGACCAAGGTGCGCCGCGTGTGTGCACATTTCCGTAAGTCATCTACAGCTTCGGCCGGCCTGTTGAAGCTGCAGCAGCGCTTACAATTGCCAGCTCACCGGCTGCTGTGTGACGTGAGCACGCGCTGGAACTCCACCTTCCACATGTTGGCCCGGCTTTGTGAGCAGCAGAGGGCAGTAGTGGAGTACCAGCTGTTACACGGTCGTCGCCTCTCCATTCAACTTCCTGTAATCAGAAGTGAGGAGTGGGAATGGATGTCAGACCTCTGCGAGGTTTTACGCAATTTTGAGGAATCGACACAGATGGTGAGCGGCGATAACGCTATTATCAGTGTAACCATCCCACTTCTGTGTCTACTGAAACGCTCGCTGCTCACAATTAAAACCGACGCTTTGCATGTGGAAGAGGTGGAAATGGGGGAGGAAGAGCTTACACAAGGTGATAGCCAGAGCACGCTCACTTCGTCTTCTCAGCGACAATTGGAGGAGGCGGAGGAGGAGGAGGAGGAGGAGGAGGAAGACACGGTTGCCTCCGCTACAGAGGGTAGCCATGGAACTTTAGTTCCATCTCTTCAGCGTGGGTGGGCAGAAGAGGAGGAAGAGGATGAGGATATTGAGAGTCAGCCTCCTGGTGAGGACAGCGAAATCTTGACTGTTGGTACTCTGGCACACATGGCTGACTTTATGTTAGGCTGCCTTTCCCGTGACCCACGCGTTGTACGCATTTTAGACAACACGGATTACTGGGTGTTCACCCTTCTGGACCCCCGCTACAAAGAGAATTTCTCATCTCTCATTCCTCCGGTGGAGAGGACAAGCAAAATGGTGCAATACCAGAAGGTTCTTGTTGAAAAATTGCTCCAAAATTTTCCATCTGACAACGCTGGCGGCAGAGTACGTGCTACCTTGGCCAACCGAGAAGGGGAGAAAAGGGGAGCACACAGCAGTTCCGACAAAGGCAGGGCAACACTCTCCAAGGCGTGGGACACCTTCATGACACCCCGCCAGCACCCTCACCCTGATGCGCAGCCTAGTGTCACAAGGAGGGAAAAGTTTTGGAAGATGGTGAAGGAGTACGTAGCAGACCGTGTCAGCGTCCTCAATGATCCCTCTGTGCCTTACAACTACTGGGTGTCCAAGCTGGACACGTGGTATGAACTGTCACTCTACGCCTTGGAGGTGCTGGCCTGCCCTGCCGCCAGCGTTCTGTCTGAGCGGGTATTTAGTGCTGCTGGTGGCATCATAACAGATAAGCGTATCCGCCTTTCCACCGACAATGCTGATAGGTTGACACTTATAAAAATGAACAAGGCCTGGATTTCCCCTGACTTCTCCACTCCACTGGAGGAAAGCCCCGGGGGAACATAAACTCACTTTATATATGTTATTTACAATGATGGGAATACTCTGTATTCCCATTCACCCCTTCCACCCAAAAAACGGGTATATGGTTGACTCTTAATCTTCTCATCCTCCTCCTCCTCTTCCATATGCCCTGTGCTATAATTTTTATATAGGGCCAGCTCACCAGCGGGCCCTGTGATATAATTTTTATATAGGGCCAGCTCACCAGCGGGCCCTGTTTGCCAATTTTTATATAGGTCAGCTCACCAGCGGGCCTTCTCATATAATGTTTTATAGCGTCAGCTCACTAGCGGGCCTTCGCATATAATGTTTAGGATGGTCAGCTCTGCAGCAGACCCTCACCCATAATGTTTTAGATGGTCAGCTCAGCGCACGTTTCCATCTTAATCATGGCCTCAGTTCTGAAAATCAAGGAAATTTTTGGGAGAATTTGCCTCTGCGCACGTTTCCCTCTTAATCATGGCCTCACTTCAGAAAATCGATGAAATTTTTGGGAGAATTTGCAGATGATATACAAGTAAATATACAGCAAATACTGTTTGGTAACAATTTTTCGCCTAAAGTCGTTTTTATTTTCCTTTTTGTGTGTTTTACGGTCAGTCTGTAAAAATGGCGTACTACGGGCGAAAGATCGTTCCCAGCAGCGATGTTGGAGTCCAAGGTGCATCCAGACATCCTCCCTATGCTGTCCCTGAACCATTTCTGTAGTGTTTCCATCTTTTTCTGCCCTTTTCCTATGGACCAGGCACCCTCCCCTCATCAGAGCAGGGGGTGCCTGGTGTAATGCTCGAGTCCTCCCATTGACTTCAATGGGGCTCGGATGCTCGGCCGAGCACTCGAGCCTCAGGGGGTGCTCGGTCAGAGCACCCGAACATCCGAGCATTGGGGTGCTCGCTCATCACTACTTGTCACCCAAGGGGCTCAATGAGGAACTTGAAGTGAGCAATTTCTTACAGTAAACTGTAACATATTGTTGCCATTGAGATATAGGATTAGCTTTTAAGGTTTTCTTTATTGGTCCATTTTAATACACAGTTTGGTGTTAGTCTTTTATGTATTTTTATTATAATTTTAACATCTTGATATTATGATGTCTGTTCCTTTAAGGAAGGCGATGGATGCGTTTGAGTTCCATCAGTGGATTTCTGGACCGAAGCGAGGCATGGCTTTGACATTGAGGCTTGGACTCTTCCCGGGTCCAACCTCGCTACGGACAGCTCCCCAACGGAAACAGACGCTGACATTAACTCTGATTAAAGGTATGCACTTAAGTGTATATATATAAGGTTATTTGTACTTTTAAATTGTTCCCCTGACGAAGTAAAGTGACCTTTACGAAACGCGTAGGGAGATTTATCAATAAATTATTTATTCTTATGCTGTTGGTTGGTGTTGTTATCTCTACAAGCCATTTCCTACACGTGAAGTATTACCATCTAATAGAGCCGAACACCGGCACTACCAGCGTTTAATGACAGTGAGAGTGCATTGAATACTGTGTAAATACTTTCACTGAAAGTTCCGAACGGCTGGATGAAAATTTTCATTGGCTTATTCTTAAGGGCACAACATACAAGAAGTGATCTTGTGAGTACATATTATCTTCTATGTTATTGAAGCGAAATCTAACTTACTGCACTTAGAGGTTGCGCTTGTTTCTTTTTCTTCTTATCTATCTATCTATCTATCTATCTATCTATCTATCTATCTATCTATCTGTCTTTCTATCTATCTATATCTATCTATCTATCTATCTATCTATCTATCTATCTATCTAACTCATATCTATCTATTTATCTATCTATCTATCTATCTATCTATCTATCTATCTATCTTTCTATCTATCTATCTATCTATCTATCTATCTATCTATCTATATCTATCTATCTATCTATATATCTATCTGTCTATCTCATATCTATCTATCTATCTATCTATCTATCTATCTATCTATATCTATCTATCTATCTATCTATCTATCTATCTATCTAACTCATATCTATCTATCTATCTCATATCTATCTATCTATCTATCTATCTATCTATCTATCTATCTATCTATCTATTTATATCTATCTATCTATCTATCTATCTCATATCTATCTATCTATCTATCTATCTATCTATCTATCTATCTATCTATCTATTTATCTTCTTTGGTAAAGTTATTAAAAATATGTATATTACATGGTTGCAGGGTATGTTCTGCTGAATAAACCAAGGATACACTGATGTGTTTTATCCAAAAGACATTCCAGTTGAAACTTAGATTTTTGGGAGCATTATCTCGGTGGATTGAAATGTTACGGTAGTGATGTTTCTATAGCAAATATGACATAATCCAGAGAAATTAGGCAGCTCTGATATACAAACGGTGAACAAATATAAACAGTTCAGAGTGTACAAATGCTAAATCAGTTAATGTCAATGTGCATGGACCCAAGACTCCCCTTCAGTGGAAAAAACAGGCAATCTTCTCAAATGGCTGCACAATTGCAAGAAAACAGATATAGCGATATCATCATAAAAGTAAATCCATTTATATTCCTAGCAACCATAATATCACAGTACATTGCTCAATCATTTAAAGGGATAGTAAGGTTTCGCAATAAAGCAGCTCCAATTAATCTTCATAATATGTGTAGTTCAAGAGTAGTTGAATGATAAAGTATCCCCCTCCCGCCCCTTTTACTGATGTAACACTGCTCACCTCAGAGCAGCAAGGTGGTGTCCAGGTGGACCACAGAGAGGGACAATCTTCAATGAGCATAAGGAAAAACCTGAAAAACCTGTCAAGGGGAACAGGGTTTTCCTTATGATAACAGTAAGAAGATTGTCCCTTGCTGTGACCTGTCCAGTCATGTGACCAGATTCCACATCTGAGGTGAGTAGTGTTACACTAGGTAAAAGGGGAGGGAGGGGGATACTTTATCATTCAATTACTCTTGAACTACAGCTCTGACAGTACTGAAATAACACTCTCCATGGTCCAAATACTATGAAGATTAATTGGAGCTACTCTTTTTGTGAAACATTACTATCATTTTATAGACTCACAATATATATTCACTATATAGTGTTGCTACAGACACCTATAAAAGGAGAGAGTCACTGACCAGAACTGGCCACACATTGCTCAAGCAACATCATGATCAGAATATGTCAGGCCTCAGAAGTGCTGCTACCAAAAAATATAAGTTTGAGCTGCAATTACTTCTCAGCAAAACAGTTCTGATCGGGCATGACAGGTGCAGGCAGTTTTTCAAACTGAAGAAGGTATAGTGCATCAGCCTACTTAACACATTAAGGACCAGAGGTGTGTGTCAATGCTGTGCAATGTGCTGCATATCCTTCTTGTCCTTAAAGAGGGTTAACCAAAGCCACATGGACAAAAAGAATGCACTGTACAATACTCTGGTCCTTAAAGGAGCTTTAAACTTTTTTTAATGAAAACCTATATGTTATAAAGCTTTTCCTGCTGAGTAAAACAAGCTCACTCCCAGCACTGTCAGTCGTTTTATTCAAAAGTTATAACAGTTCAAATAATCAGGAAGTGAATTTACTGTGTGGGTACTTACTGAAAGTTCTAACTGACAGGAAGTGACTCAGCAGTTTCCATCACATTCTATAGGGAAGTGTTTGTCAGTGATTTTTCTTGGAAATAGAATGTAACAGAATATCTAATTGGAATTTGACCACTAGAGGGCACTGTTAATGTAGGTTAACACAGGTTTAAACTGTAATAACTCTTGAAATATACATCTCTCAGCAGTGGGAGTACCTTCTCTACATTTCATCTTTTGCAGCTGTACAACATGTTCCCAAAAGTCATGGACAAGTTACCGGGTCCACACAATAAAATTTTTGATTCCTTTGAAGAATTAAAGTCATTTATTTCCGAGAGAATTAAAATGCATCAGGAGACTCTGGAACCCAGCTCTCCACGAGACTTTATTGACTGTTTCCTCACAAGGATGCAGCAGGTAAGTCCATTGTAGGATTCATATTTAGGACTAGAGGTGGAGACGGTACAAGTGGCACTAAAGTGGATACATTCAGCACACAGGATCCCGATACCTTTCATGAATTAGTGTGGAATGCAAGGAAGCAGTTTGTTATCTATTTTGGAAAACCATTACTGTATGTGTTATTTGTGATTATGCATGTTTTTATACAAAAAAAAGACTAACTCCTTGATAATAATAACACATCTTTCTATATCCTTCTAAATAAATGGCACAGTTAGTACATGCCCCTAAATTAATGGCACAGTTACTACATGTCCCTAAATTAGTGACACAGTTAGCACATGAACCTAAATTAATGACACAGTTAGCACATGTCCCTAAATTAGTGGTACAGTTAGTACATACTCCTATATTAATGACACAGTTAGTACATGCTCCTAAATTAATGGCACAGTTACCACATGCTCCTAAATCAATGACAAGATTAGTACATGCTCTTAAATTAATGGCACAGTAAGCACATGTCCCTAAATTAACAGCACAGTTAGTACATGCTCCTAAATTATCGGCACAGTTAGCACATGCTCCTAAATTAATGACACAGTTATCACATGCTCTTAAATTAGTGGCACAGTTAGCACATGCTCTTAAATTAGTGGCACAGTTAGTACATGCTTCTAAATTAAAGGCACGGTTAGCACATGCACCTAAATTAACGGCACAGTTAGCACATGCCCCTAAATTAGTGGCACAGTTAGTACATGCTCCTAAATTAGTGGTACAGTTAGCACATGCTCCTAAATTATCGGCACAGTTAGCACATGCTCTTAAAATAATGACACAGTTAGCACATGCACCTAAATTAACAGCACAGTTAGTACATGCTCCTAAATTATCGGCACAGTTAGCACATGCTCTTAAAATAATGACACAGTTAGCACATGCACCTAAAATAATGACACAGTTAGCACATGCTCTTAAATTAAGGGCACAGTTAGCACATGCCCCTAAATTAACGGCACATTTAGTACATGCACCTAAATTAACAACACAGTTAGTACATGCACCTAAATTAATGACACAGTTAGCACATGCTCCTAAATTAGTGGCACAGTTAGTACATGCACCTAAATTAACGGCACAGTTAGTACATGCTCCTAAATTATTGACACAGTTAGCACATGCTCTTAAATTAATGGCACAGTTAGCACATGCTCCTAAATTAATGACACAGTTATCACATGCTCTTAAATAAATGGCACAGTTAGCACATGCTCCTAAATTAACAGCACAGTTAGTGCATGCTCCTAAATTAGTGGTACAGTTAGTACATGCTCCTAAATTATCGGCACAGTTAGCACATGCTCCTAAATTAATGACACAGTTATCACATGCCATTAAATTAATGGCACAGTTAGCACATGCTCCTAAATTAACGGCACAGTTACCACATGCTCCTAAATTATCGGCACAGTTAGCACATGCTCCTAAATTAATGACACAGTTATCACATGCTCTTAAATTAATGGCACAGTTAGCACATGCTCCTAAATTAACAGCACAGTTAGTGCATGCTCCTAAATTAGTGGTACAGTTAGTACATGCTCCTAAATTATCGGCACAGTTAGCACATGCTCCTAAATTAATGACACAGTTATCACATGCCATTAAATTAATGGCACAGTTAGCACATGCTCCTAAATTAACGGCACAGTTACCACATGCTCCTAAATTATCGGCACAGTTAGCACATGCTCCTAAATTAATGACACAGTTATCACATGCTCTTAAATTAATGGCACAGTTAGCACATGCTCCTAAATTAACAGCACAGTTAGTGCATGCTCCTAAATTAGTGGTACAGTTAGTACATGCTCCTAAATTATCGGCACAGTTAGCACATGCTCCTAAATTAACGGCACAGTTAGCACATGCTCCTAAATTATCGGCACAGTTAGCACATGCTCCTAAATTAATGACACAGTTATCACATGCCATTAAATTAATGGCACAGTTATCACATGCTCCTAAATTAACGGCACAATTAGCACATGCTCCTAAATTATCGGCACAGTTAGCACATGTTCCTAAATTAATGACACAGTTATCACATGCTCTTAAATTAATGGCACAGTTAGTGCATGCTCCTAAATTAGTGGTACAGTTAGCACATGCTCCTAAATTAATGACACAGTTATCACATGCCATTAAATTAATGACACAGTTATCACATGCTCTTAAATTAATGGCACAGTTAGTACATGCTCTTTAATTAGCTGCACAGTTAGCACATGCCCCTAAATTAACGGCACAGTTAGTACATGCACCTAAATTATTGGCACAGATAGGCAGATATATTAGAATGTGTGCTAATTGCTTTGTTGAATTAGTACCAGTCTCTAATCCTCTCACAAAAGATGAATGTTTTAGCCATGGCTATCTTTTTAACCCTTCTAGTGCCAGGGGGTAAACGGTTAAATGCATTTGCTACTGAAAAACACAAACATTTGCTACTTGATTAAAGGAAAACATGCTAAGCATTGCATTGGAGACATATCTAGCATTCAAGGGATTAAATGCCACATTAAAATCAATATGAGATTTATCCCCCCCCATGTATTTGTTTTTTCACACAATCACTCAACTTTTCTTTTTTCAATTCCACATGGAAATATTTGCTGATTGGGTGTTTACTGATTGCACAGATATTTCTAGCTGGTCGGTTCTACAATTCACTTTATGGAGGGCTACAAACATTTTAAAATGACTCCAAAATGAGGCAGGGGAGACAGGGAGACAATAGCTCCCCCATTCCCATAGCTGATTCTACTATGTGTCCTAGCACCCTCCCCATATCCCTTCTACCTTTGATTAACCCCTCCTTTCCTGAATCCCAGCAATCTTTAAAATAATGGACAGTTATCACACTGCTATCTCTTTAAATTTAAAGGGTTAGTAATG
The DNA here is from genome assembly GCA_037306005.1 of Rhinophrynus dorsalis. Taxonomy (NCBI): domain Eukaryota; kingdom Metazoa; phylum Chordata; class Amphibia; order Anura; family Rhinophrynidae; genus Rhinophrynus; species Rhinophrynus dorsalis. Next base: position 184,765,684 of record CM074726.1, read on the forward strand.
TCCAACTACTACTTTTTTGCCTTGTGTAGAGCTTAATAAGTAGAAATGAAGGCAAAAAACGTTTCTTTCAAACCGCTATTGTTTGAGAGATACATGCATTCAAACTTTGATGTTTCCTGTTGGCAGCTGTAAAGCTGTCAGCAGGAGATCCATGCCGTCCGACACGGAGGCTCTGCAGCAGAGCCGCAATCGTGTTATTTAAAATGAATGACTTCATTGGAATGGTTTAAAAAGTCTGCAGCTCAGGGCTGCTGGGCTGTTCAGAGCGCCCCCCTCAGCAATGACTTGAAGCCGGCACCCTCTACTGTGCATGACTGCATTGTTCTGTACTGCGCATGTGCAGTCTAGCACTTTATGTTATTAGATAAGTTCAAATTTATGTTTGGTGATCAGTCCTGGTTACTTTAAGCTGTGTTTTTTGGCCAATACATCTAGAACTGTTTCACCAACATGTCCTTTTGAGAATATACCCTTTTGTCTAAGTGGGCTCTATTTTTGTAGATGTTGTATACACTGTGAGTTTTCCTTTAATTGTGGCTTTGTGGGCTGTGCATTCCTTATGTGACATATAGTTACACACACAGCTGTTTATAAGTGGAGTATTCATTCGCACTGAGGATTGTGTTACAATTATTTAAAAATTGCTTTTTCATTTATAGCCGGATTCCCTCTTTTTTATCCACTTGTGTTCTCTGTTGTTGCAATTCTGCATAGTGTCTGATAAATAGAATTGTAAGCAGTTTAGAGAATGATTACCCAATCCTAAACTTTGAAGTTTACTTATCAGAATTCTGTGGTCTACTGTTTCAAAGACATTTGCGAAATCTAGAAAAATAGTTCTGGTGATTTCACCATTTTCCATGCCAATCTGGATATTATTGGTTACTTTTAGGTGGGCAGTGACTGTTCAGTGATTTGATTGAAAGCCTGACTGAAGCAGGGTGAAAAAACTGGTCATCTGGTAATCCTATATAATAATTCGCTAAAACGTGTGTAACAATGCAGTCATGCGCAGTAGAGACTGCCAGTGATGAGGCTGATACACAGCGGGGTGCTCTGAAGGAGCGTCCAGCTCTGCATCTGCCACAGCGCAGGCAGTCTCTACTGAGCATGACTGCACCGCGACCGGATGGCACTGTATCAGCCGCGGTGTAGGCAGTCTCTACTGAGCATGACTGCACCGCGACCGGATGGCACTGTATCAGCCGCGGTGTATGCAGTCTCTGCTGTGCATGACTGCCCTGCGACCGGCTGGCAGTGGCACTGTGGCCTGTGTAATGGGCTCTTCATCTATTACTTCTATAATTGCATGTGGGCACATTTCTCTAGGATTTAAGCCAATGTGGGGAGTAGGGATATTGGTATGTAATTTCATACTGCATTTTTATCCCCATGTTTGTGGATCACGACTCTAACCACTTTCCAGCCTTTGGTCATATATCCAGATGACAGGAAGGGATTAATTAAGGATACAATAGGATGGGCAGTGACTGAGGCACTAAGCTTTAATAGCATTGCAGGTAGTTGATCAGGGCCAGATTACGATTCCATTTGTGGGTTACTCTTGCTGCATTAGTCATACATATGGTCTGAATGGTATTGTGAACATAGGGAATTATTAACTCAAACTAATAGTTGAGTGGAATGAGAAACAATTGATTGCGATCTGACTGTCCCCATTATGGGGCAATGGGACCTTGAGGTGAACTAGGTATCAGAGTAATAACAGGCTGACAAGGAACGAGTCAACTGCACATCTAGGATATTATTATTACAGTGCAGTTAAAATGTATCTGAGTATTACTGGATAGGATTATAATTTAACAATTCCCCAAATTTCCATTACACTTAATAGCACTGAACATTATTATAAATTCCCAACATCTTACATTAAAGGGAGAGTAATACTTAAAATGTAAAAAATGTTCCAGGGTTTATCCCCCTGAGTAAAACAAGGGTACTACCACTGCTGAGAGATATTTTATTAAAAAATGATAACAGCTCAAACTTGAATTTTTTAGGTGCAATATCACGGTGGCCTTAAAATTTACAGCGGCGCTGTTCTTTTTGTATGTAACTGATCCCATATCTTGTCAAATTTAGCTGGGGTCCCTCTGTGCACACATTAACTAGTTGAATCCAGTATGTATGACGGGTGGGAAGTAGACATCTATGCCAGAGCCTTTACTTGCCTCTCCATCATTAGTAGCTCATAAAACATATTGATAACATGTTTAGGGTAATTGCCATCTGGAAGAATAGAATACATTCATAATTTTGGGGAGAAAGGCACAGGGGACTTTAGTAACCCTGAAATAGTGTGACTAAACTGTTTAAAATAATGCCTCCCGGGCATTCCCAAATAAGATGTATGACTTGCACCACAGCTCAAACAAACTGGTCACTCAATTTCCCCATTTTCTGCAACCTCATAGGTTTCTAGTATACCCTATGCAGGATCTTAAGTTCAATTACCTTGTGCTTAGAATGCATTGTCACTGCCTGGTTGACTGCCCACTCTCAATTCTAAATCTCACCGAGGTTCTGCTCCCATCGCACCTATAGACTGTCAAGTTCAATAACTGTTTCTGATCTTTTCCAGTTATAAAGGAAATATTCTAACTTTGTTGCTTTTTTTAATGTTGATAGTAGATAGCAGTGTGAATGTGGAAAGTTGCAGCCGTGTTCAATGGTTTTCAGCAGTCCCTATTGATATAGTTGGCCAATTCTTGTGATACCATATCTGCACCACATGTGCCCAGAATAAAGTTGACATAGATGATCTCTGCCAAATGGTTCCCATGAAGGAATATATGGGTCCATGATATTGTAGCTTACAAGTGATTGTATAGTTGACCATGCTTTGTTTGTAGTTCTGGATGGGGTGGTTGGTATTGTACTAATATTAGGTCCTTCACAAAGTAAGTTTTTCAGTTCATGTTGTCAGTGTGTCAGTTCCTTCTCCACTTGAACAAATGTATGTGACTTGTCAGGGTTAGTGTATGCTAAGGTACAGTGTCCCTGTGTCGCCAAGTAACATGTGTATAAATCTGACAAGTGGAGCCTGCCTTCATTTACTAGTCTCTTGAGAGTACTCAGTTTACTTCGGAACTTCTTTTACCTCAAGAAATCTTGGTGTTTATCATATCAATATCCTAAAAGAGCTTCTTAGGGATGGGGGTCTGGGAATTTAATATGATATATATAAGGAGAAAAAAAAAACATCTTAATCCCTTAACGACCGGCTGCGCACACACGTGACCGTCACTTAACAACCACAGAGGGTTTTTTTTTTTTTTTTCTGATCCGATTCCGGACTCCCCGAATGGCGTGCAGAGAGCCCGGAATTCTATGACATGCATGTACGTCCTGACATCCATCTCATGACGTACATGTATCTCATGGGTCGTTAAGGGGTTAATGAGGTTTATCCGCCCTATAAGGTTAGGAAATATACTAATTTGGTTCGTGTGTTATTGGGAATAGTAGATAGCAGTTTGAATGCTGATCAGAGATTTATACTAAGTCCGCTTACAGACATGATGATTGTTCTTTGACTGTTTGAGTGCCAGAGGGGTGTGCATAACCCTCTGGGTTGCAAAGGGTTACAGTTTTGGAGTAATGGCATTCAGAGAAAAAAAAAACCTATTTCTTCTTTCCCCGTCTTAGGAGAAGGATGAATTGCAGACCGAATTTCACATTTTAGGTGCTATCCATACCACATTTGATCTTTTTGATGCCGGTACAGAAACCGTCAGCACGACTCTACGATACGGCCTGATGATTCTGCTGAAGCACCCAGAGGTAGAAGGTAAAAGGACACAGGATGTCAATATGTTATAATAAGGTTGATTTATGCCTAGATTACATCGCAGTTCACAAGAGTTATCACTGGTTTAATCTAACAGATTTCTAATGAGGTCTATCGAGAGAATGGGAGATAAAATATACAGTGGTTCTCAGCCTTAAAGCACCCTTGACACAGTATCTGTAAGTCTCAGGGAAACCCAGACATTTAATAATTCATTTATTAAGGGTGTAATGAAAGGTACAAATATAGAAATAGAAATGTATTTTTAGTTTTTACAATTAGAATGAAAAAAATTGCATATTTTGCATAACAATTTCCACAAATATTAATTTGAAACTCAATATTCACAGTTTCTTCAAAGTCTCTTTAGAAAAAACATGCAACCTTAAGATGGTGCCCAGACACATCAGACTGGCCTTGTACCCTGCATAAGGACCACTGCCTCAATTAGAAGAACTGGATCTACTCCATGGTGTACCAGGAGTCAAGCACATTTTTGGACCTGCTGATCCAAGAGTTCCACTGAAGAGCCTTGAGCAAAAGGTTGTGCAAGTAAGGGGTCTAGTGAATGTCATAGGTGTTAATGAAGGCCAACAGGGACCCCATGACTCTGGTAAACAGCCGAGGAGCTGATGCCAGGTCAAATGGCAAGGCAGTGAACTGGTAATGCTTTTAGTCAAAGGCAAACAGCAGATAGCTTTGACTGTCCTGGTGGATCGGGATGTGTAGATACACATTCTAAAGGTCTAAACACACCAGACACTTCCCTGAGCACAGAGTTACAATGACAGAGCACAAGGACTCCGTCCTGAAGTGAGCAGTCTTCACATATAAGTTGAGACTCTTGAGTCCAGCCACCGTCCTTCTTTGGAACCACAAACCGGTTGGAATAGAAACCTGAACCTTGCACCTGGTGAGGTACTGGAATCAGAACCTTCTTGTCCAAAAGGGATTGCACCACTTCGCAGAAAAGCCTTGGCTTAGCCTTAGTTGTTGGTACTCTGGACTGGAAAAAAACAGAAAAGAGGAAGGGACTTGAACCCAATTCTGTACCCCTCCGAGATCACCTGCAAAACCCACTGGTCCACAATAGAGCTTTCCCAGGTATCTCAAAACAAATGAAGATACCTGTCTATGGGAACCTGTGGACCAGGATTCCACAAGTCTTGCGGAAGAGGTCTTAACAGACTTAGGTCTTAGAGCTGTTCATTGGGGCTGCCACTGCTGTCTGAGCTTGGTGGGGATGATCGATGGGTGTAGGCCTGAGAAGGTTGCAGCCTTTGCTCCTCCATTTGGCGGGGACAAAAAAGACACAGTTTCCTCGCCATGGTAGGATGCTTAGAGGACATCTGAGGCAACAGATTGCTCTTGCTCCAAGTTGCATCACTGATAATCTGCTTCAGCTCAGGTCCAAATAGGTATTTGCCCTGAAAAGTTAAGGAAATCATTGACTTCTTGTAAGATTGATCTGCGGACCAAATCTTAAGCCACAAGGTATGTTGCATAGTAACAGAGAAAGCTGACGCTTTGGCAAAAAACCTGTCCAGTTCAGAGAGGGCTTCTGAAACATATGTGTTAGCCTCCATCATGTTGGCCAGAAACACCAACAAGTCATCTTTGGGGGCATCCACACGGACAGCTTCCATCATCTGCTCACTCCAGACTGCAATACCTCTGTTGAGCCAGGCAGAGGCAAATATATGCCTCATCGCAGTTCCAGTGGCTGCAGAATTAGACCTGAGGATAGAATCAAGCTTCTTATCTGCCACATCATTAAGTCCCACAGCATCCGCCAAGGACAGAGAGGTGGACTTGGATAGCCTAGGAATTGGGGGATCCACAGACAGAGGAAAGGCCCACTGTACCAAAACTGCCTAAAAAAAAGGGTTACAGCTTAGAAAATCTTATCTGGTGTCTTCCACTCATCTAGAAGAATCTGATTAAGAATGTTGTTAAGGCAAAATACAGTAGAGGATTCCCTACACTTCTGGAAAACATCCGTAGTGGATGTACCCTTGTCAGGGTCCTCAGGGGCCCTCATGACACTCAGGGCATGAATCAAATGAAAGGACATGAGGAGACAAGAAGAATGAGCCCACTCTGATAATCGGTTGCAGAAATATGTCCCAGAGAAGTTTGCCCATAGAAGTCAATGGAGCAAAGATGGTGGCTGCACGGGAAGCATTTTTAAAGGAGCTGTGCATTCAAAAAACGGACAAAATTTAAAGTACTCCAAATTATATATTGACCCCAGGGAACATGAGGGGAATAAAAGACACCGGTCCCTGAAGCAAAAAGCGAAAGAAAAGCCCCCATCTCAGAGAAACCAGCAGTGAATGGGTTAACTAGTCCCAATACAGCCATCCATGCTCCATAACCCAGAGGATGAACAGTAATAACATACCCAGCATGAGTGCAAGAACCAAAAGGTTCCGATAGACCCCTGTATGAAAATGTACAAGTAGGAACAAAGTGGACTAAGGCACTCAAAGGTTAACTCACCAGTCCACATCTTCTGTCTTAGGAGAGGCACTGCAGGGAGTGAAAACGTGGACTGCACACTGTACCTGCACACTGGGCAATCCACTCCAGGGAAGCCCAGTAATGGTAACCCTACTAATGGAAGAATTGTGATAGCCCCCTATCTACAGAAAAACAACAAACTAAAACTAAGCAGCAGTGTTCCAAGCCATGTCCAGTTCAGAAGAGGATGGAAGGCTCCACCCTCAAGACATTGTCTTTTTATGTGTTTCACCTTCCAAAGGAAGGTCAATCCCCATGGTACCTGTATTCCATATTGGACAACAGAGGAAGTTATGTCAGGTCAAACTTGAATAATTTAGGTGTAGTATATCAATGGCCTGACATTTTACAGTAGCTGTAGTTAGACCATCCTATGGAGATTTATGGTCAACTGACCAGAGCTGTCCATAGGACAGTCTGAGCTGCAATAACTGTTGAATAAAACACCAAACAGTGGGAGTATATTTGTTTTACTGAGGAGGGTAAAATCTACAATATTTACATATTTTACGTATCAATTGTTACTGTCACTTTAAGTGGGAACATCGTTAAATCCTGGCCTGATGGTGGTTCTTGAGGATTGAACATGGACACTCCTGGTCTAGGAGAAAGGGCCACCAACACATTGCTAGTAACTGTCATATCTACCTCTATGGACATGACATCCAAAACCGATTGAACCTGTTATCTCTTGAACGAAAGCACAAATGGAGAACAATTGTAGGGGTCATTAGGATTTTCTGGCCATACTTAGGTGTTTCTGGAAGCATGCCTTGTAATCAGGTTCTTTGCAATTTAGACTAAAGTTCTATGCTTATGCCACACTCTTGTTTCTTTTCATCCTTACAGAACGTGTCCACAAGGAGATTGACCAGGTGATTGGTAGGAGCAGGGCTCCCTGTATTGATGACCGTTCCCACATGCCGTACACAGAAGCCGTCATCCATGAGATTCAGAGGTTCATTGACATTTCACCGATGGGGCTTCCCCATAAAGTGACTCGTGACACTCACTTCCGGGATTACGTCATACCAAAGGTAAGACCTCATGGCTCTTAATAATTTTGCCATTTATCCTTTGTTCATAGAAACATAGTTGACGAGGCTCAAAAAAGACATGCGTCAATCAAGTACAGCCCATGCCAAAACACCCCTGTTGATCTAGAGGAAGGAAAAAAACAAAACACTGAAGCCATTTCTAATTAAACCCCAAGTGGGTAAAAAAATCCTTTCTGACTTAAACGGCAGTCAGATAGCTTCATGGATCAACAACCTATCTGCATTGAAATCATGTGTCATAATTCTAAATATTGTTCTGTGCTAGATGTATATCCATTACTTTTTGGAAAGCAGTTACAGTATTTGCAAGAATTACATTGCTTTGCCACCTTTACTATAAAAAATCCCTGCCTTTGCTTTAGTTGAAAGCACCTTTCCTCTAGTCTTAATGGATGACCTCTCATTCTTAGCTCAGTTTTTTGTGTGAATAATTAATTGGAGAGTTCTTTGTATTGACCTTGTATGTATTTTTAAACAGTAATCATATTACCACTTAGACGTCTTTTCTCTAATGTAAATAAACCCAGTTTGGCTAGTCTTTCTTTATAACTCAGATCCTCCAATCTCTTTATCAGTTTTGTTGCACGTCTCTGCACTTTTTACAGTTGAAAAATTTAAATTTTAAGAACTGTTGCCCACATTTATACAGAGGTAGGATAATATTAGCATCCCTTGCATCTACACCTCTTTTTATGCAGGCTAGTACCCTATTTACACAAAGAAAAAATATGAGGAGAGCTGTATTGATAACAATACATATTATACTTGAAATACAAAGATGGTATACTCACAGGAACAATATGACCAGTCCCAATCTCTGGATACCGGTCAAACAGCCAGCGGGGAAAATTAGCACTGATCCTCTCCGCAACAGGATCTCTCAATTCCGTGCAAACGCCAATTCCAACGGTCAGTTGAAAAAAAAAACATTGGATATAAAGTTATCTCGCAGCAGACGAAAAAAATGAAATTGTGACAAAGTATAACATTTATTTAAAAGTCTTTAAAATCCCTCAACATGTAAACTTTATATCCAACATTCCAACTATGTGTCCAACATTCTCCACTTGCTCAGATTGTCATTTGGGAGACCAGTGACAAAGAATAAATGTGAGTTCATCAACCTAGAGTTCGATAAATATTGTTTCCAGATTTTATCAAGATACTACACTATTAGTCTCTCTTCTTTTTTTCTTTTCTTTCTTAGTACCCTATTTGCTCTTGCAGCAGCTGAGCGACTCTGCACACTGCTGTGAAGTCTATTGTGTATCAGTACTCCTAAATCTTTCTCTAATGAGGATTCCCCAAGTTGTTTCCCCTATAGAGTATATATAGCAAGTTTGTTTCTGAAGCCCAAATGCATAACCTTACATTTATCTGCATTAAATGACATCTGCCATTTTTTTGACCATTAACACAGTTTATCTAAATCCTTCTGCAGAGAAAAAACTTCCAGCTCTGTATGTATTTCCTTACATAGCTTAGTGTCATCAGCAAAGATTGAGACACTACTTTCAATTTCCACTTCAAGATCATTACAAAGCACTGGGTCCAGGATTGACCCCTGTGACACCCCACTTACAACTTTAGACCAACTTAAAAAGGTTCCATTTACAACAACTCTCTGCTATCATTTAACCAGTTCTCAAACTACAGATATCACTGCCCATGTCTCATGTTCATGGAGGCAGAGATGTTGGTCAAATTACAGCAATAAGAGTGTGTGTGAGCCTTTGAATGCCAGAATGGTACATAACATGTGCCACTCTGGCACTCAAAGAGTTAATCATATAAAGACCAGAAGGATGAGAAGCACATTGCAAAACAGTGTGTTGCACTCTCCCTCTGTTCCTTTGAGGGTTTAAATTAATATGTGCATCCATATTTCTTCTTCCTCGTCGACGCCTACTGTTTTTCTTTCCACGGATGCCGAAAAGGCGTTCAACAGGGTAAATTGGAAGTTTTTGGAACACACACTCCGTGCTTTTGGGTTCGTCCCGGTGTTTGTTCAGAGAGTAATGGCTTTATATTCTTGTCCCTCGGTGAAAGTTAAAACTAACGGTCACTTATCCAATGCGTTACATATTTCTAATGGCACCCGTCAAGGATGCCCCCTCTCACCGTTATTGTTTATTTTGATTATGGAAACCCTAGCACAATGTATATGGGGAATTCTGCATGATCACAAAGAATATAAGCTTTCTATGTTCGCTGATGATGTTCTGATCTCCTTGACGCAGCCTATGTCTTCCATGCCAGCTCTGATGTCGGAATTTGAAATTTTTTCCTCTTTGTTGGACTTTAAAATTAATTTTAACAAATCAGAAGCCCTCCCCATAGCTATTCCATCTAAGTTGCTCAAGGATCTTCAGTCTTCTTTTCCATTCAAATGGTCCAGATCCTCTATTCCTTATTTGGGGATTCGACTTTCCTCCTCTTTTGACGAGTTATTTGCGGCAAATTATCCTCAACTTTTGGCTTCGATTCAAAGGGATCTCAAGAAATGGGATCCTCTTTTTCTATCGTGGCTAGGCAGAATTGGGGTTTTGAAAATGTCGGTTTTACCTCGGATTTTGTACTATTTCCAAACTCTCCCTATCTACCTACCTCCCAAGTATCTTACGAAATTAACGAATAGTTTGAATTCTTTCGTGTGGCGATATCATAAGCCACGGGTAAAACTGGATACTTTACGTCGCCCAAGATCCAGGGGGGGATTGGGTGTACCAGACATTCGCCTCTATTATATGTCCGCTCTGTTATCATCAATTCCCGATTGGTTGAAGAACTCAGACTCCAAGAGCTGGGTTTCTTTGGAGCGCTCTTTCCCACCGGGAGGGGATATCGCTGTCGAGGCATTCCTCCCTGCTAGTTCCAGACATCCTTTGCTGAAGACACATCCTCTCCTATCTAATATTATCAATACTTGGTCTGGATGGACGAGCTCCTGTAAAATGGGGACTCTGCCCTCACCGCTCTCCACCGCATTTTATTCTAGGGATACCCCTTTCTCACTTTCTTCGAGAGACTTTGTTGCCTGGTCCTCCAGATCCATTCTTCGGTTTTGGGATTTTTTTGACGGCTCTACTATCCGTGCTTTTTCCTTCTTTCAAACTCATTGGGAACTTTCCCCGTCAGAGATATGGCGTTATCTCCGCCTCAAACATTTCTTTTCAGTTTCGAACATTAGAGAAGCAGCCTCTAGGGATCTCACTCCCTTTGAACTGTTATGTACCCCGCTGGGCCCGAAAAAACGTTTTTTTGGTAGAATCTATTCTATCCTTCTGGACGAATCGTCGGTGAAGGATCCTCCGTATACGTCAGCCTGGACTTCTGAACTAGGTGTTGATCTGCGCCCAGATGATTGGACCACAATTTGGGCTTTGCATTCCATTGCATCTATATCATCTCGTATATTAGAATTTCATTACAAATTTCTTTTTTGTTGGTACTATACCCCGGTTAAATTGAATAAGATCTGTGCAGTGACTAGCCCCATGTGCTGGAGATGCTTAAACCACCGGGGAACTCTTCTACATCTATGGTGGTCGTGTCCTCTGTTGCTCCCTTATTGGAAAGGATGTAGAGACATTATCAATAAGTTCCTTGGTATCTCGTTAGCTCTTGAACCTCTTCCATTCCTTTTTTTCAACAGAGATCACTTATTCTTTTATTGCTCTCTGTAGTGAAGTCCCTGGTCTCCATCCACTGGAAGGATCCTGTTCCACCTACGATCAGCGAATGGCTTTCCAGGGCTAGAGACTCCCTCTTACTTCACCAGATGTCCTTGATCAAGCGAGGTGGGGACTATATTGCTTGGACCTCTGCTCTCCAGAGTTGGGACTTGATGCGGGCTGCCTAGGCATCTGCTCTGTGGACATATCCCTAGCTTGGCTGATTCTGGGTGGGAAGCTGTTCACCAGCTCGACTTTTTATTCTTCTTTCTCTTTTGTATTTGGTTCTATTCTTTTCCTCCTCTTGGGTCTTTCTCCCCTTTTTCTCCTCATCTTCCCCTCTGTTTGACCTCTTTTTTCTCTATTTCTGTCTCTTTTTCTTTTCTTCAGTCTAAATTATGGAATGGGAATGCCCGACCATCATATTTATGATTGCTTCTTTGTCCAATGGGTTTACTCATTGTTTTCATATGCAATGTTTATATCTCTTATATGGCTGTTTGTTTTTTCCTTTATCATTACTTTGTTTTCTTTGTTGGTTGTCATTCTTATTCCAATAAAGATTTAATTATAAAAAAAAAAAAAAATTAATATGTGCAGTGGATGGAGTTTATGTTACATGTTACTGCTAACCACTATCATGTCACCTCTGTGGAACTAATGACATCTAGAACTGGTTGAAGATGTTATTTCTTGAAGCAAGATGCAAAATTCACAGGGGTGATTGGGATTTTCAGGCCATAGTAATTTAAAAGGAGAGTATAATACAGGAGGTCTCACGTCTTCTTTAATCCCTTGGCACGACGCACTGGGGAATGAGAGAGTCTTGGAGCGGTCAATCTCACTCCCCGTTTTTACTCCCGGAGGAGCTCTGTAAGTAAACTGTACATGACGTGCTATGACTGTCACCGGTCCTTAATGCAAAAATCGCATGACGGTCATAGCACGGCAAGCGGTCATTAAGGGGTTAAATGTAATCTCTCAAACTGATTTGAGCAGTCAGTGCTATCTGGACACCTAACAAGCTTGACAGTAACTATGGACAGGAAATGTTTTCCTTCAAAAGTGTAATGTGAAAAGCAGCACTTCCACAAAAAGTAGTTTTACATTTGATTACGTTTTGTCACTGCATTGACATCAATGAGGATAGTAATGTATTTCCCCTCCACATACAGTATGTATTCCTGGGGTACTACAGTATAAAATGGGGGTCAGTTTCCTGCACGTTGTCAGTTTGTGCTGAATTTTGGATGCTCCCTAGTGTAGAGACAGACAGGGAAGAGAGGGAGCTGGAGTTTCTTTATTGGAATACTAGTGTAAAAGCCTGTGTACACGGCCAAGGTCTGGGTAATGTTAACCCTTTGAGTGCCAGAGGGGTACGCAATGAATTGCATTGCCTGAACATGGGCAGTCTCTACTGCGCATGACTGCATCGAGACAAACACATCTGGCCTTTTATATAATAGGGTTGGTGATCGCCAGTTGTTCTCTGGGTGGGAAGGGTGAAAAGAGCATTGAAAAAAGGACAGTTTTAACTGATAATTGAGAGTAACTCAGACAGTCAGGAGATCCAAGTTCCTACCTGAGCTGACTGAGTCTCTACTGATGTACAGATAAAATGCAGACATAAAATATTATACATTCAAGACAAACAGACCGGAACATATTGTGTGAATACACACACATAAACACTTTCACTGCTACATCTGCAGAACAAGATGGACAAGAAAATAATAAGGTATGCTGTATGCATGCAGCAGCTGCTGTGTGGCATGCTTTATCCTTTATTGCAAGCTGTTGATTCTGAAGCTAACCTCTTGTAGCACTGACTTCCTGTCTTATTTCTACACTTCCTCCTCCACTCACTGACACTGTTCAGCAATGCATTGACTGACCCCTAGAACTGACTATCTGTCTTATCCCTACATTACCTCCCCCACTCACTGACTATCACAGTGCCTGTGATCTAGCTGTCACTCCCTTCTATGGTTGAGGGTGATTTGTTCACTTGGTTTGGCCCGCCCCTTGGTTTCCTTTTTATACCTGACTATTCCATCTGTCAGGTGCCCTTTCGTGGTGTTTCTGAGCCAGTTGTTCTGTTGCTGCGTTTCCGATTCCTGTGTACCGATTTGGCTTGCCCTGACCATTCTCCAGTGTTCCTGCTTGTGTATGACCCAGCTCGTCTGACTACCTCCTCCGGACCTCGACTCTGCTTGGCTGACGTTCCTGCTTGTGTATGATCCGGCTTGTACGACTACCTCCTACGTGCTCCGATCCGGCCCGGCTGACTTCCTCCTGCAAGATCAACCTACAGCGTGTTCCAGAAGACCTACGTTCCGGTTGTCACCGTCGCGACATTATCATCCACTGTTCCAGTACTTGTGCGGCTGTCTTGCCTGGTGTTACTTCGTGCAGTGCAGTGTTACAATCGTGCAGAGCTGTGTACGCCTCACTCAGACAGTAGAGCTGTGCAACTGCAGAAAAGCCTTGTGTAAACGTGCCTTTTAACCCTACCAGTGCTGCCTCGGTCCCACTCTCCTTACTCCAGTGTGAGCCTCGTTCCTAGTGATACTCCTGCTGAGTTGGCCGCTCTCCGTCGGCAACTCGGTACCATCCCAGTAGAGTATTCACTTCCGATTAGGCCGGTTGGGCACTTTGGCTCTCTCTCTCTCTCGTTGTATACACTGGGCGATTCCGTTATACCGAGTAGTGGCGGGCACAGGCTTCAGCACTAGCATTCCGGTACTACTTCAGTTGGGCTATTGGTCCTGTCTCGTTATACTCAGTCCGGTAGAGTCTGAGGAGGCTTGGGAGCTCTTGCATTGCAGGCCGGTTCAATACACGCCCGTGGGGCTATATCACTTGCACTAGCAGTAGCCATTCCAGTAGGTACGCCCGTGGGGGCTATTGGGCTTTGCTTTACTACACACCGTGGCGAGACAGTCCTTATCCACTTTATAGTGAACATTTCTTCAGCACAGCTTATCTACACCTCGGGCGTGCCAAACATCCACACAAGAGACTGATCATAATCAAGGACTTAACCCTCTGTGGTTACCTTAAGCTCAGCTTACTTACACCCAGGGCGTGCCAAACAGTTCCTTGTGAAACTGTTATTTATCCAGGACTTAACCCTCTGTGGTTATACCCCTTCCTCTGCGGTACATTTGTACTTATATTCCGTTTGTGCATCTACATTTGTATTTTCCAGTCACTATCGTTGATGTACACCCAACCGCCACTAGAGGGCGACCTTATGTGTTATTATTGCTAAATAAAACTGTGTTTTATTTTACATACTGGTCTGAGCGTCTTTAAAAACCGTGACACTGACACTGTTCAGTAAAGCATTGACCAATGCCCCTAGTACTGACTTCCTGTCCGAACCCTACATTACCTCCCCCACTAACTGACACTGCTCAGTAAAGCATTGACCAATGCCCCTAGTACTGACTTCCTGTCCTATCCCTACATTACCTCCCCACTCACTGACACTGCTCAAAATGCTTTGTCCTTATCACTGGAAGGTTTAAGTGTCAGTGAATGGGAGAAATGATGTTAGGCTAAAACAAATGTCTGCACATCATTACGTAATTATCATAATATAATATGTCTAAATAGCTCAAAAACTAGTTTTCTAAACAAAAATGGTTATTACAACAAATAGGTGATGTTAAAAGTTCTCTAAACATCAACAACGTTTTTTTTAGCTGATGGGGTCCTTTTAGATGAATTAGAAACTGAACATTACTGAATGTAAAGCAATCACAATTCTTAATATACTTATTTGTCTCATTCTCAGGGTACCACAGTCTACCCCATTCTCAGCTCGGTTTTGAGGGATCCAAAACTGTTTAGATATCCTGACCAGTTCAACCCTGGACATTTTCTGGATGAAAATGGGAAGTTCTACAGAAATGAAGGATTCATGCCTTTCTCCACAGGTATTTGTGATTCTAAGGTATATGGAAAATGTTGCTCAGCAATTCAATACACACCCCTCTGGTCATCAAGGAGTTAAAGGGACAGCAATACCATGTAAATTAGCCCCCACTGGACAGAAAATTCTAATGGCCATTATGTGTCAGTTTTGTGTGGATCAATTCTCCATACTTCATTTTTAATTGGTGCTGAATATAGTGTCTATGGAGAAGGACATGCCAAACTTCAGGACTCAAAACTCTGAGGCTTTCTTAAAAGGGAAGAGAAACATCAGTGGGTGGAGTTTGAGGTCCTGTGGACATGATAGTCAATAAAAATTAAAGATTAATATTATGATTCAGGATGGCCATTGGATGGAGGTTACCTACATGTAAACTGGTTATAAATGTGAATCATCCATCAGGAACCAGGAGTGGGTGTGTCTTGTGCAGGGCCGCGTGGGTTGTTCTGTAGGGAAGAGGGACATTTTTCTCCACTTGGCACTTCCTGCCAAGTGGGAAATTTTCATGAAAAGTGCAGACTTTCCTCTTTTTTCCACCTTGATCATTATATTAAATTCAATTGGGTGATTGTCTGATTGAGACATTTGTCATATATATGTTGATATGTGGATGCCATAAAAGATGTGGGAAGAACAACCCGTTGTCTGTGAGAAAGAAAACGGGATCATAAAAGAAATATAGTAAAAGGGAATGGAGATTGGTTAACTTTTCTAAAT
The DNA here is from genome assembly GCA_037306005.1 of Rhinophrynus dorsalis. NCBI lineage: Eukaryota > Metazoa > Chordata > Amphibia > Anura > Rhinophrynidae > Rhinophrynus > Rhinophrynus dorsalis. The sequence continues at coordinate 184,781,410 of CM074726.1, forward strand.
TTCCCAGTTTTAACAGCACGCACAGAGGCACACATCTATCCTTAGTAAATACCTCTATGTAGGACCAAGTTTCAAAACATTTTGCAAAGCTAAAGCAGTTTATTATTCCAGGAAAGGCAGCGGACACCATGCTCGATTATACTTTTTTTTTTTTCAAACCAACCCCGCAGGTGAGATCTCTTTTAAAAGAAGCTACATGGGAATCTCTTTGTTATATGCAGGCTGAGATTCTCATGTCACCCTTTTCAACACGGTGACCTACCGAATGCGGCTCCAAGCCGAATGCTGTTAAAAATGTGATATTATAAAAGGATACCATGGAGACCATGGGGTCCCACATCATTTCAATGACTGTGTGAAAGGGAGAATCCGAAACCTTATGGTGACTGGTCTGGAAAATATACCAGCTACAGATCCAAGGAGATTCAGTACCCTCTGTAAGAGGGACTATTTTGGGATCTTTAAACTTGGAACCCAAGCGCCTGGTGGTTTAAATGAAGAAATAGAACTAATTACTTGTCTGTAATATTTTGCAAGGAATTATATTATTAGCATATATATTTATTTTTAAGTAAACTAGATTGATACAGTGTTCTGCCAGTAATATACTATGTGTGGTAGATTCTCCATTAATTGCATAAATGGGACTTCTGTTATAAAGTGAGAACTGGAGTAAAAGATATTTTTTTGGGGGGGAGTACTGATTTATTGATACTGCAATGTGACCCTTTATGTGATCCTATGGAATAACTTGGTATCCATACTAAGCCTGAATCATTCCCTGAATTACTCTTGTTTGCCCGCCCTAAGGGCAGAGCCTAGAGATTGCTTGTGACTAAGGAGATTTTTAGAAACTCTGTGATCATACTTATCTTTTCGGGCCTTTGATTTTCTTTTTGTTTTACAGTTTACCACACTATATATAGACTAATATATTTATATAAACAGATGGTTAATCTAATATTTATTGATACTGCAGGTTTAATCACTTCAGGGGAATCAGATGTAGTCACAGATTGAACTAAATCAGTGCTCTATATTCCCAGACTTGCTCCGCTGATTTTTATGGTGTGAGTATTGACTCACACTTTTATTTGTTCCCAGTCTCTGACACTAGTAACACTACATTGGGATTGAAATTTTGCTTTTAATATATTAACAAAAGTTCATTTTGCTTTTCAGTGTTAATACACCAGTTTTTAGAGTGGGCCTTCAGATGCAGAACGACCTCTTGGTTGCAGGGATTTGTGGTGTTTATATACTGAGTAATGCCACTATATTTACTGTAAAACATTTCTCCTTTCTGTTTACAATGATATCAATCAGGGGTGTCAGGTTTAGGGATGGGCACAAATTTTCACCTCAAACTGAAATCGGTGAATAATGGCACTTTCCTCTCTGCAATAATCTAAAGAGAAAAGTGCAGTTTTTCTGCTTTTTCCCACCTTTTTCACCCATTGAAATCAATGGGAAGAAAAATATTTCTCCACCACATGAAAAGGCTGTCAGGCTCTCAAAGTATGCCATTTTGTGTTTGTGAGAGGAGAGAGCAATATGTTTTTTGAGCTAGAGAAGATAGGAGAATTAATGTTTAGTTTAGGGAATCCTTTAGTTAGGACATTTGTTCTCTGTATTAGGAGAGTCAGTGTGGCACTATGGGGAGAAGAAGGGAGGAAGCAGGTTCATCCCAAATACTCCAAAATCCCATGTGACTGACTGTCAAGACACAGGCAGCTAGGGGCCTATTTCCTTGCTGATCTTGCTGTTATTGTCTGTGCTGGGTGGGGAAGTCAGGGGAAAGACGTTGTAGATTTTGTTTTTTAGTTTGAATTTTTTTTGGGACAGACTGTGATAAGACAACAGGGTGGACAACTTAAAAAAAATAATAAATAACTAAATACATTAGGTGACAGTGACAGACAGCTGACTAGGCTTAGGCAAGGCATCATACAGCTCCAACAGTTGTGTTGGTACTGTACAGTAAAAAATAACACAGTGTAGTTGCTTAATGTCTAGGACACACACAGGGTGAAGGGGGAGGGGTGGGGCAGTGCAGGGACGTGAGATTAAAGTAGTAGTTCAAAAACTGACTGCAGTAATGGTTGCTTCATCATGCGCCAGTCAATGATGATGATCCCTCTACTCCAAGGGAGGATGCAGTTTGTCAAGGTCCCAGCAAAATTAGTTCCAACACCACCAGTGCCAGTAGAAATAAAGAAACATATAAGAAGAACTCTGAAGACTACTACAAGTCACATTCAAGTGTTGATGATGCTGGCAATAGCACAATAGAGGAAGGTATAACATCTGAACTGCCTGCTGCATTAGATAGTGAGACAAACAAGCATCAAAACACCCAGCCGCAAAGTAGTAGGGATCTTTGTTATAGTAAAAGTAAAAATAAATTGTTTGAGACCTCTAAAAGCTTAGAGGAATATAAGGATAGTGGTGGGCAAGTACTGTTGGGTGATGCTGATGCTGCTGAGGATGACCTTTGGATAACTGATGATGATGCAGATCTAGAAAATATCCCTCCATCATCCTTCTCTTGTTTGGATACAGATGATGTTGAGAGTGAGGATGATGACAGGGCTATAAGGTTAGCAGAAAGTCAAAGGCTGAATCTTCCACCACTTTTAAGGAGCATTGTGCCTGTCTATAAAGTGTTTGAGAAAGCCATTGGAAAGTCTGACTCTGGACAAGTACAGATGTCAAAAAGCAAACAGTCACTCTATCAGTCATCATCAGCATCATCACCTCTTAAAAGTCCAAGTTCCACTCAGCCACACACCTGTTTTGAGTACCCAGTAGCACAACACAGGTTAACATCCACAGTGTTAGACATGATGAGTGTCTCTGCTGCTGCAGTAAGCGCGGCACCTTTGACACCTAGTGATAGTGGCAGTAGAATTGCATCAACATCTAGCTCCAGTAGGAGTAATAGTAGTAGTAGTAGCACCACCTCAGGAATCCCTCATTCCATGAAGTCCACAGTATGGAGATACTTCACTCAGGATCCTCAAGCTAAGCATGTTGCTATCTATTTTCTGTACAAAAAGTCTGTGAGTAGGGGGAAAGCAGGCTCACACCTAGGCACCTCCTCTATGAGATCCCACCTGAAGCACAACCACAGGTCTGACTAGGAAACACACTATCAGCAGGCCAAAGGTGTCATGACTAGCAGCAGCAGAAGCATTTTAAAAAGTTCCCAGGGCTCTAGGTCAGAAAAAAGAAGTAGTGAAGTTATTTATGTGTTTGAAAGTGTGCTACTGCCAGTGCCAACAGTTAGTTCAGTCCAAATAACATTTATTGCTCCTGCTGCAGAGGAGTATGATGACTCTGGCTTTGCTGTAGGAGATGGCAAGAGTCATAGACTGCCCAAACATGATGCCTCTTCTTCCACCACCTTCTCTAGTAATGTTGTTAAAGCAAAGTTCCAGGGCCACGTCATGCCAACCCACACTGACTGAGTTTCTGGGAAGGAATCAAAAACTACACAAAACAATCCCAAAGTACACCTGTGGAATGGCAAGGTTTCCAAGATGTTGACAATGGACATGCTGCCATATTCTTTTGTAGAAAACCGAAGTTTCAGAGAACTGATGTCATGTGTAGCTCCACTCTGGAATATCCAAAGCCTCAGTTATTTTTCCAGAACAGCTGTGCCTGAATTGTACAAACAGGTGGTTAGTGTGGTGGGCAAAGGGCTGAAAAGTGCATATTGAAAGAAAATCCACCTAACAACAGATATGTGGATATGTGGGCACAGAACAGACTGTATGACTGTGGCTGCTCACTGGGTTTTCCTCCCAGCACCGATAGTGGACAACACTAGCTTACAGCATCACATGAAAGCCAGTAATGGTGCTTCTGGTTATAGCACTGTGATTAATATGCAGCAGCAGCAGGATAGCCCATACCATCGTCACGCCACCTTCTGCATGAAGAGTTTTGATAGTCCCACAAAGCTGTACATGTTCTAAGTAAGCTAGAGCAGGTGATAGAGGAATGGCTTATACCCTGATCCTTAAAAGCTGTTTTTGTGTCTGCTGATAAATACTCCAACCTAATCTCTGCTTAGAGAATAGGTAGTAAAGTGCATGTGCCCTGCTTTCCCCATGTGCTAAATTTAGTTGTGACCAGATTCCTGTCAGAATCCGAAACCCTGAAAGTGATGTTTACTATTGCCCACAAAATCTGTGCCCATTTTAGTCGCTCTTACAGTGCACTCAATGCTCTATATTATATACAACAGCCTAACAACCTGCCCCATCACCAACTGAAAATGGAGGTCCCTACCAGGTGGAATTCCACCATGTACATGCTAGAGCATTTGTATGAGCAGAATAATGCCATTAGCGAGTACACCATGCAAAACTGGAAGGCTTTGGAGGGATCCTCTTTGTCACCTGGCCAATGGCAACTAATATGCAATGTATGTAAGCTGCTGAAACCCTTTGAGGAGGCAACCATGCTGGTGAGTCGCATTGGGGTAGGAATTAATGAAATTGTACGACTGATATTTTATTGCAGAAAAAAAAGAAGAGCATGGTTGAGGATTCTTATCAGAATGACAATACAGACATGCACCAGCTGGTAAAGGACATGTTAGAGTGCTTTGAACAAGATCCTCGTATAGTGTCCATTAAAAGTAACGAGGGATACATTCTTGCCACTTTGCTGGACACCCATTTTAAACACAAAATTTCAGAATATCTGCCAAAGGGCCATCAGATGTTTGTCACAACAAGGAGTCATGGCGATCAGCAGAAACTCTCTGAGGAATTGGATTCTGTCATGGAATATAGAGACATGCTTATTGATCAAGTGGAGGGTTGCATTGTAGAGGATGAGAGGGAGAAAGTGAGGGCACAACAAACATCTAGTCAGTATAATGCAAAGGAAGGCAGAAAAGCATTTCAACCAGCAGAAGCAGCTACATCATCAACCAGAATATCCCATTTGGAACACAGGGCAATTCATCATGGGTCTCAGCAGTGGTGGCAAAAAAACAACATTGGTGGTGGTTGTGGTGGTAGTGGTAGCAGCGCATCTCTTTGGGACTTGGTCCCTGAGTATGGGTTGGTAACTGACACACAGTAACACCGTGTAGCTCCCAGAAGTGGTCCCACTGCATGTGAAATGGTTTCTGCATACTTGTAGGACAGCTATGTTTTAGGCAGAAAAAATGACCCCATGGACTACTGGCAAACAAAATAGTGTGTGTGTGGTCAGCATTGACATATACTGCAGTGGAAACCCTTAGTTGTCCTCCAGCAAGTGTTGATTTTGAGAGGGTTTTCACAGCGGCTGGTTATATTGTCAATGACTGCAGGACACGGCTATCAAGCAGCAATGTTGGGAAACTAACATTCTTAAAAATGAACCTACATCTCATACCATCTGAATATCAGGTAGCATTAACCAGACATGACAGACAAAGCCAGGACAAATATATTAACAGCGGCACAGATGAGGAGGGATGTGAAGAAAGTTTGCCACCATCCAGCTGACTTGGGACCACTGCTATGACCGATAAATAATGAATATGTCCAGTGTCACTTAAGCAGGAAGTTAGTGTTGTGGGCAAAGGACAAATGCATTCTGCATGATAACACATTTTTCAAGTCCTGTGTTGCTGTAGGACTCACAACTTTGACTTCCAGCCACTTATTTCTAAATGTCAGCCCTCAGGAGAAGTTATATTACAGTAAGAAATGTAGTACCTATAGGAAATATAGGCAAAAAATGTGTTAATATAGGCAGAAAAGGAATTAATTTTTGCATAGGCGGAAAGGCAACAATTTTTGTGGGAAATGGGAAAAATCGTTAAGTTTTCATGAAAAGTAATGCAGCCATCCCTAGTCAGGTTCTCGCATTATGTTTGTGTGAGAGAGAGAGAGAGAGAGAGAGAAAGAGAGAGAGAAAGCAGCATAATCTTGGAGCTAGAGAAGTGGAGTTGGAGTTTAGTTTAGTTTAGGGAGTCTTGTGAGTATGCAATTTGTTTTCTGTGTTAGAGGTGTTTGGGGAGTCTCAGGAAGTGTGAAGGGAAAAAGGAGATTTACCAAAATACCCAAAAATCTTGCAGAACTGAGAAGAGACTGACAGGTGATGTAAGTTTGTAACTGAGCTTTCTGAGCCTCTGTGGAGTGACACTGGAAGTCAGAGAAAGCAGCAGATCAAATCTTATTAACACCAGCTACAGATAAAGAGGGGAAGAAACAGGTGTTCAAATTTTATGTAGCCAGTGACAAATAAGTAAGCTAATAAAATACTAATAAAAAAAGACTGGGACCCTGATGCTAACCTTGATTGAGGCTGACAGTACAGATACTAGAGACATATACTTATATGGCACAATGTTTAGAAAAACTTCACAATCAATCAGTTCTGTTGTGCACTTGACTTGTAAAATCCACACTAGTTTGATAATGTCCAGAAAACATACTAGGGGCAGGGGTAAAGTAAAAGGAATAGTGTGGGAGTGGGATGTGTTAGTAAAGTGATAGTCCAAAAACTGACTGCAGCCATGGTTGATGCAGGGTGTACAGTAAATGATGATGGTCCTTCTTTTCCCAAGGATGCTGATGGGTAACCTCCTATATCTCTCACCCCACAGGGAAGAGGGTCTGCATCGGGGAGGGTCTGGCCCGCATGGAACTCTTCCTCTTCATTACCACCATCCTACAGAACTTTACCCTCAGATCGGTGGTGGACATAGAAGACTTGGACCTTACACCAGAGTCGAGTGCATTTGCGAAAGTTCCTCTGCCCTATCAGCTGTGCTTTATACCACGCTAACTGTGATTAATATGAGTGACTTCTTCCTCTAGAGAATCACCCTGAAAGGTTCTGGATTCTCAGAGGTCATAGCGAATAGTAAAATCTATGTACACTAATCATTAATAGGCGCTAAGTAATGTTTTGCTATACTTGTAAGTGAGTTAATTTCTCTTATAGCTGTCCTGGCATGTTTGATATTGCCAAAATGCTCAAAAATACGTTGTTTGAGCATACGACTGGTCATTCCCACATATCGCAAATGGCAGGGACATTGTAAACAATAAATTACACATTTGGTGTCACATTTAATAAAATCATGAATAATGTGCCTTTTGCCATTCCTTTCTTCAAATTGTTCACATCTAGTTATGTGTGGGCAAAATTTACAATGTGAGTTCCACTAACTGAAAATGGTGGTTTCTTTTTAAGTTCAACGTGACTTCGAACTAGGCGATTGTTTAAATTGTTGGCCTTTCTGTAGCTCGTGGGTATTTTATTGCCTAAAATCTGATTTAATTTTTGCTTAAAAATTGGGAAATATTTCTTAAAAATTTCTTCCGTTTTGATATGATGATGGTTACATTTGGTAATAAATCGTAATTCATTATCTGCAGACTTATCCCTCACCGTTAAAAGATTTTCTCTGGGGGTCTGTAATGCACAAGGGTATGCTATTTTAAGTTGTCTAATGGAATAACCTCTTTTCAACAATCTTTGAGTTCCAATGCTCTAATTTTGAAGGAATCTAATGTAGAGCAATTTTGCCTGATTGTCAGAAATTCACCTACAGGTATGCTGTGGATTATACTAGGTAAATGATGGCTAGAATGATGTAAAATAGTGTTGGTTGCTGTTGGTTTACGATGTTAGTCACTACCCAAATATCCATCATTCTGGCGGATTATACTAAGATCCAAAAAATTGACTCTGTCACAGTTATGTTCTTCTGTTAGTTTCAGATTGTATAGGTTATCGTTTAAAATAGATATAAATTTTGCAATTTGCCTTTCACTTCCTTGTCATAGGAAGAAGATATCATCGATATATCCTTGCCATATCAGTATCTTATTGGTGTAGTCTTCTAATTTCTCGGAGAAGTCTACTTCCTGCTCCCACCATCCGAGGTACAGGTTGGCATATGTTGGGGCACAGGCTGTGCTCATCTCTGTGCCTCGGATTTGGAGATAGAAATGGTTTTGGAACAGGAAATAATTGTGCCAGAGAATAAATGATAACATCCGTTACACACACAGACATTACCCTCACATACATACACTTATATACACTTATACTCATATACACTTAAATAAATGCAGTGTTACATACACACACACATACAGGCATCTACTTTCACATACACTCACACATACCGTCATGCAACCACACATATGCACACAAAGATTTGCACTCTCTCACACACACACACACACACATGCCGACATGCACTGTTACACACATGCACACATAGATTTGCACTTACACTCACAGAAACATGCACTCTCACATGAACACACAGACGCACTCACATATACCTAAACATTGACACGCAATTTTATTATTTTATTGTTTTCACAGATGACTTTTCAATCAGTTGTTCTTTATGATGTTGTATCTTCATCAATTTAAATGAAATGTAAGGAGATTAACTCTTTTGGTGAAGGGATAGGAGAGAAAAAAATGGCAGGTAATTTAAGTTTTGTGATTACTGTCTCACATTCATCCAGACTCTCCCTCATTCATTCATCTATGAGTAGATGGCACTGAAAGGGTTAAGGTTTATTCATCTAGAAGATATATTCACAATAGGGATAGCATTGTAAAATTTTTACAAAATGAATCTTGTAGCATTTAAAAAATTAAACTAAATGATCGAATTCCTATCACTCAAACCTTTATGGTTTTAGAGATATTCAGCACCAAACTTCCCCCCTCCTCCCTCCTCTTTCCCTGACGTCATCTTCACTGGAATGGTCTACAAAGTGTGCTTGCTTATTTTTCTGTCTTGTGATCTCAGCTCTGCTGAAGAGCCTCTGCCGGTGTCGGATTCCCCTGCAGTCAGCTAGAGCGTTGACGTCAAGGAAAGAGGAAGGAGGGGGGAAATTTAGTGTTGAATGTCAATCAAACTATAAAGGTTTGAGAGACGGGACTGGGGTCATTTAGATAATTTTTTTACATGCTACAAGATTCACTTTTGCAAAAATGTTACAATAATATCCCTTTAAGCCTTCATGAATAGAAGAAACGTGAGCTTATCACTCATTACAAAAAGCACAAAACAAAATGCTAAATGAATCAAATGGTGTCTAAGAACCTACAAGCATTAACAAGGCAAGTTCAGGATTAGATGTTAGAGATCAAATAAACTTTTTTCCCTCAGAAGCTAGCTGGAAGTATATGATATATAAGATTATGAAACTGCAATTCATTTAGAAACATAGAAACATAGAAACATAGAATTTGACGGCAGATAAGAACCAATCGGCCCATCTAGTCTGCCCAATTTCCTACTGTGTTAAAAAACAAACCTCAAACCTTTTTTGGTCCTTCGTCTTTTCTTATGTTAAGGACCGCCTTATGCCTATCCCATGCATGCTTAAATTCTGTCACTGTATTGACATCTACCACTTCTGCTGGTAGGCTATTCCACTTGTCTACTACCCTCTCAGTGAAGTAAAACTTTCTTACATTACATCTAAACCTGTGTCCCTCTAGTTTTAGACTATGGCCTCTTGTCCTAATGTTTTTACTCTTTTGAAGTGTGTGTTCGTTTAAGACTCAAAATAAAAAATAAAAATTAGTAAAAAAAAAACAACTGCCAATGCAGATCAAGAATATCTGCATTAGTATTCACATGTTTTGAATGGGAAGTTAGGGAATGTATAATTGCTTCCCAAGATAACGTTAGGTTTGCTCCAGACTAGCTCCACATTTGTCACTGTGCAGATGGCCCACGGTGATGTTTAACCCTTTCGCTACTTGAAATGTGCTGCGTGTACACAGTACCTGTGACAAGAAAGTGACAACAAAAGTAAAATGAGAGGGGCACACTGCTCCCACATCGCCAGCATACCTTTATCTAAGAGCTTAGTCACTTTATACACAGAGGGGTCAGCTGGTGCTTGGGACTCTGGACAGGGGCAGTTTTAGCTGCCCCTTTACTCTTCCTCCTGGAGGCAGACATGCTGTTCTTACTGCTAGAGAATTCCTAGTCACGCAGGACACTCAAATCTAATGTGTGCTCTCCACTTGAAACACACAAACTTCCGGGGTCACTGGAGAAAGAAGGTAACATACCGTAATACAGAGAGAATACACACAATGATAATAACACGAGGGCTTATAACAAACAGAAATCAAGTAAAAGTTAGGGAACATACAATGATGGTTGAATAGCTATGCCAGTCCGATGGCTCCCCCGCCATCCCCTCCCTGGACCTGGATGCACACAAATACTAACTTCTCAAATGCCGGTAAAACAGTGCAGCAGAAGCAGCCAATGTGTGTCTCTCAAATCAGATTAACGACTGACGCACACAAATAGCACCAGCTTTTCAAGCTTCCCGTTTTGGCGCCCCTCCGCTGCGTGCCCTAAGGCGGCTGCCTAAGCTGCCTTATGCTAGCACCAGCCCTGCTTGCAGGATTCCATGGAATATAGCAGACATAGAACACTTGCAGGATTCCATGGAATACAGCAGACATAGAACTCTTACAGGATTCCATGGAATACAGCAGACATAGAACACTTGCAGGATTCCATTGGAATACAGCAGACATAGAACACTTAAAGGATTCCATGGAATACAGCAGACATAGACCACTTACAGGATTCCATGGAATACAGCAGACATAGAACACCTGCAGGATTCCATGGAATACAGCAGGCATAGAACAATTACAGGATTCCATGGAATACAGTAGACATAGAATACTTGCAGGATTCCATGGATTACAGCAGACAAAGAACACTTGCAGGATTCCATGAAATACAGCAGACATAGAACACTTGCAGAATTCCATGGAATACAGAAGACATAGACCACATACATGATTCCATGGAATACAGCAGACATAGAACACTTACAGGATTCCATGGAATACAGCAGTCATAGATCACTTACAGGATTCCATGGAATACAGCAGACATAGGACACTTACAGGATTCCATGGAATACAGCAGACATAGAACACTTACAGGATTCCATGGAATACAGCAGACATAGACCACTTACAGGATTCCATGGAATACAGCAGACATAGATCACTTACAGGATTCCATGGAGTACAGTAGACATAGGACACTTACAGGATTCCATGGAATACAGCAGACATAGGACACTAACAGGATTCCATGGAATACAGCAGGCATAGAACACTTACAGGATTCCATGGAATACAGCAGACATAGATCACTTACAGGATTCCATGGAATACAGCAGACATAGAACACTTACAGTATTCCATGGAATACAGCAGACATAGGACACTTACAGGATTCCATGGAATACAGCAGACATAGAACACTTACATGATTCCATGGAATACAGCAGACATAGAACACTTACATGATTCCATGGAATACAGCAGACATAGATCACTTACAGGATTCCATGGAATACAGCAGACATAGAACACTTACATGATTCCATGGAATACAGCAGACATAGATCACTTACAGGATTCCATGGAGTACAGTAGACATAGGACACTTACAGGATTCCATGGAATACAGCAGACATAGGACACTAACAGGATTCCATGGAATACAGCAGACATAGATCACTTACAGGATTCCATGGAATACAGCAGACATAGAACACTTACAGTATTCCATGGAATACAGCAGACATAGGACACTTACAGGATTCCATGGAATACAGCAGACATAGGACACTTACAGGATTCCATGGAATACAGCAGACATAGATCACTTACAGGATTCCATGGAATACAGCAGACATAGAACACTTACAGGATTCCATGGAATACAGCAGACATAGACCACTTACAGGATTCCATGGAATACAGCAGGCATAGAACACTTACATGATTCCATGGAATACAGCAGACATAGATCACTTACAGGATTCCATGGAGTACAGTAGACATAGGACACATACAGGATTCCATGGAATACAGCAGACATAGATCACTTACATGATTCCATGGAATACAGCAGTCATAGATCACTTACAGGATTCCATGGAATACAGCAGACATAGGACACTTACAGGATTCCATGGAGTACAGCAGTCATAGATCACTTACAGGATTCCATGGAATACAGCAGACATAGGACACTAACAGGATTCCATGGAATACAGCAGACATAGATCACTTACAGGATTCCATGGAATACAGCAGACATAGAACACTTACAGTATTCCATGGAAAACAGCAGACATAGGACACTTACAGGATTCCATGGAATACAGCAGACATAGAACACTTACAGTATTCCATGGAATACAGCAGACATAGGACACTTACAGGATTCCATGGAATACAGCAGACATAGGACACTTACAGGATTCCATGGAATACAGCAGACATAGATCACTTACAGGATTCCATGGAATACAGCAGACATAGAACACTTACAGGATTCCATGGAATACAGCAGACATAGACCACTTACAGGATTCCATGGAATACAGCAGACATAGAACACTTACAGGATTCCATGGAATACAGCAGACATAGAACAATTACAGGATTCCATGGAATACAGCAGTCATAGGACACTTACAGGATTCCATGGAATACAGCAGACATAGGACACTTACAGGATTCCATGGAATATAGCAGACATAGATCACTTACAGGATTCCATGGAATACAGCAGACATAGAACACTTACAGGATTCCATGGAATACAGCAGACATAGACCACTTACAGGATTCCATGGAATACAGCAGGCATAGAACACTTACAGGATTCCATGGAATACAGCAGACATAGAACACTTGCAGAATTCCATGGAATACAGATGACATAGACCACTTACATGATTCCATGGAATACAGCAGACATAGAACACTTACAGGATTCCATGGAATACAGCAGTCATAGATCACTTACAGGATTCCATGGAATACAGCAGTCATCATCACTTACAGGATTCCATAGAGTACAGCAGACATAGGACACTTACAGGATTCCATGGAATACAGCAGACATAGATCACTTACAGGATTCCATGGAATACAGCAGACATAGGACACTTACAGGATTCCATGGAATACAGCAGACATAGAACACTTACAGGATTGCATGGAAGACAGCAGACATAGAACACTTATAGGATTCCATGGAATACAGCAGACATAGATCACTTACAGGATTCCATGGAATACAGCAGACATAGAACTCTTACAGGATTCCATGGAATACAGCAGACATAGAACACTTACAGGATTCCATGGAATACAGCAGACATAGATCACTTACAGGATTCCATGGAATACAGCAGTCATAGATCACTTACAGGATTCCATAGAATACAGCGGACATAGGACACTTACAGGATTCCATGGAATACAGCAGTCATAGATCACTTACAGGATTCCATGGAATACAGCGGACATAGGACACTTACAGGATTCCATGGAATACAGCAGGCACAGAACACTTACAGGATTCCATGGAATACAGCAGACATAGAACACTTACATGATTCCATGGAATACAGCAGACATAGATCACTTACAGGATTCCATGGAGTACAGTAGACATAGGACACTTACAGGATTCCATGGAATACAGCAGACATAGGACACTAACAGGATTCCATGGAATACAGCAGACATAGATCACTTACAGGATTCCATGGAATACAGCAGACATAGAACACTTACAGTATTCCATGGAATACAGCAGACATAGGACACTTACAGGATTCCATGGAATACAGCAGACATAGGACACTTACAGGATTCCATGGAATACAGCAGACATAGAACACTTACAGGATTCCATGGAATACAGCAGACATAGACCACTTACAGGATTCCATGGAATACAGCAGGCATAGAACACTTACAGGATTCCATGGAATACAGCAGACATAGAACACTTGCAGAATTCCATGGAATACAGATGACATAGACCACTTACATGATTCCATGGAATACAGCAGACATAGAACACTTACAGGATTCCATGGAATACAGCAGTCATAGATCACTTACAGGATTCCATGGAATACAGCAGTCATCATCACTTACAGGATTCCATAGAGTACAGCAGACATAGGACACTTACAGGATTCCATGGAATACAGCAGACATAGATCACTTACAGGATTCCATGGAATACAGCAGACATAGGACACTTACAGGATTCCATGGAATACAGCAGACATAGAACACTTACAGGATTGCATGGAAGACAGCAGACATAGAACACTTATAGGATTCCATGGAATACAGCAGACATAGATCACTTACAGGATTCCATGGAATACAGCAGACATAGAACTCTTACAGGATTCCATGGAATACAGCAGACATAGAACACTTACAGGATTCCATGGAATACAGCAGACATAGATCACTTACAGGATTCCATGGAATACAGCAGTCATAGATCACTTACAGGATTCCATAGAATACAGCGGACATAGGACACTTACAGGATTCCATGGAATACAGCAGTCATAGATCACTTACAGGATTCCATGGAATACAGCGGACATAGGACACTTACAGGATTCCATGGAATACAGCAGGCACAGAACACTTACAGGATTCCATGGAATACAGCAGACATAGAACACTTGCAGAATTCCATGGAATACAGCAGACATAGAACACTTACAGGATTCCATGGAATACAGTGGACATAGGACACTTACAGGATTCCATGGAATACAGCAGTCATAGATCACTTACAGGATTCCATGGAATACAGCGGACATAGGACACTTACAGGATTCCATGGAATAAAACAGTCATAGATCACTTACAGGATTCCATGGAATACAGCAGACATAGGACACTTACAGGATTCCATGGAATACAGAAGTCATAGATCACTTACAGGATTCCATGGAATACAGCAGACATAGAACACTTACAGGATTCCATGGAATACAGCAGACATAGATCACTTACAGGATTCCATGGAATACAGCAGACATAGAACACTTACAGGATTCCATGGAATACAGCAGACATAGACCACTTACAGGATTCCATGGAATACAGCAGGCATAGAACACTTACAGGATTCCATGGAATACAGCAGACATAGAACACTTGCAGAATTCCATGGAATACAGCAGTCATAGATCACTTACAGGATTCCATGGAATACAGCAGTCATCATCACTTACAGGATTCCATAGAGTATAGCAGACATAGGACACTTACAGGATTCCATGGAATACAGCAGACATAGATCACTTACAGGATTCCATGGAATACAGCAGACATAGGACACTTACAGGATTCCATGGAATACAGCAGACATAGAACACTTACAGGATTGCATGGAAGACAGCAGACATAGAACACTTATAGGATTCCATGGAATACAGCAGACATAGATCACTTACAGGATTCCATGGAATACAGCAGACATAGAACTCTTACAGGATTCCATGGAATACAGCAGACATAGAACACTTACAGGATTCCATGGAATACAGCAGACATAGATCACTTACAGGATTCCATGGAATACAGCAGTCATAGATCACTTACAGGATTCCATGGAATACAGCGGACATAGGACACTTACAGGATTCCATGGAATAAAACAGTCATAGATCACTTACAGGATTCCATGGAATACAGCAGACATAGACCACTTACAGGATTCCATGGAATACAGCAGGCATAGAACACTTGCAGAATTCCATGGAATACAGCAGACAGAACACTTACAGGATTCCATGGAATACAGTGGACATAGGACACTTACAGGATTCCATGGAATACAGCAGTCATAGATCACTTACAGGATTCCATGGAATACAGCGGACATAGGACACTTACATGATTCCATGGAATTCAGCAGACATAGATCACTTACAGGATTCCATGGAATAAAACAGTCATAGATCACTTACAGGATTCCATGGAATACAGCAGACATAGGACACTTACAGGATTCCATGGAATTCAGCAGACATAGATCACTTACAGGATTCCATGGAATACAGCAGACATAGAACACTTACAGGATTCCATGGAATACAGCAGACATAGATCACTTACAGGATTCCATGGAATTCAGCAGACATAGATCACTTACAGGATTCCATGGAATACAGCAGACATGGAACACTTACAGGATTCCATGGAATACAGCAGACATAGAACACTTACAGGATTCCATGTAATACAGCAGACATAGGACACTTACAGGATTCCATGGAATACAGCAGACATAGATCACTTACAGGATTCAACGGAATACAGCAGACATAGAACACTTACAGGATTCCATGGAATACAGCAGACATAGACCACTTACAGGATTCCATGGAATACAGCAGATATAGAACAATTACAGGATTCCATGGAATACGGCAGGCATAGAACAATTACAGGATTCCATGGAATACAGCAGACATAGGACACTTACAGGATTCCATGGAATACAGCAGACATAGATCACTTACAGGATTCCATGGAATACAGCAGACATAGGACACTTACAGGATTCCATGGAATACAGCAGACATAGAACACTTACAGGATTGCATGGAAGACAGCAGACATAGAACACTTATAGGATTCCATGGAATACAGCAGACATAGATCACTTACAGGATTCCATGGAATACAGCAGACATAGAACACTTACAGGATTCCATGGAATACAGCAGACATAGATCACTTACAGGATTCCATGGAATTCAGCAGACATAGATCACTTACAGGATTCCATGGAATACAGCAGACATGGAACACTTACAGGATTCCATGGAATACAGCAGACATAGAACACTTACAGGATTCCATGTAATACAGCAGACATAGGACACTTACAGGATTCCATGGAATACAGCAGACATAGATCACTTACAGGATTCAACGGAATACAGCAGACATAGAACACTTACAGGATTCCATGGAATACAGCAGACATAGACCACTTACAGGATTCCATGGAATACAGCAGATATAGAACAATTACAGGATTCCATGGAATACGGCAGGCATAGAACAATTACAGGATTCCATGTAATACAGCAGACATAGGACACTTACAGGATTCCATGGAATACAGCAGACATAGATCACTTACAGGATTCCATGGAATACAGCAGACATAGGACACTTACAGGATTCCATGGAATACAGCAGACATAGAACACTTACAGGATTGCATGGAAGACAGCAGACATAGAACACTTATAGGATTCCATGGAATACAGCAGACATAGATCACTTACAGGATTCCATGGAATACAGCAGACATAGAACTCTTACAGGATTCCATGGAATACAGCAGACATAGAACACTTACAGGATTCCATGGAATACAGCAGACATAGATCACTTACAGGATTCCATGGAATACAGCAGTCATAGATCACTTACAGGATTCCATGGAATACAGCGGACATAGGACACTTACAGGATTCCATGGAATAAAACAGTCATAGATCACTTACAGGATTCCATGGAATACAGCAGACATAGACCACTTACAGGATTCCATGGAATACAGCAGGCATAGAACACTTGCAGAATTCCATGGAATACAGCAGACAGAACACTTACAGGATTCCATGGAATACAGTGGACATAGGACACTTACAGGATTCCATGGAATACAGCAGTCATAGATCACTTACAGGATTCCATGGAATACAGCGGACATAGGACACTTACATGATTCCATGGAATTCAGCAGACATAGATCACTTACAGGATTCCATGGAATAAAACAGTCATAGATCACTTACAGGATTCCATGGAATACAGCAGACATAGGACACTTACAGGATTCCATGGAATTCAGCAGACATAGATCACTTACAGGATTCCATGGAATACAGCAGACATAGAACACTTACAGGATTCCATGGAATACAGCAGACATAGATCACTTACAGGATTCCATGGAATTCAGCAGACATAGATCACTTACAGGATTCCATGGAATACAGCAGACATGGAACACTTACAGGATTCCATGGAATACAGCAGACATAGAACACTTACAGGATTCCATGTAATACAGCAGACATAGGACACTTACAGGATTCCATGGAATACAGCAGACATAGATCACTTACAGGATTCAACGGAATACAGCAGACATAGAACACTTACAGGATTCCATGGAATACAGCAGACATAGACCACTTACAGGATTCCATGGAATACAGCAGATATAGAACAATTACAGGATTCCATGGAATACTGCAGGCATAGAACAATTACAGGATTCCATGGAATACAGCAGTCATAGACCACTTACAGGATTCCATGGAATACAGCAGACAAAGAACACTTGCAGGATTCCATGGAATACAGCAGACATAGAACACTTACAGGATTCCATGGAATATAGCAGTCATAGGACACTTACAGGATTCCATGGAATACAGCAGACAAAGAACACTTACAGGATTCCATGGAATACAGCAGACACAGGACACTTACAAGATTCCATGGAGTACAGAAGTCATAGATCACTTACAGGATTCCATGGAATACAGCAGACATAGGACACTTACAGGATTCCATGGAATACAGCAGTCATAGATCACTTACAGGATTCCATGGAATACAGCAGACATAGGACACTTACAGGATTCCATGGAATACAGCAGACATAGATCACTTACAGGATTCCATGGAATACAGCAGACATGGAACACTTACAGGATTCCATGGAATACAGCAGACATAGAACACTTACAGGATTCCATGGAATACAGCAGACATAGTACACTAACAGGATTCCATGGAATACAGCAGACATAGATCACTTACAGGATTCAACGGAATACAGCAGACATAGAACACTTACAGGATTCCATGGAATACAGCAGACATAGACCACTTACAGGATTCCATGGAATACAGATGACATAGAACACTTACAGGATTCCATGGAATACAGCAGGCATAGAACAATTACAGGATTCCATGGAATACAGCAGACAAAGAACACTTGCAGGATTCCATGAAATACAGCAGACATAGAACTGTTACAGGATTCCATGGAATACAGCAGTCATAGGACACTTACAGGATTCCATGGAATACAGCAGACAAAGAATACTTACAGGATTCCATGGAATACAGCAGACACAGGACACTTACAGGATTCCATGGAATACAGCTGACATAGAACACTTACAGGATGGAATACAGCAGACATAGAACACTTAAAGGATTCCATGGAGTACAGCAGACATAGAACACTTACAGGATGGAATACAGCAGACATAGAACACTTAAAGGATTCCATGGAATACAGCAGACATAGAACACTTGCAGGATTCCATGCAATACAGCAGACATAGACCACTTACAGGATTACATGGAATACAGCAGACATAGACAGCTTACAGGATTCCATGGAATGCAGCAGACATAGAACACTTACAGGATTCCATGGAATACAGCAGGCATAGAACACTTACAGGATTCCATGGAATACATCAGACATAGACCACTTACAGGATTCCATGGAATACAGCAGACATAGAATACTTTCAGGATTCCATGGATTACAGCAGACATAGAACACTTACAGGATTCCATGGAATACAGCAGACATAGAACACTTACAGGATTCCCTGGAATACAGCAGACAAAGGACACTACAGGATTCCATGGAATACAGCAGACATAGACCATTTGCAGGATTCCATGGAATACAGCAGACATAGAACACTTACAGGATTCCATGGAGTACAGCAGACAAAGAACACTTGCAGGATTCTATGGAATACAGCAGGCATAGATCACTTACAGGATACCATGGAATACAGCAGGCATAGATCACTTACAGGATACCATGGAATACAGCAGGCATAGACCACTTACAGGATACCATGGAATACAGAAGACATAGAGCACTTACAGGATTCCATGGAATACAGCAGACATAGGACACTTACAGGATTCCATGGAGTACAGCAGACAAAGAACATTTACAGGATTCCATGGAATACAGCAGACATAGAACACTTACAGGATTCCATGGAACACATCAAAACATGGCTAATATGATCTTGACGTATCACAAGTTATATAGTAATTAGTTAATCAAAAAATGAAGAAAAGAAGACAGAAAAAGATTTCAAATGACCTAAGTCACTAGTAGTGAAAGAATCAGTTCAATACTGTGTATTAGGACCAATACGGTCTCTGTTACAACTCTCTTCCCATAAAAACCGTTAAACATTATTTATTCACAATATCTATAAAATAAAAATCAACAAACCAATCCAACTTAATGGAACTGGATTAAAAATGAGCCTCTCTGATACGGATGGCTGAGGGGCTGAAAAGTGGATACTATAGGGGAATATCAGTACTCAATATTGCATCAGTAGAAATCATAACACTTAGCATGTTAGTTAGGTAGATTCCTCACAACTAATTGTATATCTAGTTTGAGTTAAGAGAATGTATGTCCCTGCAAGTGTTTATTTCATCAGGTACTTAAAAGGTTAACGGATGTTAGAGAATCGTTAAACACATTACCATACCTGGTTAACGGATGTCTTTATTATTTTTACATTGCCGTTACTTTTATAGTTGTATATCCAGTTAAACTTGAGAAATAAATATGTGCTTTTTATTTCATCAACTACATAACGGGTTATCAATTAGCTGTTTAATTCATGGTACTTTCTATGTGCTTGATATAACCGCACTCAATCAGGCTCTGTTAGTTGGTGCCTGTTTACGAGTGCCTTGTATTGATTTCATGCACGTTCACTCTTGTGACCATCAGAGTTTATTTCACTGACCGGATCCCTGTATCGGTCAAACACTGTGTAAACTCATATCAACTAACTGAACTGTCTCTAACTAACCCTCGTTGAGCTCTCTTCGAAGTGATTGGACTACCACATCAGTTAGGAGCTCAAGGCAGATATGAGAAACTAACTACCTACTATCTTAATAATCTCGCAAGCAGTGTTATCTCTTTACAGATTCCCTTTGTATAGAATGTATGTATCTCCAGACAATACCCAAGGGAATAATAGCCCTACGCGTTTCGCCGGTCTATGCCAGCTTTGTCAGGGGCACATATAGCAGGGTGCCGGTGCATGGGAAGTGCTATTTATAATGAGTGACTAATTGTGTATGCAGGTTCGAATCAAACGTAAAGTCACTCTGACTGGTTCCTCTCCGAACGAGTCTCCTACGGATAACTAGAAGGTTCAATATGCGAGACTTAATTAAGTCATTAGTACGATGAAACATGTTCAAAATAGTTGTGTGTTATAGTCTTTATATATTATACCGTATCACATCTTCAAGTTGTAGTTCATACACATGATTTCATCAGTATACACTTTTATCTAACATCGGATGATCTCATCATTGTTATCCAGCAACCATTTGTTTCTTAAATCGATAGTTATTGACAATTGCCACAATGAATAGTATCGGTTCAGTAGTTCAAAATCTCCTTTCAAACATAAGTCAATGTCTAATGTAACATAATATACATATACAGTCAGATGGACCCTCTCTCATCCTAATATTAATAACCGTTAGATCTTAAAGGGATGAGATTTATGAATAAAATTTTTTTGAAGAAATATATTTTTTGTTATTCTTACCAATATTTTACTTTTAAATAAAATTAGATCGAACTACTTCATTTCCGTTGTTAATACTCTTACATATTTTTCCTTTGGAGTGATAGTCTATGTAATTCAATAAAGGGTTTGAAGGTAAAACCTTCATTTAACCCTTGCTCACCTTTTGCTTGCAGATGATAGATCCAAAGTGCTTCCTTTTGAAGCAGTATTTTATCAAAGTCGCCTTTTCTGCTTGAAGGAATGACTTTTTGAATTCCTGTAAATTTCATGAGAAACATTTCTGAATTATAATATATGGTCATGTGTCTAGATATTGGAGTGTCTCTGTTATTACGCACATCGCCAACATGTTCCAACATTCTGATTGTAAATTCTTGTGTTGTCTTACCAACATGAATTTTATGGCATATGCATTCCATCATGTAGACTATGCCTGTAGATCGACAATTAATGAATTCTCTAATTTCAAAATTCTTTTTTCTCATGCAAAAGGTTGACCTTTTAGTCACATTTGCACAGTCAGTAAATTTGTTACAAGGAAAGGAACCAGTAATGGAAGACATTAACCAATTTTTGGTGAATCTCTTTTAAAGTGACTATCCACTAAATGGTCTTTCAAATTCTTTGATCTTCTGTATGTATCTACTTGTCCCCAATACTTCGATCAAATCTAGATCCAAATGCAAGTAATGCCAATGTTTTTGGAGAATTGTGTTAATTTCCTTATGATGATTATTAAAAGTTCTTATCAATCTTATTTATTTATTTTGTTTTTTTACTTCTGTATTTGATAAAAGAGATGTATAGTATAGCCCCTTTGAATAAAGCTTTGTTGTAGATCCTTGGCCTTTACTTTAAAATCCTCCAGAGATGTGCATAGTCTTCTGATTCGCATGTACTGACCTATAGGAAATCCTTTCTTCAGAGGCTCAGGATGAGCACTTTGTGCAAGAAGAAGGCTATTGGTGGCAGTACTTTTACGATACATGGTGGTGACCAATTCATTTTTGAGATTTTTCTGGACCATAATGTTCAGAAAAGAGATTTTGTTTTCTGCCAATTCTGATGTGACTCTAAGATTATGGTTACTGGAATTTAAGGTTTCCACAAATTCCTTGAATTGTTCTCTTGTTCCAGATCATGTCAAAATGACATCATCTATAAAATGTAGCCAAATGCCAATATTTACAGTGAATTGCCTCATATTGTCATTAAAGACCTTTTTATCCTCCCACCAGCCTAAATATAAGTTAGCATATGAAGGGGCACAGGAACTCCCCATCTCTGTGCCCCTTAGCTGGTGGAAGAATTGTTGGTCAAAGACAAAATAGTTGTGAGTGAGAACATACCTTAATAAGGCCAGAACAAATTTATTAGGGTTAGAATACATTGTGGATAAAAAGGTTTTTGTCGCTCTAATTCCATTTTCATGATCTATGCTCATATATAGAGACTCAATATCTAGCATTGCTAGAAAGTCTGTTTTTGAAAGGGTTATACCCTCTAGATTCAATATTGCATCTTGGGAGTCTCGAATGTATGAAGGAAGAGTTAAGACAAACTTCCTTAAGATTTTGTCCACATAGATACTGGCTCTTTCTGAAAGTCAAGTATTTCCTGAAACAATTGGATGTCCAGGAGGTGCTTGTAATTTTTTTATGTATTTTTGTAATACTATAAAATGTTGCTATGGTTGGTGATTTTGGTAAAAGGTATTCAAATTCTTTATTAGTTATCACATTGAGTTCTAAACCAGATTTTAATATTAGTTCTAAATCTTTTTTATACTTTTGTGTGGGATATCCAGTAAGTTTACCATAACAGTTTTTATCAGACAATAGACGTTTGGATTCCATTACGCAATATTCAGTATCCATTATTACCACGTTACCTCCCTTATCTGCCGGTTTTATAATAATCTTTTGATTAGTAGATAGGTCTTTCAATGCTTGTATTTCGTTTCGTGGCAAGTTGGATACCTGAGGTTTTTTAAGAGATAAATTATTTGACAGTTCTTCAAGATATTCAGTTACAGCCTCCATAAATAAAGTTACATAAGGTGATATGCTCATAGGTGGTGTAAATTGTTTATTTGTAGATAGGTCAGTGAATGGACCAGTTTGTTGAAACATAGAGGTTTCACTTTAAAGGGATAGTAATACTTCGTTTTAACTTTATTTTATTTTGTAGGCATTAAAAAAACATGAAGAATGATATAAGTCTTATCTCTCAAACCTTTATGGTTTGAGAGATATTCACAAGCAAAGTTTCCCCTCCCGCCCCTTTTACCTAGTGTAAGCCATCTCTTCTCAGATGTGAGTCTGGTTGTATGACAGTACAGATAACAGAAGGGGACAATTTTCTTTGTATGAAAACAATGAAAGCCCTTCCCCCCTTGACAAGTTTTTCAGCTTTTTCCATTATCTGAATTGAAGATTGTCCCTCTCTGCAGTCTACCTGGGCATCTCCCTTCTGATCTGGTTGAACAGGGGGGGGATACTTTGTTTGTGAATATCTCTTAAACCATAAAGGTTTCAGAGATAAGACTTATATCATTCTTCATGTTTTTTTAATGCCTACAAAATAAAATAAAGTTAAAATGAAGTATTACTATCCCTTTAACTAAGAAGTGAATCTAGATTTTTTAGAGCTTCAAGATCACTATATGCAAATTCTTTGTCCTTATCACTGTTTTATATATATAAATTTATATAGTAGCAATTTTAGTCCAAATAAATTTATGTCTTTTAGCCAATCAAATAGTTTGAAATCAGTTGATGGGCAATAGTTTAACCCCTTCTTTAATAAAGACAGATTGAATATTTGGAACGAGTTAGTATCTTGTTCTAAATTTTCAGGAACTATCACAGTGGTCTTTTAATTATTTACATTTTCATCAACCAACTCTTCTACTGCCACCTGCCTCTGTATCCCCAAACATTCCTGTCTCTCAGCTGGGGTAACCATTGTCCATCTGTTCTCTGTTCCATTTGGCCTCTCCCTAAAAAACACTGCTGATTAGATCTGTTATTTCTAAACCTTCTACTTTTTCTCCATTTTATTTGTGGGGCAGTATCAGAATCTTGTGACTTATCCCCAGATGATTCTGGTTGTGTATCTGAACCAATCTTTCTTATCTTCCTTTGATTTTGTATCATGGAAATCCACTTTATCATTCAATAAGTCTTTACTGTCTCTTTGGAACTTTTTAAATTTTCTGTTTTTTAGTTCTGAGGCCAATTTATCAATTTTAGTTTGCAGATCTTGCTCTAATTGACCAAAATGAGTACTTTGTTTGAAAGCTTGTATATTTTTCAACTGTTTCTCCACCTCAGCGTTAATGGATTGTACCTGTTTGTTTTTCAGTGTTAATAATCATTTGCATTAACTCTATGGAACTCTTCGTTAATATTGCGTTCCATTCTTTCAGAAAATCTCTATCTATTAAATGACTGGCAGGAGAAAGGGTGCTGCATAGTCCTCTAGGAACTATTTTATTATTCAAATAATTCTCTAGTCCAGTTATGTCCCACCACTTCCTCGCTTGTTTCTGCATTTGTTTCATTAGCTCTCTGAAGGTCTTATTTAGATCATCTCCTGAGGCTGATTCTGTCAACACAGTTAGAGCATCTCGGCCAAACCTTGACAACACTTTTAATAAATTTGTATTTTTTATTTTTTTAATATTTATGATGTGTCTTACTGATTCATATTTTATTTAATCCTTTGAGTGCCAGTGGGGTACAGAAAGCATTGCTTTGCAATGCGTTGCGTACCCCTCTGGCACTCAAAGGGTTAATCTTTAGATATATCCTATATAAGTTTAAATTTATGTTTGGTGATCAGTCCTGGTTACTTTAAAGGGATAGTATTACTTCAAAATTACTATCCCTCATATTGTAGTCCTTAATAAACTGAGTTAAATGACACCAGCGGCATCTCTCAAACCTTTATGGTTTAAGAGATAGCCGCTTTCAAAGTTTCCTCTCCCCTGCTATCAGCATTCTGCTGCCAGCAGGGGAATCCGGTCCCGGGACAGGCAGAGGATCTTAAACAGAGCCGATATCTCATTATGGAAGGAAAAATTATTAATTGAAACAGTCTTCTACGTGTGCTTGGTTACCAAGCACACGTAGAAGACTGTTTCAATTAATCATTTTTCCTTCCATAATGAGATACTGGCTCTGCTGAAGAGCCTTCTCTTGATTCAGAGACTGGATTCTCTTACTGGCAGCAGAACGCTGACAGCAGGGGAGAGGAAACTTTGAAAGCGGCTATCTCTTAAACCATAAAGGTTTGAGAGATGCCGCTGGTGTTATTTAACTCAGTTTATTAAGGGCTACAATATGAGGGATAGTAATTTTGAAGTAATACTATCCCTTTAAGCTGTGTTTTTTGGCCAATACAACTAGAACTGTTTCACCAACATGTCCTTTTGAGAATATACCCTTTTGTCTAAGTGGGCTCTATTTTTGAAGATGTTGTATACACTGTGAGTTTTCCTTTAATTGTGGCTTTGTGGGCTGTGCATTCCTTATGTGACATATAGTTACACACACAGCTGTTTATAAGTGGAGTATTCATTAGCACTGAGGATTGTGTTATAATTATTTAAAATTTGGTTTTTAATTATAGCCGGATCCCTTCTTTTTTATCCACTTGTGTTCTCTGTTGTTGCAATTTTGCAGACTGCGCTGGTTGGGAAATCACTATGGTGTGTTTGACAAGACAGTACTATCTGTCTATATAAGAGTTTCCTTTGGGTTCCGTTATATGTTGTAGAGAGATTCTGCTATATTGTATCTATTCTGTGAGATTGCAGTGTTGTAATTAAGAGAACACACAAGGATTTTTTTGTATTTAGTGGGTATATATATATTTATTAATTTGTGTCATTACTTTAAATTGGAGATACTGGATTCATATTTAATTGTGATGGTGTTGTGGTTATGATTTTATGTTGCATCTACATCCCCATCTCAATATTATTACAGCAAAATTGTATCTATTATATGTATATTTTATATATATTTTTTTCCATACTACTTAATATTATTTTAGGGCACAGGAATATTTAGTTTGTAACATATTGCATTCTGTAAATAGGATTATAACCAGTTTAGAGAATGATTACCCAGTCCTGAACTTTGAAATTTACTTTTCAGAACACTATGGTCTATTGTGTTAACCCCTTAATGGCCCTTGACAGTCATAGTACATCATGGGTAGATCTGAGTACTATGACCGTCATGGAATTCCGGGCTTCCCCCGCGGCTGCACGCCATTGGGGGAGTCCAGAATCCAAATAAAAAAATAATAATAATAAATGCTCCGTGGTCCTTTAGTGACCGCCGTGTGCCTGTGCGGCCGGTAGTTAAGGGGTTAAAGACCTTTTCAAAATCTAGAAAAACAGTTCTGGTTAGTTCACCATTTTCCATGCCAGTCTGGATAGTATTGGTTACTTTTAGGTGGGCAGTGACTGTTCTGTGATTTGATTGAAAACCTGACTGAAGCAGGGTGAAAAAACTGGTCATCTGGTAATCCTATATAATAATTCGCTAAAACGTGTGTAACAATGCAGTAATGCGCAGTAGAGACTGCCAGTGAGGAGGCTGATACACAGCGGGGTGCTCTGAAGGAGCATCCAGCTCTGCATCAGCCACAGCGCGGGCAGTCTCTACTGAGCATGACTGCACCGCGACCGGATGGCACTGTATCAGCCGCGGTGTAGGCAGTCTCTACTGAGCATGACTGCACCGCGACCGGATGGCACTGTATCAGCCGCGGTGTAGGCAGTCTCTGCTGTGCATGACTGCCCTGCGACCGGCTGGCAGTGGCACTGTGGCCTGTGTAATGGGCTCTTCATCTATTACTTCTATAATTGCATGTGGGCACATTTCTCTAGGATTTAAGCCAATGTGGGGAGTAGGGATATTGGTATGTAATTTCATACTGCATTTTTATCCCCATGTTTGTGGATAACCACGACTCTAACCACTTTCCAGCCTTTGGTCATATAGTCAGATGACAGGGAGGGATTAATTAGGGATACAATAGGATGGGCAGTGACTGAGGCACTAAGCTTTAATGGCATTGCAGGTAGTTGATCAGGGCCAGATTACGATTCCATTTGTGGGTTACTCTTGCTGCATTAGTCATACATATGGTCTGAATGGTATTGTGAACATAGGGAATTATTAATTCAAACTTATAGCTGAGGGAATGATAAACAATTGATTGCGATCCGACTGTCCCCATTATGGGGCAATGGGACCTTAAGGTGAACTAGGTATCAGAGTAATAACAGGCTGACAAGGAACGAGTCAACTGAACACCTAGGATATTATTATTACAGTGCAGTTAAAATGTATCTGAATATTACTGGATAGGATTATAATTTTACAATTTCCCACATTTCCATTACACTTCATAGCACTGAGCATTATTATAAATTCCCAACATCTTACATTAAAGGGATAGTAATACTTAAAATGTAAAAAATGTTCCAGGGTTTATCCCCCTGAGTAAAACAAGGGTACTACCACTGCTGAGAGATATTTTATTAAAATATTAAAACAGCTCAAACTTGAATTTTTTAGGTGCAATATCAGGGTGGCCTGAACATTTACAGTGGCGCTGTTCTTTTTTTGTAACTGATCCCATATCTTGTCAAATTTAGCTGGGGTCCCTCTGTGCATAAATATATATATATATATATATATATGTCTGTAGTGAGGTGTGTTTTCATTAACTAGTTGAATCCAGTGTGTATGACTTGGGTGGGAAGTAGACATCCATGCCAGTGCCTTCACTTGCCTCTCCATCATCATTAGCTCATAAAGCATATTGATAACATGTTTAGGGTAGTTGCCATCTGGAAGAATAGAATACATTCATAATTTTGGGGAGAAAGGCACAGGGGGCTTTAGTATCCCTGAAACAGTGTGACTAAACTGTTTAAAATAAGGCCCCCCGGGCATTCCCAAATAAGATGTATGACTTGCATCACATCTCAAACAAACTGATCACTCAATGTCCCCATTTTCCCCATTTTCTGCAACCTCATAGGTTTCTAGTATACCCTGTGCAGAATCTTAAAGGAGTAGTAAACTTTTATTTATGAAAACACATATTTTATAGAGCATGTCCTGCTGAATAAAACAAGGTCACTCCCATTGTTGTCAGATGTTTTATTCAAAATTTATATCAGTTCAAATAATCAGGAAGTGAATTTACTGTGTTTACTTCCTGATAGTTCTGACAGGAAGTGGATTTACTGTGTTTACTTCCTGATAGTTCTAACTGACAGGAAGTGACAGGCAGTTTCTATCACATTCTATGGAGAATTGTATGTTTCTGACTTTTCTGACTTTCCTCTCCATTAGAATCTAACAGGAAATCTAATTAGAATTTGACCACTAGAGGGCACTGCTAATGTAAAAAAACACAGGTTTAAATATAAATCTCTCAGCAGTGGGAGTACCCTTATCTTACTCAATAGGAAAATGTCTACAATATATATTTTTCATAAAAAAAAGTTTACTGTTCCTTTAAGTTGAATTAACTTGTGCTTAGAATGCATTGTCACTGCCCGGTGGCCTCCCCCTGCCACAGCCCACTCTCAATACTAAATCGCACCCAGGTTCTGGCCCCAATGCACTTGTAGACTGTCACGTTCAATAATTGTTTCTGATCCAGTGTGTTTCCAGTTATAATTGCCCTCTGGAAGAATAGAAAACATTCATAATTTTGGGGAGAAAGTCATAGGGGACTTTAGTAACCCTGAAATAGTGTGACTAAACTGTTTAAAATAATGCCCCCCGGGCATTCCCAAATAAGGTGTAATACTTGCAACACATCTCAAACAAACTAGTCTCTCGATGTCCCCATTTTCCCCATTTTCTGCAACCTCGTAGCTTTCTAATATACCCTATGCATAATCTTAAGTTGAATCAGCTTGTGCTTAGAATGCATTGTCACTGCCCGGTAGCCTGCCCCTGCCTCAGCCCACTCTCAATACTAAATCTCACCCAGGTTCTGCCCTCAATGCACCTGGTGACTGTCAAGTTTAATAATTGTTTCTGATCCAGTCTGTTTCCAGTTATAAAGGAAATATACTAATTTTGTTGCTTTTTTAATGGTGATAGTAGATAGCAGTGTGAATGTGGTAAGTCTCAGCCCGTGTCCTCCTCATTTGTATGTAAAGCATGACGTAGACATGAATATGAGTAGAAGAGAGTCTTCAGACTTGCAAAATCTATATGTAATTGATCAATGGTTTTCAGCAGTCCCTATTGATATAGTTGACCAAATCTTGTGATACCATATCTGCACCACATGTGACCATAATCAAGTTGACATAGATGATCTCTGCCAAACGGTTCCCATAAAGGAGAATATTGGTCCATGATATTGTAGTTTACAGTGATTGTATAGTTGGCCATGCTTTGTTTGTAGTTCTGGATGGGGTGGTTGGTACTGTACTAATATTAGGTCCTTCACACAGTAAGTTTTTTAATTTCAGGTTGTCAGTGTGTCAGTTCCCTCGCCACGTGAACAAATGTGTGTGGTGTGTCAGTGTTAGTGTCTGCTAAGGTACAGTGTCCCTGTGCCACCAAGTAACGTGTATAAATCTGACAAGCGCAGCTTGCCTTCATCTACTATTCTCTTGAGAGTACTCAGTTTAATTCTGGACTTTTTTCTCCTAGATAAACTTGATGTTTAGCCTATCAATATCCTTAAAGTGCTTCTTAGGAATGGGGGTCTGGGAATTTAATACGAAATATAGGGACCTATGGAGAAAAAACATCTTAATGAGGTTTATCCGCCCTATAACATTAGGAAATATACTAATTTAGTTAGTTTTTGTATTGGGAATAGTAGATAGCAGTTTGAATGCTGATCAGAGATTTATACTAAGTCTGCTTCCAGACATGATGATTGTTCTTTAACGGTTTGAGTGCCAGAGGGGTGTGCACAACCCTCTGGGTTGCAAAGGGTTACAGTTAGGGAGTAATGGCATTCAGAGAAAAAAAAACTTTTTCTTCTTTCGCCGTCTTAGGAGAAGGATGAACTGCAGACCGAATTTCACATTTTAGGTGCTATCCATACCACATTTGATCTTTTTGATGTGAGTACAGAAACCGTCAGCACGACTCTACGCTACGCCCTGATGATTCTGCTAAAGCACCCGGACGTAGAAGGTAAATGGACGCAGGATGTCAATATGTTATAATAAGGTTGATTTATGCCTAGATTACATTGCAGTTCACAAGAGTTATCATTGGTTTAATCTTCTAATGAGGTCTATGGAGAGAGAGGGAGTTAAAATATACAGTGGTTCTCAGCCTTAAAGCACCCTACAGACACTATCTGGAAGTCTCAGGGAAACCCAGACATTTAATAATTAATTCATTAAGGGTGTAATGAAAGGTCCAAATATAGAAATAGAAATGTATTTTTAGTTCTTACAATTAGAACGAAAAAAATAGCATATTTTGCATAACAATTTCCACAAATACTCATTTGAAATTCAATATTCACAATTTCTTCAAAGTCTCTATAGAAAAAACATGCAACATTAGGATGATGCCCAGACACGTTAGAATGTCATGGTACCCTGTATAAGGACCACTGCCTCAATTAGAAGAACTGGATCTACTCCATGGTGTACCAGGAGTCAAGCACATTCTTGGACCTGCTGATCCAAGAGTTCCTCTGAAGGAGCCTTGAGCAAAAGGTTGTCCAAGTAAGGGGTCGTGTGAATGCCTTAGGTGTGAATGAAGGCCAACATGGACCCCATGACTCTGGTAAACAGCCGAGGAGCTGATTCCAGGCCAAATGGCAGGGCAGTGAACTGGTAAAGCTCTTAGTCAAAGGCAAAACGCAGATAGCTTTGACTGTCCTGGTGGATCGGGATGTGTAGATACACATTCTGAAGGTCTAAACACACCAGACACTTCCCTGATCACAGAGCTGTAAATACAGAACACAAGGACTCCATCCTCAAGTAAGCAGTCTTCACGTAGAAGTTGAGACTCTTGAGCCCAGCCACTGTCCTTCTTTGGAACCACAAACCGTTTGGAATAGAAACCTGAACCTTGCTCCTGGGGAGGTACTAGAATCAGAACCTTCTTGTCCAATAGAGATTGTACCACTTCGCAGAAAAGCCTTGGCTTAGCCTGAGCTGTGGGTACTCTGGACTGGAAAAATAGAAAGGAGGAAGGGACTTGAACCCAATTCTGTACCCCATCCGAGATCACCTGAAAAAAACCAACTGGTCCACAATAGAGCTTTTCCAGGCATCTCAACACAGACAAAGATGCTCACCTACAGGAACCTGCAGACCAGGATTCCACGAGTCATGGGGAAGAGGGCTTAACAGACTGAGGTCTTGCAGCTTTTCTTTGGGGCTGCCACTGCTGTCTGGTCTTTGTGGGGGAGGGATCGCTGGATGTAGGCCTGAGATGCTTGCAGCCTTTGCTCCTCCAATTGGTGGGGACAAAAAAGACACAGTTTCCTCGCAATAGTAGGATGCTTAGAGGACATCTGAGGCAACAGGGTGCATTTGCCTCCAGTTCCATCACTGATGATCTGCTTCAGCTCAGGTCCAAATAGGGATTTGACCTGAAAAGATAAGGACACCAGTGACTCCTTGGGTGATTGATCTGCAAACCAAATCTTAAGCTACAAGGTGTGTTGCACAGGAACAGAGAAAGCTGAGGCTTTGGCAGACAACCTGACCATCTCAGAGAGGGCACCTGAAACATATGTGTTAGCCACCATCATGTTGGCCAGAAATGCCAACAAGTCCTCTTTGGGGGCATCCGGATGGACAGCTTCCATTGTCTGCTCATCTCAGAATGCAATAGCTCCATTGACCCAGGCAGAGTCAAATATAGGACTCACCACAGTCCCAGTGACCTGATGATAGAATCAATCTTCGTATCTGACACGTCTTTAAGTCCCGCAGCATCCACCTTTTTCAAGGCATATGTTGCTGTAGGACTCACACCTTTGACTTTCAGCCACTTATTTCTAAACTTCAGCCCTCAGAAGAAGTAATATTACAGTGGGAAATGTAGTACCTGTAGGAAATATATGTGAAATATGTGTTAAAATAGGCGAAAAGGAGGTCATTTTTGCATAGGCAGAAAGGCGAAAAGTGGGAAAAATGAAAAACGAAAAGTTTTCGCAAAAAGTCATGAGGGAAATTTGTCACACTTTTCTCCCACCCCTAGGTAAAGTCTAGTTAGGGGTTAGTGTAATAATTAAATAGTTATGTTAAAAAAAATTGCACAGGCCAGTGTAATGGAAAAACTATATGGCTGCCTGTTACCAGTACATGTATAACTAAATAGATGTTTACTCTTAAATTGTATTTTGGTTATGTATTTGTGCCTTACCTATCCTTAACCCCTGAAGCACCAGCTAAGCGCCAGCACAGCTGGCACTTAGGGACAACAGGACATTTTTTTTTCGGTAATGAAATCAGGGGTCCCTGTACGAGTACAGCCTTGTGGGGGCCCCTGAATTCCATGACATCATGGGTTATTAATGTATGATTTCCCATGATGTATATGTACGTCGTTGTTCCTTCAACCCTTAAGGATCAGTGATGTGTCAGGACTGTCACTGCTGTCCTTGTCTAAAGGACCAGTAATGGTCCTGGCAAATCACATATTTTTATTCACAACCATCCAGCAACAGGGGCGGTCACTATCAGACCCCAGTTCTGTGTGCCAGCAAACGTGATCAGTCAAGTGTGCTGTCTAGCCGAACTTTCCTATCTGGTCCTTCAAGAGAAACCAACCCCAGGAGAGCTGGTACTTAAGGTGTTAAGGGGTTAATAACAATATTTATAAAAAAAAAAAAAAAAAAACACAAAGGGACAGTCATATAGAAACAAAAGATGAGCAATTCGTGGCCAAATTAACTGCCCAATATGCAACAAATAAATGATCCCTTTGATTTAACCTTTTGAAACCATGTGTTGCGCATCCTCAGTACTCAAAGAGTTAAACTGGAATTTTAACCCTTGGATGCTAAATCGTTCATCACAACATTGCTTTGTGATAATCTAGAGACTGCTCTGCCACCAAGTAGGTAAGAGCTTCTTTAGGCTTGTGTGGGTCACCCCTTTTTTAGACTAACCTGGATCCAGGGCTGGTCTTCTGCTTAGTTACTTCCATATTGGTGCTAACAGATGTCATGAGCCTGTGCTGTTTCTTGAGAGAATGGGGGTCTTTTGATTGAGATGACACAGTGACTTCACTATCAGGGGCTACCAGCAAACGCATCCAGCTGAGAAAATATGAGCTATACCACAACGGAATAATGACTAACACAATATGACTTTCCTCATCCGCTTAAGGAGCAGTCACGTGGCTGCACGGTTGGCACACAAGGAGCTCTGAATTCCATGACAATGCCAGCACCGTCACTGGTCTTTCATTGCAGGACAGCTGTGACGGTCCTGGCATGTCTTGGGTCTTTAATGGGTTAAAGGAGAATGATGCCCACTGTATATTGTGGCAAGGTATAATTTATGCCATGCTACAATAAAAAATACTTTAAATTATGCCATATAAACACACATACAATTACATTTCTTACTGAAAATTTTGTATTTTGTGAATGCACCATTTAGATGATAATGCCCACTCCAGCAATAAAACCTCTGCTGTGAAACCAATCAATCCCCTAGAGAGTGGTGGTGCATTTGATTGGAGTCCTTAAAGGGATAGTAATACTTTGTTTTAACTTTATTTTATTTTGTAGGCATTAAAAAAACATGAAGATCAATATAAGTCTTATCTCTCAAACCTTTATGGTTTATGAGATATTCACAAGCAATGTCGTATGACTTGCTTCCCTGCAGTCAGCTAGAATGCTGACTACGGGGAAGGGGGAGGGAGAGGGCAACTTTAGGAGCGATCATCTCTCAAACCATAAAAGTTTGAGAGATGAAACTGGGGGCAATGCATGTATTTTTAAAAGAATTTTACAATAGGGATTAGTAATACTTAAGTAATACTATCCCTTTAAATGGTGCAGGTAACCCTACTCATGCATAAGGTGTGTTGGTGCTAATAATACCTTTTATTGTTGCTTGCTGTAATCCACAAGAATCTATCCCCTTCCCAGGTCAGATGTTTTACCATCTGCCAGTTTGTGTAAAACAGGAATAGCCAACTTTGATCCTCAAGAGCTACCAACATGTTTTTAGGATAACCCTAAATCAGTGCAGATGGATTAAAGAAAGTGACTGAGCCACTGATTGATTTACCTGTGTTCAAGCAGAGATATTACATGCACTGTTAGGATCTCTTGAGGACCATGGTTGGCTACCCCTGGTGTAGAGCTCTTATCCAGGTGTTTTGCCTG
Organism: Rhinophrynus dorsalis; assembly: GCA_037306005.1. Taxonomy (NCBI): domain Eukaryota; kingdom Metazoa; phylum Chordata; class Amphibia; order Anura; family Rhinophrynidae; genus Rhinophrynus; species Rhinophrynus dorsalis. The sequence continues at coordinate 184,816,332 of CM074726.1, forward strand.
GACCTGCTCCCACATTCTTCTGTGTGACAAGTGTCCCATTCAGCAAGTATGCTGGGGCACACCTGGCCTCCTACCATTCTGAACTACTGCCCCAGAAATTGGTCTCAGACAGCCCTGGACCCAGTCTTTCCCTCCAGAAAGTTCACTCCCAATTCAGTGCACACCAGTTGCCTGGGAAAATCTTCTGCATAGTGATTTCCAACAGAGATGTCGATTACTTAGGGCTGGTGGGAAGGAGGAGTCTGTGCTTCTATTCAAAGGAGAAGAACAGTTCTATGATAAGTCCCACACCATGGCAACTGGAGGACTGGAACCTGGGTTACATATGATAGTGAAGTGTGTTGGAGACCTCTCTTACATGTAAGAGGCTAAAAGCCCCATTTAAGGGAGCAGTAAACCTTTTAATGAGAAAATATATATTGTAGGGGTTTTCCCTGGGGACCTTCGAGTTGCCAGGGATGAGTCAACGAGATTAGCCTGTTAGAGGACCTACTTTGGTATGGAATAATTGAAAAAAGGAGGGTTCAAGGGACACTCAACACGAATTGAGCGCCAGTGGGAGGGGCTGCTGCCATATTTATAGGCTTGCAGCCCCTCCCACAAATTCAGACAATTGCCTATTACTTGTGGTCAGGATTTCCAGCTGTATGGAATCTTAAGAATGAATGGTCCCTAAGGGGTGCTGCCCCTGGGGACCTTCGAGTTCCCAGGGATGAGTCGATGAGGTTAGCCTGTTAGAGGCCAAAAAAAAGATGAGCCAAGACTAAAAGGTCGATAGCATATATGGAATAGTGCTGTAGCGTAGTAACATGTCAGAGTAAATGAGCGAGTAATGCATGAAGACCAGGCTTCCGCTTACCTGCATAATGTATGTCAGTACTCCAACTTAGAGGCGGCGGATGCTGTATCATCACGGAAGGAAGACCTGAAGGATTGCTGTTGATTAAGTCCAGATCTATGGAGAATGACGTAGACTTATGATTGATAGGGAACCGTCTGGCTTGGCTTAGGAGAAGACTGCGAGCTGGCTGAGTCAAGGATGATATAATGAGGAGTGTAGTGAATACGCACTGTTGCTCGTTGGTGGTAAAGACCAGAATGATGATGTCTGTCTTGGTCTGGTCAGTTTGTCCTGGGAATGAACGGGGTGAAATGTATGTAATGGATGGATAGGGTAGCTAGCTGCGTAGTATGCCTGTGATCTCCGCTTGGCTGGGAGAGGACTGTCTGGCCTCTGGAAGCCAAAAAGGTAAACTGATTGTGTTTGAAGATGTTATAAATGATAAAAACGTGAATGTTCGTGGAGTAGCCTGCATGTAGGCTTGTAATGCTCATGGTACAGGGGAGCCTGAGATGCGCTTGATTAATCCTATATAGAATGGTAGTCACTAAATTAGGAGTACATAGAAGGCTATGCTTTTCTAAATGCCTGGAATGTATATGAAGGTGCGTGGATTGATCACAATGTCAGTGAGGTATGAAAAGAGGTTGATGGCTAGCAGAATTCTGCACGATTGCCCTGCCTGGTTATGCGGCTTCCTGATATTGGTGATGAGAGCTTATGGTGGGGTTGAAAAGTGAATTGGTTGTACCGTGATGGGGTCTTTGACTTCGGAGTATGGACTGGAATATGGAACGCAGTAAGATGGGAGTTGGAGAAACTGTAATTGACTGGATGCAGCTTGTATGTACAAGCTGTGATGAAGGATTGTAAAACAATCCCTCTTGAACTGATGGTAGACATCTTAATAAAATATAAATATGTACATTTAAGGGGGTGGGAATCTACCCTAATATGGCTGAATGTTATTTGGTCAGTAAGGAATGTGATGGCCTATGGCCTCTTAATATGTTTGCTGTGGGTATGGCTATGTGAACAGTGGGGAGATAAAGAAACTGGTGTGTATAGTTTGTGTCCCTGCTTCTGGTAACCACTTGTGATGGTAATCACTGCGGAGATCTGTGAGCATCTGTGACTAGATAAGGATGTGAAGTGGTAATGAGTTGAGGCAATCCTTTAGTTCTGCAAAGAGATAAGGATGTGCAGTAGTAATGAGTGTCGGTGAGTCCTTCGGCCTCTGGGAAGAAGTAAGGTTGTGGGGTGGAATGAGTGGTGGCGGTCGTCCGGCCTCTGCGAACAGGTAAGGAGCAATGGTGGCTCCTTCAGACTCTGCGAGCAGGTAAGGAGTGACAGTGGGTCCTTCGGCCTCTGTGATCAGGTAAGGAGTGACGGCAGGTCCTTCGACTTCTGCGAACAGGTAAGGAGTTACGGTGTGTCCTTTGTGAAGAGGTATGGACTAGCTAGGGGTCCTTCAGCATCTGCAAAGAGGTAAGGAGTAGCTAGGTGTCCTTTGGCCTCTGCAAGGAGGTAAGGAGTAGCTAGGGGTCCTTCAGCCTCTGCGAGGAGGTAAGGAGTACTTAGGGGTCCTTCGGCCTCTGCGAAGGGGTAAGGAATAGCTAGGGGTCCTTCGGCCTCTAAGAAGAGGTAAGGAGTAGCTAGGGGTCGTTCAGCCTCTGCAAAGAGGTAAGGAGTAGCTAGGGGTCCTTCAGCCTCTGCAAAGAGGTAAGGAGTAGCTAGGGGTCCTTCAGCCTCTGTGAAGAGGTAAGGAGTAGCTGGGGTCCTTCAGCCTCTGCAAAGAGGTAAGGAGTAGCTAGGGCTCCTTTGACCTCTGAGAAGAGGTAAGGAATAGCTAGGGGTCCTTCGGCCTCTGCAAAGAGGTAAGGAGTAGCTTGGGGTCCTTCGGCCTCTGCAAAGAGGTAAGGAGTAGCTTGGGGTCCTTCGGTCTCTGTGAAGAGTTAAGGAGTAGCTAGGGTCCTTCAGCTTTGAGAAGAGGTAAGGAGTAGCTAGGGGTCCTTCAGCCTCTGCAAAGAGGTAAGGAGCAGCAAGGGGTCCTTCGGCCTCTGCAAAGAGGTAAGGAGTAGCTAGGGGTCCTTTGGCCTCTGCGAAGAGGTAAGGAGTAGCTAGGGGTCCTTCGGCCTATGCGAAGAGGTAAGGAGTAGCTGGGGTCCTTCAGCCTCTGCAAAGAGGTAAGGAGTAGCTAGGGCTCCTTTGACCTCTGAGAAGAGGTAAGGAGTAGCTTGGGGTCCTTCGGTCTCTGAGAAGAGGTAAGGAGTAGCTAGGGATCCTTCAGCTTTGAGAAGAGGTAAGGAGTAGCTAGGGGTCCTTCGGCCTCTGCAAAGAGGTAAGGAGTAGCTAGGGGTCCTTTGGCCTATGCGAAGAGGTAAGGAGTAGCTGGGGTCCTTCAGCCTCTGCAAAGAGGTAAGGAGCAGCAAGGGGTCCTTCGGCCTATGCGAAGAGGTAAGGAGTAGCTGGGGTCCTTCAGCCTCTGCAAAGAGGTAAGGAGTAGCTAGGGCTCCTTTGACCTCTGAGAAGAGGTAAGGAGTAGCTTGGGGTCCTTCGGTCTCTGTGAAGAGTTAAGGAGTAGCTAGGGGTCCTTTGGCCTCTGCGAAGAGGTAAGGAGTAGCTAGGGGTGCTTCAGCCTCTGCAAAGAGGTAAGGAGCAGCAAGGGGTCCTTCGGCCTATGCAAAGAGGTAAGGAGTAGCTAGGGGTCCTTCGGCCTCTGCAAAGAGGTAAGGAGTAGCTAGGGTCCTTCAGCTTTGAGAAGAGGTAAGGAGTAGCTAGGGGTGCTTCGGCCTCTGCAAAGAGGTAAGGAGTAGCTAGGGGTCCTTCGGCCTATGCGAAGAGGTAAGGAGTAGCTGGGGTCCTTCAGCCTCTGCAAAGAGGTAAGGAGCAGCAAGGGGTCCTTCGGCCTCTGCGAAGAGGTAAGGAGTAGCTAGGGGTCCTTTGGCCTCTGCGAAGAGGTAAGGGTAAGGAGTAGACTCCCAGAGGAGTAGGGTGGCTAAGGGGTAAAGGAGGGACTGAATCCTTAGTGTCTATGAAGAAGTGCTGGTGATCCTCTACTATGGAGACACGTGGCTGCCGGAAGGTGGAGTAGGAGGTGGTCTGACCCTGGTTGTAAGTTGAAGAAAGAATGGTGGGGTGGGGGAAGGATTCGGTGTCTAAAAAACAGTCTTCAGCTTGGTGAGTATGGCTGGGGCATGACGACTGAAGGGAGATAGGACTGGAGGGGATCTCGGCTTCAACAGAGATAATGATTGATGGGACTTGTAGGTCTGGAGGGACGGGGAGCCCTGGTATGTAAAGGGTACCTGCGGAGAGTCGTGGGGAGGGGCTGAGTCGTGTAGGTCTGTGTGAAGAGGTGGGATGGACTTGAATGCTGGTGGATAATATACTACTGAACCGGTTCTGAGGGGGAAGTGTAAGAGTGAAATCTTTGGCCCCTGTGATGATGGTAAACTGTGTGAATAAGGACCTTCGGCACCTGTTGTGAGGTAGGATGTATGAATGAAACCTTTGGCCCCTGCTGTGGGGAAAAGGTTGAGACCTTCAGCCCCTGTCATGGGATAAGGAGTGTGAGTGAAACCTGCTGTCCCGGCCATGGTAAGGTGTATGAATGAAGCCTTCTGACCTTGTCATGGGATAAGGACTGCACTGTACTGCGGCCTTGCCTGGATAAATTATGCATCTGAAAGCGTACTGATTCTTATAATTCTACTAGAGTTGAATGATGTGTGTGAATAGATTGGTGAGCAATTCTTGGAATGATCGTAGATCTTGCATTAACCTTTGGAGTCAAGGTCGGTGTTGAAAAGGTAGGCGAAACTGCTGAAGGTGCATGTAAGGGAAAAGTTACAGTTCAGTTCTGTCAGTCAGACTACAATCTGACGGTGTGTGTAATGTTGAGAACCCAATTTAATGAGTGAATAGTGAGACTGGAGGAAGAGCACTGGCTGACCTGCCTCGAAGTATCTAGTCAGAGCCTGCAGCAGCCTCCTGCCTTCTAATTCCCTGTTCCGACATCAGATGATCGGCTGATGCAAGCAGCTAACATTGGTGGTGAGCTCAGCCCATCCGACATGTCAGGGTGCCGAGTGCTGTGAACCATGACCGCCAAAGGCTAGGGGAAGGGTTGATGAAAGAGGAGGAGTAGCTGTGTGAGTCAGGAGTAGGTGGTAGGGCCTGAAAAGACTAGGTGACCAATGAAGGTACGAGGTCAGATTAAAACTATACTAATATGATCCCTGTAAAGCCCTAGGAGCATGGACTTACTGATGGCAGATTACAGTAATGACTGGCATGACTCCTGACTACCATACCCAAGATTGTAGAATGAAATAATGTAAGCAGACAGGAGCTGTGTGATGTAGTGGAGTGATGCTATGAATCACGATCAGAACTATAAATGCCTGATGCCGCAAGACGAGGGCTGAAGAACGAAGATTGGGTCTTGACTGATGACAGTTTGACTTAAAAGACCACATCCTGGTCTATTATGTGAAATAAATACTCTTGAAGCAGTGGTGTGAGGGAAATATGGGGGTGATATCTGTGTGAGATGAAGGGTGCCATGGATGGCAAACTGAAAGGTAGTAGTGACCGTAGGAAATGCTGGTCCCAGACTGCAGTGAAGGGTGGGGTGCAAAACCTGCTGGTTCAAGAATAAAGCTGGCTGAGCGATGGTGTCAGCAGGTAGGGTGTATGATATGCTGGCTGCTGTATGGACAGTGTAGCAGCGAAGGATGGCACAGGTATGGGAAAGGTACTTAATAGATGCCAGTTCTAGCAGTGGTAGGAAACTGGAAGCGGGAGTGTAGGGTAAGTCTGACGTGTTGGTGATACTGGCTCATGCAGCTAAGTTAAGTGTAATGCATATCGGTAATGGGGGGTGGGGTGGGGGGTGATTGTATCGGATGTGTCTTGGCCACCGGGCTGGAGTATTCCGTGACTGCGGGCCGGCCTGAAGGAAGAGATGGATGGCCTGGGAATGACGTATCAATACAACAATGTCAGTCAGTATGGCTGCGCTGACTGGTAAGCTGGGGGAAGTATCATGCTGGCTTAGGTCAGAAATCATTGTGTGTAAGGACTGTGTTCATTGTTCATGGCAGCAATAATGACTTATAGTCTGTCAACTACGCAAAAAGTGTATGGAAGGCACCTAGAGTAGTACAGCATGCATAAGATCCTATGGTGAGATACCCTGTACAATGTATGAGACAGTAAAGTGTGGATAGGTTGTGAGGGGGGGGGTGAGTGGGATGGCTTGTGCTGGAAAGCATATTAGAACCTGTAGATAATTGATGATGGAATTTCTGAACTCATCGCGGATTGAGCTCCAGTGGGAGGAGCTGCTGCCGTATTAATAGTCTTGCAGCCCCTCCCACATATTCAGGCAATGCCTTTTACTTGCTCTATTTGCAAATTATATTGGATAAAGTGTCCCACAAAATGCTCATTATGCGTTGTAATTTAACCTCTTTAGGATCTAAAGAGTGTGCAATGCCTTGCTTCACAACGCACTACACACCCTTCTGGTGTTCAAAGGGTTAAGCTCAGGGGTGATTTACTGCTACAAAGTCAACTCATTATATAATGTGTATTGCCTTGCTAGTGGCTTGTAACAATGTGCTGATTTGCTGGTTTCCTGTGATATCAGGAAAAAAGGGTGCGGCACCTTTTGTCTGCCTGAACAGGCTGAAAATCTTCACTGTATGTGCAGTATTTACTTTTGTATATGAACTTTACTGTCCTTGAACCTTCCACAATCTGTTTTCTCCTTGGCAACAGTTTAGAATTATTAACATTGTCAAGATACGGTGTATAATAAAGTTTGATTCAGCACAAACTTTATTTGGTTTAGAACCTGACACGTGACATGAATTACTTGCAGTGAGCAGAGGAGACAGACTCTGAACAGAACATGGATCTAACAATATCATGGACCCTGCTCCTGGCTCTGCTGACCACTTTCATGTTGATCTTTATAACATGGAATAAAAATCATAGAAGATGTAACTTGCCCCCTGGTCCAACCCCTCTACCCCTGATTGGAAACTTGTTGCACATCAAGAAAGGGGAGATGGTAAACTCTTTGATACAGGTCAGTGATTTTGCACATTTTTGTCCTACTGTCAAGTTAAATTCACATTTAAGACATTTACAATGAAACAATATATGCAAATGCATTGGAAACCTTTTGCGTTCAAGGGTTTAAAATCTCAATCTAAATAAGTTCAATTAAATGATTGTAAAGCTTAACCCCTTAATTACCCATGACATTCTAGGACTGTCATGGGTAAACGCCACATAAGGACCTGGCACGTCAAGAGTTATATGATAGTATCATGCTGCACAGGCTGAAACTGAGCGCTCCAGGACCGGAGCGCTCAGTTTCAGTTCTTCTGTACTGCTGGTACACGTGATCGCTACTACAGAGGTCACATGTACCATCTTTTTCATAAAAAAGGCAATGTGTTTTACACATTGTATTTGTAACTGCTCTCTGCCTCTCTCTTCCTTACTATGAGTGTAAGGGAGATAAAGCAGATAACAGATTAAAAATGAAGAAATTTGAGGCAAAAGTTGGTGGTATTAACCCCTTCAGTGCTGGTGCTGGGGGCAGGATAAATGTAGGTCCCATAATGACCTACTGACAGCAACATACTTTAGAAAAAAATAAATGTGAGCAAGATCAAAGTATAGTGTTGGACAGACAAGTTTATAAACACATCTGCTGAAGTTCAAACGAACAATAATGGGAGTTTTATTGTTGTGGCGCAATGTGACACACTTATACACATCACACAGTCCTGATCAAGCAAAAGGAGGGAAAATAGGGAGTGAAAGAGGGACATGGGGATTTTCACCCCAGAGGTACAGTGTCCCCCTAAAACTGCCCATTTTGTAGGTGTGAATGACTAGCCATACCTTTCATTCTATTTCTATAAAAAAAATTAACCTATTGTACCCAAATGATCAAAAGAGAACCAATAAAAAATTGTGGGGTTTTTTTTACATTTTTGTCATAGTTTTCTTTATTTTACTTAAATAAATTAATAAATGGTGCATGAAAAAATGGTATATAATTTATGTGGCTGGAGTAAAAGACTTTGAGGGAGAACACTATTTAACAAAGACGTAGTCATAAAGGTCAGAATTGTTCCGGTCTTTAAAGGAACAGTAAACTTTTTTATGAAAAAATATATATTGTAGGGATTTTCCTATTGAGTAAAATAAGGGTACTCCCACTGCAGAGAGATTTATATTTCCAGAGTTATTACAGTTTAAACCCATGTTTTTTTACATTAGCAGTGCCCTCTAGTGGTCAAATTCTAATTAGATTTCCTGTTCTATTCTAATGGAGAGGAAAGTCAGAAAAGTCAGAGACATACAGTTCTCCATAGAATGTGATAGAAACTGCTAAGTCACTTCCTGTCAGTTAGAAGAACCAGGAAGTAAACGCACAGTAAATTCACTTCCTATCAGTTAGGGCTATCAGTAAGTAAACACAGTAAATTCACTTCCTGGTTATTTGAACTGCTATAAATTTTGAATAAAATAACTGACAGCGATGGGAGTCACCTTGTTTTATTCAGCAGGAAAAGCTCTGTAAAATATGTGTTTTCATAAAAAAAGTTTACTGCTCCTTTAAGTGCTGTCCACCTCAGATTTTCCCTGGCCTTAAGGGGTTAATATGGAAAATTATATATTGCTGAGGAAAACAAGGGTACTTCTACTACAGACAGTGCATATTTCCAACATTATTACATTAAATATTTGTTCATTTGTTCTTAACTTAATAGTGCCACTTGGTGACCACACAGTTTCCTTATAGCTCCCCTGGAGCTCGATACTATTAGCCGAGCCAAAAACAGTGTTTACGGTAAAAACCAAGCACCGTGTATTTTACAGATATGTTTTACTGGTTTTCTTTTGTAGAACCACATTAAGACAAAACCGATGTAGGCCGCACTTGTCGCTGTACTAACAAAAGTGTCGCTGTCTGCTTTCATCTAACTACACCTTAAACTACCGATTAAAAAACAAGATGAAATTCAAAGTCCATGGAAATAGGCATACGAACACAAACATCCATGGTCTAATAAATAAAGAAAAGAAATAAATACAAAAGTTATGACTTGACAGAGACAGGGACTCTGACGTAAGCTGTGACTGGGGAAGACTGGTACTTCACGAGATGAAGTATTCTGTACAGGGCCAAGACAAGACATCCCAAACAATGAGTTCTATGGTGTACTTTACAGTAAAAACACACACACACACTAGTTGTGTAATGTCAAGCAAACACACAAGGGGTAGGGGGAGGGTGAAAGGATTAGGAGCAATGGATGTATCAGTAAAATGGCAGTCCAAAAACTGACTGCAGTCATGGTTGCTGCAGTCTGTGTAATAAATTATGGAGATCCCTCTCCCCCTGAGGATGCAGTTTGTTAAAGTCCTACAAAAAGTTCCACCACCGCCATACACATGTGCTACATTCAATTTAGATTTTAGTATCCCTTTTTTAATGATTTCGTTACAAACCTTTATAAACAATGGCTAGGCAGCATAGCAGCATGCTTAAAAAAAGCTGAAAGAGATCTGTGTGTGTGTGCACTGTGCAGGACTCAGTTCAGTCAAACACAAGCCCTAAGAAGAAATTGGTTTGTAGGAGTTAGAGTTGGCATAAGCACAAGCCCTGATGAAACATTGATTTGTAAGACTTAGGCTTGTTATAGGCACAAGCTCTGATGAAGCATTGATTTGATCATATGCACAAGCATTTTTGTGACAGTCCCTGTCACACTTCCCATCTTTTCAGGTGAAAAAGACACACTGGCATCACTAGCAGCAGGCTCAGGCACCTGATATGTGCTGATGCTAAAACTGCTAGTCAGTTCTGCCTTTTTAATCACCATGTCCCAGAGGGACAATGCCAGGGGAATAGGAATCACAGGGCCAGGGGAATGTTGTGGGCTCACTTCACTGCTAGTCTGGCTGCTCACTTCCCCTTCCACCTCAGCATTAGGAGGAAATGCTGAGGTCAAGCTAGTCCCAGCAGTTGCTTCACAATCATCACCACCTTCACCACTCTCTAGCTGCTGTGTGGTAGTAGTTTGACTGCTTGGAGATGGCAAGTCTGGCTTAGGGTCCCCTGCTGTCACACTTCCCATCATCTTCTCAAAATCAGAAGGCACACTTGCAGCAGTAGCAGCAGGCAGAGGCAGCTGACCAGCCCTTCACACACTGCTACCCACTTCTTCCTGAGCCTGCTTTGATGATGATGACAGTACTTCCCTCCAGATCACAAGGGACGATGTAGGGGGATTGGGCATGATTGGGTCTGGGGAATCATGGCTCCCAGACCCTTCCATGCTGGTGCTGGTCACGTTCTCCTCCTCTGACTCACTGGATGCATCACAGTCCTTCCAGCTCCTCCTTTTTTTTTAATCTGGCAGCTTTAATATGAAGTACACGTAGTAAACAGGTGGCAAGTTTGTAGCCATTGAAAAACATAACTAAATATTTTTGGTGTAGGTGAAAAAGAGAATTTTTTAAGAGTTTTGCTGAGGGTGGGAATACAACTGGGCCTTTCGCCCATCCCTACTTGTTTTACTAAGAAAATATACTTTGTTTTTTAAAGGGATCGTAACGCTTCATAATAAAAGCAGCTCTAATTAATCATCATAGTATTTGGACTTTGGAGAGTGTTATTTCAATTCTGTCAGAGTTGTAGTTCAAGAGTAATTCAATGATAAAGTATCCCCCTCCAGCCCCTGTTACTGATGTAACACTGTTCAGCCATCACTATCCCTTTAACAATTAAATTTTACTGAACCATTAAGACTAGGGACGGGCAAAAGTTTTTGACTCAAAGGGAAAGGAGGAGAAAAATGGTATATTTCACCAAATGGCAACTTTTTAGGAAAATGGAAGTTTTTCCGCTTTTTTTCACCTAGCTCATTGGATTGAAATCAGAGGGAAGTCTGGATTTCTCCCCACCACATGACAAGTTTCCCTTATGTTTCTGCAGGAATAGAATAAAAGGGGTGTCAGGTTCACACCGCATGTCATTCAGTGTTTGTGAGAAAAAAAGAGAGAGCAGCAAATTATTGAGAAGACAATCTAATAAAGTGGAGATGAAGGCTAGTTTAGGGATTCTTGTGGGCAGGACATTTATTTTCTTTATTTGGGGAGTCTGGGGGTATAGAGGAATCAGCTGCACTCCACTGACAAGCCCCACATAGACCGAAAAACATATGTCTGGCATTGTGCTGTTTCTCTCATACAGAGAGGATTTGCTTGACATTTTGGAGATGGACTGTCTGAGGGTGGGATCAGTCTGATAAGAATATGGACATTTCCTCTTTGCAATGACACATAGCAGTGAAAAATGTGACTTGAGCAGCACCTGTGAGGCTATCATTCCTTGAACAAAATACTTAATTTTGTTCTCTATGTGCCTTCATCACACTCTTTGGTTTCCAAAGCGTGGGCCATCATGCTCCATGTGCCTGCAGGAAGTCCACTGCACATCATTGACAAGGCCCACATAAACCAAAATGTATGTCTGGGTTTGTGCTGTTTCTCTTGTGAAAAGAGGATTTGCCTGAGATTTTGGAGCTGGACTGTCTGAGGGTGGGATTAGTCTGATATGGATATGGAGTGAAAAACGTAACCTGAGTAGCACCTGAGAGGCTACCAAGCCTTGGACAAAATAATTTAGTTCTTTCTTATTGTGCGTTCATCACACTCACTGTTTTTCTTACTTCCATGGAACTGATATTCTTGACTGTCTTAAAAAAGTAATGAGGACAAACTTCATAGGGGCAATTAAGATTTTCTGGCTATAGTAAAGTAAGTGAGGGTTAGATTAGGAGGTGTTGGCTTTTCTGTAAAATTAGTGTCCACCGTGGATCTGGAGGGCATCAAAACAATTGACTTTCTCTTTTACAGCTAGCACAGAAGTACGGCTCGGTATACACTATCTACTTAGGGTCCCGTCCAGTGGTTATTCTATCTGGGTACCAGACACTGAAAGAAGCACTTATTGACCAAGGAGAAGAATTCAGTAACCGAGGAAGAGTATTTGGATGGGAAAATGACGACAAAGGTTATGGTAAGTCCTGTTTGTACTCACACAAGTGTAGCAATGTTCTCCCTCTAGACTGCAATTCTATAATTTTAACTGTTTAAGGACCGGACATGAAGCAATGGCCTAGATGCACTAAAGGTTGAAGAGGGCTACAAATGTTGATGTTCTGTCAGAGCAGTGTCGTAGGCACACTGACAGTATTCACAAAGTGTCTATGACCTCATTTCACCAGAACTCCGACAAAAAGATACCCGCATCGACATGTGTGTTAGCCCCACATACATTGTCTGACACCCCCATTCTTATTTTCTTGCCCAGGCAGTGTCCATGGGGATTTGTGGCTAGCAGTGAGCAAGGGAACAAGGCTGGGGGCAAGTGGTAGTCCATAGATGCTGTGTGACCCCCAATCTTATTCCCCTGTGAGTGAACAGCATGTATAATATATGATACATTGAATAGGAAATAATAGTGTAGTGCTTGGTGTACTATTTCTATATATTTTTACCCTTTGATTGCCACAGAGGTGAGCAATGCACATCCCTATGGCATTCAATGCTGTCCATGGTGATGAAAGTCTTCTCTTTATTCCCCTACATGCTGGGTAGAGAAGCAAAAAGAATACTGTTCAGAACTGTCATAGTGTTGGTGATGTGTGAGGGGAGGAGATACCTTCAACACCAACAACACTTTGAAAATCCTGTATGCTAATAGGGACTTTTCCAACCCTCCCCTTCCATTCGACAATTTTGGTGAATACGATGTGTGTTTAGATCGACTTGTCAGAGTGATTCGAATACATTGACAAGATCATACCGACACCACATTGACCTTTAGTGCATCTAGGCCATTGTGCTGCACCACCTCTCTAGTCCTTGAAAGGTTAACCACCATGTCTATCTACTGTTCTCCAGGCAGAGAGATTACAAGGAACACATTGTACCACATTCAATAAGGCAAAGAGTTGCAGATCTGGAACTAATCAACTGCACCACAGGGAACAAGTGTAAATCCACAGTTCCCAATTTTTTCAAACTGAAACAGGCAGTGTGCATTCGCCTAATTAACCCTTTAAGGGCCAAATAGGTGTACAATGCAGTACTAAGCAATGCACTGCACACCATTCTGGTCCTTAAAGGGATAGTAATGTTTTATTTCAACATTGTTTAATATTGAATAGATTAAAAAAAGAAATCAATTGCTATCCGATCTCTCAAACCTAACAAAGTGTGCAAGCAGATTTTGTAGACCATTCCAGTGAAGTATTTCTTTCTAGATAGCACTATTTCGGTTCTGCTGAAGAGCTGCCGGCCGGTCAAATGACCAGAATCTGCTGCTGTCAGCTACAGGCTGACGTCTGTGAATGGGGCGGGAGGCGGGGACTTCAGCAGGTTATATCTCTCAAACTATAAAGGTTTGAGAGATCGGACTCATCAATTGATTTCTTTTTTTAATATCTTCAATATTAAACAATGTTAAAATAAAACATTACTTCCCTTTAATGATTAACATTACCATGTAATTGGAATTTGTAACTGGAATATGGATTCTGTGATTCTGCTAACAACTACCATAGCAAAAGAGGCAAGTGGGTGCAGACCGTCTAAGAGCAGAGCCGTATATGTATAAGTATTTTATTCCCTCTGCATACACTATGCCCTCAACAGATATCTGTAGCTATTGTGCCTTATCAGTGAATACATTCTCTATACATATAAATACTCCATCGAGCCAGAAGAGAACTTGGTTCAATTTTAAAAGATAATTTATTAGAATAAGAGAGCCCCATTGCCTGACGCATTTCGTATCTGTCCTGGTACTTTTTCAAGAGCCTTATGATAGTAGTAACAATGGGTAATCTTAAATAAAACACAAACATCATATAACTTAAATACCCTTTAGTTCAAACCACACTTGAGCTTCTCTAACCACTTACACTTCCAATTCTGTCTATGGGCCATATGTTCAAAGAGGCAGCAAAATAGCTTTTGTCGTTTGTAACAACTTTTGTCGTTGGGATCATTAATATTTTCAGAGAGGGTTCGTTGTGATTGCAAATATGTCGTTTGTCCTGACTGAAATTGTTATATGGAACGACAAAAAATGTCTTAACTAACGACAAAAATGTCTTAACTAACGACAAAAATGTCTTAACGAAAGAAAAAAATTCTCAAATTCAGAACACATTCCCTCCACTTTCTTCTTAACTTACAAATTTTGTCTTTGAAAGACGTTTTTTTGTAGTTAGTTACGACAAATTTTCTTTTCCTCTATACGACACTGGAGAATAGTTTAGCCACGCCCTTGCCCAGCCCCTCTGCCCATCAATTCTGGAGTTGTGTTGTACACAACAGACATTACTAGTTTTTTGTTCTATACGCTATAGAAAATATGTCGTTCATGCATTCAATTACTTATTTTTGTCTTTCATACGACAATTTTTTGTCGTTATCCCTTTGAACATACGGCCTATGTGTTCCACTCTGTTCCAAATAACAATTCAACCCAATGCTTAAAGGGATAGTAATACTTAAAATGTAAAAAAAAATATGTTGTAGGGTTTATCCCCCTGAGTAAAACAAGGGTACTCCCATTTCTGAAAGGTGTTTCATTCTAAAGTTATTGATTTTCAAATTTTTTAGGTGCAATATCACAGTGGCCTGAAATTGTACAGTGGCGCTGTTGCTACACGATCCTATGGACAGCTCTGGTCAGTTGACCATAAATCTCCATAGGATGGTGTAGCAACAGCGCCACTGTACAATTTCAGGCCACTGTGATATTGCACCTAAAAAATTCAACTTTGAAAATTAATAACTTTTGAATGAAACACCTTTCAGCAGTGGGAGTACCCTTGTTTTACTCAGGGGGATAAACTCTGCAACATATGTTTTTTTACATTTTAAATATTACTATCCCTTTAATTTGCTTTCCACCACTGGAATGCTAGTGGAATCCATCGATCGAAACTGGACATTTCGTGTGTACCGAACCGGCTTGGCTGAGTAACCTATTCCGATTCCGAATAGGACTGGCTGACTAACTCCTTGTGTACCGAACTGGCGTGGCTGAGTATCTGATTCCATTACCGACTAGGACTGGCTGACTATCCCTGTGTTTACCGAACCGGCTTGTCTGAGTAACCGATTCTGTTGCAGACTAGGACTGGCTGACTAACTCCTTGTGTACGAACTGGCGTGGCTGAATATCTGATTCCGTTACCTACTGGGACTGGCCGACTACTCTGTGTATTCCGACCTGGCTGGGCTAGTTCTGGCTGTCCATTTAGACTCGTTGTATCCTCTGTGTGTGCCGACCTGGTTGAGTTGCTGTTCTTGCCACTACCGGGACTTGCCGTTAGTCTCATTGGTCCATTAGGGCTACCAATTACTGACCGCCTATGTTATGTGATCGCTTACCATAACACCAGTCGTTCCATTGCTCTTTTAGCCATCTGGAGCTTGCTTGGGCCAATCACCCACCAGTGTCTATGTTGCCTCCGGTGATCCTGTGCAGTAGGGTTCAGTCTAAGCCAGACTTCTGCCCGAGTTGTCTATCTTACCCTAGGGTGATCTAGGGCCTGTTACGGCCAGTGTCTGATTTCCGTTGCCTCCGTTAACCCTAGCGTGCTAGGGAAAGTCGCTGCCAGCTCTCTATTTCTGCTGCCTCCGTTAACCCTAGCGTTCTAGGGTCAAGCCACTGCCAGAGTTGCCTCCGTGTTGCCTCAGTATCCTCTAGCGTGCTAGGGCCCAGTCGCTACCTGGTCTTGTCGATGTTACCTCATTTACCCTAGCGTTCTAGGGTCTACCGCTGCCTAAAGCCTTGTCAGTGTTGCCTCATTAACCCTAGTGTTCTAGGGTTGCACAGCTGCCTAAGTCTTGTCGGTGTTTCCTTATTAACCCTAGCGTTCTAGGGTTGTACCTCTGCCTAAGTCTTAATGGTGTTGCCTCGTTAACCCTAGCGTGCTAGGGTCCTCTCGTTGCAGAGTCCTGTCTGTGTTGCCTCTGTTCACCCTATCTAGGGTCAGTTCTCTGCCAGAGCCTTTGTTGCCTATACTCCCCTATCCCACTAGGGGTTTGCCCTGCAGCTGCCCTTCGCTTATGCCACCTATTGTGGAGTGGGGCTGTTGAGGAGTTGTTGTAACCTGCCTGCTAGTCCTAGCTATTACAGTTCTGACATATTATTCTCTGTGTGTTTTCTCACCCTGACCCGTGTCAGATGTGGAAGGTACTTGGTACGGACCTCATCTGGACCTGAGTGGGGTATTTGCTTATTATTTCTCAATAAAGCTTTTTAACCCCTTAGTGACAGATGACTTACCTGGTAAGTCCAAGAAGTAATTCGCTATAATGGAAAAAAAAAACCTGTCATTAAGGGGTTAACCTTACCTGACTGTCTGAGTGTTCTTTACAAAAAACGTGACACAAGGAGAGTGAGAGTCATCATTGATGCAATGTATATGACTCAGATGTTTGCCACACTTGTTATTATGCATAATTAGCATATTTCTGCCAATGATAAGTTTTAAGTAGTGATGCCTTATAAATCAATGCTAGTTTCTGTTTGGCAGCCACCAGATCCTGTTTAGCAGAAGGGGAATGGGACTGTTTGTGTCTCAGGTCTAAGTCAGCAATCTCCCGCAATAACGGTGCAATAGAAGCTTTCTTTTAACGTGCTAATCGGAACCCCATCTCGATCAGTATGCCCCTAATAACACATTTGTGTGCTTACCAGACAGATCTTGGGGAATCCACAATGGGGACATTAATAGAGAAGTATTCAGAGAGGTGGTCAGAAATAAATGCATTAGAAGAGTCAGTCAGAAGCTGATCATTAAGCTGCCATGCTATCACGGTGCCCGTGCTCTGGTCTGTCACTCTCTGTGTGGTGCACTCCCATTGGCTGAGCTTGTTTGGCCTGCCCAGTATGGCCTTCTTATACCAGGCCTCTTGCACCTGTCAGGTGCCCTTTCGTGGTGTTCCTGTACCAGTGCTACTGTGTTGCTGTGTTCCTGCTTTCCTGTGTACCGACTTGGCCTGTTTGACTACTCTTGCTGATTCCTGCTCCGTGATTCGACCCGGCCTGGCTGACTTTCCTGCTCCGTGACCTGACTCGTCTTGTCTGACGTTCCTGCTCCGTGATTCGACCCGGCCTGGCTGATGTTCCTGCTCCGTGACCTGACCCAGCTTGTCTGACGTTCCTGCGCTGTGATTCGGCCAGCGATCCTGATCCTGTTCTCCGTGTCGCTTGGGCGACATTCCTACTTCCGCTAGTGCTGGTCTAGCAGACTGCGTATTGTGGCCTCCAACCCACTGAGCCTCCGTAATCTCTTGCAGAGCACTGTTGCCTCCGGTACACTGAACCTTCCGTCGCACTTGCAGAGCACTGTTGCCTCCGTTACACTGAGCCTTCCATTACACTTTCAGAGCCCTGTTGCCTCCGTTACACTGAGCCTCCGTTAACACTTGCAGAGCACGTTTGCCTCCGTTAACCCTGAGCCTTCCGTTTACACTTGCAGAGCACTGTGCCTCCATTAACACTGAGCCATCCGTTAACCCTTATTGAACACTGTTGTGTTCGTTACCGCACCAGTCGGGTGCTATTGGCTCTAAGTCCATCAGCTCTTACAGTGTACAGTTTGTCCGTTACTGCACCGGTCAGGTGCTATTGGCTCTAAGTCCATCAGCTCTTGCAGTGTAAAATATTTCCGTTACCACACCGGTCTGGTGCTATTGGCTCTAAGTCCATCAGCTCTAGCAGTGTACAGTATTTCCGTTACCGCACCGGTCGGGTGCTATTGGCTCTAAGTCCATCAGCTCTTGCAGTGTCAGTATTCCCGTTACTGTACCGGTCGGGTGCTCATGGCTCACGGTAGTGCCAGCTCTAGCAGAGTATTGTGGTCTCCGTTTCTGCTCAGCACAGGGTAAAGTCTCTTGATACATTTACCATCATACTGGGCGTTGTCTAACACACCACATCAGAGACTGATTACTTTCTATGAACTTTAACCCATGTTGTACTGAAATAGCCTGGATATGCCTGTCCTTTGACAGTATTTACTCTATACATATGTATACTGGGCCTGAGAAGGCATATGTACATGATTGATAATTTCCTGTGATATTCCATAGCCCTGGTGGGCATTCTAATTGTTTTTTTTTTAATAAAACTGTGTTTTATTTTAACCTACTGTGTCTGAGTGTCGTACAAACCGTTACACATGCCTCGTGGCCTGCAGAAGAGGTGTCGCCAACCAGGTCTATCCACACCGGTCCTTTATCCGACAAGGTGATCGGTTCGATAGTTGCCGAAGCTAGGTTGTGGATCTGAAACAGTTTCAGAAAGACATAGTCTATATGTGTATATCTATCATGGTATGGGGAGTAATAAGAAAAATTTCTAGAAAGCGGATTCAGAATCCTCCAGGTATCCAAAAGGTGACTGGAGCAAAGCAGGGAATTGAAAGAAGAAAGCACAGAGGAAGGCAAATAAGAGGTCCCTGAGGAACAGTCCATGGAAGGATCTAGAGGTATATTAAAGTCACCCCCTACCAACAAGCAGCCTTCCTGAAAGGATTTCAACTTAAGCAGCATCTCCTTGAGGAAGGATATTTGACATCTGAACTATATAATTGTTAAGAATGGTAATTTGATAACTTAAAGGGATAGTATTACTTCACAATTACTATCCTTCATATTGTAGCCCTTAATAAACTGAATTAAATGACACCAGCGGCATCTCTCAAACCTTTATGGTTTAAAAGATAGCCGCTTTCAACGTTTCCTCTCCCCTGCTGTCAGCGTTCTGCTGCCAGCAGGAGAATCCGGTCCCGGGACAGGAGGAGGCTCTTAAACAGAGCCGATATCTCGTTATGGAAGGAAAAATTATTCATTGAAACAGTCTTCTACGTGTGCTTGGTTAACAAGCACACGTAGAAGACTGTTTCAATGAATAATTTTTCCTTCCATAACGAGATATCGGCTCTGTTTAAGAGCCTCCTCCTGTCCCGGGACCGGATTCTCCTGCTGGCAGCAGAACGCTGACAGCAGGGGAGAGGAAACTTTGAAAGCGGCTATCTTTTAAACCATAAAGGTTTGAGAGATGCCGCTGGTGTCATTTAATTCAGTTTATTAAGGGCTGCAATATGAGGGATAGTAGTTTTGAAGTAATACTATCCCTTTAAAGGACCTCATTATAGGGATTCTTGTTCTGCAGATCAAAATGGCAGGACTCATATGATATAAGACAATGTACTGGAGTACTATGAAGCTTTAAATGATAGCAGCCTAACTATAGAATAGGACTGGTTTATTTGCACTGAGATCATTGTATTATACTATTTTACAACGGCGTAGTGCTTCTTCTGGTGACTATCATATTTTATACACAGTGTTAACAAGAATAGAGTATTTATCAGTGAGGCATGAATTAAGGAAACCTTTATTTTTAAGTTGTTTGTTTTATTCCGCTGTATATTTTAATAAAAGTTAAGTTTAATTACTTTCTCCAGATCACCAAACACTATCCAAGTACTAAACACATACATTGAAGTCATTATGTGCCTTCTGTAAGGTTTACTTTATTTTTGAAAATTTTTTTTCTTTTTCTCTTCACAAGCATATGAAAAGTATAAATCACATATAATAAATAAGAATATATGGAATATGTTAAAATGTATTGAAACATGTTAACACCTTGAAAAACACGCACATCTCCGGTCATTAACGGGTTAAAACCAACCCATTATGGCCTTGATTCAATTCTGTGCCATAAAATAGCCGGTAGGGCAAAATTGGAAAACATCCCATTAGTAAAAATTGCTAGGGAGCTATTCAATTGCCCTACCAGCTAAAAGCACAACGGACGTTGGGCCACATAAAAGGACTTGTGGCCAAAAGTACGTTTTGTGCATTAAGTTCCCAAAATGCAGCTAAATAGCGGCAATAATGGGAACATCAAAGGAAAAAAGCTAAAGATCAGTGCCTTACATACTGTCAAGCACCGATTGTTAGCTCAAATACAGTCACCCTCCCAAACATTAAACCTACACTATCCCTAACAGTAGAGTGTCACAATACACTAACACTCGGCTAACACCCACATCTGTCATCCACTTTCTGTCTTTATCCTTCTTCTTTTTTCTCTAATATTCTTCTTCTATCTTCTCTCTTCTGTCTTCTCCCTTCTTCCTCTCCATCTTCTTTTTTCTTCTGTTCTTTCTTCTTTTTTCCATCTTCCATTCATAGTTCTATAAAAGAAAGAGAGATATTAATTATGTACCATAACCAGCACTTTTCAAGAGAAATTTCCCACTTTCTGAAAGTGCCATTTTTCTTCTGTTTCTCTATTGAGCCAAAATAATTTGCCCATCCATACTTAAGAGTAGAACATAGATTGGGACTGCAGTTATGTCCATTGAACATATTATCATTAAGTAAGTAATTTTTGGTGTTTAAAAACAATTGGGTTGCATGAGTGATTATACTGTCTTACAAATGACATATGCTAATAAGCGTTAAATTGTAGTTTCAAATTAAAGATTAATTGGAGCTGCTTTTATTGTGAAACATTATTATCCCTTTAAGGGAGAAATGTTGTCTGCGGTGTTGAAGTCTAAGCGGATCCTCTCTGCTCCCCCATTGAGCAAGTAGGGAAGCATAAAGCATGTTCTCAGACTTCAGGGTTGTCGGACTGCTGGCAATCTGTAATGGAGAACATCCCTTACATATCACCAGCAGTTCTACCACCCTGTATGCTAAAGGTGAAAATTCCATCTACTCCACCCTTACATCACTAAATCTTAATGCACAAGGTGATGTGTGTCTCCATCACCATGGTGATGTGCTTATCACAAAGCACTAGACAGACATCACTGCAACACCGAACTTTAGTGCATGTCCTTCCTGGTGTGGTGAGGGAAGAAATCCAGCACAAAATGTCTGCTCCTTCAGACAGGAAAAAAGGGGCGATACAAAGGTGATATTTTAATGCTTTTGGTTTCATTTATTCAGCACCACTGTATAGCGCAGCTCATGTTTACAATAATTTCTGTACACTTTCAAAATTAGCACATTGTATTATGAATGTTGTGAGTTCATTTAAGTATTTTCTTTGTGTCTCAGGAATTGTTCTAAGCAATGGAGAAAGCTGGAAGCAATTACGTCGCTTCACTCTCATGACCCTGAGGAATTTTGGGATGGGAAAGAGGAGTATTGAGGAGAGGATAAAGGAGGAAGCACAGTTTATGTTAGCGGAGTTGAAGAAATCTAAAAGTATGATATGATTTATCCTATGAACTTGTGGGTTGTGATACTTTATAGGAGTTTTTTTTTCAAAACTTTATGCTGTGTTGAAAACATTTAATTCCAAATCATATCCCAGTACAACCTAATTAATCTAACACTTTACACTCAGATGTTACAGTGGTCTCCAAATCATTGGATCACAATGTGTCGGTGGTCTAGTTATCATCCAAGGGGTTAACATGGTATCCACATTAAATATATTTTAATGTTAGTTCATACTTAATGGTTAGGAAAACAAATATCAGTTAAGCTAGCTAAATTACTTATTACAAGAGAAATATTACTGGAGACACAATTTGCATTTTGTGAAATCTAAAAATCTTCACTTTTAGTTAAAGAACCACACAAACACTGACACCTAAGTTCTGTTAGACCACTCACCTGCAGTCACAGACCCCAGCATACACTATTTGACACCTCAGTCCTGTTCCACTGTCCACTAGTAGTAACAGAACCACATATACACTATCTGACACCTCAGTCTTGTTCCACTATCCAATGGTAGTCACATAACCATACATACACTGTCTGACCCCCAGCCTTGTTCCACTGACCACTTGTAGAGAAAGAATCAAAGGTATTCTGTCTGATATTGCAGTCTTGTTTCACTGTACACTGGTAGTCACAGAACCACACATGCACTGTCTAACACCCCAGCATTAATCCACCATCCACTTGCAGTCACAGAACCTTATGCACACTGTCTGACACAACTGACTTGTTCCACTGTAAGTTACATAACCACACATACACTGTCTAACACCCCAGCCCTGTTCTTCTGTCCCCTGATAACCACAGAACCACACATGCACTGTATGACATTCCAGCCTTATTTCACTGTCCATTGGTACTTACAGAACCACACACACATTGTATGAAACTGACTGACCACTGTGCACTGGTAGTCTCAACACTATTTATAAACCTTGGCCCTATTGTACAGTCCTAGAAGTAGTCATTGAAACAAGCATACAAAAGCCTTGTTCCACCTGGAAACTGTCATGAAGAGAACGGGACTCCCAGGGTCAGAGGAATGGTGTGGGCTCCGTTGACCACTTGTCTGGATGCTCTTAAATGCTTCCCCTATCACTCTCCTAACACTAGTTCCACCGGCTGCTTCACCATTACTGTTACTACTACTTACACCAACCACATCAAGTTCAGCCCCTGAGTCTTCCTCCTCACAGTCACTAGTAATATGATGATTACTCCTCCTTCACTCCTAACACTAACAAGCTGCTGGACCTTCTTAGTACTAGCACTGGCAGGACTGCTTGGGGATGGCAAGTGTGACTTAGGGACCCTGCTGTCACACTTGGCATCATCTTCTCCTCCCACTCCCTCCGGATTATTACAGATACACTAGCAGCAGGTTCAGCACTGGCAGAAGGTGCAGCACTGGTTGCAGAAGGAGCAGCACATCTGAAAGCAGACACAGCACTGGTTGCAGCAGGGGCAGCACTGGTAGCAGGCGCAGCACTGGTGGCAGCAGGGGCAGCGTGTCTTGCAGCAGGGGCAGCATGTCTGGCAGTAGGCATAGGCAGCTGACCTGTCCTGCTTTCACTAGTACTATCCTTTTCTCCCTCCCTTCCCATTCCCTTTTCTCCCTTCCTTCCCATTAAATTCCCCAAGATCCCTTGGGGTGATTTAGGCGGACTGGACAGCATTGGTTCAATACTGCTAGTCACTTCCTCCTTCTCCTCCTCAGACTACGAATACTGGAATACATCATGTTTTTATAGCGAAAAGGCGAAAAACAAGTATGTGGGTGGAAACTTTTTAGGTATTGAAAAAATGACAAAGAATTTTGGCCAATGGCTAAAAAATGCAAATATTTTAATCGCTGGTTTTAAAGCAGATTTTCCACACTAAAAAGAGGACAACAATGTGGCTTTTATGGGATTTCTCACGGGAACAAGGCAAGAGCTTTCGCCCACCCCTAGTTAGGACCTCACCTCAAATATGCAGTGCAGTTTTGGCCACCAGTTCTGAAAAAAGATATTCTAGAATTGGAGAAACAGCAAGGGACAACAAAATTGATCAGAGGAATGGAAGACTTGACGTAAGAGGAAACTCTAGACAATCTTGGCTTGTTTTTTCTCTAGCGAAAAGATGACTAAGGAGATCTTATCGGAATGTACAAGTATTTGAGAGGTTAATACAAGGATCTCTTTAGTGAACTTTTCATTCCAAGGCCTGATCAAATAACCAGGGACCACCCCTTGAGATTAGAGGAAAGGAGTTTTCAACTTCAGCATAGGAAGGGTTTTTTTACAGAAAGGTCTGTTAAATTGTGGAATTTCTTTGCCCAGAGATGTAGTAATAGCAGATACAATTAATACATTCAAGAGATGATTAGATACATTTCATTCAAGATGGAGTATACAGGGTTATAGTGTGTATTACTAGGAAAAGCAGGAAGTTCAGATAAAAACCTTATTTGGCAGAAGGAAAGCTTATATCATTCTCATTTCTCTGGGTTATGAGGCAAAGGTTGATCTTGATGGACTTGTGTTTTTTTTAACCCAATTTATTATGCTACTATGTTACTGTGTATGTTACTGGCACTCAAACCCTATTTTACTCTCCACTGGTAGTCACAGAACCACACATAAACTGTTTGACACCTGTCAGACCATGTCCCACTGTCCACTGGTAATCACATAACTACATATACATTGTAAGACACCCCACCACACATAAACTGATGGACACCTCACCCTTGTTTTACTGGCCTCTGATAATCATAGAACCACACACACACAAACACTGACAGACACTTCAGCCTTGATCCACTCACCACTGGTAGTCACAAAAACACATATACACTGTTTGACACTCCAGTCTTGTTCCACTGTCCACTAGAAGTTGCTAAACTACACCTGCAGTGTCTGACACCCTGGCCTTGTTCCCCTGTTCCCCATGCCTTGTTCCCCTGTTCATTAGGGATGGGCGAAACTTTCTGCCTCAAACTGAAATCGGCGAAATATGGCACTTTCCGCTTGGCAAAAACTTTCCTGCGAAAAGTGCCGATTTTCTGCTTTTTTCGCCCATTGAAATCAGTGGGAACATAGAAGTTACATACAACACATTACAAATAATATTTTATTTCCCAAAGGCATTGTATAAAAGGGGCATGCGGGTGCCTGTGTTGGTGTGGTGTAAAGAAATAATCAATTGAACAGGGAATGCTTTTGGGGGGTTGTTTACTGGGATTGGAGGGCGCTTAATAAAAAAGAAATCCTAAATTAAAAAAAAAAAATCATAAGATATGTTATAAAGGGGTCTGAGGAGGGTGCCTGTGTTGGTGAATGAATGAATCATTTGAACATGGAATTTGTTTTGGGGGGATTTCTTGACTGCTATTGGGGGGACAGTTAATAAAAAAATAAATCAATAAAATAAAATAAGACATTTGTATTTAAAGAGACAGAAACCCCCTGACATAAGCTGCCACTGGGGTGGACTGATACTTGACAGAGTATTTTGTAGAGGATGATTTGTTTGATTTGTTGTTAGAGGCCTTTGTAGGACTTAGACTTATAGGTCCAAGCGCTGAAGACACATTGATTTGTAGGACTTAAGCAAGTTTGGCATAAGCCCTAAGGAAACACTGATTTGTAGGACTTAGGCTTGTTAGAAACAAACCCCCCCAAAAAATAGTTTATTTTTTTTGTAGAACTAGTTGTTTTTTTTTTTTTTTCCAAAACACAAGCCCTGGTAAAAAAATAAAAATGCCCGACTGGCCTAATGCCAGCAGGTCATGTTGGCCAGTGGCCACTGTCAAATGTCCTCCTGAGTTGCAACTGTTGTTCGTACTGTTGCTGCTGAGTTGTTTAAACAGCCGGCTGATTAGGCAGCTGAAAGGCAATGGGATCAACAATAGCAGTAACATGGAAGATGGATGATGAAGCCTCCACTTGCCACAACTGACTCCATTGATGTGCCTGAGGCAGTAGCAGCAGTATAAGGAGCCCCAGTCTATGTGGAGAAAAGAAGAAGTTGGCCATTAAATCTTCTCCACCTGCCCCTCCTCCAAAATCATCATGGGTGTGTTGTTATTAGAATATATTTTTTCCCTTGAGAGCAGGATAAGTGGGTCTCCTCAGCAACTGCAGTGTGCACAGTATGTGCGTGGTAAATAACATCTGGGAGCACAACTGTATCCAAACACCATGACACCAGAAATCAAGTACTGCTGCTGTCACTGTCCCCCTTTTCCACACCCGCTAAGGACACATGACAACCTGTTGACAGTTTAATAGTAGTGATGAACCCTCCTTGTCACAATCTTAGCATATTCTGCAGGATGGTATCTCCTCAGATGCCGCTTGATGTACTGATTGCGATTCTCCTCCACCACACTGGCATGTGTGATCAGTGCACCACACAGTGTGCAATGGGTAGAGACGAACTGCCACATCCTAACATCAACAGACTGGCTATCATTTGGCGGTGGACGTAATGAACGAGGAGGATTGACAGAAGATGTAGTTACCCTAGAAGGTGATGGTGAGCTAGTTGTTTCACTCATCCTGGAACTTCCAGTCTCTACCTGGGTTGTTCTATTCCTCCTACTCTTTGATCTCCACCTCGCCTCTTGTTGCCTTCTTTTGAGTCAGGGACAGCAAAAGCGGAGCTTGATTTCTGTGGTAGGTGTTTGGCTTTAACATGTTTGGAGTAAATGTCATGGTGTCTGTGTATCATGTGTGATATGAGGGTGCTTGTGCCAAGGTGTGTTCCCTCCTTTCCTCTTTTCACTGACTTGTCATAAATTGTGCACAGTGCCGCTGCTGATGACTGTACTGTGCCTGTCCCAACAGAAAAATAGTCCCACACCCATGATCACTTCAGAGGGAAAGGGAAAGGTGGAGAAGAATGGCCTCTTTCTTCTTCTCCTCCACATTCCCCTTCATTGTCTGTGGCAGCAGACAATGTTGCTGCTGTTGCTGCTACTGCCTCAGAGTCAGCACTGCAACTAGCATCAGGAGTATTGCTACTGCTGGCAAGTGAAACCTGTCCTAGTCCCGCATCGCTTATTGACCCAATTCCCACTGTGTCCACTGTGGTCTGTGGCACACTAACCTGCTCCTCAGCATCCTGCTGCACTATCATCTCAGCATCAAAAGAAATTAGAGCAGTTGCAAATTCTTCTAATTCCAAGATGTCCTTGCTAGTGGTGGTGGTGGTGATGCCAATCCTCATTCCCGCCTCCCATTCCTTCTCAGTCTCTGGTAAAAAGGCCATCAATGTCTCTTCCACCCCAGCTTCTTCAGCATTATCCCCACCACCACCAATAGTCCCTACATGCTGTTGTTGCTGCTGCTGCTCTATTCCAGACATTTCACTGCTGCTTGGAGGAGGTGACGAGCAATGTGACAGAGGGTCCCCTAATTCCGCACAGGATCATGGCGACAACTTTCGTCCACCCCTACTGTTCATGTCATCACAGAACTACATATGCACTGTCTGACACCTTGGCCTTGTTCCTCTGTTCATTGTTAGTCCCAGAATAATATGTGCAGTGTCTGATACTATCTGTTGCTTGGTTCTCTTCTAATTCAACAACCACTGACATTGTTTTATCTTGCCTCTTCAATCCAGAGTCACCGATCAACCCCACCAATATCCTGCTTCAAACTGTCTCCAACGTCATCTGCTCTGTGGTGTTTGGGAATCGATTTGAGTATACAGACTTGCAGTTCCTAAAGCTTCTCAATATGTTCAATGAAAGCTTTCAGATATTGAGCTCTATCTGGGGCCAGGTAAGTGTTTTTTAATTCTCCATGGAGGAGACACTGATGCTGATGTATAAAGTAGATTGAGATGTTCGCAGTTTGTTTAACACATTAGTCTGAAGGACTGAAGAAATTCCGTGTGATGGTATCTAATAGTAACAAAGTATCACAGATTATGAGGCTGAAAAAATACATTCATCCATCAAGTCCAACCTATGCCAAATCACCCCTGTTGATACAGAGGAAGGCAAAAAAACACCCATTAATTTCCAATTAAGCCCTAAGTGGGTAAAAAAAAATCCTTCCTGGCTCCAAATGGCAGTCAGATAGTTCCCTGGATCAACAACCTATCTGCTTTGAAGCGATTACATTTTTGAAAGCAGTTACAGTATATGCAAGCACAGCATCCCAAGACAAAAATTCCATAGCTTTACTGCCCTTAATGTAAAAATAAATCTCTGACTTTTGTTTTAATCAAAAGCGCCTTTCCTTTAGCCTTAATGGATGACCTCTTATTCTTAGCTCAGCTCTTTGAGTAAATAAATCATTGGAGAGTTATTTGTATTGACCTTGAATATATTTGTAAATGGTAATCATAACCCCTCTTAGATATTTGTTCGCTAATCAAAACAAACCCAGTTTGGCTAGCCTCTCTTTATAACTCAGATCCTCCAATCCCCTTATCAGTTTTGTTGAACGTCTCTGTACATTTTCCAGTTAAATAATGCCTTTTTAAGAACTGGTGCCCAGAATTGTACTCCATATTCTAGATGAGGCTTTACCAATGATTTACCTCTTTTTATGCAGGATAGTACCCTATTTGCTCTTGCAGCAGCTGAGTGACTCTGCACACTGCTGTGAAGTCTATTGTCTATCAGTACTCCTAAATATTTCTCTAATGAGGATTCCCCAGGTTGTTTTCCGTTTAGTGTATATGTAGCTTTGTTTTGACAGCCCAAATACATAACCTTACATTTATCTACATTAAATGTCATCTACCACTTTTCTGCCCATTCACTCAGTTTATCTAAATCATTCTGCAGAGAAAAAAAACATACAGCTCTATATGTGTTTCCTTATACAGCTTAGTGTCATTAGCAAAGATTGAGACATTACTTTCAATTACCACTTCTAGATCATTAATAAACAATTTAAAAAGCATGGGGCTCAGAACTGAACCCTGCGGAACTCCACTTATAACTGTACTTCCATTTACTACAACTCTGCCAAGATTGACTGCCAAGTCATATGTATCATCTAGTAAGGTTTCACTCACACCAATTAGATCATACTGCTCATAAATTGCAATAATTTCTAGTTCTCCCATCTTTCTAGCAAGACTATGAGCATTAACATGCATATATTTTATCTTATTGCAATTCTGAAAAATTACATTATTTGTTATATGTATTTGTCTTTTATCATGCTGTACCTTTGGCATCTCCCTATTAGATGAACATACCCATTCCCCTTCTCTAATCTTATTTACTAATTTATACTACTTTCCCCATCCTGTGTTGCACTATCACCCCTTTCTAGTTTAGAGTTTACTCCAACCCTCTAACCATCCTAACTCCTAGCACTGTGGCCCCCTTTCCACTAAGGTGCAACCCATCTCGACTATAAAGATTGCTTACAAGGGAAAAACCACCCAGTGGTCTAGGAACCTAAGCCCCTCCTGCTTACAACAAGTATTTAGCCATGCATTAATCTCCCGTTGCTTTTCTGATATAGCATATGGCACTGGTAGAATTTCAGAAAATACTGCCTTCTTAATGGACCTCCATTTTCCACTGACTTTGTCATTGGTACCAGCATGTACCATGACAGCCAGGACATGCTCAGCCCCTCCCAACAATCTATTAACCCGATCTTCTACATGTCGACCCCGAGAACCCGGAAGACAGCAAACTATTCTATTGTAGTGTTCCTGGTGACAGAACACCCTGTCTGTCTTCCTAATAATGGAATCCCTTACCACCACTATCTGTCTAGGTCTGCCTGAGTCCCAGATCCCATCAGTGAGAGAGGGGTTATTCTCCTGGCTGTTAGAGAGAACAGTCCTCTCCAGTAAAAGCATTCCTGTGCCAAAGTCCCCAAATAAATGTGGTATTTACACACACACTCATGGTCCATCTGATTTATCCAATATTAATTAAAACACAACAGTTCACAATTCCAGAGTACAATCCTTTCTTACTATACCAGGCAACAATTCCCCTGAACAAACTAATTTGATTTTCCAAGGCACAGCACACTTAGGTGATCCCAAACAAAAAAAACAAATATACAGATGGCTGAGAATAGGCAGGATGTTGCGGAGGGGCAGGGGAACACAAGAGAGAATGAGCCTGGATCACCTACAGACAGAAGAAGAACAACATTCATACTCTTTATAGCTACTTCTTGAGCCTACCATTCTTCCTGTCTATTGGCTAAAAGACGCATGACAGCACATCAAAATTCTGGCCATCTCTCATGAACAAGATGTTACCATACTTGTCAGTCCAAATTGATTGGAAATGAATCACAGAAGGACTTTTATTTGTAAAATAATCAAGTCATAAAAAAAGGTAAAAGGTAAGCACAAATGAACAATGCAAGTCACCAACCAAAATAAAAACTGAGATCATGAAACAAAGCCTATAATAATAGAAATAATAAATAAATTAGTAAATAAATAAATACAATAATATAATAACAACTGAAGGATGAACCTAGTGTGGGTGTATGCATATAAAACAGCATAAACTCCCACATAACTGGACAATCCTACAGATGTGTATTATCGGCAATTTACACTGATCACATAAATATATCAATGAGATATCCCAATAATGAGTCCAATATTGATAAAGTCCATAAGCTATACAGTGCAAAAGTTTTAGGCAGGTGGAAAAATGCTGTAAATTAACATACGTGTAACAAATTTATTGAAATGTAACAAAGTAAAAGATAGCAAATATGCAATCACAAATACCCAACAAGATGAACAGTGTCTCGGGGTCCCAAGAGTTATGTAACCATTTCCTCCTCGTTTCTATGTTCTGTTGTTAAGTCCGTTCCGGCTGATGAGTAAGTCCCTT
This sequence comes from Rhinophrynus dorsalis, assembly GCA_037306005.1. Classification (NCBI taxonomy): domain Eukaryota; kingdom Metazoa; phylum Chordata; class Amphibia; order Anura; family Rhinophrynidae; genus Rhinophrynus; species Rhinophrynus dorsalis. The sequence goes on from CM074726.1 coordinate 184,846,394, forward strand.
GCTTCTAAGCTGTTCCAAGCCGGAAGTATGCCAGCAAAAATGGTAATGGACTATGAATTTTATTGCACTCTGTAGTACCAGTCCCTACCCCATGGGTTTTTCCTCTTTCTGCTGTTGTTATATTTGTTAAGCTATCATTTACTTATTGACCTGGTGCCAGTGCAGTATCTCCATCAAGGGATTCCCATCTACGTGTGGTCCACCTGCAGGCTGCTGGATCACCTGGAGAATAGTAACAGCTTGGAAGCAATGGGGCTTACTAATTAGTAGGAATGGATTTAACAATGGAACATAGGGACAAGGAGGACATGGTTACATACTAGGGGTTTGGGGACCCCGAGACACTGCTCAGTCTGTTGAGTGTTCATGAATGCATATTTGTTATCTTTCACTTTGTTTCATTTTAATACATTTACTACACTTAGTATATTTTTTATGTTTTACTGCTTTACACATGGTTGTCCTGAGTGAGCTGTTGCTTTGAGTCTAGTCTACAGACAATAAGATTACAAATTGTCTGGGATGCAAGATTTTCTCTCAGTTATTCCTGATAAAAACAATAGAGTCTTTTCATAACTCCCCAGTATATTGAATTACGTATTTAACACACTGCTGTATTTATAGCAGTAGAGAAGATGGCATGACCAGTGTGGGCAGGAATTGTCCAATGGGGGTCAGCATGGTCTGAGAAGAATTGATACCATTCTGGAGAAAATCAGCTGCAAAATTTGAACAAATTAAAAAGAATATGTACAAATTGTTCATGGTTTAAATTAGGCTTTTTAAGTAATTAATTTCCAGAGAGATATCCGATGCATTGTACCTCTTTGGCATTCAAAAGGTTAAATCCTTGAATACAAAAGAGGAATGCAATGTATTGCTTCTCAATACAATGAACATCTCTCTGACATTTAAGGGGCAAAATTGCTGTTCAAATAAATGGAAATCCATATTTATTTCCTATACTAGATTTGGTTACAGGTTACAGTACAATGACTCTGGTTTTTATGAAATCAGCCTCAAAGTACTGGATCAGATTATATAACCACTAGTATAAAAGCCCGTGTACACGGGCCAAGGTATGGGTGATGTTAACTCTTTGAGTGTCGGAGGGGTAAGTAACACATTGCTTTGCAATACGTTGCATACCCCTCAGACACTCAAAGGGTTAAAAGTCCGGTCATGCTCTGTATACTGCTGTCACGCACAAGATGCGCTGTAGAGCCTGCCTGAATGCACAGTATGCTCCCAGCACAGAACTCCCAGCATTCTGCACAGAATTCTCCCTGCACAGAACTCCCAGCATTCTGCACAGAATTCTCCCTGCACAGATCTCCCAGCATTCTGTGCTCCCAGCATTCAGCACAGAACTCCCAGCATTCTGCACAGAACGCTCCCAGCACAGAACTCCCAGCATTCCACGCAGAATTCTCCCTGCACAGAACTCCCAGCATTCAGCACAGATCTCCCAGCATTCTGTGCTCCCAGCATTCAGCACAGAACTCCCAGCATTCTGCACAGAACGCTCCCAGCACAGAACTCCCAGCATTCCACGCAGAATTCTCCCTGCACAGAACTCCCAGCATTCAGCACAGAACTCCCAGCATTCTGCACAGAACGCTCCCAGCACAGAACTCCCAGCATTCCGCACAGAATTCTCCCTGCACAGAACTCCCAGCATTCAGCACAGAACTCTCAGCATTCTGCACAGAACGCTCCCAGCACAGAACTCTCAGCATTCCGCACAGAACGCTTCCAGCACAGAACTCCCAGCATTCCGCACAGAACGCTTCCAGCACAGAACTCCCAGCATTCCCCACAGAATGCTCCCAGCACAGAACTCCCAGCATTCCGCACAGAATGCTCCCAGCACAAAACTCCCAGCATTCTGAGCATTTGAACAGTCCCTACAGCGCATGACGGCTTCTGACAAACATCCTAGCGAATTATTATATAAGATATGGATCAAGGCTATTTTGCCATTGGGTTTATGAGATAACATCAATCAGTCCTTGGTGCCATATCAATGGAAGAGGGCACGACTGTTGCTGGTAAGACTACAAGACTCAAACTCTTTCACTGCACATGGTAAACTTAATAATTTAAGAACCCAAGGAATGTGTAAATTAGGATTTTCTGGTCAAAGTAAGGTTAAGTGTGGTTATTAGGAGGTGTTATCCTTTTGGAAGGGATATCTGTTGAGGTCATGTTTGGACACCTCTGTACTACAGAATACATTTTTATATAACTTACCTGACCCTTTAAATCTCTGACTTTGCTTTTTTGTCTAGCTTAATGAGTTGATTCCAGGAATCATGAAACGCATCCCAGGACCTCATCATAAACAAGCCCGAATCTTTGCTGGTTTGCAGCAATTTATTGCAGAGAAGGTAAAGGAGAACAAGGAGACATTGGATCCTGCATCCCCACGAGATTTCATTGACTGCTTCCTCATCAAAATGGAACAGGTATCTAGAACTCAAAATACCTAAACAATACATTGGGTTATAGAATTATAAATATCATGTACTTCCATCAAGGATCTTTAAACATAGATATTTTATGTTAGATCTCTAAAATCTAACCCTAAATTTCTTTATTTAATGCACATTAAGCCACTGGTTAGTTACTTTAATTTCTGCTGTTAGACATGATAGCCAAGGAAGTTTGCTTATTGCGATTAGTACACAATAAAAAAACTGTTACTGTATTGCAGGACATTTACAGACAATCCTGTACCATCTCAGGAACGAGGTGTTCGTAAATATGTTAGAAATTACATACAGAATACCCGGCATTCTAACCTCACTACAATTATCAAAAAGTTGGTGAAAGGGATATAGTGATAATACTCATAAATCACTTTTGCTGTCTAATATAAACACTGATATTATTGATATAAGTTTCTATGTCAATAATCCCCAGATATTCATATGCATGTTTCTTTTTCTTAAAAGTGCTCTAGTGTCCATGTCTCAAATATCTTAGATCCTACAGGGCGTAATCTCACATCATGTAAAAACAAAAAGAAAAATAGGGAAGGGGATGACAACACAACACACATACTCTAAAGTTAATATTATATATTTTAACATATAAAAACACACATCCTATATTATAATTGGCTAACTAAGTTTGTCAGAAGCCATCATGTGCAGTAGAGATGACTGTGCGTGCTGCAGTCATGCCCAGCAGAGACTGCCCCCGCTGTGGCTGATCCGGAGCGGGGTATTCCAAATTCAAACTCACGTCCTTTCTGCACACCCGAAGGTGCGCAGAGAGGACTTGGTCTGAATTCGGAGCGCCCCGCTCCGTATCAGCCAAGGCACGGGCAGTCTCTACTTTGCATGACTGCACCGCGGCCGTTGCTGGGTGGCACTGTGGCCTGTGTACACGGGCTCTTCATCTAGTTTATTAAAATAAAGTTGCACTCGCAATTCTAGTAAAAAACCATATAGAAGTTGATAAAAAATAAGCATAAAACCCAAGTAAAAGAGGCCTCTTCAGTATATTAAGCCTTTATTTGTCAGGATCTTACATTGGAAGTGGAAGGACCATCACAAAAACTGTGGATGTAAATAGATACACATAGGCATGAAATTCACATCATAAGAGATGGTTAAATAATGTGTATTTTGGGTAATTGCTATAGCTACACAGGAACTGTACCAAAATAAATTTAAAGAACAAGCTAATGATGTGAAAAAGGAAGTTCCTCAAAAAAGGCTTCAATGAGAAGACCATACAGGAGTCTCCCTGGTAAAGTCAGAAAAGCTCTTGAAGGGAAAAAATAGAAAGGAACAGAAAAAATACAAGAAACCTTTGGTTCCATGTAGCATACGATGTAAGAATGCTGCAAAAAACATTGAGATGTTACTTAAGAAAAATAGGCCTCTCCTTTTGTGTGAAAAGATTTTAAAACCTCTATTACCCACATAACCAAAGATTATTTATGGAAGAACCAGAAACCTAAAGAGCTATTTTTTAGCAATGATGCTAAATGAAGATACTAAATTGAAGAAAGTAATGAGAGTCTTGGTTAATGGAAGCATTATACATGGACATTTTAGGTGTGGTCTCAAACTATGCATCACTTGTGGCCACATACAACATCAATATAAAGAATTCACTTCAAATAACATACAGATGAAATACCCAACAGAAGGACTATGAAATTGCTCTGATTATGTCACTTATCTGTTAGTGCCCCTGTTTTATGCAATAGATAGGAGGAATTATACAGTTGATGAAAGTTTTGGTAGCACAGTAATATTTATCTTGAACGGCATGGATACAATTAATTTATCCAGGCACTTCAATGATGCACATAATGGGGAAGTGAAGAATCTACTAATGACCCTGGGCTGTCCAAGTTTAGTCCTCAAGAGCCACTAACAGGCCAGGATGTAAGGATTTCCCTGATTAACCACAGGTGAGTTAATCAGTGGCTCATTCATTTTGACTGACTTACTTGTGCTTAATCACGGAAATCCTTAAATCCTGGCCTATTGGTTGACCTTGAGGACTGAACTTGGACAGCCCTGATATAACCAAATAGCTAAGAAATTGAAATAGTTACAACTTGTTAGCACAAAAACACCCTCTCTGGCATGGTATATATAGAATCAATGAGGCATATATTTAAAGGTATGCTAAACAAAGAATTCTTTATTAAGTCCCATCAGATGTTTAGTTTTAAGCATAAAAATCTAGAAGACTTCCCTTACGGGCGGCTTATTGTCAAAGTTATCTGCTCTTATTTAAGTGTAACTTTCTCTAAATATTTTACACTTAACAAATCAAAACTGCTACAATGAGCAGGTTGGCACATTAGGTCTCATTTATGAGCTGATTAGGGGTGGGCAAAAAGTCAGAGAAATTTCCTGCATGAATTTTCATGAAAAAAATAATGATTTTTCACATTTTTCATGAAAGTTTTCTCCGTTTCACCACTGTCAACAAATGTTTTGTCTATGTTTCCTATGCTGCAACATTTCCCACTACAATATTACTTTTTCTGAGGTATTCAGTATATAAATAAGTAGCTGAAAATGAAAGTTGTGTGTCCTACATCAACATATGCTTTGAAAAAATTGTTAGCATGCAGAGTGCCTTTGTCCTTTGCACACAACACTAACTTCCCACTTAACACTGGCACATATTCCAACATAGTGATGACATCAGTTATTTAAAGCCTCTGTTTTCAACAAATATGAGGGGCAGCATGAAGTCAAGAGATGAAAAAAAAAAGTTAAAACATACAATGTGACAAATGTGTATGGTAGTGGTAGTGGTGGTGGACTTGCGTGGTGTGATTAATGTGTGTCTGTGTGTGTGTGTGTGTATGTATGTATGTGTATATATATATATATATATATATATATATATATATATATATATATATATATATATATAGAAAGCTTAAGGAGAGTGCTACTGTACTTCAAATATATAAAAATACAATCAGACAAGGTATATATATATATATATATATATATATATATATATATATATATATCTCAAAAATAATACAAAACATTTTTAATCACTATGTGCAGCAATACTTAAAACTCACAAACCCCTACATAGAGAAAATAATGTCTCTCTATATTCCAACACGGTGATATTCTGTAGTTCACCTTATGGTAAACCCTGAAGAAGTGCTCTCAGAGGTAAGAAACGCATTGGAAGATTGCAACTCCCACATGTGGAGAGAGCCTTTTATTGTTATATTTAGACTGACCATATATCCTTGAGACAAAAATGGGACAGGGTGTGGGACAGACAGACAGTGGGACTTCGTGTCAGATCGTAATAAGCTGTAAGCAGAGATTAGGTGTGTATGTAGAGCAGTAGAGCAGTTCGGTATAAATGTGGATTACTGTGGCCTCTTACATCTACGCTCCCACCTGTGGTGGGTGCATATGTCTCTATACATACCTCTCACTTCTTATAGGTACTTGTCAATGCAGCTGTGACCCCTCCTGCAGGTGCATGTCTATACAGATGTGGCCCCTCCGGTAGGTCTATATACAGATATGGCCTGTCCGGTAGGCAAGTGTCTATACAGCTATAGCCTCTCCGGTAGGCAATTGTCTATACAGCTGTGGCCTCTCAGATAGGTACATGTCTATACAGATGTGGCCCCCTGTTAGGTGCATGTGTCTATACAGATGTAGCCTCACCAGTACGTCTCTATACAGATGTGGCCCCTACAGTAGGTGCATGTGTCATACAGATGTGGCCTCTCCAGTAGGTGCATGTGTGTCTATACAGATGTGGCCCCTCTGGTAGTAGTCTATACAGATGTGACCCCTCTCACCTCTCCAATGCCAGTCAGGCCGAACCCCTCACCCTTCCACCCCTTCCGGGCAACGGACCCGCTGACTCGATCAACTCTGGCTCCTGATCTTCGGAGATCATCTCCTCACGGTTTGGACCCACTTCCGGTTCCTACTCCTTTGCTGTCACTTCCATTTACGGTGCCCAGTCTCAGGTGCTTCACCTGCTTCCAGTTCGAGACTACCAGCTGGCTCCATGGTGACTGGACTGTTTGCGGCGGAGCTGTAACTTGCGCAGGGGCAAAGAAATACCCAGCACGTCAGTGCCACAGCAGACTGAGACTGCACAAGCGCTCAAGAAACTAGTTGCAAAGACAGTGCACGTGCACATTCCCACAACACAGCCAGGGGAAGCCATTACTGTGTGTGCACTGAGGGGATTAACTCCTCCGTTACCAGGGTGAGTCTGAGCGGTATTATGTCATCAATTCCCTCCAACATGTCTCACATGAAACCTGTCCACTCACTCCCCACTCAATCACCTCACGCCCCTCCCCAGGCGTATATATAAGTTTTATTAAGAAGAGTAAAAATGGGACAAAATTTACATTTATATTAAAACGACGGGACAGTCTGGAATTATGAAAAAAGCAGTTCTGTCCCATTTAAAACAGTAGGTATGGTCAGCCTAGTTATAGTCAACTTATACTTCTTAACGAGTTACTCAGTAACTATTATCATCTACATCAATTGAGACTGTGATCATGGAACGGCCTTATTCAGCCATATCATTTAAGGCACAGGAGCTGGTACGATATAGAGTAGATGCAGCGAGATCGTCTACAGCTCTCTCATCTGTTTGTAGCAGATTTGATCATCTAACCAGGAGCAATATCAGCTGGCATGAAACAGACGGCAATTCAGGGACATCGGGACCGTCAGCAACTTTGTACCTACTCGCAGTGGAACTGTACATCGAGACGGGAGGCATTGTGTCCATTCTTACATATACATTGTTGCCAGTTTGGGGGCTACACATATCGTCATTATTATTCCAGCTAGACGGATATTGCTTTACATCTGCCCTCACACATCAATCAAAAGACGGGAGGACGTCTTGACAAAGGTTAGAATTGACCGAAACATTGACCTTATTTGTTGCTTTATTGAACTATATAAAAGTATTATTAACAACTCCCACGGGTGCTGCCCACTTCTTTATTAATTATATATATATATATATATATATATATATATATATATATATATATATATATATCTTCCTACAGCAGTTTTTACCATTATCATGTTTGTGTAAAATGTAAGCTATCCTTCTTAGATTATTGATGCGCATTACTTGTAGGTCATAGAAGTGGTCCCAAGTGTGGTAGATGGTAGCAGCCCTTCTTCACATCCCTCCTCCACCCCATTGTCACAACCCGTTGGACTCCTCCTTCCCAGAGGTGTTCTCACTCCTAATTACTATACTCATTCATCTGCCTGTAGCTACTTGTATCCAGGACTTTTCTCCATTCCCCACCCTCAGGTGGTCAGTGCTCAGCGTCCTTGTGTCCTGTGTACCTGCTTACCTGATATCCTGATCTCTGATTCCCATTGTGACCTCTGCTTGCATCGCGTTCATCTGACTTTCTGGTTTCCTGATCCTGGCTTTGTTCCCAACTACTCTTGACTCTTTGCTCCAGTTCCTGTTTGCCACATTGTGTATCGAATCCGGCTTGCCCACGACTCTCCACTTGTCTACATTCCCAAGGCTTATACTGTCTCGTTACTTGACTCTTGTGTACCGAATCCAGCTTGTCTACGACCCTCCTCTTGTCTACGACTCCAATGTACCAACTGCTTCATTTGTTTGACTCCTTATGTACCGAACCCTGCTTGTCGACAACTCTCCCCTTGTCTACGACCCCTTGGGTCGACTCCTGCATTATTCGACAACTAGTAGTCAACTCCTGTTCTACCTCGACTCTCCTGTTGTCTTCGACTCGCAGTCGACCAATTTATGTCTGCCGACTACTGTCTCACTTAAAGACATTTGCTTATTCTTGACTGTCGACCTTCTGCAGTAGGGTTCTGACCCTGTGTCGGAGATCGAGCCTTCCTTGCCTGGCTGAGAGATAGTGACACTCATCTTTGCTGCTGCTCATACACTTGGCCTGGCTTTCTCTGTCATGTATGGTTTCTGCTACCTGATACTCAGATGGTATGAGATGTTAGTTAATTTTTAAGGATGTTAGTCTCCCAACATTACTGCTTGATAGCCGTTTCCTACGGTCATTCACAATGTAACCAACTAACCCACTCAGACTCAACACTTTATGATTCCACGCAACTCTACTTCTGATATTAGTGAGATGTTCATTAACTTGTTCTCTTGTATATTACATACACTACAAGTAAGGAGGTAAAAACTCCTTTAGTGGCAAAACTGACAAATGTTTTCATATAAAATTCCTGGCCTGTAACACTGAATACAAACTTATTTGAAACCTTAACAGGCCTACAGCATTCACTGGATTTTTTTTTACTGATGCTAGCAAGGAGTACAGTGGATTTAATGGATAAGTAACTACTTTTAATAATAGCGCCGGTATAGATTACTGTCACCAGAAAATCCTAAAGGCCACTATGAATATTTCCCTTGTGCCTTTATTCAAGGGATAACATCTTCAGTTTGTCATTTCTGTGGAGGTGGACATGACAGTTTGTAGCAGGACCATAGGACCTCAAACTGTGCTCCCAGCATATATGATATTAACCATGTAAGGACCAGGGAGGTGTTTAATTATTTAATTGACAATACATTTTTCCACTCTGGTCCTTAAAAGGTTAAACAGGCTCTTGCCAAAAAAATGACAGCAATTGTCATGTCTGCCTCTGTGGATCGGACATCCAGGACTGGGGTGGTAAGTGCAAAACATGCAATGTCAAATTGCCTATATTTTATTTATTTCATCTTCAACTACTTTTTTACACTTATCTGGAGTCTCTGTCAGGCACTGTGAAAGAAGGGGTAGTGAAACAGTGTTGCACTATTCCCTTGTCTTTGGTACTGAGTGTTGTATTGTAGGCAGGCATTTCTGCTTCAGGGATAGTACAACATTGTTTCCATTTCTCTGCTTTCAGAGTCCCTGACAGACACATTTCTTGAAACAGAAAGTTAGTGAGCCCCTTCTCAATGATATAAAAGTACCAAAAATGATATAAAAGTACTGAAAATTATAAATATATAGGACATGGTTGGTGAAAGCTCTCTGGTGATCTTGAATACCCAGGTGCACATTCCCAAATAGATGGTATAATAGAAGAAAAGATGGCAGCACCCGTTAGACTTTCAAAAGGCAAATAATTGAATTGTATTAGGTCAAAGTTGGTTTGCTTTTAAAAGGTTGCACGCAAAAAAAGCGTGCAACCTTTTCATTCATTTATCATGTCGCCATGATAAAAATAGTGACCTGAGCATCTCGCACGTCATGAAAGCACAAGATTATCAGGTTGCATTATAAAACCTTATAAGCAGGTGCTCCTTTAGTTGTTTTGAGAGGAGGAGCCAAAAACTCCCAAAATACATACAAAAAAGTATAAAACATACAGGTTCCTGCTGATTCCACAATAGCTTTTATTAGTTGTGTTCATTTAGTTACATATGTGTATAGACAGAAGAGGAGCAAGGCTATATATATATATATATATATATATATATATATATATATATATATATATATATACAACCAAAGATGGAAGCACTCACGCTTAAATGCGACTCTGGCCTGGGTGCTGTTCTACAGGGCAGGATACACAAAGCATATACAAAATAAGAACGCACACACAGGACTTCGATATAGTGTTAACATAAATCCAAATTATTTAATGATCAACTTTTCGGCTGCGCTCAAGCAGCCTTTTTCAAGATCTTGAGAAAGGCTGCTTGAGCGCAGCCGCAACGTTTATCATTAAATAATTTGTACAAAAAATAGTACAACTATGGTGGCGCAACAATGAAACAGTTAAATAAAACAAACAGTCAGCAGCCGGACCCTGAACTCCTACTCCACAAGTTCCCAAATAAACATACGCAAAATAAAGTCTGGCGCTTTGAGCGTTTGTCGGAGTATGACTATGCAGATGTCAACACAAGAGACAGAAGATAATTAAAATATTTAACTCCCTGAAGAAGAAACCTGTATGGTTTTGAAACGCGTTGGAGGAGGGGAGCATTGAGTATGAGCTTGACTTGATAACTAACTTGGAACAAGATTGGCAAATCAATAATTATATTATTAACACATCGGATGGAAGTGGATATGAGAGGTTTGGCTGTGTTGGGCTGAGTACATTGAAGAGACATTGCAAGATGGAGTTGTGATTCCGGGAGACACTGTGAGCCCACACGCGTATTCACCTGTTGAAGGATTACGGAACAAGTAGGAGAGACGCCGAGAATTGGAGTCTATTCAAACTGACAACGAGAGGCGGTCTCGCAACGAGCATGTCCGCAACGGGAGGCGGTCCAGCCGTGTGAGGACGAGAGATAAGTGCAACAATCTGTATTGGCGTGTGCCAAAGTAAAATATATGTGGATTGTATTTTGCATGAACGTCTTGCCGCTTGAAATGTTCACTGCTTGTTGAAGTATTGTAAGAGCTGGTGAAGGAGACCCGTTGGTTCTGGTCCAATGAGGGACGAGAAGTAACATTCAAACCGACAGTTTGGTCTTTGCTGTTACCGCATGCATTGCATTTGTAGTGGAAACATCATATATATATGAGACACAGCCATAGAGATATATTTCCTCTCAAATGCCACTTTTGATACATTATAGCGAACGATTTGGATATTTTTTGAATACTATTTTGTAGTTTTTGATACATTTTTTTGATGCTACTATGTAGCTTCTTTTGATGGAGTTTTTTGCCAATCGTTGAGTAGCTCTACTCTGCTCATTTATATTTTTTATATATTTTTTGCTATACCGGTATATAGTTAGGGAGAGTTTGGGTTTTTTATGAGGGTTATTTGAGGATTCTTTGGGGGTGTTGTATATGTTATGTGGATGATGGTCATGTGGCCAATGTGAAACCTGTAATTTTTTTAATATTGAGAGTATATTAAGGGAAGAATCTGTGACATCATAACTTTTGTAGTGTTTGAGGTGCCACAGAGTAGGATTCCTTCATGGTTATGGTATTTCAGATATTGAGATGAATGTAGTACCAAAACTGTTTTTGGGGTCTTAGTAGACTATTTCATTGTTGTAGGATTATTGGTATACATATGATTAAAATCATTTAAATATTTTAATTATCTTCTGTCTCTTGTGCTGACATCTGCATAGTCATACTCCGACAAACGCTCAAAGCGCCAGACTTTATTTTGCGTATTAAATAATTTGTATTTATGTTAACACTATATCAAAGTCCTGTGCGTGGGTTCTTATTTTGAATATGCTTTGTATATATATATATATATATATATATCTATATATATATATAGATATATATATATATATCAATTATACTCAGCCTGGGAGCCCCGGGTTGTGATAGGAGACAGCACACTGTAGAATTTCTCAATAAACAAATATTTATTTTATTGTGGCATCATCCTAAAACCAAACGTTTTCGGTCCTAGTGTGGACCTTCCTCAGAGCAAATAGGTGTGTAGCATTCAATTCCCCATATTTATATAAAAAAAGAAGAACTTACTTACAACTACAGGATAGCACAGGACATGCTCACCACTCCCCGCCGAATCCACTGCTGGAACGCACGAGAACAGCGTACCCCGGCGCTCAACGGTGGTGGTGACGTCGCATAGTTACATTCCTCCGGTTGCCAAGGAACCGGTACTCGGATTGGGAAACAAAACTAACAGAGAACTGCCAGCTAAAGGCAGCAACGTGTATAGCGCCCATAAACATAGTAACCAAAGGCAAATGCAAAGTAGAGCATAAGAGGCAGAGATACTGGGCAAACTAAATGTAAATAATATTAAGCACAGACACAAATCAGATGCAGAAAAACTGAAATAATACAAGCTAAATGTCCAAGTACAAGTCCATTTAAGTTAAGATCTCAAAGATAAATCATCCTCAATCCAGGGACAAAATGGATGATCATAGTCTATTCAATCTTCCATAATAGGTAGCCAAAATAGCAATGGATGGCAAAAGTGCAATCAAGCAATTACAAATTGTATTTCATGAAATGTTCATCAGTGGTAAAATAACATAACCACAAAATCCCTTCATATGTTGGATGTTGTTTATCCATAAAAATCCATAATTGGTTCAAGTTAAGTAAACCGATATTGCCATAATGTATTATAGGTACCATCACTTACACCGCAGGCAGTACTACATCAATTAGGGCCCATTCCTGTAATCAATACAAGGAGTGCCCACAGTATTCAATGTAGAACGGTATCTAGGTTCCTAACACCAAATGGTGCTTGCCAGTATTGATACCGTTAATGAAAATCATGTTATAAAGTCCTTAATTGCCTACAGAAAACTGCTTAATGATAGTTCATGGTTCAAACCATTCGGTGTAAGTGAACCAAAATCAAATATAAATTTAGCCTATATATATATGAGTGATAATCCCCACAACTGTGCACTCACAGGTAATACTAAGCCTCCGGCCTGGGTGCTAATCCATAATAAACATATCATAGATGATCCAAAAGAAATGCACTCACAGGTCTTTTGCAGGCTTCATAAACATGCTGGTTTATTCCATCAACATTTCAGCCCCAAACTGGGCCTTTATCAAGATGCTTATCATCTCAAGCATCTTGATAAAGGCCCAGGTTGGGGCCGAAATGTTGATATATATATAATATGGGCTGCACACTGAGTAAAGTCCAAATGGAGGTTGAATGTTACTGATGCATTCAAAGAGTTAAGTAAATGGGATGTTATTATTAGGAAGTGTATGGCTATATATAGTGATGAATGGTCCAGTTTACAAATTTCCAGGCAATGCATCCATTCTCAGTAGATTTATGGTGAGTCACTAGTTCATGACCAGATTCTGACTTTGATGTTGTGTCTGCAGGATGGACAAAATCCAACACCTGGATTTGATACGAGCAGCCTTTTACTTACTTCTCTTGATCTGTTCTCTGCTGGAACAGAGACAGTGAGCTCGACACTGAGACATGGACTTCTCATCCTTGTCACTCATCCGGAGATACAAGGTAAACTAAGTAATACACCACCATGTGAACAAAAAGCATAGTAGGAAAACCACCTGCACCATAAGGACAGAACAAAATTCTGATAAATTCCCACAGATATAAATGGGACCTTTACCACCTTGAATTCTAGAGAAGCCTCCGGTATTGTGAACATTTTCTAGCATTCAAGGGGCTAAAACCTACGTTTACTTCAATACAAATGTCTATTTGTCATCTATTGTACAGTTGGTGTGCCTCAGAATTGCTCCACGTTTGATGCTGTACAGATAGTGAAAAGGTAAAACATATGTATCAATCAGACTCATGGTTTCAGCTAACAGACATTCAAGATCAGTCGTATTCCATGTACAGTACTAAGGCAAACACTGTTTTTCAGGATTACATAAACTAAATTTAAAACCACCAAGAAATTATTGGTTTGTCAAGATAAATAAAATATTATGCATTTTGATTACAAAATTAAACATATTACATATTCACTAAACAGGATTTTACTTATGAAGTTTTTGTTAGAGAAGTGCTTGGGAGTATTGGTAAATAATAGATTAAACAACCGCGTGAGGTGTCAGTCAGCTGCTGAAAAAGTCAGTAGAGTATTACCATGTTTAAAAAAGACCTATCACTACATATTATGAAAGTATAATTCTACCTCACTATCAGGGATGGGCAAAACTTTCCTCCTCAAACTGAAAAATGGCACTTTCCACTTGGCTAAAAATTTCCTGCAAAAAGTGCAGATCTTCCGATTTTTTTCTGCTTTTTTTTGCCCTTTGAAATCAATGGGAACATAGAAGTTACACAAAACACATTACAAATAATATTTTATTTCTTAAAGACATTGTATAAAAGGTGCATGAGGGTGCCTGTGTTGGTGGGGTGTGCGGAAAGAATCAGTTGAACAGGGAATGTTTTTGGGGGGTTGTTTACTGGGATTGGGGGGCACTTAATAAAAAAGAAATCCTAAATAAAATAAAATAAATAAAATCCTAAGACATGGTATAAAGGGGTCTGAGGAGGGTGCCTGTGTTGGTGAATGAATGAATCATTTGAATAGGGAATTTGTTTTGGGGGGGTGGTTATTGACTGCTATTGGGAGGACAGTTAATAAAAAATAGATCAATAAAATAAGATATTTGTATTTAAAGTGACAGAGACAGGAACCCCCTGACATAAGCTGCCACTGGGGTGGACTTATACTTGACAGAGTATTTTGTAGAGGATGATTTGTTTGATTTGTTGTTAGAGGCCTTTGTAGGGCTTAGACTTATTAGAGGCCCAAGCCCTGAAAAAACATTGATTTGTAGGACTGAAGCTTGTTTGGCACAAGCCATAAGGGAACATTGATTTGTAGGACTTAGGCTTGTTAGAAACAACCCCCCCCCCCCCCAAAATTGTTTATTTTTTTGTAGAACTATTTTTTATTTATTTATTTATTTATTTTTTTTAAACACAAGCCCTGAGAAAAAAATAAAAATGCCCTACTGGCCTAATGCCAGCAGGTCATGTTGGCCAGTGGCCACTGTCAAATGTCCTCCTGAGTTGCAACTGTTGTTTGTACTGTTGCTGCTGAGTTGTTTAAGCAGCAGGATGATTAGGCAGCTGAAAGGGAATGGGATCAACAAGAGCAGTAACATGGAAGATGGATGATGAAGGTTCCATTTGACACGACTGGCTCCAGTGATGCACCTGAGGCAGTAGCAGCAGAATAAGTAGCCCCCAGTATTTGTGGAGAAAAGAACAAGTTGGCCATTAAATCTTCTCCACCTGCCCCTCCTCCAAAATCATCATGGGTGTATTGTTATTAGAATATATTTTTTCCCTTGAGAGCAGGATAAGTGGGTCTCCTCCACAACTGCAATGTGCACAGTATGTGTGTGTTAAATAACATCTGGGGGCACAACTGTATCCAAACACCATGACACCCGAAACCAAGTACTGCCGCTGTCACTGTACCCCTTTTCCACACCTACTAAGGACACATGACAACTTGCTGACAGTTTAATAGTAATGATGAACCCTCCCTGTCTCCATCTTAGCATATTCTGCGGGATGGACTATCCTCAGATGTCGCTTGATGGCCTGATATCAATTCTCCTCCACCACACTGTCATGTGTGGTCAGTGCACCACACAGTGTGCAGTGGGTAGAGACGAACTGCCATATCCTAACATCAAAAGAGTGGCTATTATTTGGCAGGGGAAGTAATGAGGTGGATTGGCAGGAGATGTACTTGTTACCCTAGAGGAAGACGGTGACATTGATGGTGAGCTAGTTGTTTCACTTGCCATGGAACTTCCAGTGTCTGTCTGGGTTTCTTTATTCTTCCTCCTCTTTGATCTCCTTTCTGGAGAGTCAGGGGGTACAGTAACAGCGGTGATAGATTTCTGTAATGGGTGTTTGGCTTTAACATGTTTGACATAAATGTCATGGTGTCTGTGTTTCATGTGTGTTATCAGGGAACTTGTGCCAAGGTGTGTTCCCTCCTTTCCCCTTCTCACTAACTTGTCACAAACTTTGCACTCTACCTTTGTTGATGATGACTGCACTGTGCCTGCCGGAAAAGAATAATAGTCCCAAACCCATGACTTCTGGGGGGAGGGATAGGGAACAGGTGGGGAAGAATGGCCTCTTTCTTCTTCTTCTCCACATTCCCCTTCATTTTTTGTGGCAGCAGATAATGTTGCTACTACTGCCTCAGATTTAGCACTGCAACTAGGACCAGAGGTATTGCTGGTGCTGGCAACCAGAACCTGTCCTAGTCCCGCATTACTTGTTGACCCCATTCCCACTGTGTCCAAGGTGGTCTGTGGCACACTAGCCTCATCCTCAGCACCCTGCTGCCCTTTCATCTCAGCCGCAGGAATTAGAGCAGTTGCAATTTCCGCAAATAAAAAAAGCTGATTGCTAGTGGTGGTGGTGATGCCCATCCTCATCCCTATCTCCCATTCCGTCTCACTTTCTGATAAAAAAGCTATCAATGTCTCTTCCACCCCAGCTTCTCCAACAACACCACCACCACTAGTCCCTACATGATGCTGCTCTATTCCAGACAACTCACTACTGCTTGGAGGAGGTGATTTGCAATGTGATAGAGGGTGCCCTGCTGTCACACTTGGCATTGTTTTCTCCTTTTCCCCCTGAGTACTACAAGAAACACTAGCAGCAAGCAAAGTATTGGTTGCAGCAGGTTCAGCACTGGCAGCAGGTACAACACTAGTGGTAGCACACCTGGCAGCAGATACAACACTAGTGGCTGCTGGTACAGCAATGGTGGCACTGGCAGCAGGGGTAGCATGTCTTGCAGCAGGCACAAGCAGCTGACCTGTCCTGTTCTCCCTAGTACTACTCTTTTCTGCCTCCCTTCCCATTCCCTTTTCTCCCTTCCTTCCCTTTTGTCCCTTCCTTCCCATTCCCTTTTCTCCCTCCCTTCCCATTAAATTCCCCAAGATCCCTTGGGGGTATGTAGGGGAACTGGACAGCATTGGTTCAGTACTGCTAGTCACTTCCTCCTCAGACTCAGTGGACACAAGTGTCCTTCCAGCTCCTCCACTGATTATTTTTCACCCTGCCTCAATTTTTGCAAAACATCACAGCAGAACAGCACAGCATGTCTATCCTATAGCTGCTTCTGTTGTGTATGCCTTCAGCAAATACGTCACCTTTTTATAGCGAAAGTGCGAAAACAACGTAAATCAATGGACGGAAACTTTCTAGCCACTGATAAAATGGAGAAAAAATGTTGGCCAATGGATGAAAGATGCAAACATTTGAACCGCTAGTTTTAAAGACGATTTTCTCGGTACAAAGCAGATAACAATGTTGTTTTCGCGAAATTTCCCATGGGAAATTTTTCCATTTTCAGTTTTTTTAAATCTCCACCAGATTTCTTTAAAAATGCATTACTAAACTGGAAAGAGTACAGGGACATGCAACAAAAATGATAAAAGAACAGGAGGATTTTAGATAAAGGGAGCCTAGCCAAATTTGATTTATTTACATTATATATATACTAGTTGAACAGCCCGTTACACGGGCCACAGTGCCTCTGGCAGCCGGTCGCGGGGCAGTCACGCGCAGTGGAGACTGCCCGCGCCCCCGCTGATACAGAGGTAGACGCTCCTTCGGAGCGCCCAGCTCTGTATCAGCCGCGGCGCAGGCAGTCTGTACTGGGCATGACTGCCGCACGCGCAGCAGTGTCTACTGCGCATGTCGGGCGTTACACACAACTTAGCGAATTATTATATAGGATATAGGTTTAACAATATATAAATACAATCACATATTCTCACAAATATTGATCAACAAGTTAGTCCCACTTTAAATAATGTCGAATTTCCCCGTTTCTTCATAAACCTTTCGGATCCTTCTCTTATTTCCTTTGTGTCCCGTGATCCCGCTCCAACATGATATGTAATTATATATATGTATAATAGTATCAGTAATAAGTCACAGTCTAATTTATTCCAAACGTAAGTATCTGCTCACTCATTTAATTATTTTAGTCCCATGTGGAACTGCTGTCTCAAAAGTATTCCCCTTTTATCTGGTTTAACCTTTTCTTTGCTATATGGAAATCATCAGTCATTCGTATTCTCCCCCAGTGGCCATATACAAATAGGAGATGCAAGAATTATGTTTCAGTCTTATCCAATTAATGAGAAAGTGCAATTATCTACTCACAGCAGTAGATTGTATCCTCCAGCGCGGCATTCTCTTAACTTCCTCAGATATTCTCTCCACTTTGTTTGACTGGGATTCCAGGTCCGTCAGTACCGTTAGAACTCTCTGTCCCACTTTAGGGAACTTGCATCTTAACTAGATCACCACGACTCAGTGCTCTCATACGTACACATAATTACATGTTTATTATAGAAATATCATAATACATAAAAATCACCAAATTCTTTAAAATGTCTGTCCACGTAAAGGCACCTATTCACACCCAATGAAGCTAGTGCATGTAGTTTGAGTGTCTCGTATAGCGCTCGGCCACTGCGTTATAGTTTGCTCAAAACTTCACGTTATGGAGTGACAAGTACCTTAAACACAAACAGACCACCTAATACAGTTCTATGAGGAGCCCAACGCGTTTTGTGTGTGTACACTTCCTCAGGGGCTATCAAATGTCCATTCATAAATTCAAACTAAATATACCCAGTGAATTGTTACGTCAAAATCCATGGACGTATCAATTTCAATCAATGTAACTTTATCCATATGCAAATACAAATTAACACATAAAAATTTCTTCAAATTACTTAATCGATCGCTTCATAAAATACTAATAAATAGCTTCCCCTATTGTTTTAATAATTTAGACATAAAATATTCAATGCTAAAATAGTAAAAAGGGATAAAATATATTTTCCCATTATAATAAAATTCCTCTATATTTATATTCCAATCAATTCCGTAAAAAGCAATTAAAATCTATACTAATATTAAGACCCCTCGGATTTAGGGTTTTTAATTCATAAATCCATTCTGTCTCTTTTCTAGATACTTTGTTGATCATACTGTCACCCTCCAATGTGGAATTACCTGGTCTATTATGGACTCTAGCAAAATGATCTAAGTCTGTGAGAATTTAAACCTTTAAACATCTATAAGAGTTAGATTTACTGAGGCCAAATCTGTTTATCTGTAGTAAGATAGATAGGGATATATACTTTGATACATTTGGAGGTAGCGAGCCGAATACCTATCGCTACTTTGAGCAAAAATCAAGGGATGCCCATTAAGACTAAAAAAAATGTACTCATTATTATAGCAATTACTTCAATTTTGTTTTTCATATAAGGGTACCAAGTATATTCAATTATTTGCCTCAAGAAGATGTGCTGGTAGATACTGTAGGCAGTTTCAAGATAATATTTTACATCAGAACAATATGTAGAATTATGTTTTCTATTTAAATAGCATGTTGATATGATTTTTGCAGTCATGAAGGATTTTATGTTTTTCTTAATTCAAGTTATTTTTTAAACAAATAGGGAAATGTGCAGCCTACATAGTTAAATAGTTTATAGTTGACGAGCTTGAAATCAGATATTAGTTCATCAGTTTCAACCTTGGTCAGGTCTCATTTGTTCATCCAGATGAAGGTAAATTAACCTCCATTGAAGCCATTTACAATTATACTACAGGTCGATAAAACAATTCTGTACTTACAAAATCTTTACACTTATCCTTAACTGCAAAGTGTGTACAGGGTGATACAGTGTTAGCCACAGAAAAACAGGAGACTGGTGTAATAAAAATAATACATTTATTGGCTGACTAAGTGGCTTAAAGATACAAGCTTTCAAGACAACTTAGGTCTCTCCTTCAGGCATAATAAGAATGAAGGTTGAATACAGAATACATGACAGGTTAAACACTCATGCAAATTATTTTAACATTTCATTTCCACTGGCAGTGAATATTCTTATCAGTATTGTCTATAATTCATTCGCTAGGTGTTTGTAGAGTCCCTTTGTAGTTGGCTAAGTGATACATACATCATTTATTACCTTTTTGATGTTACATTGAATTTCAATCATTAGCCAGATATGACTGTCTATAGAATGTATGGGTTAACACTCTGAGCTCCATAGGGGTGCACACCCCATCGATTGCAATGAGCTGCACAGCCCACAGCACCCAAAGGGCCCAAAATATGTTTATTTTGTGGGATAATGTGACATAAATTCTTTGTCATGGTTCAGGCCAGAGTGTTTAATTTGGTTATATACTTCCAGATCTTTCTGTCTCTCTGTGTCCTAAAATATCCCATCATTACATTACCTTGATATATTTAATGCTGTCATCAGTTATTCAAAAATGTTGACTCACTTGGGTCTCTTGTTGTTCTCCCAGCTCCCATAAGAATTCACCTGTTTTCTTAGGGTTTGTCCTGTCCCACCTACATACAGTCCTGTTTTCAGACATTTTACACAGATGGGGCTAGTTTCTATTGCAGGTGCTAAATGTTAACACCCATTTTATCAAACATTTTCCCATTAAAGTTTATGGGGAAACCTGGAGATAAAAGTAGAGATACAATTAGCACCTGTAATAGAATCTAGCCCATGATGAGGTAGACAACATTATATTATCTGCAGGAGAATTTGCCCTTGATATCGTGTTTTGGTGGGAATGTGGTGTGGGGACCTTATCGGTGGTACATATGTGTGCACAGGTTCCACATGTCTTTTGTAGACAGGGAGAAGAACCCTTTTCTGTTGCATTCTTAAGATAGCTTCACCAGTTGATTCAGGTTGGGGTGGCTGCCTATAGGAGAGGAGCAGAAGTTTGGGGAATATTCTTTATAATCTGCCATCAGTATGTAGCATTGTTTGGAGGTTTTTGAGATTGTATGCAGTGCCTCAATAGGTGGGGTTGTAGGTGACTACTAATGGCACACTGTTTTCTTTCTGTGGTTGGTTGTATTACGGGATATTTCTTCTGGGTTCACTGGTGGCTTTCTGAATTTGAATGAGTGTTTAACCTGTCATGTATTGTGTATTCAGCTTTTATTCTTATTATGCCTGAACCTAAGTTGCCTTGAAAGCTTGCACCCAAGAGCCATTCAGTTAACCACATTTTTACTCTACCAGTCTCCTGCTTTAACTGCAATGCACAGCTATAGAGAGTAGAATTCCTATCAGATACAGCATTGGTCAGTTCTCCATAGGAACTCAAACCTGTCCTTTTGTGACCCCAACAAGATGTCTTCATATGAATACAGGGGGGCCAATCAGAAGCTCAGTGATTCTAAAGGATCCACCCCTGATAACAATGTAACAGCCTTTGTTCATCTGAGAATCTTGCATAAACCTGTGGAATGTTAGTATCTGACTGGTAGGAAGCGACAGTTGGTAATGCAGAGCTATGTGGAATGCTTGAGTCCTTCAGACATTACTGGAAGACACGCATTAAATAAAGCTAAATATCTAATAAATTATTGTTTTAAATACAAATTGCCTTATGTAAACAGATTGCTCAAATTCATAGAGTTGTCACAACGTGCACTTTAAATTAATAGGAATTTTAGGAATTTGTATTTGTATAGTTGGCACGACTTAGAGATGCTCCAATTCTTTACTGTACATAATCCACTTCTCTTAATAGCTAAGGTACATGAAGAAATCGACCGTGTGATTGGCCAAAACCGTTGTCCAGTTATTGAAGACCGAAGCAAGATGCCGTACACTGATGCTGTTATACATGAAATCCAGAGGTTCAGCGATATTCTTCCCATGAATATCCCACACTCAGTCACCAAGGACACACAATTCCATGGATATACTATACCTAAGGTAGGCTTGTGGGCAAATATTGTAGGGTTTCCTGCTGAGTAAAACATGGGCACTCGCACTGCTGAGAGGTTTTTTGCAGCTCAAATATAAATGTTGTTTTGGGTGCAGTACCTCTATGGCATGAACTGTTCTGCTTCTGCTACACCATTATATAGACAGCTCTGGTCATTTGACCATAAACCTCCATAGTATGGTGCAGCAACAGAGCTACTGTAAAACTTTCAGGTCATGGAGGTACTGCACTCAAGACATGTGAACTTGAGCTACAATAACTTTTCAGTAAAACATCTCTGAGCAGTGGGAGTAACAATGTTTTACCTAGCAGAATAAACCCTACAAAAAATTAAAATAAATAAAATAAAAAAAGTATATATATATATATGATACACTCAATATTTTTCTGTAAAATAAATCTTTTTGAGAAATTATTGCAAAATATGCTAATTAGCTATGTTTGAGTCTGCACTCCCCCCCCCCCAACTGTTACAGCTATTATAAATGCCCCCTGCATGAGTTTTGGTTAGGTCTAGAGGGTCTAATGTATACATTTGCCAGTAGGACCTCTAACACCAGAAGCAGTACAGGTATGAGTATGGAAGTACATCTCCACCATCATTAGGGCGTAATGCACATCACTTCCTATAGCCTAGTTTAGTATATTGCCCTAAGCAAGGCACAGAGGAGATGACTGCCCTAAAATGTCGAGAGACATTCCCTTGATTCAAGCAGCATTAAGGAGAAATATTTTTTGGCATACGTACATTAGTAAATTGATGTTAGGCAGGAGAAGAGCAAGAAACTCAAGACAAGTGTCTGATTTACACATAACATCCAGGACTGATTGAAGATATTATCTCTTGATCAAAGGCACAAGGTTAAAATTCATAGAGGCCATTAGGATTTTCTATCCACAGTAAGGTAAGTGGAGATTTATTTTTATTATTATTATTATTATTATTATTATTAATAGGGTGTTACATCTACTTTAACCTTCCACACATGAGTTTCACCTGGTTTTTCTACTTGTGGGGAGTTCTGTAAAACAGAGGAACATCGCTTTCCTTCTGATGAAATTCCCACAGGAGGAATATGTAGCAGCCATACATCCCTAATCCTGAAACACAGCACTGTCTGGGGATTAGGAGGAGATCAAATAGAGGTTTGTGCACCTCTACCCTAGAGCAAAGAGTTTAAGGAATACACATTAATTATAGTATTCAAGAAACATGGAAAGATTAAAGGGATAGTAATGTTTCATAATAAAAGCAGCTCTAATTAATCATCATAGTATTTGGACTTTGGAGAGTGTTATTTCAATTCTGTCAGAGTTGTAGTTCAAGAGTAATTCAATGACAAAGTATCCCCCCTCCCGCCCCTTTTAGCGATGTAACACTGTTCAGCCAGATCAGAAGGGAGGTGCCCAGATAGACTGCAGAGAGGGACAATCTTCAATTAAGATAAGGGAAAAACCTGAAAAGCTTGTCAAGGGGGGCAGGGCTTTCATTATTCTCATAGGAAGAAGATTGTCCCCTGCTGTTATCTGTCTGGTCTATGGACTGGATTCCACATCTGAGAAGAGATGGCTTACACTAGGTAAAAGGGGGAGGGAGGGGAAACTTTGCATGTGTCTCTCAAACCATGTTTTTTAATGTCTACAAAATAAAATAAAATAAAGATAAAACAAATCATTACTATCCCTTTGATTTAAAATAGTTCCTAAATTCTACTTTGAAAAAATATGTACTGCTTGCTATATATATTTACAAACATATAAGGGGTATGTACTAATAAGATTTCACTGTATGACGAGATGGAACACATTTCTTACCTCTTTCCTTGCTTAATGCCAATTTACTAAGCTGCTTACACTGAACATGCTCCCTAACATCGCTCGCACCAAGAAGGCAATAAGGCAAATTACGGGTGTTTAGGAAAGTGGTAGAACTCTTTCCTGGTCAAGTGAGTGCTGTGTTATGTACTACAATGATCATAACAATGCTCTAGTACATTCTCAAATGTGCGGGTGCAGGAATTAGAGGAGTTAGTGAAGAAAGTGTGGATTACTATCAAAAGGTGCAATTTTTCCTTTAAGGATCATAAGAGTCTGCCAAGCATAAGATGTATATTCTCCTGTGTTTAAAAGATAATAATATATATCATATAGTTGGCATTATTGGCCAGGCATGAACCTCTCCCTAGATGGATTGTAACACATCTGGGTTATTCTAATCCTCTCTCAGGGCACTGACATCTACCCACTGCTGACCACTGTTCTCCACGATCCCACTCAGTTCGCCACTCCAGACCAGTTCAATCCTGGACACTTCCTAGATGACGAGGGCTGCTTTAAGAAGAGTGATGCCTTTGTGCCATTTTCAACAGGTGAGATCTGCTTTCCCTGTCAGAGGTCTCCTATAAGAAGAAAGATAATTTTACCAGCAGGAGGTCTGAGCAATGGATTTGGTGGCAAGGCCAACTATGATGGCACAAGCTCCACTGAGGGTGATGTATTAAGAATAACTGATGCAATTCTGCGGAAAACTAAGTGTCCCACAGTGGGGCCAAATAAAAAAAATCCATACATTTTAATTTGACTTTTAACTCTTTGAACATTGTCTAAATTGTGCCATTGTTTTCCACAGAATTTATCCAGTTCAACTTAATATGTCAACCTCAGTGTTACTTTCTCAAATAGTGTTCCATGGAACCCCAGGGTTCTGTATCTGTACAGTAGCTCAGTGTTACTATCTCAGACAGTGTTTTGTGGATCCCCAGTGTTCCTTATCTGGTCAATGGCTCTGTGTTACTATCTTAGACAGTGTTCAGTGGAAACTCAGGGTCCTATATTCAAACATCAACCTCAGTATTACTGTATCAGACAGTATTCCAGGGAACTACAGGGTTCTGTATTCATACATCAACCTGAGTGTTACTATCAGACAGTGTTTTGTGCAGCCCTAGGGTTCCGTATTCATACATCAGCCTCAGTGTTACTATTTCAGACAGTGTTCCCTGAAACCCCAGGTTCCATATTCATACAAGCATGCAAAAGAAAGAAAAAGCTAGAGCAACATTTTGGAACTCCCACCAGTCACTAGATGTAAAGCTCTAAGAATAAAATAGTGAATCTTCTTATAGAGAGACTATACTAGAAATATATAAAAGTCCACCCACGGCTGTAAACCAATGGGGCAGTTCAGTTCATACACCCAGTACCTTAGGATGGAAAGTAAATGTTCACCATTTCAATGATAGATGGAATGAGAAATGCAAACGGCAATAATGGATAATCAACCCGATGATGATAGTAAATGATAGATGAGAGATGAAATGATGAGAGATGATGGATGGATGAATGAATGAATAGATCCTAAATCCCTTAAGAGCTTGTCTGATGCTGCTGAAAGTTTTGGTGTTCTTTTACACTATCACGGTGCCCGTGATTCCTGCCTGTACGGTATTGTTGGTTGGCGACATTGTCATTTCCGCTATTCCTTACTACGCTCTTATTGGAGATCAGGTATGAGCTCCTCCCACCATTTGCTTTATATACCCAGTTCTCACACTACCTGATTGCCCTTTTGTTGTGTACCTGCGTCGAATCTCTTGTTGCTATGTATGTTCCGTGTATGACCCTTGGCTAGACTGACTCTGATTTCCACTTGTTTCTGTGCTGCACTCCATTCCTGGTTTGACCTCGGCATTGGCTGATTTCCTGTTCTGGTTCTGACCCTGCTGTGTATGACTACCCGCTCTGTGTACCGACCTGGGTCTGGCTTACGTTCGCTCCTGTGGTTGACTCAGCTTGGCTGCCTACCCTCTCTGTGTACCGACCCAGCTCTGGTTTTGACTCCTCCGTTTCCTCACTGTCTGACAGACTACCCACTCGTATTACCCTAAGGCTCCGATATCACGGTGCCCGTGATTGCCTCCAGTGAGTAATTGCTGTAACAGCAACATTGTTACTTCCTGGCTGTCGCTCTATGCAAGTCGATGTTCTAATAGGTCACTGTGCTTGTGATGTCATCTCTCCGCCCACCTGCCAGGCCTTTTAAACCTCAGCATGTCTTATTACCTTTGTCTTTTCGTGGTGTACCTGAGCCTAGTGCTGTGTTGGTCCATTGCTGTTCCTGTGTATGACCCCTGTTCCGTCTGACTACCCATTCTGGCTCTGACTTCTGGCTACGTCTGACTACCCGTTCCGGCTTTGACTTTTGGCTACGTCTGACTACGCGTTCCAGCTTTGACTTTTGGCTACGTCTGACTACCCGATCCAGCTCCAATCACTGGATTTGTCTGACTACCCGTTCCGGCTCTGATCCCTGGCTGTCTTCAGTTACTCTTCCTCTGTTGCTCCCCGGTTACGATTACCAGCCTCAGCAATCGAGCCCCGGCTATTGGGATCCTTGCTGCCTGTGCCTACCCATTTCAACACTCGCTACAACTAGTGGAGCTTGTCGGTCAGTCCGTGTACTGACCTCCCGTGGTTGTCTCGGTTTGTGTTGCCTTGTCGATCAGTCCATGTTTCTGACCTCCCGTGGTCATCTGGTTTGTGTGTTGCCCCACCTAGCCCTCAAGTGCCGTTTACCTTGCATTCAGTATACCCTAGCATTAGGGTATAGTTGCACTTCATTCTCCTGCTGACTCAGATTGTGGAAGTGCTATGCACTGTCCTCCCATCTGTCGGTGAAGGTTCCTAGGGCCATTCGGATACTAGCTACACCTGCCTAGTGAAGGGTTGAGGAAGTGTCTTGCACTGTCCTCACCTGGCCTCATGGAGGTGGTGGCGTTAAAGTCACTACTGTGTGCTCCAGTGTCTGGAGCTACTCGATCCCATTGCCTGAGTTAATCTTTGTCTGGGTACAGATGTGGGCCTATCGCACTAGCCTAGTGAAGGGTGAGGAAAGTGAGTTCACTGTTCGTCCCTGGCCTTGTGAAAGTGTGTTACTCATTGCTGCCAACGACCGTGTCACTCGTTGCTGCCACTGTTGTATCATTCATTGCTACCACTATTGTGTCATCATCATTGCTGCTACTATTGTATTTAAAATAAAGTTTTATTTTAAGTTCATCTGTACTTGTCAGTGTTGTTATTTCTTAGTCACTCCGTGACATTCGGCCCCTAATCGGTTAGTCTGCTTGCAGACTCTGTATCATTCTGTGTGAAGCGCACCTATCATCTATCCCCGCTTGCGGGGATTCGCTTACACACTTCCACTGTCTGCTGGCTCACCCTAGAGTTCTAGGGCCAATCGAGTGGTCCTCCTTATAGTCGCCTTCATTCCAATTCCAGTAGCCTGTTGCCTATGCTCCCTAGCGTTCTAGGGTTTGTCCAAGGGGGCTCCTTGCAAGTCGCTCATTCCATTTCCAGTAGCCTGTTGCCATCCCTAGCATTCTAGGGTTGTCCGAGGGGGCTCCTTGCCAGTTGCCCATTCCATTTCCAGTAGCCTGTTGCCTATGCTCCCTAGCGTACTAGGGATCCGTTCTGTAGGTCTCCTTCCTGCTGCCTGGTACCTACTTATATCTCAGCAGTTGCGGTCATTACCATTGCCTAGCCTGAGGGAATCTACCCTCTGTAAGTTGCCTATTACCATTCTGATCCAATAGCGTACTATTGGAAGGTTCTATTTTTGGGTTGAGGAACTTTAACTTTTTTACTAGTTTCTGCCTCCATCTCCACTAGTCAGTTCCTATACTTTTTCCTGGGTCAATCTGAAGACAAGTCTTCCTCTCTGTGAGCCTGCACTGTCTCCATACCTGACCTGTGACTTTGCTGGGAAGTACCACGGTACTGTCCTCCTCTGGGCCTGTATGGGTTGGGAAAGTGCATATTTCCTTGTTTTTCCCTAAACAGCACTTGTCTGAGTGTTCTTACAAAAACCGTGATATACACCCAGGAAAGCCATCTGCAGTATGTAAGAGCGCAAACAGAAACTAGAACAAGAGAGAGATAAAATCCAAACTAAGTGTAGTATTTAATAATAAAGAATAAAAACAAAAATTAAATGGTTACACTCACATTTTGCCCATCTTGGGCTATATGCAATTAAGAGGCCCCAACCTCTATTACCCAACGAACTGTGTCCCTGGTTCTCTTCACCTGCTGAATCCAAAATGCTTGAGCGCTTAGTTCCTGAAGTAAATCCATGGTGCTGCTCCCGATGTCAAATAATTCAGTCCGTAAACCAAAGATCTCATGAGGTGTATACTAGTAGTAGAGTCTTTGTCTGTGATCTAACTAGTACTGGGTTGCGGGGAACATAAATGCGCTAATGGCGTTATGGAGGTTCAACCACCTCGTGGTTAAAGGGCAACGCTATAGCTGCTGACTAGTTGGACCAGCTATGGGAGGGAGGTGGGAATCTCACAGGGGCCAACGGAGGAGAGAATACTAGTGATCGTAGTGAGAAAGAACTAACCCAACGCATATTGTGGAGTTAGAGCTCCACTTCATCGGGGTATGTGAATGAGCTAGACCTGAAAGTTAAGGCTCTTAAATACCTTCAAGGATCTAGCTAATTGGACCAACCTATTAGGTCTTAGGTTGTTAACCCCATGTGTAATACCATCTGAATACTATGTAACACAGATCGTACATTGTAATCTGCATACAAAGAGAAAGATGTCATAATAGTAACAAAAAAGTATCACTTATAACTAAAACAAATATCCAATGTGCAACAATCTAATAAAACATATAAACATAAATATGATGAATAAAAAATGACAAAAATAAAATGGTCGGACAGATAGGAATGTGCTGAATGTCTGTAAACACATATGTGTACGTAATGAATAAATACAAATAATAAACACCCAGAACTCTCCTATCAGGTATATTAAAAATATCGTAAATGCGAAATATAAAAAGTAAAAAATGATATTAAATCTACTTCACAGGATAAATAATATTAAAGCAGAACTACTACCTTAAAAGGATAGTAATATTTCATAATAAAAGCAGCTCTAATTAGTCATCATAGTATTTGGGCCATGGAGAGTGATATATCAATTCTGTCACAGTTGTAGTTCAAGAGTAATTGAATGATAAAGTATCCTCCTCCCACCACTTTTACTGATGTAACACTGCTCAGCCAGATCAGAAGGGAAGTGCCCAGGTAGATTGCAGAGAGGGACAATCTTCAATTAAGATAAGGAAAAAACCTGAAAAACTTGTCAAGGGGGGCAGGGCTTTCATTGTTTTCATAGGAATAAGATTGTCCCCTGCTGTTATCTGTCTGGTCTATGGACTGCATTCCACATCTGAGAAGAGATGGCTTACACTGGGTAAGATGGATGGAGAATTGATTCAGTTGTATCATTTGACGGAAATCATTTGAAACTTTTGTGTGTGTGTACATCATCATCATTGGTCATCACTGGATTCATCATCTGTTACTTCATCATTTATTCCATTCATCTATGTCCATATGTCTTTATCATCTTCCATATCATTTTTTCATGACATCTTTTCAGCCCTTTACACTGGTGCCAGTGTCTTTTTGTATTTATGTATAGGGGGGAGAATGGATTAGATAGGAGGTGTTCTGAGGTATGTTCACCACATGATACCTGGGGGATGTTGTGGGGTTTAGGAACTCAGTCTTGTATCTTTATTAGTCAATTTTGATATGTTACAAATAATTCATATTATCATATATATAATTGATACTGTGATTATTTTTAATAATAGAGGATGAGTGCTGGTAATAGTCCTACTGTGTTTTTCTTTTTGTTTTAATATATTTAGGACTAAACCTATGTATGATATGCATGGTCATTTCCTCATATCCTATGTAATAATTCGCTAAATCGTGTGTAACGCTGCGACATGCGCAGTAGAGACTGCCCGCGCTTCGGCTGATACAGAGCTGCCCCGCGACCGGGTGGCAGTGGCACTGTGGCCCGTTCAACTAGTACATTTATAATTAAGTAGCGCTCTTCTTCTTTCTTTTTCTGTATAATTATATACACTGTACCAAAAAGTCAATCTGAATCTGTGGCAATGTGTTATGATTTTTTAAAGTATTCTATATAGCCTCTACACTGTCTCTATGTGTACTGGTGTAGAGGCTACTAACATCACAAGTAGCTCAGGTGTAATTATGTTTCCACTCAAAATACTCTAGATCCTTAAGCAAATGGATAGTATCTTTTAGATATGAAACTTGGGACTTGACCAAGGGTTGAAGATATTCATCAGTATACTGAGACATATGACTAATGAGAGAATTGATACCAGACACAAAAGGTCTATCCGGGAGATCTTTCATAGATTTATGGAGTTTTGATAAGTGATAAAATATGGGAATCGTGGGATGTTTATTAAGCAAGAAACAATATTAATTTTTAATGAGTTGAGAGGGCTGGCTTTACTACTGACTTCAATTCCAGCAAGAACTCTTGTGTAGGATCCTTAGATAATATGATGTAATTATTTGTGTCATTAAGTAATAGTGAGGCTTCCGAATATAATTCTTGGTGTTCTGTATGCAGATTCCCCCCTCCCTTGTCTGCGTTTCTAATGACAATTTGTTTATTGTTCTGAAGTTTATTGACAGCTAAAGTTTCTTGTTTGCTTAAATTTTAAGTCGGATTGGTATTTTGATTACATATCTTCTCAATGTCTCTGTTGATTAGCTGATGATATACTCGCATGTTCTCATTCTGGGAATTAAATTGACAAAACATATATTTCAGTTTTTTGTCACTCTGAATAGCCCCTAATCTTTCCTTATCATTATTACTTTCCTATAATATCCCCGTGTGTCTTAGTGTGTATTTATCGCCCATAGAATAAGATTGTACTGCTGCAGATTTACCAAGATTCTTAGTAGCAAAATATTTTTTTAACGTGATAGACCTAATGTATTTCTGAATATCAATGTATACATCAAATTTGTTCGGTTCCCTATGTGACACAAAGCAGAGGCCCTTAGACAAAACTTTATTTTCTTCTTCAGAAATAACATAATCACTAAGATTATATACAGTTTCGGAAATATGAGAGGTTAGTCTGATTTGGCTATTTTTATTACTCCCTCTGTTTAGTATCATCTCTTTCTGTTCTAATTGTGTTTCTAATTTTGGGGACTGGTCTAGGTTCTGGGTTTGGACTGATGACGTCCCTGTTGTTTTGATGCTCATGAGTAATGGTATACTCGATTTATACATCAGCCTCAGTGTTACTATCTCAGAAAGTGTTCTGAGGAACCCCAGAGTTCCATATACATACATCAGCCTCTGTGTTACTATCTCACATAGTGTTCTGTGAAACCCAAGGGTTCTGTATTTGTACATTGGCTCAATGTTACTATCTCAGGCAGTGTTCCATGGGACCCCAGGGTTCCGTATTCATACATCCGCCTCAGAGTTACTATCTTAGGCAGTGTTCCATGGAACCTTAGGGTTCCGTATTCACACATCAGCCTCAGTGTTGCTATCTAAGCCAGTGTTCTGTGGAGCCCCAGGGTTTCGTATTCATACATCAGCCTCAGTGGTCCTAACTCAGGGTTCTGTAGTCATACATCAGTCTCAATGTTATTAATATCTCAATGTTCTATATTCATACATCAGCCTCAGTGTTACTATTTCAGGCAGTGTTCTGTGGAACCTCAGGGTTCCGTATTCATACATCAGCATCAGTGTTACTATATCAGGGTTCCGTATGCACATATCAGCCTCAGTGAAACTATCTCAGACAGTGATTCTTGGTACCGCATGGCTCTGTATCTGTACAATGGCTCAGTGGGGAGTATTTTATGCTGGAGTCTCCCTTCAGTGTGCAGCCTTCATAGCAGCAGAGATTCCATCTTGTTGGCACTGGTGCTTGTTTTTTTGTGTTTGTTTTTGGACTGAAAGTGACACTCAACCTCTGTTTTTGCTTTATATACTCTGCAAGTGAATTCTTTTTTTTCACATCTTCACCTTTTTTATTTTATGTCCTTGACATAGACAGCTCATTAGATTTCTGTTTCCAGAGAGATTTATATCAAGGACTTGTAAATCAGTGGTAGTGAAACAATGGTGCATTATCCCAGTGTTCTGTGCTGCATGTTATAATGTCAGAAGACATTTCTGCTGCAGGGATAGCGGAACATAATCCCTGATACGATTGTGTCCCTGACATTGAGATTCCTGTATCTGTTTGCAGAGAACTTTCTGTAAGTGACTATGAAAGCAGGCACAGTGACACAATGTTTCACTATCCCTGCAGCACTGAGTGCTCTGTATGCTGTGGTAGAGGTAGACTTTCATTCTGAAGGGAGAGTGCAACATTGCAACAATATAAATAAAGAAGAACAACCAAAGTTACTGTTAGTGGGGCTCACCAGAACAGAGGAAATCCGCTCTTATTAATCTATGGATACAATATACAGTTGTCACGGTTTCACCAATAACATTTAGGAGTCAGTACGGTATAGTTGAATGCAAAATTTATTAATAATAGAATACTAGAGCACACTATATACACAAGTAGCAAGCAGAGGGTTACAAGCCAGCGAGCACTGCTATCAGGAATAGTAGGCTGCCAAGCTTGACCACTCTGCTGGAGACTAGGCCTCAGCCACTGGTAGTCTCTACAGAAACAGGTAAAGGAACAGTAACACTGGCTCTTGATCCGGCGTAGCGAGAGTACTGACTCACACCTGCAGTCAGTAGGGAGTGATATCTGACTCACACCTTCAGTCAGTATAAAGAAATGGATAACTGACTCACGCCTGCAGTCAGTATAAGGAAAGGGATACTTGACTCATGCCTGCAATCAGTATCGGAGTTAGTGTACCAGAGCCCCAGGTCCGTACTAGATTGGGTGTTTGTTAGGTACAAGGAACAAATGTAAGAATAGTCAGACAGAGCCACAAGTCAGCACCAGAGTGGGTAGTCAGACAAGCCAGGTGATACACAGTTCAGGTAGTCAGCCAGAGCCACAGGTCTGCACCAGGTTGGGTGTCCACTATAGGGATAGACAAAAGAATATTCAGACAGAGCCACAGGTCAGCACCAGGTTGGATGGAAGACTAGCCAGGTCATACACAGAGACCAAGGTAATAGAACTGCTATGAACAACAACGCAAGGGCAACTGAGTCAGGACTCAGGCTGCCCTTTAAACTCCTCCTCATGAAGTAGGTAGGAGGAGCAGGCTCAGAGGAAGGAAGTAGGTTGGAGGAGACTACAGGAAGCATAGCATAAAACAGAGGCCTGCTTCACTCTGAAGCCTCGTGCCTGCACATGGCATGTGGAATGACGCTGAGCGTCGCTGAAGCAGCGGCGCTGGAAACAAGGTAATCTGTGACAACAGTGACTTTCAAATGTGTGTATTAAAGTAGAGAGTGCTTTATAGACAGACCTGCATGTGTGTAGATGTTAAAAATGTACACTTTTGTTTTTTGCACTACTAGTACTGAATTCCAAAAGGAATATATTATAAAAGCTAATTGGATTGGCTCAATGTATTTACAAGAACAATATGACCATAATTAGATATTAATATAAATCATGAGTCACAGTTTAGCTAACCAAATGGTATAAGTATAAGTCTTAAGATGTAAGGTTTGAATATTCAAGATTAAAGGATGCAATAAGCCACTTTATAATAAGGCTTGAATGTTAAATTGGTCTTGTATTAGTCCTCTATAGTCTTTCTGCGGCTGCTTCCAGTAGTAGCGCCAGGATCCACAGGTGTAAGGTAAAAAATTCAGTGTAGCAAAACAAGAAGATAGTGACTGATTGTATGTCAGTCACTATCTTCTCTGAGGAAGGAAGTATACGGTCCCGGAAATGTTTATATTAAATTCATTATTTAATTAAGGATATATTTGATATATGCCATGTATCATTGATTGCTTCATATGTATCAACAGTACTACTCTTAGATACGTTTTGTCTTGTTTCTTTTATATCTTCTTCACTGAGCGCTCCTGTTTTTGCTACATTGAATTGCAACAATATGCCCACTTTCACAGTCCATGACAGAAAGCTCTCCTGAAGCAAAAATCCAGGGATTTCTCTGTCAGAGACATAAAAGGGTAAACAATTATGTGAAGAGAAGAAAAAATAATTATAAGCAATATAGGGACTTTCACTTTAGATTTTATGTACCTATGGAATAAGTAAAGGAAAAACAGAGGTGGACTGTCACTTTAAGATCAGCAAAAGTGCATTGCTCTAGCCACATCCACAGTTCACAGCATGGGTGTGAGCAGCACAGATGAGGAATCATCCCTCAAAATTTGGACCTCAAGGCTGTTTCGTAATGTGCCTAATGAGAAATCCGGCCCTGCTATGTTGCAAATCAATTACTGGGCCCCCAATTCACTGCAAACTACTAAGAATTCTATACATTATGTATTGTCAGCATTTAAAATGAACCTCTAATATTGTCTGGGCCACAGCACTTTGCACCAGCTGCAATAGTAGTTTACCCAGTGGAATTGTTCTGAACAACAGCAGGGAATGGAGAATAAAATGGGCTTATACACAGTAATTATATAGATACACCTGACTGCTCTATGATGGACTCCTACCTAGGTAAGTGCTTCTGTTGCACACAGTAATCGTATAGATATAACTGACTGCCGTATGATGAACTCCTACCTAGGTAAGTGCTTCTGTTACACACAGTAATTATATAGATACACCTGACTGCTGTGTGATGGACTCCTACCTAGGTAAGTGCTTCTGTTACACACAGTAATTGTATAGATATAACTGACTGCTGTATGATGAACTCCTACCTAGGTAAGTGATTCTGTTACACACAGTAATTATATAGATACACCTGACTGCTGTGTGATGGACTCCTACTTAGGTAAGTGATTCTGTTACATACACAGTAATTATATATATATACCTACCTGCTGTATGATGGACTCCTACCTAGGTAAGTGCTTCTGTTACACACAATAATTATATAGAATAACGTGACAGCTGTATGATGGACTTTCACCTCGGTAAGTGTTTCTGTTAAACATAGTAATTATATAGATGTACCGGACTGCTGTATGATGAACTCCTACCTAGGTAAGTCCTTCTGTTACACACACTAATTATATATACACCTGACTGTTGTATGATGGATTCCTACCTAGGTAAGTGCTTCTGTTACACACAGTAATCATATAGATACACCTGACTGCTGTATGATGGATTCCTACCTAGGTAAGTGCTTCTGTTAAACACAGTAATTATATAGATGCACCTGACTGCTGTATGATGGATTCCTACCTAGTTAAGTACTTCTGTTACACACAGTAATTATATAGATATACCTGACTGTTGTATGATGGACTCCTACATAGGTGAGTACTTCTGTTACACACAGTAATTATATAGATATACCTGACTGCTGTATGATGGACTCCTACCTAGGTAAGTTCTTCTGTTACGCACAGTAATTATATAGATACACCTGACTGCTGTATGATGGACTCCTACCTAGTTAAGTGCTTCTGTTACACACAGTAATTATATAGATACACTTGCTGCTGTATGATGGACTCCTACCTAGGTAAGTGCTTCTGTTGCACACAATAATCGTATAGATATACCTGACTGCTGTATGATGGACTCCTACCTAGGTAAGTCCTTCTGTAACACACAGTAATAATATAGATACACCTGACTGCTGTATGATGGACTCCTACCTAGGTAAATGTTTCTGTTACACAGTAATTGTATAGATATACATGACTGCTGTATGATGGATTCCTACATAGGTAAGTACTTCTGTTACACACAGTAATTATATAGATACACCTGACTGCTGTATGATGGACTCCTACCTAGGTAAGTGCTTCTGTTGCACACAGTAATCGTATAGATATACCTGACTGCTGTATGATGGACTCCTACCTAGGTAAGTCCTTCTGTAACACACAGTAATAATATAGATACACCTGACTGCTGTATGATTGACTATACCTAGGTAAATGTTTCTGTTATACACAGTAATTGTATAGATACACCTGACTGCTGTATGATGGACTCCTACCTAGGTAAGTGCTTCTGTTACACACAGTAATTATATAGATATACCTGACTGCTGTATGATGAACGCCTACCTAGGTAAGTCCTTCTGTTACACACAGTAATTATATAGATACACCTGACTGCTGTGTGATGGACTCCTACCTAGGTAAGTGATTCTGTTACATACACAGTAATTATATAGATATACCTACCTGCTGTATGATGGACTCCTACCTAGGTAAGTGCTTCTGTTACACACAATAATTATATAGAATAACCTGACAGCTGTATGATGGACTTTTACCTCGGTAAGTGCTTCTGTTAAACACAGTAATTATATAGATGTACCTGACTGCTGTATGATGAACTCCTACCTTGGTAAGTCCTTCTGTTACACACACTAATTATATATACACCTGACTGTTGTATGATGGATTCCTACCTAGGTAAGTGCTTCTGTTACACACAGTAATTATATAGATACACCTGACTGCTGTATGATGGATTCCTACCTAGGTAAGTGCTTCTGTTACACACACAGTAATTATATAGATGCACCTGACTGCTGTATGATGGATTCCTACCTAGGTAAGTACTTCTGTTACACACAGTAATTATATAGATACGCCTGACTGCTGTATGATGGACGCCTACCTAGGTAAGTCCTTCTGTTACACACAGTAATTATATAGATATACCTGACTGCTGTATGATGGACTCCTACATAGGTGAGTACTTCTGTTACACACAGTAATTATATAGATACATCTGACTGCTGCATGATGGACTCTTACCTAGGTAAGTGCTTCTGTTACACACAGTAATTATATACATACACCTGACTGCTGTATGATGAACTCCTACCTAGGTAAGTTCTTCTGTTACACACACTAATTATATATACACCTGACTGTTGTATGATGGATTCCTACCTAGGTAAGTGCTTCTGTTACACACAGTAATTATATAGATACACCTGACTGCTGTATGATGGACTCCTACCTAGGTAAGTGCTTCTGTTGCACACAGTAATCGTATAGATATACCTGACTGCTGTATGATGGACTCCTACCTAGGTAAGTCCTTCTGTAACACACAGTAATAATATAGATACATCTGACTGCTGTATGATTGACTATACCTAGGTAAATGTTTCTGTTATACACAGTAATTGTATAGATACACCTGACTGCTGTATGATGGACTCCTACCTAGGTAAGTGCTTCTGTTACACACAGTAATTATATACATACACCTGACTGCTGTATGATGGACTCCTACCTAGGTAAGTGCTTCTGTTACACACAGTAATTATATAGATACACCTGACTGCTGTATGATGGACTCCTACCTAGGCAAGTACTTCTGTTACACACAGTAATTATATAGATTTACACCTGACTGCTGTATGATGGACTACTACCTAGGTAAGTGCTTCTGTTACACACAGTAATAATATAGATACACCTGACTGCTGTATGATGGACTCCTACCTAGGTGAGTCCTTCTGTTACACACAGTAATTATACAGATACACCTGACTACTGTATGATGGACTCCTATCTAGGTAAATGTTTCTGTTATACACAGTAATTGTATAGATATACCTGACTGCTGTATGATGGACTCCTACCTAGGTAAGTGCTTCTGTTACACACAGTAATTATATAGATACACCTGACAGCTGTGTGATGGACTCCTACCTAGGTAAGTGCTTCTGTTACACACAGTAATTATATAGATACACCTGACTGTTGTATGATGGACTCCTACTAGGTAAGTGCTTCTGTTATACACAGTAATTGTATAGATACACCTGACTGCTGTATGATGGACTCCTACCTAGGTAAGTGCTTCTGTTACACACAGTAATTATATAGATATACACCTCACTGCTGTATGATGGACACTACCT
Source organism: Rhinophrynus dorsalis (assembly GCA_037306005.1). NCBI lineage: Eukaryota > Metazoa > Chordata > Amphibia > Anura > Rhinophrynidae > Rhinophrynus > Rhinophrynus dorsalis. Next base: position 184,884,080 of record CM074726.1, read on the forward strand.
AGGTAAGTCCTTCTATACACAGTAATTACACAGCTCTACATGACTGCTGTATGAAAGACACCAAACTTGATACTTTATCTCTTTGCACTAAAGAAATTAAAAGCCACACATTCATACAAATTTAGTTCTGATTTTTCAGAGCAATATATATATTACAAGAAGAAGACATGATCTAATATTAGTGGATGGAAAAATAAGAGGAAATATGAAAATAAATATTTACGATAGGAATTATAGAACAAGGAACAGCAGAAGTGATAGCAGCTCAAACAGTGTGTGAATGTAAGAACTTCTAGGATAAATATTCTAAGGATTAAATAAGACTGTGCTGTTTTAGTACATGGGGAAATAGGCAAACTAGATTGGTAAGTTGGCCCTTGTTTCTCCTCAAATACTTTGTTCATTTTTTTCCTTTGTTAACATTTCAGGTGATTTTCAATGTTAGACTGTAAAACATTTAACTGGTCATTATTAAATTATTATTATATACTCTATTCTTCATTAGGAAAGCGGATCTGTGTCGGGGAGGGATTGGCACGAATGGAGATCTTCTTGTTCTTAACCAACATCCTGCAGAACTTCACTGTGACGTCACCTACTCATTTCACTGAAGCTGATATTAAGCCAAAAATGACTGGAATGTTCAATATAGCAATACCCTACAAGGTTTCATTTGAGCCTCGTTAAGAAGTTAGAACAATGGTTCTCAACTAGGGTGTTGTGGCACTTTGGTGTGCTCTGGTCTGTGGCGTAGGGTGCCAACAGAGCCGGATTAAGACTCCATAGGGCTCTAGTCAGGATCCCAAATTGTGCTCCCCAGCTTGCACCCCCTTTGCTGCAAGCCTCTCAGTCTGACCATTGTTCTTGATTGCAGGTGCTAGTATGAATTTACAGAGTTTACAATAGAAATGGAGCTACACTAGTGATTCCACCCTCATTGCTTTCTTACAGCTGAAATGGTGCTACATAAATGTCCACATACTGTATCTGCCCAAAGACTTGTTCCACTGGTAGTCATAGCCCCCCATATACAATGCCTGCCCCGGCCTGGTTCCACTGGTAGTCACAGATCCTCATACACATGGTCTGTTCCCACATAATAGTACCACTGGTAGTCACAAATCCCCACATACACTGTATGTCTCACAGCCTGGTTAGACTGGTAGTCACACTCCCCATATACACACTTGCCTCAGCATGGTTCTGCTGGTAGTCACACACCCATATACACCCTTTGCCCCCCAGCATAGTTCCATTAGTATTCACACCCCCATATATACTGATTACCTCCCCATGTACCTTTATAAGACGAGAAACACACCTCTGCTGCTCTGGTCTCATTCCATTACCTGTAGGGGGAGGCACATCGTGGTGCATTAGTTCCCAGGCTCTCACTTACCCCACTCCTGGGTTGCCCTGAGGGGACCTCAGGGCAACCCAGAAATGTGGGGTATGAAAGAGAAGTGGGATATTATAGCTTCACTACAGTAAATGGAGCAGAGAACAGAATGGCACAGGTGCCCACAAGTTCTCCACTTCCTCCAGAGCCTGTGAGAAGCCTGGACAGCCCCTTCCCATTTCTACTGGCATTAGGCACTCTCCAGCTCTGGATCCCATGTTTTTTCTAGGAAGACTTTGATTAGAATTTGAATGCTGAGTTTCACATGCATATTTTTGAAAATGTAAAATATATTTGTTTTTGTCATTATGATTATGAGACCTATGAATAATGAAATTTCTATATGTTTACCCTTCATTATTACGCTCTTAACATGACCCATAAAATGTTAGGAGCACCCTGTGAATTCCAGACTGGGTGTTAAAGTTCAACTTTCACCTTAATTCAAGTTTGTATATTTGAGAACTGCTTTAAAAACTGCCTATATATCATGTTAAGAAAATACATATAAAATAGATTGCTACCATTGCCTCCAATATATTGTATCAAATGTAGAAGAAACTTACCAGACGTTGAGGCTGGAGCGGATCCAGGGCAGCCCCCAACAACCTTGGCACAGGCTCCAGCATACAGGAAGACACAGGATGGTAGAGCTCAATGGAACTGTGATATCATGAAGTGCCAGTCAAACAATCATAGTATAAAAAGTTCATCTTTATTCTAAGATTATTTAACGGAGCAGTTAACGTTTTTTTTTTGTTTTTTTTGTTTTTTTTATGTAAACCTTTATGTTATAAAGCTTTTTCTGCTGAGTAAAACAAGATCACTCCCAGTGCTGTCAGCTGTTTTATTCAAATGGTATAACAGTTCAAATAATCAGGAAGATAATTTACTGTCAGCTTACTTCCTGACAGGAAGTGACTCAGCAGTTTCTATCACATTCTATGGAGAACTGTAAGTCACTGACTTTCCCCTCAATTAGAATGTATCAGAATAACTAATTAGAATTTAATCAATAGAGGGCACTGCTAATGTAAAAAAAAAAAAAACAAGGTTTAAACACAGGTTTAAAGGCGTAGTTTCTTTAATATTGTAGGCATTACAAAAATAATTACATCAATGTAAGTTTTATCACTCAAACCTTTATGGTTTGAGAGCAGGGCCGGATTTAGAATTAGGCAGAGTAGGCATCTGCCTACAGGAGCACCCAACAGAGGGGCGCCTGTCACTGGGATCATGTGTGTTTTTGTTTTAATTAAATTCCCTTGAGTCACCTCCCCGCCCGGTGCCAGGAAGACAGGTCTGAGCCTTCTTCTTCGGCACAGACCTGTAGCTGCTGCGCTTCCTCGTCGGGTTTTTAGTAATACAGAGCGCTGGGAGATGACATCATCATGACATCATCTCCCAGCGCTCTGCATTACTGAAGAGAAGACCGCGCGGGAGTACCAGCAGCTACAGCTCTGCAGGAGGAGGAGACACAGACCTCTCTTGCAGCTGGACCACCAGGGAAGAGGTAGAAAATGGACACTGGGGCAATGTGAGGGTAATATGGAGTTGATGGGGGGCATTGTAAGGGCAATGTGGAGCTGATGGGGGGGCAATGTGAAGGCAGTATGGAGCTGATGGGGGGCAATGTGAAGGCAATATGGTATATGGAGATGATGGGGGCAGTATGGAGCTGATGGGGGCAATATGAGGGCAATATGGTATATGCAGATGATGGGGGCAATGTGAGGGCAATATGGAGATGATGGTGGGAAGTTTGAGCTAATGGGGGGCATTGTGGAGGTGTCCAGTGCAGATGGCCCACGGGGGGGCACTTCATATTTCTGTACCTATAGGCTCCTGAGATGTAAATCCGGCCCTGTTTGAGAGATATTACTGGCTAAAGTTCCCCCTCCAGGCTGTTTCTGATACGTCTTCCCTCTAGCTGACAGCAGGAGATACAGGTCCCAGGACTGGCCGGAGGCTCTTCAGTAGAGCCGAAATCATGCAATTTAGAAATAAATACTTCATTGGAATGTCTATGAAGTGTGACACTTTGTAGACTGTTCCAATGAAGTATTTATTTCTACATAGCAGGCCACCATCCGGTCAAATGATCAGAATCTGCTGCTGTCCCATAGAGGGCTAACTTCTCTGAAACAGCCTGGAGGGGGATATTTAGCCAGTTATATCTCTCAAACCATAAAGGTTTGAAAGATAATACTTACATCAATGTCATTCTTTTTTTAATGCTTACAATATTAAAGAAACTTAAAATTAAACATTACTATCCCTTTAAAAGGTAATAACGATGGAAATATGCATCTCCCAGCAGTGGGAGTATCCATATTTTGCTTAACGGGATAGTAATACTTTGTTTTATCTTTATTTTATTTTGTAGGCATTAAAAAAACATGAGGAACGATATAAGTCTTATCTCTCAAACCTTTATGGTTTAAGAGATATTCACAAGCAAAGTATCCCCCCCCCCCTGTTCAGCCACATCAGAAGGGAGGTGCCCAGGTAGACTGCAGAGAGGGACAATCTTCAATTAAGATAAGGGAAAAAACCTGAAAAACTTGTCAAGGGGGAGCAGGGCCTTCATTGTTCTCATAGGAAGAAGATTGTCCCCTGCTGTTATCTGTCTGCTCTATGGACTTGATTCTACATCTGAGAAGAGATGGCTTACACTAGGTAAAAGGGGCGGGAGGGGAAACTTTGCTTGTGAATATCTCTTAAACCATAAAACCAAAATAAAATAAAATAAAGATAAAACGAAGTATTTCTATCCCTTTAACAGGAAACATCCTACAATATATATTTTTTCATAAAAAAAATGTGTACTGCTCCTTTAAAAATTATTCCAGGAAAAAATGGATACAGGCACTAGCATGAATAGAAAAAAAACAGCAAACCACGACCCACCTTACACTTTTTTTTGAGTATGTCACTTAATCATATGTCACGTTAACCAGAATTCTAGCAGATGTATTTTAAGAGATATTCACACTTTTATTTCTGGCAAAAGTGAAAGAGAGAATTTCCTGGTACCACACAGAACGTCATTAGCATATGGCATGTCAACGAAAGGGCACCATTAGCATATAAGTCATCACTGAAAAGTTTCATTTTTCAAATATGCAAACTTGAATGAAGTTGGAAGCTCCACTGAAAGGGTGCCTTGAGCAAAAAGATAAAAAAATAAAATAAAATAGAAAACCAGAGATTTAGAAAGCACATTTATTGGAAAGAGATTATTTCAAATGAATCCCTTATTTAGCAGAAACGGTACAACTGTAGGATAACAGAGAGGAGAAGGCAGATGACTTTTTTCCTAGTAACAAAAGAGCCAGTCTCCTTACAAGATCCTCTCTATTAAAAGCGTATTTGTATTTTGCTGTTATTTATCTACGTATTTTGATGTACATCTCTTTTATTAAATATGATTTTGACTCATGCTTTTTTTGTTTTTATTGTAAAGCATAATACCCAGAAGGCTACATTAAGATTCCTTCTATTATTAAGAACTAGTTGAACAGCCCGTTACCCGGGCCGCAGTGCGTCTGGCAGCCGGTCGCGGGGCAGTCACACGCAGTGGAGACTGCCCGCGCCTCGGCTGATACAGAGCTGGACGCTCCTTCGGAGCGCCCAGCTCTGTATCAGCCACGGCACGGGCAGTCTCCACTGCGTGTGACTGCCGCACGCACAGCAGTGTCTACTGCGCATGTCCGGCGTTACACACAACTTAGCGAATTATTATATAGGATGTCATGGATACTTATTTTATCTACATCAGAAGGGTGAAAGCTGCATTGCAGGGATGAGAACCTATGACCCCGAGGTTTGAACAGATTGTAGAGGCTGTACAATAACCAAGTGAGCTATCTCTCCAGTAAATGATGTCTTCTTATCAACCTAAATGGACTAATATGTATACTTATGAAAACAAAATATTCTCTATATTGCTCAAGGCCTATATACATCTTTTGAGAAACACAGTCCAATATAGTTCATAAAGAATGTCCTTTAGAGTAAAATCAACCAAATGAAAAGAAAGAGGAAGGAAGGAAAAGGAGAACTCTAAAAGGAGTCTCCTCTCTACCCTCCGTCTTCCCCAAACACAGCAGGATCTTATCCCAGAGGCACACAAAAAGCACTAACAAAAAAAAAATAAAGAAAAATAGATCTTTATTGGCAGCTACAAAATCAAAGGTCAACAGACAATTAAAAAGATTAAAAACATAGAAAGAAGCTCTCAAGCTCCTGGCACATCACATACAGGATATATCAGCAAATATTTATATAGTATACACTGGCCACTAATTGCCATAAAGAATCACATTTTCACAATGATATATCCACATCCATGCAGACACATATCCATATAGCGATAAAATATCCTATACAAATGAGAGTCATAAAACACAATTGTGATAGATACAAAATATAATTAACATAAATGCATATTTAGAGTAAAATGCCCATATCCCGACGCTCAATCCATTAAGACAATCTGTGCCCACTTGTAAGAAGTTAAGAAACCATAAGATACAAAGATACTTTAATATTCTCTAAAAAGTTAAAATACGACAACTCCCTTCAAGGTATCTACTTATGAAATCAACATCTTTCTTCAGACATCAATACTTAATGCTCCAGTCATAGGGTCTCTCCGTCCATTGCACTGCTCTTGGCATCTTCCACACTTCAGCACAGCCGGTCTCCCTTCAGTAATGTCACTACAATGGGATAGCTGAGCCCTGCGTTCACAGCCTCAATCCGGTGCCAGACAAAAGATAGTCCTACACTGTCAAAGGACCAATAATTCCACCTCCTCTTTCTCTCTACGTACATTTTGTGGGCTATACCCACTTTTTCAAGAGATGAATGTCCTTGCAATCTGTCTTTAAAGTAGAGCTGTCACCTTGAATATTTGGAAACGTTATTCAAAACTGTTTGTGTTATTGTGACAGGACAGGGAGTGCTGCACTTGCAGTCTAGGGGCCCAGACCTCTTGATACCCAGAACAACCCAGTGGCACAAGAATTCTAGCATTAGCTCAGGAAAAGGGGACACAGAGTGCCTGTAGTGGGTAGACAGAGGTTTCAGAACATGGGATACGATAAACCAGCTGAAAGATAATACATTGCATTTATTAGAGGGGTCATGGTGTGCAAATATAAGACAACTACTACAGGCAAATATTAAGGAATAAAATATAAAGCATCTACACTTCCACTATTCTATTCTTAATATACTGGTGAAGTTGTATAGATTGGCAGGGCCTGCACTTACTACTCAAAGTACATTTTAGGTTTCCTTTGAAGATTAAACACAGTCCCAGTAGAGGCAGTAGTGGGGAACACAGCCCGCTGCACATTCACCAGGTGCAGGCTTGCATGGAGCTTCTTTTTACCTTATCATCTTGGCAGAGGGTTGGAGAAGACATGCCAAAAAATCATCCCATGTGCAATTTTCTTATTCTTGAGCCATACCCACCAAAGTTTAGCTCTAAAGGCCCCTTGTCATGATAACATCAAGGCACTTTCCATGACTGCAGCTGCTGCAGCTTGACTTACAGCAGACAGGTGAAAAGGGGACCCATTCCACTTCAGTGCCCACTGGCACTAACTCTTCCAGTGAAGGCACATACCAATCCCAGCTTCCTCATACTGCCTTAGCAAGCACATAGGCCAACCAAAATCCAGACTGGCCCCATGCCTTTTTCCATTTTAGAAAGGCCCTACCTTTCGAGTACATTCCTTTGTGGATTGCCAGCTTTCCGAGTGGAGACGGACAAAATTCTCCACATGTACACATGTCAGATTGACTGATATCAGCCTTCTGACCACTTGTTAATGTGAGTGCACATTTTATACATATATTCTTTGTTTGTTTGTATTGTATTACACTATTGGGCACTCTTTTTCATATTTTTTTGTTTTAAGTTACTGTTTGGATCTCAAGCCGCTCAGGATGAATGTGTTTTACTGGAACAGTCATAATATTTGACGGAGTTCCATTTGTGGATAATGTTGCTGAGGACAGTCTCAATCCTCCGTTGCCTTTATGCTGGATTTGGTATAAGCCATTACCCAGCAACTATTTTTGTGAGTAGGCACCTACAGGTGTTGGTGGTGGCCAGCTGCTTCCCAATTGATCCAGCACAGAGGCACTAGCATTCGCTCCCACCCCCTTTATCTTTTTGCTACATTTTCAGCTATTCAGACTTGAATTCAAGGTGACAAGTCCACTTGATTTTTTTATTCTTCGCTTTAAAATGAGGCCATATTACAACATGATTTCTGCGAGGATGAAGGATGGATAGCAAGGAACAAATTGTTCTTAAACACAGACAAAACTGTCACAATGATATTTGGCACAAAGCACAAACTGTGTGATCTCGGCAATACCCACCTATCCATTGTAACGGAGTCTAATCGTAAATTGGTCCCAGTGGACTCCTACAAATACCTTGGTATGTGGCTTGACCCCAACCTCACTTTTGGACATCATATTGACAAGTTAACCTCCAAGCTTTATCCCAAAATCAGTACTCTTTTTAGACACAAATCATGTTTAAGTCCCCTGGTTAGAAAACGTATTGTGCAACAGATGTTGCTGCCTGTCATAGACTATGGTGATGTAGTTTATGCTCCAGCACCAGAAATCCATCTTAGTAAACTTGACACCCTGTATAATTCAATATGCAGCTTTAGCCTCCAATGTAATTACACTACTCATCGCTGTGATATGTTAAAAGAACTAAATTGGTTAACACTCAAATCTAGACGTGCCCGTCACCTTTCTTGCTTAGTACACAACCACTTCTCTGGAAAACTACCACACTACCTGAGCAGTTTGCTCACTCCTGCTCTCCATACTAACTATAACCTCCGCTCCACCGCAAACAACTCGCTGTGTATACCACAATACAAGAAAGAAGCAGGAAGATCTGCCTTCTCCTTCAAAGCTCCAAAGGACTGGAACAATCTGCCTGAAATAATCAGATCTGCTCCCAGTCTAAAATACTTTAAAGTAAATGCTTCTCTATATCTAAAAACAGAGTGTAACTGTTTATAATTTTAAAATTTCCATATGTATGAATATTCGTATGTATATTTAATAACATGTAATATATAATGTTTCTCAATTTGTATAAATATGCAACCCTCTACTGAAAACTGTCCAGGACATACTTGAAAACGAGAGAAATCTCAGTGTATTCTTCCTGGTAAAACATTTTCTAAATAAAAATAAAAATAAATAATTATCAGGCTGTAAAATGACTTCCTTTGTGACAGTGACATTTCATATTCTAATTAAAAAATTCTGTGACATTTCATATGCTAATGAAGATCTGTGATTTACCAGGACATTTTCATTTTCCTCAGAAATAAAAGTATGAATATTTCCTAAACTAGACACCTGCTGGAATTTTGGTTAACACACAGGCAGTTTTGAATAAAGTTTTCAAATATATAAAGAAAATTCAAGGTGACAGTTCCACTTTAAGTACACTTGCCTTTATTCACCATAAACTTCTCCAGTTTATTTTGAACTTTGTCCACAACATTCCGTTTACATGGTGAATGCCATTTGCTCAACGCCAGCCAGGGGAGAATATAGGTTTTCATAAAATATAATTTAAGGGGATAGTAATGTTTCATAATAAAAGCAGCTCTAATTAATCATCATAGTATTTGGACCTTGGAGAGTGTTATTTCAATTCTGTCAGAGTTCTAGTTCAAGAGTAATTCGGTGACAAAGTACCCCCTTCCCATCCCTTTTACTGATGTAACACTGTTCAGCCAGATCGGAAGGGAGGTGCCCAGGTAGACTGCAGAGAGGGACAATCTTCAATTAAGATAAGGGAAAAACCTGACACACTTGGGAAGAGGGGCAGGGCTTTCATTGTTCTCATAGGAAGAAGATTGTCCCCTGCTGTTATCTGTGTGGTCTATGGACTGGATTCCACATCTTAGACGAGATGGCTTACACTAGGTAAAAGGGGCAGGAGGAGAAACTTTACTTATGAATATCTCTCAAACCATAAAGGTCTGAGAGATAAGACTTATATCGTTCTTCATGTTTTTTTAATGCCTACAAAATAAAATAAAGATAAAACGAAGTATTACTATCCCTTTAAAACTATCAAAGACAGTAGGAAGTAGTTATTCCCCCTTTTTAACACAGAGTGGTACAGACCACAATGTTTCCATACCTCTCTGGCACTAACAGGGTTATTAACAGTAACTGAGTTTGAGTGGATGCTGAGCATTCGAGATTAACCTTTTGAATTCCAGAGGGGTATTAAGTGCATTGTGAAGCAAGGCATTTGATACCCCCTTTGGTATGCAAAGATCTAATTAATGAGAACTCTTTTCTGTCACAGAATATCCTAAAAAATGTGTCTTTTTTTTGAAAGAGAAGAAAAACACAACAGAGATGTAATAACTAAAACATAACTCACTCTCCAGTCTTCATAATGCAGACTATAGTTGTAACGGAAGCTAAGAAGGGACCGCGTCGCCTTCCGCTGTAGTTCCCAGGTCTCTCCTTCTTGACGACAGATAAGCGCCATCAGTTGCACCGGTTGAAGTATGGACAGTCACTGGAAACAGTCACAGGATCGCTGGAAGCAGGGAAGCATGGAAGAGTCCACATCGCCACCTGACAGTCCACGAAGTTGGGTCGCAGGAAACTGGCAGCAGGCGGTCGAGAATTCAGGATACTTGGCGCAGATGGGTATCAGAGTGGACACTTTAGACCATAAGCAATACAAGAATCCAGGACTCCTTGTTCACTCCAAACATAACTCACTTTATTGACACAAACTACAGATATTTATACACAAATCTTTACATTGAACTGATGGGTGAAACAAGATACAAAAGGGCTTAATCCAATCATGTTACATGAGACAAAAGGCCAACAGCAGATGGTCTTAACAGATACAATAACTTAGACAGGATTACATTTCAGATACAAAAGGGTTTGATTGAACAAAGACTTGAGGGGTGTGAATGGAGTAACACACAGCAGGGGGTCTCAGGACAGTTCTCAATACAATGACTTGAGTGGCTAGAATATACATTCCCTTAACAATGGCCAGGGATTGAATAATTAAGCAAAAGGCTTGGGGGGCAGCAATACAGATTGAAAGTAAATATGCCCAAACTCAAATAATTAACCCTTTGCAGGCCAGAAGAGTTTGCAGCACACAAGCCTTGAATTGCTCGTTCCTCTGGCACAGCTGCCTATCCACATAAGGCTAGCCAAAGTCTCTTAGTCCAGGATAAGGGCTTGAGAGATCGTATGCCCGGGCACAAAGGAGTGTCCCAGAGTGTCCAATATCCATAATCCTTGGGCCCAGGGGTGAATAAATGCCATGCCCAGACAAGGCTCTAGTAACGGGTGGGATCCTTTACAATAGTGTTTCTCGAAGCAGTATAGATGGTAAGAATAACAGTGACAAGTTGCACCATGGGAAAAAAATAGGTGGCAAATACACTTTTTTCCCTCCAGCGAGAATTCTTGCTGGGAAAGGGTTTTCTTCCTGTGGGTATGTGAGGTGAGGGAATGTATGTGTACATGTGTATGAATGATGGTGTGTTTAGGACAGTGGGTAATCCCATTCAAATCAATGGACTTTACCTTCTTGACAGAAAACGTTTTTTTATTTTTCCTTCCCCTTTAAGGAGAAACCAGAGATGGAATTCTTTGCACATAAAGGGCTATATGGTCAAAAGAAATGCGGAAGCGTTCTGGAGCAAACAATAGGGAAGAACTAAAAATTCTCATTCATTTAAATTGGGATTTTAACCTCTTGAATGCTATAGATGTCTCTATGCGAGTCAATGGGTTGGAGATGTCTCTAGCATTCAAGAGGTTAAAATTCCCATTTAAATCAATGAGGATACAGCCAAGACCTTCATCCCACATCTTTGGACGTCTCAGTCTACAATTACCGTATGGGTGGAGAAGGTCTTGTTCTACTATTCAATGCAAAAGCTTCCTGCCATTTCCACAGGATCTACAGCTGGATTTGTGAATACCTGGCCCTGGACCTCCTATTCTGGGAGATTTGCAGTGTAGTCTCCTGTATCTGTTGATCTCGGTACTCACATGCATGGTGGTGCCCTCCTCCTTTTCTCTCTCTCTCTCTTACTCTTCCCTTCTCTTCCTCCCTGCTATTCGGTACTCTCTCTGCCCCTTTCCCTCCCAGGCATTTTCATACTTTTTTTTTTTATTTCAGCATTTTTTTTATTGAAGTCGGCAAAGGATACAGAGATGGAACAAACCGTATCAACAATACAGCGTTCAAACATGAAGGTCAACAGCGTATTATGTACAGAAAGGAAAAAAAAAATTGGTGACATACATATGACCATCAGTGTATTGCTACCTCTCTGGAACACAAAGGGTTAAGGAGGGCAGTGTAAGTCAAATTAAAACGGAGAAAGAATAATGTCGGATGGGAGCACTATATGTCAAAATTCAAATGGAGTAAGTTAGTATGTTGGATGGGAGCAAAATATGTTGAAGGGGGGCACTCTATGTCGGATTTCTAACATGTTGTGCAGCATGGGGAACAACACCATTGTGCGTTAGCCCCATATACACTGACACCTCCAGCCTTTTTCCTTTGCCCAGGCTTTGGCCATGAGAATTTGTGGCTAGCAGTGGGCAAGGGGAAAGGCTGGAGAGGTTCAGACAGTGTACATGGGGATCTGTGGCTACCAGTGATCAAGCAGTGTATATTGGGTTCTATGGCTACCACTGGGCGAGTGAACAAGGATGGGGGGCAAATGGTAGACACAAATCCACATAGATGCTGCGTGACCCCCTGTCTTGTTCCCCTGGGAGTGTACAACATGTATAATATATGATACATATATTATGGGATAATTGTGTAGTGTTTGGAGTACTATTTTTTTTATTTTAACCATTTGAGTGCAGCAGGGTGAGCAATGCACATCCCTATGGAACTCAATGCTGTCCATGGTACCAAAACTGTTCTCTCTACTCCCCTATTGGTCAAGTAGGGAAGCAGAGAGAGAGAATGCTGTTAAACTTCAGAATTGTCAAAATGTTGGTGATGTGTGAAGGGAGGACATAACTTCCACATAGACAGCACTTCGAGAATCCTGTATGCTAATAGGGACCTTCTCCACCCCTCCCCTTGCATCCAACAATTTTAGTGAATGTAGCAATGTGTGTGTTTGTACATTGAAATGTCAAAGTGTTTTGAACACATCGACAAGATCATATCTTCAGAGCATCGACCTTTAGTGAATCTAGGCCAAGATGTGCCACAGATGGTTACAATTAAAGGTCACAATGGGGGGATATTCACTAAGCAGTGATAAAGAGGTGATAAAGTAGAGAAGACTTCTTCAGTTTATCACTTCACCAATTCCTATGTTATTCTACAGATCCTATGCACTAAGATTTCTTCAACTTTGGAGATCTTACTGAATAGGCTTCATAGAATAACATAGGAACTTCATTACCTCTTTATCACTGCTTAGTGAATCTCGCACAAGATGCTTCACAGCTGACTACAATTACAGGACACAAGATGTGTGATAAAGCAGTGATGACTTCTCCAGTTCCAATGTTATTCTACATAGCCAAATTGTGAGAACTTAGTTCATTGGCTCCATACAATAATATAAGAAATGGAGAAGTGATAGAACTGGAGAAGTCATCTCCACTTTATCACCTCTTTATCATGCCTTACTTCATCTCACCCAACATGTGCCATGGTTAGTTACAATCACAGGGCACAAGATGTGCCACAGTTGGTAACAATTGCAGGACACAAGATGTGGCACAGTTGGTTACAATAACAAGACACATGATGTGCCACAGTTGGTTACAATAATAGTACACAAGATGTTTCACAGTTGGTTGCAAATACAGGGCTCAAGATGTTGTTGGCTACACTAATAGGACACAAGATTTGTCACAGTTGGTTATAATAACAGAAACAAAATTTGCCACAGTTGGTTAAAATGGCAGGGCACAAGATGTGTCACAGTTAGTTACAATTTTATTACAAGACCGGAGGCTCCTATTATGCCATTCAATCTCTAGTACTCCAATCATAGCAGTATAGAAAGGTACATTAAACAAGCAAAAAACAGGACAGAACTGGTTCAGCTTGGGGTTACACCCCCTGTCCTTCATCTTCCAATCGGTGACAAGTCTCCTCCATAAAGTACATGACTCTCCAAGTGATTTCCTCTTTCTTTACTGCTCCACTGATTGGAAGATGAAGGACAGGGGGCGTAACCCCAAGTTGAACCAGTGCTATCCTGTTTTTTGCTTGTTTAATGTACCTTTCTATACTGCTATGATTGGAGTACTAGAGATTGAATGGCATAATAGCAGCCTCCATGTCTTAATAAAATTCCGAGTTTCCTTCACCAGCTAGGAAAATCACAAAGATCATGGAGCTAGTAGCTTCTTTCTAGAGAAGCAGGGGAGTTTGCATGAATATTTATTTAGATGATATGTAGACCTTGACCAATTTGGGTTTTATCATAAATTAGTAAAATCAGTGATCCAATCAACCTAAAAGACAAAATTTCTAGGTTTTTTGGTCGATTCCCTGAATTCATCACTTTTACTTCCCCAAAAGAAATTAAAGCATATTCAAAAATAAATCAAATCCATTCTAAAGAAATATTTGTTTTATCTGAGAATGACAGTGAGAATAGTGAAACTCCTGTCAGCTTCAAGTCAAGCTATATTCGTGGGTCCTCTTCAATATTGAGCCCTCCCTTCACAGTGATTCCCAGGGTAATCCTACAGGTCATGAAACAGAAAGTCACCACAGTGCTGATCATTCCCTTTTTGACAGCTCAACCGTGGTTCCCTCCACTTCTATAGATTATCCACTTTACCTAATACAGTTTTCTCGGTTGCTACTAGACCCATCAGGAAATCCTCACAACTTAATTTTGTTAATGGACTTTTGGAATCTGCTCAATTACTCATTTCAGTGGCATGGCCCTCAAGAACTAGAGCACGCTACAAATCATGCTGGATTAACTGGTCACGTTGGTGCCTGGAATAGACCCTGGATCGCCCTTTTTTCCAATATAACTAGCATTATAACTTTTCTGTATTGCTGTTTCAACAAGAGGAAGCATATATAACTATCAGTTGTTATATGTCTTCCATCTTGGCAGGTTACATTCATTTAGAAGGTTTTCCTTTAGGACAATATCCCTTAGCATTGAGACTTATGAAAGGCCTCTTACCACTAGGTATTCCAGCATGGGATGTTACAATAATTATTCAGTTCTTAGAGTCCTGGCCTACTAACATAGTAACATAGTAACATAGTAAATTAGGTTGAAAAAAGACACAAGTCCATCAAGTTCAACCTTCGCCTCATACCTCAGTAACTGAGAATTTTATAGCTTTTCTGCTACCAATTAAATTAGTCTTTATCAGACCTTCCTGATCAGGCTACTGATAAACGGTATAACTCTGTATGTTCCCTTTTGAAAGAATTGTATCTAATCTTCTCTTAAATGTATCCATTGTATCTGCCATAACTACCTCCCTGGGCAATGAATTCCACAATTTGACAGACCTTACTGTAAAAAAACCCTTCCTCTGCTGAAGTTTAAACCTCCTTTCCGCTAATCTCAAGGGGTGTCCCCTGGTCACCTGATCAGCCTTGGAATAAATTGCTCACCGCAGAGATCCTTGTATTGACCTCTCATATACTTGTACAATGTGATAAGGTCTCCTCTTAGTCGTCTTTTCTCTAGAGTAAATAAACCAAGTTTGTTTAGTCGTTCCTCATATGTCAAGTCCTCCAATCCCTTAATTAACTTTGTTGCTCTCCGCTGTACCCTCTCTAGTTCTAGTATATCCTTTTTCAGAACCGGTGCCCAATGAAGAATTATCATTAAAACATCTCTTGGCCAATCTTACTATCTTACTCTGTCTAATCTCTGATGTCCATGTGTTAGACATTTCTAACAGATTCTTTGTACCGGATGAAGTAAGATTTTTGATCTCTATAAGAACTACTTCTTTATCTAGAGAAATATTTTATCCTGCTTTCCCCCAAATCCTCAGCTATGTGTGGTTCTTTGCTTTAAAACATATGAATTAGCTACTTCTACCCTTACACCTACCAAGTCACGGCAATTACTGATTTAAGAAACCCTTTCTTCCATTTTCAACTGCTACATTAGCAAGATGGATACTCTGGATCATGTAATCAGCAGGTATTGATACTACCTTGCAGAGCTATGGCTTGCAGACAATTTTTAGCTGGGGTAGACTTGAGGATATTTTCAGAGGCTAATTGATCCAGATTATACACTTGCCTTTTATTTCAAACCTGGTACTCATGTGACTACTAATGTTATAAATTTGAATTATATGATGTGCCGTGTCTTGTCATAAAATGCAAGGATTTTCCTAACTTCATGAAGGAAAGCCAAGATTTTACTAAAAACACAGAGGCAAATCTTAAGCCTCCTATATTATATCATCACTAATATATATATTTTTTCATAGATTAAAAGACCTTGGTACCAATGGTATAATTAATCTACAGTTCAAATAAAGTTCTTCAAGAAGAGGAACATGCTTGACAGTTTTAATGCGGTTAATTTCCTCATCAAAGAAAGAGGAAGATAGGAAGACAGATACTATGGTTATAGAGAGTGCTGATATGTGATTGGTAGAAAGTGTTCAGGGGGTTGGGTTTATCATATTTGAAAGGTTATTATTTTGCTGCTGGAGTATTAAAGAAAGGTTATAACATAATGTTTGCCTCCATGACTTTAATAAAAGTTAAAGGGATAGTAATACTTCGTTTTATCTTTATTGTATTTTGTAAGCATTAAAAAAAACTTGAAGAACGATATAAGTCTTATCTCTCAAACCTTTTACCAAGTGTAAGCCATCTCTTCTCAGATGTGGAATGCAGTCCATAGACCAGACAGATAACAGCAGGGGACAATCTTCTTCCTATGAGAACAATGAAAGCCCTGCCCCCCTTGACAAGTTTTTCAGGTTTTTCCCTTATCTTAACTGAAGATTGTCCCTCTCTGCAATCTACCTGGGCACCTCCCTTCTGATCTTGCTGAACAGTGTTACATCAGTAACAGGGGCTGGAGGGGATATTTTATCATTCAATTACTCTTGAACTACAACTCTGACAGAATTGAAATAACACTCTCCAAAATCCAAATACTATGATGATTAATTAGAGCTGCTTTTATTATGAAACATTACTATCCCTTTAAGAAAATCTCGAATTGCAGGACACAAGGTGTGCCACAGCTGGTTACAATTACTGACACAAGATGTGTCACAGTTGGTTACAATTTTAGGACACATGATGTGTCGCAGTTGGTTACAATTTTAGGACACATGATGTGTCACAGTTGGTTACAATTATAGAACGAAAGATGTGTCACAGAAGGTTACAAATGAAAGACACAAGATGTGCCATGGCTGGTTACAATTACATAGCTGCTATGAATCATATATGTGGCAATCTACAAATGTGAGTAGAATACCAGTTCTTGATAACCTATCATCTTTGGAAAATGCATTAACCCTATGAGCACCTCCTGATCTTGTTCCTGTTTTTCCTATTAGTCTCAATATTTACTTTAATTGCAAAAGATGGAATCTTTTTTTTTTTTTTTTTTTTTTTTTATTATTAAATATTCTATGACATCTCTATGGGTTGCCAGAGACATAATGATTTTATTTTTATTTTGGGAGGTAGTTTATGATGAAGTACATTTTCGGGGGAGAAAGCACTCTGGGTCTGGCTTTATATGTTTATAAAGACAATAGATGATCAGTTTCCTAAATGTATAACAAAGTAGGGTTATTTCTAGGCATAACCTTTAACAGCGGATCATTGCCCAAATCTGGTTACAGCCTTTCCAGCAAAGGTTGTTAGATACTTGGCCCATATTAAATAACTTTAGTGGCGGAACGTATCATAGGATATATTTTGTATAATTTTTTTCCTAATGGGAGAGTGTTTAGAGGTAGTTCCCACATGTAAGATGGGATGACCTAAGTCATTTTAGGTTACCAGGGATATAATCTAAAAAGAATGCATAGCATTATACAGGGATCATGAAAAAATATGTTGTAGGGCAATCCAGTGATTGGAGATATTTCTTTCAAAAGTTATTTAAAATATAACTTTGTATTTTTCTGACAACTTGAAAAATATAAAGATGTTCTGCAGCCAGAGGGTGCTGTTTCTGAGAAAAGCAGAGTGTTGCGGGCACAGGATTTCATTCGGCTCTTTGGGTATATCCGATGAGCACAAAAACAATATGTGACATCACAATGCTTGAAGTAAGACAGGGGTTAGTAATAAGGACCCAGCAATGACTAAGTCACATCAACATGAACTATAGTTTCATCTAAAATTACTTTGTTCTGACGTCTTGCTACAAATGTAAGCATCACAGGGCAATGCACTGTAACCCTCTGGAGCATTCAAGGGGCTAAAATCTGAATTAAAATAATTGAAATGTGGGTCAATTTTATTTGACCCATACTGTAGTCGATTCATGCAAGAACTGCATTTTGTTAGCTTCATTGATATGGTCCTTAAAGCCAGACAGGAGAAGTAGAAGTAATCACAGTTAACGTGGGATAAAGCACAGCTGGTAGGGCCGAGGAACATTCCCAAACCCACTCATCTCAGGTGTAAGGTCCAAGTCTTCTATGTCCACCTCAGACTTGAGGATGAAGTTCTGTAGGAGTGTAGTAAAGAAGAGGAAGAGTTCCATATATGCCAGGCCCTGTCCGAGACAGATACGCTTCCCTGTGGGGGAGAGTTTTGGAGGGTCACACATCACTATCTCTATGTATGAAATATCATCTGTCTTTGTGTAAAGGTGTTTTATAGCTGATATTATAATATTGTAAGGCACAGCGTACACTTGTGGTGAGATAAACATATTCAATGTTCATATCTGGCACACAAACTTAAAGGAGCAGTAAACTTTTTAAAAAAAAAAATATATATATATATATTGTAGGGATTTTCCTACTGAGTAAAATAAGGGTACTCCCACTGCTGAGAAATTTATATTTCCAGTGTTATTACAGTTTAAATCCATGTTTTTTTACATTAGCAGTGCCCTCTAGTGGTCAAATTCTAATTAGTTTTCCTGTTAGATTCTAAAGTCAGAAAAGTCAGAGACATACGGTTCTCCATAGAATGTGATGGAAACTGCTGAGTCACTTCCTGTCAGTTAGGACTATCAGGAAGTAAACACAGTAAAGTCACTTCCTGTCAGTTAGAACTATCAGGAAGTAAACACAGTAAATTCACTTCCTGTCAGTTAGATCTATCAGGAAGTAAACACAGTAAATTAACTTCCTGATTATTTAAACTGCTATAATTTTGAATAAAACATCTGACAGCAGTGGGAGTGACCCTGTTTTACTCAGCAGGAAAAACACTATAAAATATGTGTTTTCATAAAAAAAAGTTTACTGCTCCTTTAAACCCTCAGTGGGAGTGGGGTATGCAACAACGCATTGCTTTGCAATAAATTGCATACCCTGATGGCATTCAAAGTGTTAAAGGACCTGTAAACTTTTTTATGAAAATTAAAATAAATTGAACACATTTTCAATTAAACTCCAAATGGGTAAAAAAAAAACAAATCCTTCCTGACAGTCCTAATGACAGTCAGATATGTCTCTGGATCAACATCATATCTGCACTGAAACCAACTGTCATAGTTCTGAATATTGTCCTGTGCTAGATAGGTATCCATTGCTTTACTTTTCTCAGAGCAGTTCCAGTGTCTGGAAACACAGCATCCCGAGGCAAAGAATTCCATAATTTTACTGCCCTTACTGTAAGGACTTTACCGGTACAGAAAAACAAGGGCACTTCCACCGCTCATTTCATTTGGGAATTTTTTCCCTTACGATGTAGTTATGTGCACCAGAATTGCTCCTGTTTTTCTCTGAACATTTTGAGTATGAGAATGTACCTGATAGGAAAGTCATAAATCATTTTCCATTTTTATATAGGAAGTTATATAGGAAGTTATACAGGATTGAAGATTCAGTATATTTGGGTCTCACAGAAGAGATCTGAACATGGAGGCCATAAGCCTGATGGACATTGAGATCTCTCTGGCCACACTCACAGCTAAAAATGTGGGAATAGGCAGCACAGCTAAAATGTCCCTTAAAGGAACACTTGCATTTACCAATAGAAACCTTCTACTTACTTTATTATGGGCAAAAAATACTAATGGGTCCTATTATTTTTGTCCTTGCACCTTTGTTCAACAGCTAACATCTTTACTTAGTCCTGGACATCATATGCATGGAGGTAGACATGACAGTTGTCAATAAGACACAATCTCTGCTGACTGCACATGATACTCTTTTGCAGCTCATGCACTCCAACTGGTTCGGTTTGAAAAAAGCGAACAAGCTGCCAGCAACTGTCATGTCTGCCTCCAAGGCAATTACCTCCAGAACTGAATGAAGATGTTAGCTTGTGAAAAATCATACAGATTTTCTGTCTATAGCAACATAGTTTATGAGAATACCAGGGAATTCATCATCTTGAGCCCCTGGAAAGGGCTCATGTGCTGTGACTGGGGGTATGAAATTGATGAGATTTGCATCATAAAGGGAGTGGGTCTTAACTGGGTGGGTAGGACTTATCTATATTGTACGTATGATAGTTGGCTTCAAAGCTGATGACATGATGATCCAGGGAAATATATGACTGCCATTTGGAGTCATGAAGGATTTTTTTACCCACTTGAGGATTAATTGGAAATGGCTTCAATGTTTTTTTTTTTTTTTTTGCCTTCTTCTGGATGCTTTGGCATGTGCTGGACTTGATGGACACATGTCTTTTTTTAACCTCATCGACTATGTTACAGTGTTACCATGTTACTATCTTACTGTTACTATGTTAGTATTTGGATGAGAAGTGAACAGAACAGGGTTTGAGAAGTTTGTGGGAAGGGGGCAGAGCAAGATGAGAAGGAGGAGAAGTGGACAGTAAGTAGAAGGAATAGGGTGGGAAGGAGGAGAAGTGGGAGGAACAGGGTGGGTAGGAAGGAAGATGAACAGGGTGGAAGTAAGTTGGGGAGTGAGCAGAAAGTGAGAGGAACCAGGTGAAAGGAGGAAAAGTGGGTGGAAAGTGGGAGGAACAAGGAGAGAAGAAGTAAAAGTGGGTGGAAAGTGAGAGACACAGAGTGAGAAGGAGAAGAAGTGGTCAGGAAGTGGATGGAACAGGGTGAAAAGAAGGAGTGTATGGGAAGAGGGAGGAGCAAGCTGGGAAGGAGGAGAAAAGGGTGGAACAGGGTAGGAAGGAGGAGAAGTGGAAAGAAGAAGCTCAAAACCACTAGAGAATCAGTTTCTGTCATGAAGACCCAGTAATTACATCTAAAAACCAGAGTCTCCAGGTCAGATTGGTGAGTTCCCAGGTATGTTGATGAGGCTGAAAAAAATGATCTGCGTGCATCAAGTCCAGCCCATGCCAAGTCACCTCTCTTGATCCAGAAGAAGGCAAAAATAATAAAAAAAAAAAACTATTAAAACCATTTCCAATTTAGCCTGAAGCAGGTGAAAAAATTCCTTCTTGACTCTAAATGGCAGTGAGATATTTCCCTGGATCAACATCCTATCTGCATTGAAGCCAACTGTCATAATTCTCAGTATTGTTCTGTGCTAGGTAGATATCTATGATGTATTACTTTCGCCCTATGAGTGTCAGAGCGGGTATCCAACTCATGGCTTCATAATGCTTTGGATAACCCTCTGGCATTCAAAGGGTTAATATGCATTGCATTAGGTAGTTTCCCACTCTGTCTGAAGGGAAAGCTGACCACGACGGACAAGTGTGCTGCACTCCAGATAGTAAAATGAGGAATTAACCGTCTGAGCAGCAGAAAGGTATCCGATGTATTGCACTCTTTGGCACTCAAAGGGTTAACCCTCTGAGAGCCAGAAGGGCCTCCAACATATTGCAAAGCGGCTGTAACTCAAAGGGTTAAGTAAAAAAAAAAAAAAAACTGATAATCGTAGTAAGAGGAACTGGTGCTGTTCCAGGGAAGAGTACCGTACCATCGAGGACAAATACATCTTTCCACTGATTCAAATGAGACTTTAAAAATTTGAGTGTCAGAGGAGTATGCAACACACAGTGAAGAGCCCATTTAAAACAAATGTAGGAATGTTTTTATCAAGGTCCAGAATCGCTCCACTTTCTTAGTACATTATCCTCAAAATGCTGTTGAGTATAACATTGTACCTGCTGAAAAAGGCATGAATCCATCATTCTTGTAGAACTTTCCATTCGTGTCCAGGAAATGTCCAGGGTGGAACAGATGAGGATATTTAAACTGATTCGGGTCCTGTAGAACTGTGCTGAGCAGGGGGAAGACTGTGGTGTCCTGAGAATAAACCAATGAGAGTTCAGGAAGTGTCTGATTGGACCCTGACACTATAGTGGCTTCATGGAAAGAGCTTACTGCAGTGTAGTATTAAAATTTGATTATACACTACGCAGGAGAACCAATTTCTTTGTGCTACCCCTTCTGAACTATTTACGGAGCTACTTACACCACAAATGATCCTTTGCTTGCTGCTTGAGCCAAGGGTAGGTTAACAGAAAGAGTTTGCCTGTTTGAGGATGTCTTTAGTTCTTCTGTTCCTTGTTTTACTTTATGTACTGAGCAGAGCAGATCACAATTACCTCCATTTCCCTGTGCGTACTATAGGGGAAGTGTCTGGAATTTCCTGGCAATACAGTCTTCATGATGACAGAGTGTGCATGTTCACACTACAGAGATATTACAGTCTAATACAGTGGCTCCCAACCCGTTCATAAGGCTCCACTAACAGGCCATGTCTTTAGACATGCAGCCATTTTACTACATCCTTTGTACACAGCCAGGGACACCCTAAATACATGATCTGTTAGGGTCCCTGAGGATGGGGCTGAGAATCATTGCTCGAGCAGGAGGATAAGCAATTGTTTGCACTTGAGATGTTGGAAAGTACAACTGAACTGCTATCATACCAACCAGCCATAGTCTCCCTTATCTATTCTACATATGTTCTTATTGCTGTCCCTTACTTTTCCATAATCATTGTGCATAGGTTCATATTAGTCTCTCTTATCTATTGTAACATTGTAGTATAGTTCATGGAGCTAAAAAAATAAAGGAGACCTGAGTCCAAATTATTTTCTCTTAGTCCATTCAGGGATACAGGAACCATGAGGTTAAGCAGCATGCTTATAGGAGGTAGGACACTCTAAGTTAAATCCTCCTCCCACTTCCTGGCTGCTAACACCTCCCCCTGCCTAACAACCTTAAGTTGGAACTCTGAAACTGTTCTTAAAACTAGGGGTGGGAGAAAAGTGTGAAAAATTTCCCACGTAAAATTTCGCGAAAACGTGCCAATTTTTCGCTTTTCCCGTGAAAAATTTTGCCTTTCTGCATATTCAAAAATGTCCGCCTATGTTAACACATTTTTTGACTATATTTCCTATAGGTACTAAATTTCCCATTGTAACATTACTTCTTCTGAGGGCTGAAGTTTAGAAATAAGTGGGTGAAAGTCAAGGTTGTGAATCCTACAGCAAAATATGGCTTGAAAAATGTGTTAGCATGCAGAATGCTTTTGTCCTTTGCCCACAACACTTTCTTGCTTAAGTGACACTGGCACATATTCATGATGATATAATAAAAAAAAAATAAAGTACAACCTACAATGTGGTAGATGTGTATTTTAGTGGTGGTGGTGGTGGGGGGGCTGGCATGGTGTGATTTGTGTATGTATTTTTACCATTGTCATACTCTATCCTCCTTCTCAAGTTATTGACACACAATACTTATTGGTCATAGCAGTGCTCCCATCTGTCCTCCACCTCCTCATCTGTGCTGCTGTTAATATATTTGTCCTGGCTTTGCCTGTCATGTGTGGTTTCTGCTACTACTACTACTACTAGGGCTAGATGTTGATGTAATTCTGCTGCCACTACTACTCGGTGTCAAAGGTGCAGCACTTACAGCAGCAGCACCAGAGGTACACTTCATATCTAACACTGTGGATGTTAACCTGTGTTGCTGTTGCTAGGTACTCAAAACAGTTGTGTGTGGCTGAGTGGGACTTGGACTTTGAAGAGGCGATGATGCTGATGATGACTGATAGGGTGACTGTGTGCTTTTTGACATCTGTGCTTGTCCAGGGTCAGACTTTCCAATGGCTTTGTCAAACAATTTATAGACAGGCAAAGTGTTCCTTAAAAGTGGTGGAAGATTCAGCCTTTGACTTTCTGCTAATCTTATAGTCCCATCAACATCTTCACTCTCAACTTCATCTGTATCTGAACAAGAGAAGGATGCTGGAGTGATGTAGTCTAGATCTTCATCATCATAAGTCATCATTAGGTCATCCTCAGCAGCATCAGCATCCCCTGTCAGTTCTTGCCCACTACTACTCTCATATCAGTCTGGTCCCACCCACAGGCAGTCCAGCCCCGAAATGTCAGACAAATCCTCTCTGCACGAGAGAAACACCACAACCCCAGACGTACGTTTCGGTCTGCGTGGACCTCATCAGTGGGGTTGCTCTTCTGCTTAGAGAGACTACAAAAAACAAAAGAATGTGATGAACGCACACTGAGAAAGACCAAAATAGAGTGGTTTGCTCAAGTCAAGTTTTTCGCTCCCATGTGCCAATGCAGAAAGAAAATTTCCATATTCATATTAGTCTAATCCCACCCACAGGCAGTCTAGCCCTGAAAATGTCGGTCAAATCCTCTCTGCGCGAGAGAAACAGCATAACTCCAGATGTACGTTTCGGTCTAAGTGGACCTCATCAGTGAGGTACAGCCGATTCCCTTTAAGCACATGGAAGCAAGGGCCCATGCCTGTGATGCCCTTCCACTTAAGGAGACTACAAAAAAAACCCAAAAGAATGTGATGAACGCACACCAAGAAAGCTCAAAATAGAGTGGTTTGCTCAAGGCATGTGTGGCCTCTCAGGTGCTGCTCAAGTCACGTTTTTCGCTCCCATGTGCCATTGCAGAGAGAAAATTTCCATATTCATATCAGTCTGGTCCCACCCACTGGCAGTCCAGCCCCGAAATGTCAGGAAAATCCTCTCCGCACAAGAGAAACATCACAACCCCAGACGTACGTTTCAGTTTGTGTGCGTTCGTCACATTCTTTTGTTTTTTTGTAGTCTCCCTAAGCAGAAGGGCATCCCAGGCATGGGCCCTTGCTTCCATGTGCCTAGAGGGAATCAGCTGCACCCCACTGATGAAGTCCACACAGACTGAAGCGTACGTCTGGGGTTGTGCTGTTTCTCTCGTGCAGAGAGGATTTGCCTGACATTTTGGAGTTGGACTGCCTGGGGGTGGGACCAGACTGATATGAATATGGAAATGTATACTATGCAATGGCACATGGGAGCAAAAAAATGTGACTTGAGCAGCACCTGAAAGGCCACACATGCCTTGAGCAAACCACTCTATTTTGCTCTTTCTCGCTGTGCGTTCGTCACATTCTTTTGTTTTTTTGTAGCCTCCCTACCTAAATGACTTCCTAAAATAAGCTTCAATTGTCCTATCTCCTCTAGCTAAAAAAATTGCTACTCTCTCCTCTCACAAACACAATATGGCTGCTATGAGAGTCTGACAGCCTTTTATATGGCTGTAGAAAACTTGTGTGTGGTGTAGAAATATTTTTCTTCCCATTGATTTCAGTGGGCGGAAAAGGCAGGAAAAAGCAGAAAAACTGCACTTTTCGAGGGAAATTTTTCACCAAACGGAAAGTGCCATTATTTGCCGATTTCAGTTTGAGGCAAACATTTTCTCCCATCCCGACTTAAAACCACTTTGTCTTGATGAAAGATAAGGAGTGGGGAAGTACAAGAAAGTGCACTGAGTGCTGAAACTCTTCTTGCAGATTTAATCTCCATGAGGAAGACTGATTTAAAGGAGAGATCTCTGATGGAAGCCAGTGACAAAGGCTCAAATGAAAAGGACTGAAGAGTCTGTAACACTAAATTCAAATCCCATGGTGGAATGGGATGTTTATAAGGGGGAACTATCCTATACATCCCTTGAAGGAAAGTTTGAAATTCTGGGAGAGAAGCAATCCTTCTCTGGAAGAGCACAGAGAGAGATGAAACTTGGACTTTCAGAGAGTTAACCCTTAAACCTTATCTAGACCTGATTGCAAGTACTGAATTTGAGTTATCACCTCCAATGGGGGAGGTGGATTCAGAATTTTCAGAATAGTAAATAAAGAAAAACATTTTTTTGAGGATTTTTTGGGTCATGGTCTTTTAACTTGTGCACAAGGTGCTTCTGTTAACTATCTTTCACAAATCCACTTTAATTCAGCAAGAGAACCTGATAAGGACTTGACCCACTTTGGTTCAAGCATAGGAGGAGCATCAGTAGATGTTGAAACTCTATTAGCCCCCATACAGACATATTGCTAGTGTTTTTTTATATAATTAAAACTAAATAAAATGATAATGCAAAATCAAACCCGTGTCCCACAAAGATAACCTACTAATTATGAGGCTGCTCCCATTCTCAGCCAACGGCTCAGTTCGGGCCTCTGTGATTCAGTATGTAAGCTGTTCCAAAGGAAGAAAGGAAGGAAGATGGGAATCAACTGGTTAATTAAGAGGACTCTACTAACAAAATAAGGGCCCTGAGAAGTTCAAGGAGAAAAATAAAATAGTAAAAATAATAAAAGTTGCCCTGTACTTCTTCGAGGGACACTATTAAAACTCAAGGCAGTTGGGCAGAGGGAAGGTTAGTAGCTAGGAAGTTGGAGGTGTTTTTTTACTTAGAGTGTCCTGTCTCTTATAGGCACACTGCTTAACTTCATGGTCCCTGCATCCCTCAGGGATGCTAGAGAAATAGTAGTTGAATATTTAAATTTAAAAAAACAAAAAACAAAACAAGAGTACTCCTAGAGCTGTATGATTTCTCATTTCAAAGTAATTGCACTCAGTTTTGTAATTAAAGTGCAATTTTCTATTCTGGTCACCAGGTGGTGGTGTACTAGTTATGGTCAGCAGTAGACAATGGTTAAAGCTGTCGTACTGAGAACATTATTAAAATCATTTTATCTTTTTTCCAGTTGTTAACAGTCTGATTTAAAAATAGAAAACAGTTTGAGTTGTTTAATTCAAAGTCCCCCAACAATTAGGGCACCCTTTGCAGGGAAAATTCCATAACTTATATATGTTTCATATGATTTATTCATAGTAAAATGTCCTTTACCGCAACTTTTAATTTTTATTCTATTGGACTTCTGCACATTATGAGTTACAATTCTTAAGTAAACCAATTGTACTATATATCGTGGACACCCGGCGTATGGGCCATGGACCAAATATGGCCCATCTGACCCCATGGTGCGGCCCACCTAATATTTCTAGTGAAATCAATTAGCTAGAGCACATGTTCTAGAAGGCCAGAAAGACCTAACCACCATCCGGCCCATACAGTTCAAGAACAGCTGTCTGTTAAATAGTGTGAATAAAGTTGATTGAACTTTTTTCATAGTGATTTGGTATTATTATAAATGCATATACATATATCAGTAATCTCTAATTGACCATTGTTATCAATAGAAAAATGAATGTGGCCCTCATACATGTTTTCTGATCATTCGGCCTACGAATGTAAAAACTTGGATGCATCCGACTAGAGGAAACATATGAAACTTCTCATTAATTTAACTGGGAACATTTAAGAGGTTAAATGCCCCATTTTTAACCAATGGAGTTTTGGGAATTATTTCTGCCCTGTGAGTGGTACAGTTGTTTTTCTATAGAATTGTTCCTGTTTTGGCTATAATTACCTAGATGGCATAATAGGTTTGCAGTAAAGGATCCCAGCTTTGCTATTCTTAAAGGATATATTCTAACTAATCTGATGTTCGGATTGCAGTGTCCTTATTGGTTTAAGTGGCTTAATCTAAAATTGGAGATGATTATGGTTTAACCTTTGGTAAGACATAGTCCCGGAATCGAACGTCTCTAGTCACTTTATGAGGAAGCCCCAAAGGTATGAGGCTGATGAATCTCTGAATCTCGTGGATGACGGCATCTGTGTACGGCATGTGGGTACGGTCTTCTACACAGGGAGCCCTGTTCCTACCAATGACTTGGTCAATCTCTTTATGGACTCGTTCTGTAGGGATGGAAAGAAATCTGAGAGTCTGACCTATAAAGACAATGTTATGTCGAGGATATACAGAAAAGGGTTAAACAGGAGACCTAATCAGGTTGGATATCTTCACGTAAATAGATAAAATAATAATAGTAAATTAATTTGAGAACTTTACACAATACTAGATGTTGACACATTATTTCACAGTAAAGAATTGATTAAAATAATTAATTACGCAAAAAAATATATATAATTTATTTAAGTAAAATATACTTTATATAAATGTAATCAACAATTATATAAATGAGTGAACACCAATTGAAATAGACATACAGTAACTCAAAAACCAATATCACAAAATAGTATCACCAGCATTAACAGGGTTAATATTGCAGAGGTATATCCAGAGGTATTAGGTAACAATAATCGAACACAGAAGCATAGAAAAGGTTAATTGATCCTTACAATTAATTACAATACAATTGGCAGCAATGAATATGGATACAAGCCAGATCTGTATTAACAATGCTAATTAATGTCTAAGGGATGTCATTATGTGAATTACCTTTAATACAGCAAAGCAGGTCCCATAACAATTCCTTATACCATTTAAAAAAATCAACAGTTAGAAAACTTATCTGGAATAAAACCCCAGATTTAGATAAATGTTTTTAAGTATTTATCTAATGTTTTCAATATTGCATACCTTCTAGATAAAACATATAAATTGTATTTATTATTGTCAGCAATAGATTACTTATATACTTATAATTAAATCTAATAATATATGTCTAGAAAGCACCATTAAGCAAATACATTCATGCAACATATACTATAAAATGATAGTAGTACTCCTATTATAACACCTACAGCCCTCCTAGGGTTAATCCACAGTTATAAGGTATATGGATGCCTTACCCAAGATGGCAGCTTGTTACGTCTAGTGAGAGTTTAAAAAAAACTTCCACTTTAAAAAAGTTAGGCCCAGCCACATCCAAGAAATTCCTTGAAACACAAATATAGGATTCTAGAGTTATCAATAATTAGATTAAAGGGGAACTACCACCCCTTAAAAACTTAACCTGTGCTGATTCTTCATCTGGCGACTAGCTGCTTAGTAGCGCTAGTCGCCAGAAATATTACCCGGTTCTGAAGATTTCTGCCTTTTTCGGACGGTCACTGGAACAGGAAGCATGGACGTGTCTTCACAGTGACGTCCGTGCGCCTGCGCTGTCAGTCCCTTTTGCACCGCGCGGCGCAAAAGGGACTGACAGCGCAGGCGCACGGACGTCACTGTGAAGACACGTCCGTGCTTCCCGTTCCAGTGACCGTTCGAAAAAGGCAGAAATCTTCAGAACCAGGTAATATTTCTGGCGACTAGCGCTACTAAGCAGCTAGTCGCCAGATGAAGAATCAGCACAGGTTAAGTTTTTTAGGGGTGGTAGTTCCCCTTTAACTAATATATACAATGCTATACTGATTTTAACTGTTATCAACTATTTTACAATTATCTGGATACATTTTTAAATTAGTTCTGTTCAGTTCTAGAAGAAACTACAGCCATAAATAGTGTATTATAATAATTTGCTGTATACAGCTGACTAGGCCTATAGCTAGCAAAATTATTATAAAATATTTTTCCTCAAATATAGAGGAAATATATATGTATATATGATTCTTAGAACTTTGCAGAATCAATAATATTAAAGAAAGCTATAATTACCAGACAATAAGTGTAGGTTTCTTAGAGTTTTTTTAGGGCCTAGCAGGAATACTTCAAGGAAATCGGCAGCCAAGAGCCAGCAAACAAGAGAGCTAGGCCTTAGTATTTTATAAGGTAAGAATCCTTATCAGAAAGCACAGCCCACCATTTTCTTGATTGGCTGAATTGTCACCTCATTATAATATGATGTCATAAATTCTTCTAGCAATAATTATATTATTCCATAAGATGGCACAGTAACACCATATTAAAAATTGCACATACTGGTCACTGGAATTAATGCAAAAGAGCTAGTCAGAGATGCTCAACTAGGAACGAGCCTGCTCTTGAATTGATGAGGCTCTATAGGATAAGCATCCTAGCCAGGGTGCAATTTCTTTTAGCTCACTAGTGCCTTTCACAGAGAGGAAATATCCTAAAGCACATCATACTGATCCTACCAAAAGGCAGTCCAGCCACTAAGTGCCAGGCAATTCCTCTCTGAACAAGAGAAGAAGCCAACCCCAGATGTACAGTTTTGCCTTGTTGGGCCTCATCAGTGAGGTGCAGCTGATCGCTCTAGGCACTGTGAGCAAGGGATCCACGTCAGGATTACCCTGTTACCCTTAGGGTGACTAGTCCCAAGGGCAATTTGCATTTGCAAAAGAGCTAGTCAGAGACGCTCAACGAGGAACGAGCCTGCCCTCGAATCGATGAGGCTCTATAGGATAAGTATCCTACCCAGGGTGCAATCTCATTTAGCTCACTAGTGCCTTTCACTGGAATTAATGATTTATGACCTATTAAGGAAATTAGGGAGTGCTATACATCATATAAACATGTCATTATAATCCAGTGTCTGAGATCTTTACATAAGATTATAGGGGTATTTTTTAGACATTTTGACTACAACTAGCTATAAATTCCCATAAAACATCACCAAAATATTTACAACCCCTACATTGAAGCAAAGGGGCCCATTGTTTCCAAAAATTAGGTCATTTACACACGTTTAAAACAGAATTTAAGAGAATTCTGGCTTAATAAAAATTAACCATCTCCTTCCAGTCACGGCAATGTCTTTGACAGTTACTTTAAAAACCCAACCTTTTATTTCTTACTGTGGCCTGAAAATCCTATGGATTTCTTTCTTGCACCCTTGTTTAAGAGATAACTGGGCTTTTGCACTAAGGTATGATAAAGAGGAGATATCTTCTCCAGTGATATCACTTCACCAGTTCTTATGTTAGTATATGGAGCCAATGCACTATAATTTCTCACATCACAAAGCGATCTTAACCTTTACGTACCAGAAGGGTGTGTAATGCAAACCTGTCTGGTAATTAAAGAAGCAGGAAAGTTTTGTTTATGAAAACCTATATGTCATTGGGATTTTCCTGTTCAGTAAAACATGGGTACGGTCACTGATGACAGTTGTTTTATTCAAAAGTTATAATAATTCAAAGTGGTTCTAAGTTCTGGAAACAGACATCCAGGGAGCTTGGTTTTCAACAGGTCAAAGAGACTTAGCAGTTACTTCCATATTCTATGGAGAACTGTTGTCAGTGACTCACCTTTCCCATAGACTGCAACAAAATATCTATCTGAAAACTGGCCACCAGAAATCAACTTTAATATCAGAAATAAACAGTTTAAACTGTTATGCAATGTATTGCATTTACTGCTGTGACTCCAAGGATTAATAGAAGATTTGTTAACTTCCCAATGACAGAGTTCCTCCCCACAGGCATTTCCAAATAAAGGAGGAACATAGGACCTTCTGTAAGGAAATTACTATGTGGATGAAAATGCTTTCTTCTGCAAATTCTTACTACAGAGATTAGAGACTATCTGTTTATATATTTATTCTATCATCCCACAGTTGAAGGAGATTATGTGAATCCTTGAGTTGAATTGTTAAGTTCTAATTATGGTGAACTTCTGTATTCTGAGATATTTACATATTTGCTTTGGGCTTATAAAAAGATGCCCTATCCTGGATCCATTAATGAAAACATCTCAGGTCATTGCTTGAAATAACTTGGGGGCATATTGGATTTTGCTTAAATTAAAACAGAATATAAATATATAATATTTTAGGAATTTGTGGTTCTTCAGCTTTCAAAATGTCATGGATCCTCTCTGAGGAATCCTCCAGTAGTAGAAAAAAATATTCCAATAGAAGAACTTTTTTAAGCTGACGGGCTGAAATAGCATTTTTTCAGTATGTACCAAACCCTGGGGGTCAGTCACCTTTAGAAAACCATTGAATGCTGAAAACAGAAATTGTTTCATATTGGTCATTAGGCTGCAATGATTTCAGGGCCAACAATTATTTTATTCTAGGGTCCTCAATCTCTAGATTCACCACTTTAAAGGGATAGTAATACTTAAAATGTAAAAAAAAAAGTTGTAGGGTTTATCCCCTCAGTAAAACAAGAGTACTCCCACTGCTGAAAGGTGTTTCATTCAAAAGTTATTAATTTTCAAAGTTGAAATTTTTAGGTGCAATATCACAGTGGCCTGAAATTGTACAGTGGCGCTGTTGCTACACAATCCTATGGACAGCTCTGGTCCCGGGACCATAAATCTCCATAGGATGGTGTAGCAACAGCGTCACTCTACAATTTCAGGCCACTGTGATATTGCACCTAAAAAAATTCAAATTTGAAAATTACTAACTTTTGAATGAAACACCTTTCAGCAGTGGGAGTACTCTTGTTTTACTCAGGGGGATAAATCCTACAACATATTTTTTTTGCTTTTTAAGTATTACTATCCCTTTAAACTGACGAGAAATGGTGAGCTCTGCAACAAAGTACCTGGTGTAGATTGATAAAGATGTATATCACTGTAATATGTTCTCAGACTGACTGGGATTTTCTGCACCTCCTTAACCACATCATGGGGAACAAATCAAAATGACACAAATAATCACTGATATTTTTGAAACCTTCATATGCTAGTGAGATCCTCCACTTATTGTTTCACAATGCACCTAGAACCTCCCTAGCATTCAAAGGCCAAGCTTTGCATTGCTTTGGTGACCTGACATCTAAGGGGTTGGTACTAGTACCGTTAACTACAAGAACAATGGCCAAACTGACCAGAGCAACCCAGAAGTATGAGGTAAGAGGGACCCTGAAGGACTGCTCTTTCCACATGATCACATTACAGGGAATGGAGTGGTAGACAGAGCATCACAGATGTGCTCAAGTTCTCTGCTCCCTCCAGAGCCTGTGACGGGTCCAGGCCCTTCACATTTCCACAGGCCCTAGGTGGTCATCTAGGTTGCCTTGGGGATAATCTGGTCTGCACATAGAGGTTTCCCTGTGAAATCTCTGTACTAGCAATTGAATTAATCAGTTCCCAGTAGATAGAAGGGGATACCACGTCCAGTATGGTCCTCTTTCAGGTCATGAGCATAACATTGGTTTCATGCTGTTGACCTCTAGATCTCAATGGATTAGCCTTAAGAAAAAGTGCAGAGAGCTGATTAGCTGCTCTCTATGCTTGCAGGCGACCCAGGTTGTCATGAGACAACTTCCTATGCAGGAAAAGCCTGCAGTCAGCACTACATACAAATAGCACACTGGTTGATGGCCCAGGCTTTTCTGTTACAATCTACATAAGGACCTTAAAGAGGTAAGGCACACCATGCAGATATTTTGGATGGAATGCAAAAAATGTGCACAATCAGTATTTACAGTGTACTTTTGATAACAAAATGATTAAAACCAAAACGTTACTGATTTGCACAGTTGTTTTTGAATTAGTGAACTCTTGTGCTTTTGTTAGCGAATGAGTTTCAAAAAGTGGGAGTCAGCCATTTTGTGAGAGGATTAGAGATTGCACCTAATTCAGCAACGCAATGAGCACACATTTCCATACATTTGCCTAACATGTGGATGTGCTATTCAGCACCAAGGAGTTAGAATATTTCTTGCATCAAAACGTGAGCAACTGAAAATAGCACATAAATGTATGCCTTTCAAAAAATACGTAATGCTTCATTTTCTTGCATTCCTCCCTTCCAGTTTCAATACTACATTGCATACCCACTCA
This sequence comes from Rhinophrynus dorsalis, assembly GCA_037306005.1. Taxonomy (NCBI): domain Eukaryota; kingdom Metazoa; phylum Chordata; class Amphibia; order Anura; family Rhinophrynidae; genus Rhinophrynus; species Rhinophrynus dorsalis. Next base: position 184,917,446 of record CM074726.1, read on the forward strand.
CTGACAATTAATTCTTTCAGTGTTTGAGGAATTGAGCAATGCACCGCTAAGCAATGTCATTGTATATGTGTGTGTGTGGGGAGGTAATGTAGGGATAAGACAGGGAGTCGGTGTTACAGGGAGCTGGGCAATCCATTGCTGAGCAGTGTCAGTGAGTGGGGAGATAATGTAGGGATAAGACAGGAAGTCAGTGCTAGGGGTGGTAGGCAATGTATTGCTAAAACGTGTCAGCGAGTAGGGTAGGTAATGTAGGAATAAGACAGGAAGTCAGTGGTAAGGGAGGTGGGAAATGTATTGTTGAACAGTGTCAGTGTTTGGGAGAAATAATGTAGAGATAAGACAGGAACTTAGTGCTAGGGGAGGTGGGCAATGCGTTGCTGAGCAGTCTCAGTAACTAGAGGAAGTAATGTTGATATAAGATAGAAAGTCAGTGCTAGGAAAGGTGGGTAATGCATTGCTGAGCAGTGTCAGTGAATGGGTAAGTAATGCAGAGATAAGGTAGAAAGTCAGTACTAGGGGAGGTGGATAATACAATGCTGAGCAGTGTCAGTGAATGGGGTAGGTAATGTAGGGATAAGACAGGAAGTAAGAGCTAAGGAAGGTGGGCAATGCAAACAGGAAGTCAGTGCTAGGGGCGGTGCGTAATGTATCACTGAACAGTGTCAGTGAGTGGGATAGGTAATGTAAGAATAAGACAGGAAATCAGTGCCAGTGGAGGTGGATAATGCAATGTTGAGCAGTGTCAGTGTGTGGGAGAGGTAATGTAAAGATAAGACAGGAACTTAGTGCTAGGGGAGGTGGGAAATGCATTGCTGAGCAGTCTCTTTAACTAGAGGAGGTAATGATGATATAAGATATAAAGACAGTGCTAGGAGAGGTGGGTAATGCATTGCTGAGCAGTGTGAGTGAGTGGGGAGGTAATGTAAGGATAAGGCAGGATGTAAGTACTAGGGGAGGTGGATAATACAATGCTGAGCAGTTTCAGTGAATGGGGTAGGTAATGTAAGGATAAGACAGGAAGTAAGTGCTAAGGAATGTGGGCAATGCATTGCTGACCAGTTCTGGTGAATTAAGGAGGTAAAGTAGAGATAAGACAGGAAGTCAGTGCTAGGGGTGGTGGGTAATGCATTTCTAAGCAGCGTCAGTGAGTGGGGGAGGTAATGTAGGGATAGGACAGGAAGTCCGTGCTAGGGGAGATGGGTAATGCAGTGCTGAGCAATGTCAGTGAGTGGAGGAGGTAATGTAGGGATAAGACAGGAAGTCAGTGCTAGGGGAGGTGGGTAATGTATTGCTGAGCAGTGTCAGTGAATGGAGAAGGTAATATAGGGATAAAACAGGAAGTCAGTGATAGGGGAGGTGGGTAATACATTGCTGATCAGTATTAGACAATGGGAAGGTAATGCAAGAATAAGACAGGAAATCACTGATAGGGGAGGTGGGTAATGCATTGCCTTGCAGTGTCAGTAAGTGGGGGAGGAAATGAAGGGATTAGACAGGAAGTCAATACTAGGGGAGGAGGGCAGTTCATTGCTCAGCAGTGTCAGTGAGTGGGGGATGTTATGTTGGGATAAGTCAGGAAATACACAGCATACTTTAATTACCATCATCTATATATATCTAAATAACTGAAAAACTAAGTTTGTGTATAAAAATTGGATAATATAACAGGTGATTCTGAAAGTTGTTTGTCAGTGAGGGGGTCACTTTAAATGAATAAGAAAGTTTATGTGTTTTTTTATGGTTCAAGTGTATTGCCCAGAATTGCTCCATGTCTCCTTAGTAAATCAGCCTGGGTGTGAGAGGGGCCTGTCTGGGTCCATTTACCTTCTACATCTGGGTGCTTCAGCAGAACCAGCAGGCCGTACCGTAGGGTTGTGTTGATGGTTTCTGTGCCTGCACCAAATAAATCAGCACTGGTGTTGACAGCGGCTTCCATGTGAAACTCGCTCTGTGGGTCAGACTTCTCCTGAGCAGACAGAGGATGAAAAACAAAGTAAAGTCAAGGTGGGGTTATGCACTAAGGCATGATAAACACAGGGCCTAGGGCGCACATGTACTGGGGGCATGGGCATGCAGTGGAGAAGAGCTGCGCCCGCTGCCTGCACGCACTGCACCGAGAACGCAACACAGTTAGATCTGTGTCTCTACTGCGCGCCCTCATCGTTGTCAACTCTTTAGTAATGCAGAGCGCGCTGGGAGTCATGATCTCCCAGCACGCTCTGCATTACTGAAAAGAAGACTGCACGGAGCTCCAGGTATGTGATGGGGGGCAAGTTGGAGCTTATGGGTGGCAAAGTGGAGCTGATGGGGGGCAAAGTTGGGGCTGATGGGGGCAAGTTGGGGCTGATGTTGGGCAAAGAGGAGCTGGTGGGGGCAAAGAGGAGCTGATGGGGGGCAAAGTGGAGCTGAGGGGGGCAAGTTAGAGCTGATGGGGGGCAAAGTGGAGCTGGTGGGGGCAAGTTAGAGCTGATGGGGGCAAAGTGGAGCTGGTGGGGGCAAGTTGGAGCTGATATGGGCATAGTGGAGCTGGTGGGGGCAAAGTGGAACTGATAGGGGGCAAGTTGGAGCTGATAGGGGCAAGTTGGAGCTGGTGGGCCAAAGTGGAGCTGATGGAGGCAAGTTGGAGCTGATGGGGAGGCAAAGTGGAGCTGATGGGGGCAAGTTGGAGCTGATGGGGGCATAGTGGAGCTGATAGGGGCATAGTGGAGCCGATGGGGACAAGTTGGAGCTGATGGGGGCAAGCTGGAGCTGATAGGGGCATAGTGGAGCTGGCGGGGGCAACATGGAGCTGGTGTGGGCAAGTTGGAGCAGATGGGGGCAAAGTGGAGCTGATTGGGAAAGTTGGACCTAAGGGGGCAAATTGAAGCTGGTGGGGGCAAGGTGGAGCTGATAGGGGGCAAAGTGGAGCCGGCGGGGGCAAGTTGGAGCTGGTGGGGGGCATCTCTTACAGGCATCTCTAGACCAGGGGCAGAGAGAGGACCATCATGAAATGAGGTGGGGTATAAGTAGGCGGAGTATAAAGGGGTGGGGCACAAGGGGCAGAGCCAAATGGGCGGCAAAATTAGGTTTTGTGCCTAGGGTGGCAAAAATCCTTGCACCAGCCCTGGATAAACAGGTGATAAAGTAGAGATGACGTTGCCACTGATATCACTTCTCCAGTTCCTGTGTTATAGAGTCAATGCACTACAGTTTCCAAATTTGGTTCCATAGAATACCATAAGATTTGGAAAATTGATTTCCCTGGAAAAGTAATTTCTGCTTTATCACCTCTTTATCACACCTTAGTGTATCTCCCCCATAGACTATTTTCAAAGGGAAAATGCCTGAACTACTTTTAGTAAATCTGCCTCTATTAATATGGCCTTATGGGACTTTCCTTTAAAAGCATACTGAGCCATTGTAGACATTTATCACCTCAAATTCCAGAGAGGTTTCCAACACATTGCTTTGTGCTCATTTCCGTTCTCTCTACAATTCAAGGGGTCAAAAGCCTTACTTAAATCAATTTTGAGTTTGATAATCTTTATTTCTCTCCGATGACGTACTTGGTTTGTTTGAGAAATAGTTCTTATAGATAAAACCCAAAGGGGTGTATAAGATGGCGTAATAACAAACAAAAGCGTCTGTAAAATTGTCACAAAAGGATAAGGATATATATATATATGTATATATAAAATGATTTTTCTGCTAAGTACTAACACGTCAGTAGACGTTTTTCAAAAAGTAGGGTAGAAATCCACATAAGTATAAAGAAATTTGCTAATTGCACTAATAATAAAGGCAGTTTAAGTGGTTAAATCTTGATGCCAGGTGCGAATTGTTCGTAATGGATGTATAAGGTGATCGTGTATAAACTAGGATTGCAAAAAAAAAATCTAATTAGTGAAATTTCTCATATACAAACGTAGTTATAAAACTTACTTAAATTATAATTATTAGTGTTGCTGCAAATTTTGGCAACATTTCTTAAAGTAATAGGAACATTTAATATTTAAAATCTATCTATCTATCTATCTATCTATCTATCTATCTATCTATCTATCTCAATTCTATCTATCTATCTATCTCATATCTATCTATCTATCTATCTATCTATCTCGTATCATATCATATCTATCTATCTATCTACTATCTATCTGTCTATCTCATATCTATCTATCTCATATCTATCTATCTATCTCATATCATATCTATCTATCTCATATCATATCTATCTCATATCATATCTATCTATCTATCTATCTATCTATCTCATATCATATCTATCTATCGATCTCATATCATATATATCTATCTATCTCATATCTATCTATCTATCTATCTATCTATCTATCTATCTATCTATCTCAATTCTATCTATCTATCTATCTATCTATCTATCTATCTATCTATCTATCTCATATCTATCTATCTATCTATCTATCTATCTCGTATCATATCTATCTATCTATCTACTATCTATCTACTATCTATCTGTCTATCTATCTATCTATCTATCTCATATCTATCTATTTATCTATCTATCTATCTATCTATCTATCTCATATCATATCTATCTATCTATATCTATCTATCTCATATCTATCTATCTATCTATCTATCTATCTATCTATCTATCTATCTCATATCTATCTATCTATCTCATATCTATCTATCTATTTATCTATCTATCTATCTATCTATCTATCTATCTATCTATCTATCTATCGATCTATCTATCTATCTTTAGGGGGTGTTTTACTGAAAAATGACTGCAGCCCAAACCTACACCTACATTTGTAGGTGTAATATCTTATTGGCCTGAAATTGTACAGTGGCGCTGTTGCTACATCATACTATAGAGATTTATGTTAAACTGGCCAAAGCTGCCCATAGGATGATGTAACAACAGCGCCACTCCAAAATTCAGGCCACTGAGATAACTAAAAAATCTAAATCTAAAAAAATTAAGTTTGAACTGTAATAACTTTTGAACCTCTCGGCAGTGGGGATTCCCTTGTTTTACTCAGCAGGATTAACCAAACATGATATATTTTTAGATAATACGTGGTTTCTACCCAATTTTGCAGTATGTGGACACCCCTCTGGCATGCAAAAGGTTAATCATCTGAGTACTTGAAAGGTATCCAGTGTCATGCTTTACAATGTGTTTCTTGTACTCAAATGGTTAAATTGGGTTATCAACTCCTTGAAAGCTAGCTAAGTCTCCAACATATCACATTGCAAAGCCCTGGAGATCTCTCCAACATCCAATAGGTGTGAATCCCCGTTTATATCAAGGGTAATTGTGGGGCTCATCTGGTTTACTCCACATTTACTCCAGTTTCCTTTTGAACCTGGGTGGGGGAGATATAAAACTGGTGTTATAAAGAAAGTGTCTGTAAATTTATCACAAAGCGACGTAAGGATTTGTATAAAAGTTTATAAACATTTTCGCTAAGTGCTAACTGCAGTCAGTCGACTTTTTTGAAAACGGAGTAGAAATGGTCTTGTCCAAGTAAGAACTGTTTTGCATTGTATTTGCAAAGAAATGTGTTAATTGTGTAAAAAATAAAGGCAGTTTTAGTGGTTAAATCTTAAAATGATAGTATGGTCAAAGTTTTACTAAAATGCATCTAACGCACATTGAAGGTATGGTAGGTCCTGACAGGGCTGCTCAGAGGAGTTCTGGGAGAGGAAGAAGCGGGCGGCTAGTGCAAGAATGACGCCTGCTGCCCCTGTTTCACGGCTGCCTGTAATACAGAGGGGGAATCCTGGTTATTAAGGTGGGCTTTTAATGTTTTTTGCAATATTGTTGCAGAGAGGAAGCGGGGGGTGAGCACAGGGATGCCGCCCGCTGCCTCCAGATGGGGGTTGCTGTACTTCAGGGGCAGACAAGTAGGGATATTAAAGCAGGGGTATTTTATATTTTACTTGTGTATAATACGATAAAATAAGGTGAAATGGGGTAAAAATGTGAGTATTATACCAGAAATTTTACAGTAAACTTAATGCCCCTAGTCCTATCTCTCAAACCTTTATGGTTTGAGAGATATTTGGCACTGAAGTTCCCCCCTCCCTCCCGTTTCCCTGATGTCAGCTCTCTAGCTGACTGCAGGGGAATGCACCCCGGGACCGGAGGAGGCTCTTCAGCAGAGTCGAGATCACCAGATAGAAAAAGAAATACTTCATTGGAATGTTATTATTATTATTCTTTATTTATATAGCGCCAACTTAATCCGCAGAGCTGTACAATAGGGAATAGAAGTACAGAGATATTAAACAGTAAATCATACGTGAAGAACAAAAGGATCAGAGGGCCCTGCTCGTGAGAGCTTACAGTCTAGAGGAAGGTAGGTTGGAATGGTCTACAAAGTGTGCTTGGTTTGAAAGCACACTTTGTAGACCATTCCAATGAAGTAGTTATTTTTCTCTGTCGCAATCTCAGCTCTTCTAAAGAGCCTCTGCCAGTCCCGGGACCGGATTCCCCTGCAGTCAGCTAGAGCACTGACATCAGGGAAAGGGGAGAGAGGGAGGAACTTCAGTGCCAATTATTTCTCAAACCAAAAAGGTTTGAGAGATGGGACTAGGGGCATTAAGTTTAATTTTTAATGGCTTCAAGATGCATTTTAGTAAAACGTTGACCATATTATCCCTTTAACGTCATTTATAACCTAATCTCAGTGGAATATATAGGGATATCTATGGGTGCTAAAATATATTGCAAGTGCAAATATTCTACATATTTTCTCAGAATATTCTTAGACAGACATATTTATAAATGTGACTTTACTTTTTTAGAAAAACGACCAAACGTTGTGAATTTTAGTGACAATTCTTAAACATACACTAAGAAGTCTTTTTATACATCTTCCCAAAGTGACTTTAGGATACGTATAAACGTTTAGCGACATCTCCCCCAAAGTGACACAAGGATATGTAGAAATGTTTAACGACATTGGGGGGGGGGAGAATGTATAAAAAGCTTTCTTTGGGTATACTTCAGAATTGTTGCAAAAATTCACAACGCCTGGTCAAACTTATAAAGTCACGTTTATAAATATACAATGGAACACAGGACAAAAGGAAAAAAATGTTGGGTAATTGAAAGGCTGAGCGGTTTTGGAAAGATTTCATTTTTATGATACAAAGATTTCCAGTGCGGCGTTTACGAGGAATCCGTAATATTCAGTTGGTTAAAAGTTACGTTTGGAACAAATAGTTCTTTTGTCCGCATGCTGTCCGTATTTAAGGATTTTTGAGAAGTTCCTGCACTACGTGGGAGACCTGAACGGAGACGGGTTATTTTCTCTGTGAGCGTGATTGTCAGTAGACTCTGATATCAGAGCCCTGACCTCTACTAAATGTGGGGATAATTAATTGTATTGATTGAACCATCTCGACAACTGTATTTCACCATTGGTGCCCCTTTTCTTTTGTCCTATGTTCCACTGTATGTTTGGCCTCTGAGGGAAAGCATGTAACCAGAGGGAGCAGCCGTTAACACTTTCACTGTGAAGTCGAATACACTGTGTCTGGAGACAGGTTTTTTTTTTGTTTTTGTTTTTTTTAATTTATTAAAGATCTGAAGTAACATACAGAATGCATTCCAAAACAGAGTAGAATACATAATACATTGTAGAAGACAATAAGATAGGCATAGTCCACCAACAATCGCAATGACTAATGTGGCAATATAGAACATACGACAATCTAAATATAATAGCTGCATAAGAACAGTATTTCGAAAGGCAAGATACATAAAAAGATATCTAGAGAGGTATTAAGCTATTGAGGAGAAAGACTCAGTGAAGATCGAGACCAAAAACTGTAGATAATCAGGGCAAACCGCCAAACCCAATCCAATGTCAATAGTATGATCTCACCTATAATGGCAGTCAAAAAGGTCTGAATGTCAAAACAAATAGCAGCCGGGGTTAATGAACTATACATATGTAAAGAAGTATGAATTTCAAGGTAAATAAAAATGAGCAATTGGAGGTAGAGACGTACAGAGGAGAGGATGTGAGAAGAGGGAACACAAGGGGGGGGGGAGAGATATTAGGTTAGGGAGGGAGAGCCCAGGGGGGCGAGGAGCCGGAACCCGAAATCAAGCCGACAACCGTCTAGCTGTAGGAAGGATGTTATTGCCTACAAATGTGTGGCAGCACCCCACACCAAGGGATGAAACGGGACCTTGGTACTACTCGTATAGAGAACATAAAGGTGAAAGGAGGTATTATGGAGATGCAATCCAGTGACCCCAGAGTCTATCATATTGAGCCAAGTTATTATGTTCTAGTGCATAACGTTTCTCCATTTGGAGACAGTTTTTAATACTCCAGCTGCCTGATTTGTCAGTTTTGGTATAAGCCACCACTGACACAGACCCTTTGTGAGTACGCACAATAGGGTGTGGTGGTGGTCATATCATTAACATATTGATATACACAAGGAGCGCCCCTTGTTGTTCTTCCCTTCTTGCTTTTCAGTATGTTTATAAATATGTCTGAGAATATTCTGAGAAAATGTTTGCACACAAAGCTGTCACTATATACTTCCATTAACAACAGGTTATACATGGTGTTAAGATTTGATCACTAAAACTGCCTTTATTTTGGAGCAATTAGCAAATTTCTTTATAAATACTTTGCAACACAATTCTTATTTGGACAAGACCAGTTCTGCTCCATTTTCAAAACCATCAACTGACGGGAATTTTCTCTTAATGATGATGATGTCTCAGATGTTTAACCCTTTGAGTGCCAGAGGGGTACTCAACGCATTGCTTTGCAATGCATTGTGTACCCCTCTGGCACTCAAAGGGTTAAACGAATCCTTTGCAACAATTTTACGGACCCTTTCTTTGTAACTCCAGTTTTATAAATCTCCCCTCGTTTTCCCTAATTACTAACCTTCGGTAGTTGACATTTTTGAAAAGTGGAGTAGAAATAGTCTTGTCCTTTAAAGGGATAGTAATGTTTCATAATAAAAGCAGCTCTAATTAATCATCATAGTATTTGGACTTTGGAGAGTGTTATTTCAATTCTGTCAGAGTTCTAGTTCAAGAGTAATTCAATGACAAAGTATCCCCCTCCCGCCCCTTTTACTGATGTAACACTGCTCAGCCAGAGCAGAAGGGAGGTGCCCAGGTAGACTGCAGAGAGGGACAATCTTCAATTAAGATAAGGGAAAAACCTGAAACACTTGTCAAGGGGAGCATGGCTTTCATTGTTCTCATAGGAAGAAGATTGTCCCCTGCTGCTATCTGTCTGGTCTATGGACTGCATTCCACATCTGAGAAGAGGTGGCTTACACTAGGTAAAAGGGGCGGGAGGGGAAACTTTGCTTATGTATATCTCTTAAACCATAAAGGTTTGATAGATAAGACTTATATCGTTCTTCATGTTTTTTTAACCCCTTAATGACAAATGACTTACCAGGTACATCCCACAGAAACTGTCACTTAGTGACAGAGGACGTACCTGGTAAGTCACGGTCTCCGTGCAGCTGCATGCCGCTCGGAGACTCCGGACTCATTTGAAAAAAATAAAAAAAGTTCCACGGGCGTTAAGGTGACAGCCGCGTACGCACGCGGCTGTCACTATGGGGTTAATGCCTACAAAATAAAATAAAGATAAAACAAAGTATTACCATCCCTTTAAGAATCGGTGACAATGTATTTATAAAGAAATTTGCTAAGTATGCCAAAATAAAGGCAGATTTATTGATTATCTCTTAACCCTTTGAGTGCCAGAGGGGTTAAAACTCGCTAAAACTCTCCATTGATTTAAATGTATATTTAACGCCTTGAATGCTAGAGGCCTTCAATGCATTGTGGCACAATGCATTGGAAGCATCTAGCATTCAAGGGGTTAAACTCCTCTTTTACATCAAAGGGAATATTTTAGTTCTCCGCTACAGTGAAAATGGTTGGTTCCAGAACTTTTCTGTGGGACATACGGCTCTATAAATCTCCCCCATAGAGCCCTATTGACAGAGACTGATTTACTAAGAGCAATTTTGCGGAGTTAAGCAACTGCCCCAGAGGAGGTACATAAATATCCCCTCCATTCTACTGATCTAAAAGGAGCTTTTAACCCTTTGACTGCTGGTCTATCTCTCTCTCCCCCAGTGTCTAGTGAAGGCATGCATTGAAGACCACTTTAGCATTCAAGGGGTTTAATGGGTTATGTAGGCTCAGGTACCCTGTCTCCTTTAGTTTGTAAAACTGACCAGTAACTGTAATGTCCGCCTTCATAGACCTGACATCCTGCTAGTAACTGTCATGTACGCCTCCATAGATCTATCATCCTGCCAGTAACGGTAATGTCACCCTCCATAGACCTGACATCCTGCCAGTAACTGTCGTGTCTGCCTCCATAGACCAGACATCCTGCCAGTAACTGTCATGTCCGCCTCCATAGACCAGACATCCTGCCAGTAACTGTAATGTCCTCCTCCATAGACCCGACATCCTACCAGTAAATGTAATGTCCACCTCCATAGACCTGAAATCCTGCCAGTAACTGTAATTTCCATCTCTAAAGACCTGACATCCTGCCAGTAACTGTCATGTCCGCCTCCATAGACCTGACATCCTGCCAGTAAATGTAATGTCTGCCTCCATAGACCTGACATCCTGCCAGTAAATATAATAATGTCCACCTCAATAGACCTGAAATCCTGCCAGCTACTGTCACTTACATCTTCATATTCCTGACATCCTGCCAGTAAATGTAATGTCCACCTCCATAGACCTGACATCCTGCCAGTAACTGTCATGTCCGCCTCCATAGACCTGACATCCAGCCAGCTACTGTCATGTCCGCTTATATAGACCTGACATCCAGCCAGCTACTGTCTTATCTGCTTACACAGACCTGACATCCTGCAAGCTACTGTCATGTCTGCCTCCATAGACCTGTCATCCTGCCAGTTAATGTAATGTCCACCTCTATAGACCTGTCATCCACCAGTAAATGTAATGTTCGCCTCAACAGACCTGACATCTGGCCAGTAACTGTCATGTCCGCCTCCGTAGACCTGGCATCCTGCTATTAACTGTCATGTTCGCCTCCATAGACTTGACATCCTGCCAGAAAATTTAATGTCCGCCTCCACAGACATGATACCCGGCCAGTAACTGTCATGTCTGTCTCCATAGACCAGACATCCTGCCAGTGACTGTCATGTCTGCCTCCAGAGATCAGACATCTAGGACTGATTAAAGATACTGTCTCCTGAAGAGGGCAAAATTCATATGGGTCATTAGAATTTTATGACCATCATAAGCTAAGTGTGGAGTGATTATTCTAAGGTGTTTGATTAAGGTAGTGAGCCTGTCTGACACTAACATCTACTAGGGCCGGATTTCCCAATAGGCAGAGCAGGCAACTGCCTAGAACAGTGTTTCTCAACTCCTGTCCTCAGGACCCACTAACAGGCCAGCACTTATAGATTTCTCTGCTAGAGCACAGGTGTGGTGATCAGAGGCTCATTCACATTGATTAACTCACCTGTGCTTTAACAAGGAAATCATGTGATCAGAGGCTCATTCACACTGATTAACTCACCTGTGTTCTAACAAGGAAATCATGTGATCAGAGGCTCATTCACACTGATTAACTCACCTGTGTTCTAACAAGGAAATCATGTGATCAGAGGCTCATTCACATTGATTAACTCACCTGCGCTCTAACAAGGAAATCATCACATCCTGGCCTGTTAGTGGGTCCTGAGGACAGGAGTTGAGAAACACTGGCCTAGGGCTCCAGGTGATAAGGGGAGGGGCCTTTTCTGTGCTGAAAACATTCTGTGGTCAGAGCAATCTCCATGTCCCTGTGTTTATATAGCCCTTTACAGGGTATTTTTAACCTCTTGTATCCTGGAAACATCTTCAGTTCGTAAGGTTACAATTTGCTAGGGATCTCTGTTGCAGCCCAGAGTTTACATTTCTCACTGGGGGGCTGGATTATGTGAGGATGGGGTGTGGGTATTGGAAGAGCTAAGGGCACCTAGAGTGGCTTTCCTAAGGGTGCCTTGGATTTAAATCCAGCCTACTATGAGAGATGTTTTATATTGTGAACATGGATATCACTAAATAGTGTATAATGTCACAAAAGGAAGGAAGACAGAGGGAAGGAAAGAAGGAATATGAAGGAAGGAAGGAAGGAAGGAGATCAGAAAGAAGGAATATGAAGGAAGGAAGGAAGGAAGGAAGGAGATCAGAAAGAAGGAAGGCAGAAAGAAGGAAGGAATGTGGAAAGAATGAGTGAAGGAAAGAAGGAATAAAGGTAGGAAGGAAGGAAGGAGGAGGGAAGGAAGGAAGAAGGAGGGAAAGGGAAAGTAAAGAAGAAGGAAGGATGGAAGGAAGAAGGGGGAAAGGGGAAGGGAAGAAGGAAGGAAGGAGGAGGGAAAAGGGGAAGGAAACAAGAAAGACACAATGAGGGAAAGAAGGAATAAGGGTGGGAGGGAAGGAAGAAAGGAAGGAAGAAGAGAAGAAAGAAAGTTAGGAAGGAAGGGAATAAGGAAGGAAGAGGGAAAGAAGGGTGGAAGGTAGAAGGAGGGAAAGGGGAAGGAAAGAAGGAAGAATTAGGGAAAGAAGGAAGGAAGTAGCAAAGGCAGGAAGGAGGGAAGGAAGAAAAGAAGGAGGGAGGGAGAAAGGAAGTAGGAGGGAAGGATGCAAGGAAGAATGAGGGAAAGGGGAAGGAAGGAAGAAGGAAGGAAGGAAGAAAGAAAAGGGAAGGAAGGCAGGAAGAAGGAGGGAAAGGGGAAGGAAAGAAAGAATAATGGGGGAAGGAGGGAAGGAAGAAGAAGGGGAAGTGGGAGGAAGTAAGTATGAAAGAATGAAGGAAGAAAGAGAAGAAGGAGGAGGGAAAGGGGGAAGGAATCAATGAAGGAAGAATGAGAGAAAAGAAGGAAGGAAGGAGGGAGGGAAGAAAGGAAGTAAGGAAGAAGGTTAGGAAGGAAGAAATAAAGGAAGGGAATAAGGAAGGAAGGAAGAGGGGAAGAAGGAAGGAAAGTAGAAGGAGGGAAAGGGGAAGGAAAAATGAGGGAAAGAAGGAAGGAAGAAAGGGAAGAAGGAAGGGAATAAGGAAGGAGGAAAGAAGGAGGGAAGGATGAAAGGAGGAAAAGGAAGGAAGAAGGTAAGGAAGGAACAAAGGAAGGAGGTAAAAAAGGAACAAAGGAAGGAGGGAAGGATGGAAGGAAGGAAGGAGGAGGGAAAAGGGGGAAGGAAAGAAGGAAGGAAGCTAGGAAGGAGAGAGAGAAGGAAGAAAGGAAGGAGGGAAGGAAGAAAGGAAAGAAGGAAGAGAATAAGAAAGGAGGGAACATAGAAAGACAAAACACAGAAGGAGCGCCAATGGTGCAATAAAGTTGATAGACTATAATAAATATTGTAATAAAATAAAATGTGCTCACATTAAATGTATGCCAGTAATTTGATACCAAAAACACCTGCTTCCAAAGCTTATGGAGACCATAACCCTGTATGTTTATTGTAAATGTAACAGCAGGTTGTGACATTGTTGCTGTGATAAAGCGGTGTTGTTATCCACGAAACGCGTAGCACTTTTAATTTGTACATTTGTACTACAAACCTGTGTATTTTTTTAGATATATGAGATTTTTTATTAAATATAATAGAAATTGAATCTTGAGCCTCCGTCTGTCAATATCCAGCTGAATACAGCGTATACCCGAATGGAGATGGGGTTATGGTCTCCATAAGCTTTGGAAGCCTGTATTTTTGGTATCAAATTACTGGCATACATTTAATGTGAGCACATTTTATTTTATTACAATATTTATTATAGTCTATCAACTTTATTGCACCATTGGCGCTCCTTCTGTGTTTTGTCTTTCGATGATCCTACCGCTTGGGAGAGCGAGTATCCTTGGGTTGAGAGCGGCCGTGGTCAGATACTGTTACTGGGGGCAGTAAGAATACTCCAGAAGTTTGGAAAGTTGGATCAGATATATTTCTCATCCAACACACTATTCAATGTGAGTGCGTGTCCACAAGGGTGTTATTTTGGTGAAGGCTGTGACCAATTGATTTGCTGATACGCACAGGGGGCGCCCCGTTGTTTTTTCTCCCTTTTCTTTTTACAGAAGAAAGGAGGGAAGGAAGGAAGGAAGGAAGAAGGGGAAGGAGGGAAGGAAGAAGGGGAAGGAGGGAAGGAAGGAAGGAAGGAAGGAAGGGGAAGGAGGGAAGGAAGAAGGAAGAGAAGGAGGAGGGAAAGGGGGATGGAAGGAAGAATGATGAAAGGAAGGAAAGAGGGAGGGAGGGAAGGAAGGAAGGAAGAAGAGAAGGAAGAAAGTTGGGAGGGAAGGAAGAAATGAATGAAGAAAAGGAATAAGGAAGGCAGAAGGGGGTAAGGAATGAAGAAGGAGGGAAAAGGGAAGGGAAGAAGGAAGAATGAGGGAAAGGAGGAAGGAAGAATGAAGGAAGAAAGCTAGGAAGGAAGGAGAGAAGAAAGAAATGAAGGAGGGAAGAAAGAAAGGAAAGAAGAAAGGGAATAAGGAAGGTAGGAAAGGAGGAGGGAAGGAAGGAAGGGGGAGGAGAATTAAGGAAGGAGGAATGGAATGAATAAAGGAAGAAGAGAAGGAAGGAGGGATGGAAGAAAGGAAGAATGTAAAAAAGAAAGGAAGGGAAGAAGGAGGAAGGGAAAAAGGAAGGAAGGAATGAATGGGAAGGAAGGGGGGAAGGAAGGAGGGAAGGAAGGCAGAAAGAAGTAGGGAGAGGGGTAGGAAAGAAGGAAGAAATAAGGAAGGAAGGGAGGAAGGAGGGAAGGGAGGATGGAGTTAGAGAAGAAGGAAGGAATGAAAGAGGAGAATAAGGAAGGAAGGATGGAGGGAAGGTAGGAAGGAAGGATGGAAGGAGGAGGAAAAGGGGGAAAGGAAACAAGGAATTAAAGGGATAGTAATACCTAAAATGTAAAAAAAAATATGTTGTAGGGTTTATCCCCCTGAGTAAAACAAGAGTACTCCCACTGCTGAAAGATGTTTCATTCAAAAGTTATTAATTTTCAAAGTTGAATTTTTTAGGTGCAATATCACAGTGGCCTGAAATTGTAAAGTGGTGCTGTTGCTACACGATCCTATGGACAGCTCTGGTCTCAGGACCATAAATCTCCATAGGATGGTGTAGCAACAGCGCCACTGTAAAATTTCAGGCCACTGTGATATTGCACCTAAAAATTCAACTTTGAAAATTAATAACTTTTGAATGAAATATCTTTCAGCAGTGGGAGTACTCTTGTTTTACTCAGGGGGATAAACCCTACAACATATTTTTTTTTACATTTTAGGTATTACTATCCCTTTAAGAATGAGGGAAAGAAGGAAGGTAGGATGGAGGTTAGGAAGAAAGGAAGGAAGGAAGGAGAGAAGGAAGGAAGTTAGGAAGGAAGAAATGGAATATAGAAGGAAGGAAGATGGAAAGAAAGGTGGAAGGTAGAATGAGGGAAAGTGTAAGGAAAGAAGAAAGAATGAAGGAAAGACGGAAGGAGGGAGGGAAGGAAGGAGGGAATTAAGAAAGGGAAGAAGGAGGGAATGAAGGAAGTAAAAAGAGGAAAAAGGAGGGAAGGTGAGAAGGATGAAAGAAGGAGAGAAAGAGGAAAGGAAAGAAGGGATTAAGTAAGGAAGGAGGTAAGGAAGGAACGAAGGAAGGAAGGAGGGGAAGAAGGAAGAAAGGAGGGAAGGAAAGAAGGAAGAATGAGGAAAGGACGGAATGAAGGAATAAGGGAGAGAAGGAAAAAAGGAAGGAGGGAAGGAAGAAATTAAGGAACGAAGAAATGAAGAAGGAAGTGAATAAAGAAGGGAGGAAGGAAGAAGGTAAAGGGGGAAGGAAAGAAGGAAGAAAGAAGAAAAGAAGGAAGGAAGAAAGCGAGGAAGGAAGGAGAGAAATAAGAAAGGAAAGAGGGAAGGAAGAAAGGAAAGAAGGAAGGGAATAAGGAATGAGGGTAGGAAAGAAGGAGAGAAGGAAAAAAGGAGAGGAGAAGAAAGGAAGGAGGGAATGAAGGAAGGAAGGAAATAAGGAGAGAGAGCATGAAGGAAGGAAAGAAGGAATGTGGGAGGGAGGGAAGGAATGATGGAAGGAAGGAGAGAAAAGGAAGGGAGGAGGGAGTTATAGAAGAAGGATGGAAGGAAAGAGGGGAATAGGAAGGAAGGAAGGAAAGGAAGACGGAGGGAGGGGAAGAAGGAAGGAAGGAGGGAAGGAAGAAAGTAAAGAAGGAAGGAAATTAGGAAGGAGGGAAGGAAGGAGGGTGGGGGAAAAGGAAGGAGGGAAGAAAGGAAGGACGGAGGGAGGGAGAGAAGAAAGGAAATAAGGAAGGAGGGAGTGAAGAAAGGAAAGAAGAAATGAAGGAGGGAAGGAAGGACAGAAGGAAGGAACAAAGGAAGGAGGTAAGGAATGAAGGCAGGAGGGAGAAGGCAGAATGAAGGAAGGAGGGGAATAAGGAAGGAAGGAGGGAGGGAAGGTAACAAAGAAGAAGGGAAGAAAGAGGAAGGGAAGGAAGGAAGGAAAGTGGGAGGGAGGGAAGGAAGGACAGAAGGAAGATAGGAAGGAAGGAAGAAACGGAGAAAGGAAGGAAAGAGGGAAGGAAGAAAGAAAGGAAGGAATAACAAGGAAAGGGGAAAGAAGGAAGGAAGGAGAGATGGAAGAAAGTTAGGAAGGAAGGAAGAAATGAAGGAAAGGAAGGAAAGAAGGAAGTATGAGCGAAAGAAGGAAGGAGCAAAGGAAGGAGGAAAGGAAATAACGAAGGGAATAAGGAAGGAGGGTAGGAGAGAAGGGGGAAGAAAGGAAAGAGAGGGTTATGGAAGGAAGGACAGAAGGAAGTAAGAAGGAGGGAAGGAGAAAAGGAAGGAAGGGAATAAGGAAGGACAGAGGTAAGAAAGGAACAAAGGGAGGAAAGAGGGGAAGAAGGAAAAGAGGGAAGGAAAGAAGGAAGGAAGAATGAGGAAAGGAAGGAGGGAAGGAAGGACAGAAGGAAGTAAGAAGGAGGGAAGGAGAAAAGGAAGGAAGGGAATAAGGAAGGACAGAGGTAAGAAAGGAACAAAGGAAGGAAAGAGGGGAAGAAGGAAAGAAGGAGGGAAGGAAAGAAGGAAGGAAGAATGAGGAAAGGAAGGAGGGAAGGAAGGACAGAAGGAAGTACGAAGGAGGGAAGGAGAAAAGGAAGGAAGGGGATAAGGAAGGACAGAGGTAAGAAAGGAACAAAGGAAGGAAAGAGGGGAAGAAGGAAAGAAGGAGGGAAGGAAAGAAGGAAGGAAGAATGAGGAAAGGAAGGAAGAAAGGAAGGAGAGAAAGAAGACAGTTAGGAGGGAAGGAAGAAATGAATGCAGCAAGGGAATAAGGAAGGAAGGAGAGAAGAAAGAAAGAAGGAGGGGAGGAAGTAAAGAAAGACGGGAATAAGGAAGGAGGGAAGGAAGAAAGGAGGGAAGGACAGAAGAAGGAAGGAGGTAAGGCAGGAGGGAGTTAGAGAAGGTAGAAGGAAGGAAAGAGGGGAATAAGGAAGGAAGGAGGGAAGGAAGGGAAGAAGGAAAGAAGGGATGAGGGAAGGAAGGAAGGAAGAAAGGAGTGAGTAAGGGAAGGAGGGATGAAAAGAAGGAAAGAAGGAAGGAGGGAGGGAAGAAGAAAGGAAAGAAGTGAAGAAGGAAGGGAAAAAGGAAGGAAGGAAGGAATTATACCAACTTAATTAGAGGAAACTGAGAAAAATTAACCACATTGCAATTGATTTAAATGGGGCTTACAGTGCTTCACAATGCATTTGAGACCTCTATAGATATCAATGGTTAAAACCCCCATTTAAAGGGACAGTAATGTCCCAGAAAAAATAATTTGCATGTTGTAGTCCTTAAAAAGTTGAACAACGCGCAAAAAACATATCTCTCAAACTGCTATGGTTTGAGAGATATGTGCATTTAAAGTTTGATGTTTCCTGCTGTCATCTGTAAAACTGTCAGCCGGAGATCCATGTCGGTTGATACGGGATCTCTGCAGCAGAGCCGCAATCGCGTTATTTACAACGAATTACTTCATTGGAATGGTCTAAAAAGTGTGCTTGGTTTGCAAGCACACTTTGTACACCATTCCAATGAAGTCATTTGTTGTAAATAACATGATTGCGGCTCTGCTGCAGAGATCCCTTATCGGCCGACACAGATCTCCTGTTGACAGCTTTACAGATGACAGCAGGAAACATCAAACTTTAAATGCACATATCTCTCAAACCATAGCAGTTTGAGAGATATGTTTTTGCACTTTGTTAAACTTTTTAAGGACTACAACATGCAAATTATTTTTTCTGGGACATTACCAATCCTTTAAATCGAAGAGGGTTTTTAGTTTTCCCCTATGATCTACTTCATTGGCTCTAGAATTGCTCCAATTCCCCTTACTATATCATGGACTCACCTGCTCCATCTTTGCGAGGAAACAGTCGATTAAGTCCCTGGGAGAGTTTGGATCCAGCGTCTCCTGATGCATTTTGACGTTCTCTCTAATAAACGCTACAATTTCATTCTGAGCTTTGAAGAGTGTGCTGTTGGTACCCGGTAACAGGCTCATGAATTTTGGGAAGATATTGTACAGCTGCAGGAGATGAAAGGTCAGAAAATGAATGGATATCATATTATAGTCACATCTGAGGCACCTCCACATCTGCTCCACAGGCTCCAGTTTTTAGAGTTGCTGGATTACCATGGACAGAGGCTAATTCTTCAGCTTTGGTGTGTTCCCTGGGTAACTCCACCCATTTCTGATCCTTCCCACTCACTTTCATCCCAGTCTAAAGTAAAATCTTTTCTTTTCCTCTACTCAATTGGATTAAGCCCCACCCACCATATTAAGCCCCACCCAATTTATGATATAATTCATGTCATTTAGACATGCCCATTTCTTGCCCATGAACCCTCTCCAGGGACTCCAAAGATGAAAGTTCCCAGGTATGAATATAGTTCACTGCAGAGGGGATTTTCTAAAAAGATATATACCAGACTGATTTATTGTTAAAGGACAATCTCCATGTTTTACTGTTGTCAACACTCATGAAGCTGAGAGAAAAACAGTGTATCAATTATGCTATTCTTTGCCAGTTTATCTCCATGAACACTGGAAGATGCATCAGGTATTTATCAATGATCCATTGTGTTTCCCTGCCTTGTGCTGGCATACCTGGAAATGTCTTCTTTGGTGTCGCTGTAGAATGCTCATAGGCTGGAAATCGGCATGTCTAAATGATGTGACTCTCATCATAAAGTGGGAGGGGCTTAAAGGGATAGTATTACTTAAAAATGACTATCCTGCATCTTGTAGCCCTTAAAAAACTGAGAAAAATGACACCAGCGGCATCTCTCAAACCTTTATGGTTTGAGAGATATCAGCTTTCAAAGTTCCCTCTTTTTGGCTTTCCCCAGACGTCAGCATTCTACCTGAGAGCAGGGAAATCCTCTCCTGGGATCAGCTGGCGGCTCTGCAGCAGTGCAGAGATCACTGTAATAAAAAGGAAATCCTTTACTAAAATGGTCTTCTACGTGTGCTTGGTATGCAAGCACACATACAAGACCTTTTAAGTTAAGGATTTCTTTTTTATTAACGCGATCTCTGCACTGCTGCTGAGCCTCCACCGGTCCCGGGACCGGATTCCCCTGCTGTCAGCTAGAACGTTGACATCAGGGGAGAGGGAACTTTGAAAGCGGATATCTCTCAAACCATAAATGTTTGAGAGATGCCGCTGGTGTCATTTTACTCAGTTTTGTAAGGGCTACAAGATGCAGAATAGTAATTTTTAAGTAATACTATCCCTTTAATCAGATGGCAGTGCTTAACTGGCATTGAGAGGAGGAAAGCTTGGGTCTAATATCAGAATGATCAGAACAAGCTGAAGTAGACAGAATGGATTAGAAATGGGCATAGATACCCAGGAAACATGCCGCAGCTGTACAATCAACCTCTGACCTAGGAGGCATTGTAATTAGCTCTAAAACCAGAGTGTCCTGGGCAGATCCGGGGATTACCCAGGTATGGATATATGACATAAGCAGGATTACCATAGCTAAAACACTAAAGGCTGGGGAAAAAAAATCTGATGCACTTAAAGGGATAGTAACACTTCGTTTTAACTTTATTTTATTTTGTAGGCATTAAAAAAACATGAAGAATGATATAAGTCTTATCTCTCAATCCTTTATGGTTTGAGAGATATTCACAAGCAAAGTTTCCCCTCCCGCCCCTTTTACCTAGTGTAAGCCATCGCTTCTCAGATGTGGAATCCAGTCCATAGATCAGACAGATAACAGAAGGGGACAATCTTCTTCCTATGAGAACAATGAAAGCCCTGCCCCCCTTGACAAGTTTTTCAGCTTTTTCCCTTATCTTAATTGAAGATTGTCCCTCTCTGCAGTCTACCTGGGCTCGTCCCTTCTGATCTGGTTGAACAGGGGGGAGATACTTTGTTTGTGAATATCTCTTAAACCATAAAGGTTTGAGAGATAAGACTTATATCATTCTTCATGTTTTTTTAATGCCTACAAAATAAAATAAAGTTAAAATGAAGTATTACTATCCCTTTAATACCAAGTGCTTAACAATATCTAATCACTTAAAGAAGTCAATTATAGTCAATTTGATACCTTTATTGGGTAACTAAGCAGATTTAGGATGCAAGCTTTCAAGACTTCTTGGCTCTTCCTCAGGCATGTTATACAGATAAATATGAGAACATCCCTCTTAAATACAAGTACACATTGTATTGTTTAGAAAAGAGATCAGATAAGACAGCTCAGTCCAGACCCAGGTTCTTTGATCAGTCAATGGTAAAGGAGTGTGATGTGAAAAGGTATTTACACTCCCAGTGGGACTGTTGTAAAGGCTAATCCACAATGTGATAATGTAACAGGAATTATCAGTCTCTATTCAGGCCATTATTGAAAGTATTGAATTGGACCATTAATTTAAACTCCCATATTTTTCTGTCCCTCTGAATGCAAAACAGTCCCATCAGCAAAGTCAGTTTAATGTTGCTGACACTGTGTCCATTTTGGCAAAAATGTTCTTCCATTGATGTCTCTGTCTTTTTGTTGTTAACACTAGCAGCTCAATTTAAAGGCAGCCGTTCAGACAAAAAAAACCCCATCGGTTGTCTTAACATGCAGTAGGCCATTCAAAGGGGCATGTAATGAACTGCTAACAGCAGTTCATCCAGTGTACCGGCCGCTACACTAACGTGTGTTTTGGCCCACAGAAAAAAAAAAAAAAATGCTCCACATTGCCATTCAATAGACTGCGTTAGCTGAAAAAGATCCGATGAGAGACTCGTTATCACCTAAAATTTAAGACCCAGTTTGTTTGGCCGTAGAGTCCCACATCGGATCTTTTGCAGCTAACGCAGCTGTTAACTGGCAAAAAACCCCAAAGTCCTCAGTGGATGTATTGATATGGGGCCCCAAGACCCACATCATTACATCCAAAGTGCCTGAATTGTGTCAAAAGTTAGAAGAATTAACCCTATGAGTGCCAGCAGGGTATAATTACCCCACCGGCATTCATAGGGTTAATCCAACTAAGTAAAAAAACAACATCACATTACAAGTTACACTGACCATTAATCCTGATGTCCAGCGGAGTCCTCAGCTCCACGCTCCTCTTCTGTCCTTCTATCTTCTATCTTCGCTTCTTTCTTCTCTTCTTCCTTCCTGTAAAAGAAAAGTGTGTATAACTACAACGTGGAATACAAGATTTAGTTTAACCCCTTGAGTGCCAGAGGGGTACACAACGCATTGCAAAGCAATGCGTTGTGGACCTCTCTGGCCTCAACGGGTTAAGTCAGTGCCCGAATATATACATATAAAGTGCCATAATATATCTCTAAATAAAATATGGCCCCAAAGAACAAGTGCGCAAATATGGTAGATATTCCAGAATAAATAAATGGTGCCTTAGCTTAATAATCTGTCTCTGCTGCTGTGCGTGGCCGCAGAGGCGGCGGCAGCGGAGACAGTACCATGAGCCACAGGTCCCCCCTCCTTTCGGGCCGATGCCCGTTCCACATTGAGGGAATCAGAGCAGAGACTGCCTTATATATGGGCAGTCTCTGATCCAATTCCCTCACAGCCATTGGCTGAGATGTGCTGACACATACATCCCAGCCAATCAGTTTGAAGCACAGTCGCTCGAATCTGATTGGCTGGGATTTGTGTATGTCAGCACATCTCAGCCAATGGCTGTGAGGGAATTGGATCAGAAACTGCCCATATATGAGGCAGTCTCTGCTCTGATTCCCTCAATGTGGAACGGGCATCGGCCCGAAAGGAGGGGGGACCTGTGGCTCATGGTACTGTCTCCGCTGCCGCCGCCTCTGCGGCCACGCACAGCAGCAGAGACAGATTATTAAGCTAAGGCACCATTCATTTATTCTGAAATATCTATCATATTTGGGCACTTGTTCTTTGGGGGCATATTTTATTTAGAGATATATTATGGCACTTTATATGTATATTCTTGGGCATTGACTTAACCCGTGGAAGCCAGAGAGGTCCGCAACTCATTGCTTTGCAATGTGTTGTGTACTCCTCTGGCACTCAAGGGGTTAAACTAAATCTTGTATTCCACATTGTAGTTATACACACTTTTCTTTTACAGGAAGGAAGAACAGAAGAAAGAAGCGAAGATAGAAGAAAGAAGAGAAGATAGAAGAAAGAAGAGAAAATAGAGAACAGAAGGAGACAGACAGTGGATGACAGGTAAGTTTAACATGGATCAGTTAACAATCGGTACTTGGCAGTATGTCAGGCACTGATAGTTAATTGTTTTTTACTGTTAAGTTCCCAATATGGCTGCTCTTAGCGGCGTTTTGGGAACTTAACTCACAAAACGGACATTTAGCCACAAGACTGTTTTTGTGGCTTAATGTCCTTTGTGATTACAGCTGGTAGGGCCTTGAATACCACGTTAGACATTTTATTTTGTCAGACGTATTCACTTTGGCCCTACCGGCTATGCTAACGCCTGCCTTTAAATCTAGCCCGAGATCTGTGGGAATTAAACCTTTTACGTAATGGCTGTCCTGTTTCACCCTCATAGAGAGCTGTGAGGCATATTGCTCACATGATGAGGTATAATACATTGGGTGATTTGCAGCTGAAGGTACCATTGATCTTATGGTGTAACTGGGCTTTTGGTATGGGTACCTTGTCTGTGTTGTTAGTGTGTTTGGTAGAAATTCAGTCTTCCTATTGATTTCAATGCAATGAGTTAGGCAAAGGAAAAGCGAGAAAATGGCACCTCATGTTTGGGTCCCTCCTTACTTAGGACTGGATTTACCTTTCAAATGACTCTAGGTAAGGCATTCTAGGTAGCCTGAGTTGTACAAAGGGCTCCACCCCTATTTCTCACATGCCCCACACCCAAGCGCCATCTATTGCTGCCATGCAAAAAAAATCCCACAGCTATAAAAAAGCACATGCAACATTTTCTTCAATATATTGTATATAAACTGGTTGTCTGTTGCCAAGACATTAGGGAAGTGCAGGCAACATCCACAAATCAGCATGGTGGACGTGGCCAGCACAGCTGAGACTCCTCCTATCACAATCATGCACACTAGGTGGCTGCCTGATATGATAATGGGAAATCCTTCCCTTTCCTTACCTGTGCCCGCATACTACTGAAGCCTCTGAACAACTCCCCCAAGAGTCCTAGAAGCCTGAGGAACTCCTTGTCTTCATAGTCAAAACGTTCTCCAAAAACCACCGAGCAGATAATATTTGAAACTGCTTTACTAAAATAAAATGTGGGGTCCACAGGCTGGCCTGGGTGTGGAGAAAGAGATTTTATTATTCTACATGTATTTAGTAACTGGAAATCATTTGATTTTTGGAGAGCAACTGTTCTTCTTCTTGGCTGCCATTCATACATTGTACCATCTACATTAGCATGCTTGGGAACTCTGAGGATCTGTCCCAGAGTCTCTAGTTATTAGTGTTATTTACTGTGCAGGATTACATCTCAGACACCATTAAGGTACTCTATGTGCACTTAGCTCCAGCTATGGCCACATGCAAACTCCTCACATGACCCCACTTCCAGTCCCTCTACTGTTTCCTGGCACTGTAATTTGCCTTGGCCTATAAATAGCAAAGACAAAAAGGTTTAATCCTTTGGTTGCTTGTGAGACCTTCAACACCTTGGTCCACAATGCGTTGGAGATCTCTCAGGAATCCAAGGCATCAAATAATATCCTGCAAAGGGGTATAAAACTGAAACATTAATATTGCTTTGGCCACACCTATAGTTCAGAATGTGGGTGTGATCAGCCCAACTAAGGAACTGCCCCTCAAAATCTGTAACTCTCTGTAGTTGCCTACTTTGTCTATTTGGCTGGGAAAAGACACTGATTCTACAGCTTGGAGAGTTTACATGTTAGCCCATTCTATCCACCCTTCCTGTTCTGCCCACCCATTTTGAGGTCAAACCCTGTCTTTCCTCCTCAAAATATCACCCATCTTGATTTAGGTTGGTGTCCACAAATTTCAGAGAAATCTGAAATTAAGGGATTCCTTTAAAAATGCTGATCAGTTACCTGAGACATGTCCTTTAATCCCTTAATGACATGTGCCGTACTATGACCGTCACGGTCCGTGAAATACTCAAGGAGCGATGACGGTCATAGTACGTCACGTACTTTTTACTTACAGCGCTCTACCGGGAGCACTGTAAGTAAACATAGGGCCTGAAATTGACCTCTCCAAGATCGGAGCGATCTCTATCAGGGCCCATAGTGATGCGCCGATACACGCAACAGGTCACGTGTACCGGCGCGTCCACGTGGTTCAATGCGGTCCTTATGGGATGGAAACATCCCAGGACCGCCGGACGTTAAGGGGTTAAAACCCCAAAGCACATATGAACCTATTAATACAAATCCATCTATTAAAATTTTTATTAGGCCTTTGGATAAGGACATAAGCTCTGAGACTGATAACCATAACATTCATTCCAGTGTTACTAAAGACAGACAGAGGGACCATTAACAATCTTGCCAATAATTACCGATATAGTCATATGCCTTAAAGGGATAGTAATACTTCGTTTTAACTTTATTTTATTTTGTAGGCATTTAAAAAACATGAAGAATGATATAAGTCTTATCTCTCAAACCTTTATGGTTTAAGAGATATTCACAAACAAAGTATCCCCCCCGTTCAACCAGATCAGAAGGGAGGTGCCCAGGTAGACTGCAGAGAGGGACAATCTTCAATTAAGATAAGGGAAAAAGCTGAAAAACTTGTCAAGGGGGGAAGGGCTTTCATTGTTTTCATACAAAGAAAATTGTCCCCTTCTGTTATCTGTCTGGTCATACAACCAGACTCACATCTGAGAAGAGATGGATTACACTAGGTAAAAGGGGCGGGAGGGGAACTTTGCTTGTGAATATCTCATAAACCATAAAGGTTTGAGAGATGAGACTTATATCATTCTTCATGTTTTTTTAATGCCTACAAAATAAAATAAAGTTAAAACGAAGTATTACTATCCCTTTAAGGTCGTGCCATAGTGATTACAGATTATGAACACTGCAGGTAATACAACTGCAGGATGTTGACACTTATCAACCCATTACTGTGGATCCAACATTTAAAGATAAGATACTTATTGATAAAACTGTTAGGGACCAGGAACCAGACAGACACAAAAATGTAAAAATGCTAAAAAACCTTAAATGAAATAACAAAAGCAAACAAAGCAAAATTGTCATCCAGAAGCGTAAACCAAAAGAAATGCTTGGGTCAGGAACCAAGACAGGTACTCAGCCAAGCTGGGGTCAGGAATACGGAGATCAGTGAAGTCAGGGACAATCCAGGAGTCAGGAGCCAAAAGAGATGTCAGAGGAAGCCAGATTATACACAGGTAATCAGCAATGCAGTAGAATACTCTTGCAGCCAGAAGCAAACACAAGGGCAGTCAGGAAGTAAGCCAGGCTGCTTTAAAAACCCTGGGAGGGTTGGCTGATAACAGTCAGGTGAGCAAATACAAAGAGGTCAGCTGGTTCAGCCTGATCCAGCAAAGGGAAGGCAGCAGTAATGGATAGCAGAGCACTGGATTAGCTCAGACAGCAGAATTGAGCAGCAGAGAAGAGCAGCTCAGCCAAACCTTGACACAAACATTAAGAATGACCAAGGAGCAGGGGTGGATTACTAACAAGATCAAACTATTTTTTACTGTTGATTATCCAGTTTGTCCGATATTGTATACTCTCCCAAAAATCCACAAGGATGCCAATAATCCACCAGGGCGGTGGAGTATATCTGCAAGAGAGTCTTTATTACAACCCCTAGCTCAACTAATACACTTCTATCTTCAACCTCCTGTACAGGATACTCAGTCTTATATCAGAAACACCAGTGAATTTCTGCTAAAGCTTCACAAACTTGGGCAGATAGCGCCTGACTATCTTCTGGTAACTGTAGATGTGAAGAGTCTATACACTATGATCCCACTGGAAGCAGGACTTGATGTTGTCAAAGAACTCATATTGACCAACCCAGATACACATAGACCTCCTACAGAGTTCATACTTGAATTATTGAGATTATGTTTAACTTCAGGTTTCAAAAACAGTACTATAGGCAAATATCTGGGACAGAAATGGGAAGTTAAATGGCTGCAGCATATGTTAATACTTTTATGCATATGTATGAAAAAAAAACACATTGACAAGCCGCACATTAAATGCTATTTCAGATTTATAGTGCCACGGACTCAAGAACGAGAACTGGACCAGTACTGTAGGTAACACAATCTTTATTAGGATCTACACATACAGAATGAACAGCAACAGCAAGAACACAACAAAATACAGAAGACTTCAGGAAGGATACTACTGCTGTGGTGGTACCAAACTGAGCTCCAGAAGGTAGGCTAGAGATAAGCCGCCTCAGGTCCGCACCTGTACTGACAAGGTTCCAGAGAGGGCTACTGCACCACAGGTCCACACCTGTATAGACGTGGACAAGTAAGGCTACGGCGTACAGGTCCGCACCTGTATAGACTAGGTACTGAGTAAGGCTACAGTGTACAGGTCCGCACCTGTATAGACAAGGTACTGGGTAGGCTACTGCGTACAGGTCCGCATCTGTATAGACTAGGTACTGAGTAGGGCTACTGCCTACAGGTCCACACCTGTACACCGCAAATACAAGGAGACGTCTGCCAGAACCACCAGGAGTCCCCCACAGGATATTCACCGGAGCGTTGGTATGCTGGGTGCGCAGTGGACAACCCCAGGTAGCTCCAAGGTGGGTAGTCTGACAAGAAGGAATATACATGGAGCAAACATAAACCAGAGCTGCAGGACAACACCCAATAGGTGTTCAGATAGCCAGGGTCATACACAGAGCGGGTAGTCGGACAGAGCCACAGGTCAACACCAGAACGGATAGTCAGCCAGGCCAAAGGTCATACGCATAGCGGGTAGTCAGACAAACCAAAGGCTGGCACCAGAACGGGTAGTCAGACAAACTGAGTCATACATAAAACCACAAGCCAACTGCACAAGACACCATGAAAGGGCGAATGAGAGTGGTGTCCACGAAGTTTAAGTACCTAATGGCCTAGAAAGATGAGGACCAAAAAGGTTGCACTGTCACTTTAAATAGAACATGCGTCCTAGCTTGGATGCATGCCAGCATGCTGCTGCTGCTGCAGGACAATGTGGAGGTGGCCAATGGGGGGCAATGTGGAGGTGCCCAATGGGGTGCAATGTGGAGGTGCCCAATGGGGTGCAATGTGGAGGTGCCCAATGGGGGCAATGTGGTCAGGGGGGCCCCATGGAAAATTTTGCACCAGGGCCCCAGTGGTTTCTAGTTATCCATCTGGACATACCATTCAGAGACACTGAGAACTGGCATGGCAGCTTTTACTATCTGCCTATCAAATGGAGTACTCTGAGGAATGTGTCAGTCTCCTGTTTACATGAATCAGCAGAATGGCATTAAGTCCACTGTGCACCAGCTAATCAGCTGGTTTATGTGAAGACAGAACCAGCAGAGAAGCTGATATATATGTAACAGCTGTTCTGTGAAGTGGAGCAGGGGATTGTTTATATTTTGGTGCTGAAGTCAGAGAATATCCTCTCTGCTCACCACTTGCCCTTCGTAACATATTGCCAGCACTATGCCAATCCTGTATGCTAATGATTAAAGTGTCACCCCCTCATTTTGCTTAGATTTTTTTTTTTAAAGATTCAAAGAGCTTTATTTGTGAAATAATATTACAGGTACAATAAAGAAAAACAGTAGTACAATAAAAGTTGTAATTACAGTGTCAGTTTCTTAATGGACAATCAGAGCAACAGAATATCACGGTATCTGCAATGTGAAGGTCAGTATACTGACAGTTTTTACTGCTCAAGTTACTCTTGTTCTCTCCCTAATCATATTTTACATTACACATAGGGGGAGATGCATTAAGGCATGAGAAAGAGGTGATAATGCGGAGATGATATCACTTCTCCAGTTCCTATGCTTTTCTATGGAGCCTATGCACTTAGATCTCCAAAGCTGGAGACATTTCAGTGCATTGGCTCCATAGAATAACAGGTTTTGTAGAAGTGATATCACTTGGGAATCTTTTCCTCTTTATCATCTATTTATCATGACTTAGTACATCTCCCCCATAACGTCACATCGGCACTCACTTTTAGTGTTTCTGATTTCCTCTGTGAGGAACTGGGCCTCTTCTCTGATTCTCTCTTCAATGCTTCTCTTTCCCATCCCAAAATCTCTAAGTGTCATCAGGGAGAAGCGTCGTAGTTTCTTCCAGCGTTCCCCATTACTGGCAACGACTCCTAAAATATGTAATGAAGTGACCGTCATCAGATATACACACAACTCTCAATGACACAGAAGGGAGCTATAGGACATGGTGGGAGATTTATGAAATTTGTTCTTGTTCGTTTTTGTGAATGGATCCTTAAATTGTCAGACTAGATGGGCCGTATGGTTCTTATCTGCCATCAAATTCTCTGTTTCTATGTCCTTACTCCTTATTATGAGTGTTTGTATTTATAAAGTATTCTAGTTACATTTATAAATGTGGATATCGCAAAAACAGCTCAGACATGAACTTATATATTTGGTGAAAATTCTGTCACTAAACCGTCACAAATAGCAACATCTATTTATAAATTAATTGCACCACTTTTTATAAAACTTCAGTACTCCATTTTATAAAAAACTCAGTACACTGCATTATGTCCTCCTAAACTGTCGGTAATACTTTTATAAAGACCAGCGACAATCTTACAGCCATTTTAGTGCTTCTTTTCAATTAACTCCACTTTTATTAAACTCCCCCTTGTAGTCTGTCCCTTCCACTGCAGGGTGACACAGACAGAAGGATTCTATGGAATATGGCATCTGTCCCTCCCACTGCAGGGTGACACAGACAGAAGGATTCTATGGAACATGGCATCTGTTCCTCCCACTGCAGGGTGACACAGACAGAAGGATTCTATGGAATATGGCGTCTGTTCCTCCCACTGCAGGGTGACACAGACAGAAGGATTTTATGGAACATGGCGTCTGTTCCTCCCACTGTAGGGTGACACAGACAGAAGGATTCTATGGAATATGGCATCTGTCCCTCCCGCTGCAGGGTGACACAGACAGAAGGATTTTATGGAACATGGCATCTGTTCCTCCCACTGCAGGGTGACACAGACAGAAGGATTCTATGGAATATGGCATCTGTCCCTCCCGCTGCAGGGTGACACAGACAGAAGGATTTTATGGAACATGGCGTCTGTTCCTCCCACTGCAGGGTGACACAGACAGAAGGATTCTATGGAACATGGCGTCTGTTCCTCCCACTGCAGGGTGACACAGACAGAAGGATTCTATGGAATATGGAGTCTGTCCTTCCCACTGCAGGGTGACACAGACAGAAGGATTCTATGGAATATGGAGTCTGTCCTTCCCATTGCAGGGTGACACAGACAGAAGGATTCTATGGAACATGGCATCTGTTCCTCCCACTGCAGGGTGACACAGACAGAAGGATTCTATGGAATATGGCAGTAAGCTTTCAGGCAGGGACCTCGCACCCAATGTTTCACTCTACAAAGCACCTGTAACCCTGTATTGTTTAAACCCTGAAATTGTAAAGCGCTGCGTACACTTGTGGCGCTATATAAATAAACATATTCATTCATTCATTCATTCATCTGTTCCTCCCACTGCAGGGTGACACAGACAGAAAGAAGCTATGGGACAAGGAGTTTTTTCCTTCCCACTGCAGGGTGACACAGACAGAAGGAATCTATAGGACATGGAGTCTGTCCCTCCCACTGCTGGTTGACCCAGAAGGGAGCTA
Source organism: Rhinophrynus dorsalis (assembly GCA_037306005.1). Taxonomy (NCBI): domain Eukaryota; kingdom Metazoa; phylum Chordata; class Amphibia; order Anura; family Rhinophrynidae; genus Rhinophrynus; species Rhinophrynus dorsalis. The sequence goes on from CM074726.1 coordinate 184,947,798, forward strand.
TGGGTCATGGAGTCTGTCCCTCCCTCTAATGGGTGAAAAAGACTGAAGGGATATGTGAATCATTTTCTGCCTCTATCAGATTATACCAGAGAACAGAGTTTATGTAAGACTCCTCCCTGTCTCTCTCTCTCTCTCTCTCTCTCTCTCTCTCTCTCTCTGTCTCTTACCTTGACCTCCGGAGCTTAACTTGTCAATAATAGGAATTAGTGCTCTATCAGCAAAGTCTTCTCCATTGTCATTAAGAGCCTCCTTCACCACGTCACAGCTGCACAGCACTACTACAGGCTCGCTGCCTATGTAAATAGTGTACACAGGACCATACTTCTTACTGAGCTAGAAATGAAAGAAGAAACCACCATGTTATCATTTTATCTCACTGACTCTATAGCCCATTTAACCTATTAAACATGTCTCTGCCAGTAGGTTACTTGGTTCCTACATGGAAATAACCATTTAACCCATTAAACATGTCACTGTTATTAGGTCACTTTGTTTCTACATGGGAATGACCATTTTATACCAATCCAAAAATTCTAGTGACTGCTCACCATGAATAATAAGTGACCTCGTAATCAGTTCAGGGTAAATAAATCAATAGTGGGGGGTGCTCTCCCTAAAAAACATAATACACACGCCACATTTAAAACAACACCACAATAACCTCCAAAAAGGACTAACTCTCCAAGAAACTTGTGGTCTAAAAAGACCACCATGTGGAGAAGACCTGAGTCTTATGTAAAGTGCTAAACCTTCAGTACTGTATCAAGTGAAATGGGATTGTTTTACTTACCAATAAATCTCTTCTCTTAGTCCACTGAGGAATGCAGGGATCATGGAGTTAAGCAGCAGGCCTATAGGAGGCAGGGCACTCTAAACAAAAAACTCCTCCCGCCAACAAGATGCTAATCCCTACCCCTGCCTGCCTGCCTTCAGTTTTTGTCTAGCAGAGTCAGGAAGAGTATAGCAATACAAATGGATGCCCCAAAAATGGCAGGGAATCCTCACCCAAAACGTTTTCTGTGGGTGGGAAGTCCTGCATCCCTCAGTGGACGAAGAGAAAAGGATTTATTGGTCAGTTAAAAATCCCATTTTCTCTAGTATTATTGAGGGAGGCAAGGACAATGGGGACTTACCAAAGTAGTCTTAAAAATACAGGAAGAGAAGAAAATGAATAAACAAAGGCCTCCATAACTTTGAGGCTAAATAAGTAAAACTTAGTGAACTTGTTAACATATGACCAAGTAGCTACATTGCACAACTGGTCTACAATAGCTTGGTTCTTCAAGGCCAATGAAGTACTGATGGATATGGTAGAATGAGCTGTGATTATGAAAGGTGCTGGAACAGATATCAGTCTGTATGTTTATCTGATTTTCAGTCTTTCTGGAACCACAAACAAGGATCTGATGTCCTAAAGGACTGTGTAACTTGGACATTGTGAGATTCGGTTCGTCGACATTTGGAATTCTACGAATAAGGGGTCATTCGGCGACATTCGGGCCATCTGAAAGGCAAGGGTCATTCTCCCCCAAAAAATCAGAATCCGACCAGCCCTGCGCCGTCGTCGAAACTTTCGGAAATTCAGTGACTACTACCCGCGCATGATTACTTTCATGCACCACTTTCCCACTCTCTATTCCATTTAGCTTCTTTGTTTCATGATGTGGGTTGGACTAATGACACAAACACCCAGACAACTTGCATTTCCTCTTAGTGCTTTGTTGGTGGTGAGAGAGAGAAGAAGCAGGAGATTGGACAGATAGAGCAGATAGGAACTGGGTTCAAGTAAATGATCATGGAGGTGGAGAAAGGATGAGGATAAATGTAGTAAATTGGGAGGAACTCTTAGTGAATGAGGATGTAGAAAAAGGCATATAGGGAGAAATATATATAAAGACTTCAAAATTAATTGTATGTTAGCAAATGTAAGAAGTACGGTAGATAAAATATGAGAACTAGAATTGCTGGCAGTTAATGAGCAATTGGACATAATTGGTATAACAGAAACATGGTGGAATGATGAACATGACAGAGCTGTAAATATAGAGGGCTATTCCCTGTTTAGGAGAGACAGGATTAATAGAAAAGGGGGAGGTGTGTGCTTATACTTGAAACCAGAGCTTAAATCCAGTCTTGAGTGGTGATATTGGTGAGGAAACTGACCAAAATCTGGAGTCCTTGTGGGACTAAGGGCTCAATCCAAATGTTTGCGTCAGCAGAGAAAACCGGCGACGGTGGTTTTGTACGTCAAGTAAACAATGCAAATGTTCTCCCGCCTCCAAAACATCAAAATCTCACCCATAGAGGACAATGTAGAAGCAAAGCCAAGAGCCGTTCAAATGTTGGAGTTAGGTCTAACGCGAGTTAAATTGCAACATTTTCCACCAGAAATCTAACACCTATTGTTTTTGGTGAACATCACACAAGTCAGAGTAGAAAACCACCATCGGGGAAAATAAAATAGAGAGTTAGGGATAACATGAGTCTGCGCTTCCTTACCAAGCCAGTAGGGGAACACAGAGATGGCTTTCAGCACCATGGACAGCTTTGAATGCCATAGGGATGTGCACTGCTCATCCCTGTGGCATTCAAAGTGTTACAATAAAGAAAACTAGTACACCAAGCACTACACAATGCCCCCCTTCAACATCCACCCCCCTTAGTATGTCACATATATTGCATATATGCAACATACTATCTACATCTACATCCACCTCAGGGACTGCCATGTAGTGGATAAATCTGCCTGATATACAACACTTAACTCTTTGAGTACCAGAGAGGTAGGAAAGCATTGGGGGAAGAGGGCGATATTGGACCTCTGCATCTTATTAGAATGGATATAGATGAAGAATCTGATTGGGTAGGGATGGGGGAGTTGTAGGGGTGACTACAGAGAGAAACCGAAAGTAGATTGCAGGTTTAAAGGTAAAGCTTAAAGTGATAGGACATGGGTAGATAATGGAGAATTAACAGGAGATGCAGGGTGGATGGGAGAGAGGATGAGATGTGGGCAATACAGATGCAGATTAGAGGTGAGTGAAGGAGTGGGTCAGGGAGTGAGTGAGAAGGGGGTTATAAATTGTGATGGGGAACAGTAACGAGGAAGGAGAATGGCAAAGAAAAACCTGGTACCACATGTACAAAGTAAAACTGGATAATTCTGGGGTAAACCAACATCACTAAGGAACAAATACATTTTTCCTTTTATTTACATGGAACATTTAACCATTTGAATACTAGAGATCTAAAGTCAGCTGCATTCCATTTAAATCAACGGGAATATGTATTTGTCCCCTATAGGGAAACTGGTTCTCCCCAGAATTACTAAATTGTTATTTTTGCGCTTATGGCACTGATACCCAGTCTAATTCTGGCAATTTTATTCAAAATAGACTCAGGTGTCTCCTAAGCAGTCCTGCTAATCCATATTATTTTCACCTCTGCCACCACTGCTGGGAGGCCACACCATAAATCCACTTCTCATTTCTAAAGTGCTTGATACGTCCGTGAAAAGGTTATTGAGGAGAGAAGAAGAAGAACTGAAACTAGTTTCCTGACATACTTCACTCCCCACCACACTTCTAATTCTCTTTCCACATTACCATCTCTGTTTACATTATATTCCATACACCAATGACTCTTCCATACCTCAATATAAGGCTTGAGCACATCTTTTCCATACAACTGCAGGATGTTACCCAGGATGGGCAGTGGGGTGGGTCCTGGTGGCAGTTTACCCTTGCCATGATGCTTTCTGCTCTGGGTTATATTCAGGGTAAGTAATATCACACAGACTATTAACAAAATGGCTGAAGTATCAACGATGTCCATGTTGAGGACGTCCTCTCTCGTCTCTTGTTTTCCTATTGTGACCAGTGCTATTTATATATCAAAGTCTGCAGGAGGGGTGAAGTTGGCATTGTTACCTGAATGTTAATCATTATTAATCTACACATAGTAAAATAGTAGATGAGAATAAAAAAAAACAACTTCAAATGCAACCTTTGTTTATTTGGATGAAAGCAAACAAAAAACTGGATCTATTTCCAGTTTTGTTTCAAGGGGAAATATGTATTGATTGAAGCAGAAATTAGAATTAGTAACATAGTAACATAGTAATTTAGGTTGAAAAAATACTTGCGTCCATCTAGTTCAACCTTTTCCTATTCCTGTTTACCATCGTTGATCCAAAAGAAGGCAAAAAACCCTTCAATTAGCAATTTAAAATTCTGCCTTGAATGGGGGGAAAAAAATTCCTTCTTGATTCCAAATGGCAATCAGATTCCTCCCTGGATCAACAAGCACTAACTAAATATTCATCCCAATACTAACGTACATAGCCCTCTATATTATGCTCTTTTAAATAAGTATCCAGGCCCCTTTTAAAGGCATCTAATGTTTTCGATAGCACCACCTCCTCAGGCAGTGAATTCCATACCTTTATTGTCCTTACTCTAAAGAAACCCTTCCGCTGTTGTAGATTAAATCTCCTTTCCTCACGTCTAAGCGAGTGGCCTCTTGTCCTGTGTACTGTTCTGTTAATGAACAGGTCTTTGGAGAGCCCTTTGTATGGGCCCTGAACATATTTATATAATGTTATCATATCCCCTCTAAGACGCCGTTTCTCTAGTGTGTACAAGTTTAACTTTTCTAGCCTTTCATAACTAAAGCTTTCCATTCCCCTTACTAGTTTTGTAGCCCTCCTCTGCACTTTCTCTAGTTCCATAATGTCCTTTTTCAGAAAGGGCGCCCAGAATTGAACAGCATATTCTAAGTGGGGTCTTACCATGGACCTGTAAAGAGGCATAATAATATCTTCCTCCCTTGAGTCAATACCCCTTTTAATACATGCCAATATCTTATTGGCCTTTGCAGCTGCCAGTTGGCACTGCATGCTACTGCTAAGTCTATTGTCTACCATTACTCCCAAATCCTTTTCAAAATTAATCGTCTATCAAAATCCCACCTGAGTTGATATAAATGTTCACAATTGTGTATTTCTCCTTGCTGAATAACCTTTTTTAACCTATCTACTGTATCTGCCAACACAACCTCCAGAGGCAAGGAATTCATATAATTGTCATAAATAGCAAAACTTTCCCTTGGTAAGCCTTTGAATGTCTGAGGGGTACACAATTCATTGCAGAGTAATGAGTTTTTCTACCTCTCTGACACTCAAACAGTTTAAGGTGGAAACTTTCTTTCCTGTAATCCTATATAATAATTTGCTAGAATATTTGTCAGAAGCTATCATGCGCAGTAGAGACTGCTCGAACACTCAGAATGCTGGGAGATCTGTGCTGGGAGCATTCTGTGCGGAATGCTGGGAGTTCTGTTCTGGGAGCATTCTGTGCGGAATGCTGGGAGTGCTGTGCTGGGAGCATTCTGTGCAGAATGCTGGGAGTTCTGTGCTGGGAGCATTCTGTGTGGAATGCTGGGAGTTCTGTTCTGGGAGCATTCTGTGCGGAATGCTGGGAGTGCTGTGCTGGGAGCATTCTGTGCAGAATGCTGGGAGTTCTGTGCTGGGAGCATTCTGTGCATTTGGGCAGTCTCTACAATGCATCACATGAGTGATGGCAGTCAGCAGAGCAGGACCGGCCTTTTAACCCTTTGAGTCCTGGGTTAACATCTCACAGACCTTGGCCCATGTACACAGTCTTTTGCACTAGTCTTAATATATGACAACACGTACATCACTTTGTATAAAATGTTCTTTTTTGCATAGCTTTGACTATCATGAATTTGTATATAGTATTCAGATCTCCTGTACGTGTCTTTTTTCCCATTTTGTACAAACCCAAAATGGCTTGTCTTTCTTAATAATTAAAGTAGAAGAAAAATTGTGCAACCGACAGCATCACAAACTTGACCCACTTCTCAGTGCATATTCTGTGCTCACATTTATATCTGGAAACCCAATCTTCTGCAGCTAAGTGTTGTATAATTATCCTCCCACAAAGAGAAACTATAAAAAAAGCCAACCCCCTCTCTTCCCAAGATCAATCCCCCAAAACAGAACTAAGCATACATAGGAGACGCTGAAATATATGATCACGGCTAACACATCATATGTGAGAATAAATTAAATAATATTAATGCTTGTGGACAAGTCAACAGTACTGAAAAGCAACTAACAAATCAGCAGGAAGAGTAATACTGAACCCACCCTGCAAAATGAGAGACCATCAGTGTCCAGAATGGATCTTCTATAAAACCTGCTAGTTCTCTTGACAAAATGGTTATACCATGAAATGCTTTGAGTAGGTGTTTATTATATTATGTTACAAGTAATAGATCTATGGTATGTTTTATTGGAGAAAGTGATGCTATATTTTATGATGTATAATATCAGAGGCTCCACTTTGGAGAAGGCAGAAGAGTTAGCTCAGACTATGGTGGACTCTCCAAAGCTGGACTGGTTCATTACCCTGCATGCTGTTTTTTTATTTATTTATTTTGAGAAGTGTATTGAATATAAGTGAATACATTACAACAAACTACAGCAAATTATAAATGTTACAGTATACTGCAGTCAATTACATAAATGAGAACAATAGAAAAATACATTAGATAAAAAGGAGAAAAGCTAGCATGGCTCTCAGTATACGTAAGGTGGAATCAATTAAGAGAGTGCAGAACAGTCAGGTGATATGGTTGAGAATCCTTAGTAACTTATAGGAAGCTGGAGCCGGGTATACACAAATGATTAAGTTAGCATTAAGGCAAAGTAGGCGCAAAGAGAGAGTGTAATAAGATCAGAGAAAGGGGATGAGATATGGGGCGATGGAGGAAATTTAAAAAAAAAAAACACATCCGTCGGGGCCTGTCAACCAAATACCATTAACATAAAGTGAACTGAATTAAACTAAATAAAATAAAGAACCTCCAACTCAAGGACCCCAATATTGACTACAGAGCAGAACTAAGATGCGAGCAGGTCCTATGAAGGTCCTATGGGATACTCTAGAAGGATTTCTCTCCAACCATAACATCTATTTAGAATAGTATGCTGAGGAAGTATTTGTGGCTCATGCATGAAGACTTTCCATTAAAGTGTTCGGAGACAAGAGCGAAATGTAGGAGGAGATTGTGATCCCCAATTAAGGGGGATGAGGGATTTAGCTGCATTGAGAAGAGTGGCGATGCAAGGCCAATAGTTAATATCATAATATCACGAAGGTGAAGGTCACTCAATCTGTGCAAGAACAAGCAAGGAAGTGGATCTAAAGGTAAATCAAAATGTAAAGAGGAGTTCATGCAACAAACTACTTGGGAACAATAAGGGGAAATTAAGGGACAGGACCACCATATATGATACACGGAACCAATTTCGTATTGACACCTCCAGCATAACATCGAGGACGAGGAGGATAATCTAGCTAATCTTTGAGGTGTCTTGTACCATCTGGTTATAAGTTTGTAATTCATTTCTTTCATTTTAGAGTCACATACAGAGATCCACAGATTGTGAAATATGCAGTGCCAAATGTCATTCTCCAGATCTAGCCCTAGTTCTCTTTCCCAGAGTCTAAGAAAGTAGTATTTGGTCTCAGGAATAGAGTCTGAAATGAGAGAATAACAAAAGGAGACTGAACTGAGGGTGGAGGAAGTTTTGAGCAAATTTTTTTCAAGGACAGTTAGAGATCTACATGGGAGATGCAATTTAGTCACCTTGGTAAACCAGTGGCGTATGTTTAAATAAATCCAACAAGGTTTATGAATGTTATTAATATGAGATGAAAGGATTTCTAAAGAAGAAAATCCTTCTGCTGAGGCCAAAGACCTCAACGTATCTAAAGATGTTTCTTTGAAGATCAAAAACATGGGCTGAGAATCTCCCACTGGGAATTCTGGATTACCAAGTACAGAAAGCAATGGGAAAGGCGGTGGAGCTAGGTGGTAAATGCCATTAACCAATAGCCATTGAGTAAGCACGTGCTTCAATATGATATGAGTAAATTGGACAGAAGGGTGGTAGTTCGAAGCTGTCAGGCAAATCACATATTTGAGCTCCTTCCTATACTTTTATGTTGTTTCATAATTAAATCTTCATTTCCATTAATTATTATTGTTGCTCATCTATGTAACCTTTATAGTTTCTTAGTGCCCTAAACATTCCTTAAATTGCTGACCCCCTCTCTTCCCAAGATGAACCCCCAGAAATAGAACTAGGCATACATAGGAGATGGTGAAATATATGATCAAGGCTAATACATCATATGTGAGAATACAGTAAATAATATTCATGCTTGTGGAAAAGTCAACAGTACTGAAAACAGACTGACGAATCAGCAGTAATGGTGACAGTGCAAAAAAATCAGCGTAAACCATGTGACTGCTGGCTTTTTCATGGAAAAATATAATTTAAATACAGAGATTCAAGTCTTCAACGTTTTTGCCCATTGCCAAAAACGTTTCACTATTTTTTCAATGGATAGAAACTTTTCAACCCTTTGATTACATGGTTTTTGCCTTTTCTCTATAAAAATGTGATGTTTTCAAGGAAGAGTTTCACATTCTGAGTTGGGGTGTGTGGCCACAGCAATCTCTCGTGCTTCTGCACTTGACACCTACTCCATCTTAAATAACCAATAAAGGGTCTATAAACAGTTATATTAGTTAACGCCTGTCATAATAGAAAGCTGTTGGAGACATCTCGAGCTAAAAATGGTGAAAAATGGTTAAATACCCTTTTCAGCTTGTATTTTAACAAGTTAAAGGCATTATTTTCTGTGCCAGGCAACATTGAATGGTGCTAGAGGTGGAGTCATATAATAGGGTGTGGTTATGGAAGTGGATAAGAGTGCCTAGTGTGCCTTTTCCTAGTGGTGCCTGAGATTCACATCCAGCCATGGAAAGCCAGAAGACCCAATTAAATCATTAGTATTCTTTATCTTTATTCATTCCTAGAGTGCAGTTCATTTGATGGTGATTTCATTCTTGCCTTGTCCCCCTGTTTCTGTTTGTGAAGACTGAGAAGAACAATAAAAGAGATCTCATTCCTCTAAACAAAAACATCCAGTGCTCAGTTGGTCTCAAGTGGATTTCATTGTTTACTGACTTGGCCATTTAAGCAGAACTGTGCAGTGTAGGTGATTATCTTCTTTACCTGGTGGCCAACTGAGAGAACCTGGTGACTCATCATTTTTCTGACGTTCCACGTGGTTGCTACTCTACATGCAAGTTATTCAGAAACACTGTATAAAGCAAATACAATAAAAATAACTAAAATCCCATATCAAGAACTTAGCTAATAATTATCTATTTCTCTATTACAGAATTTCACAGTAACCTCAAACAGCAAGGCACACATCAGATAAATAGTTATGGAGGTTAGAGATCACCTGGAAAAAGAGCTAACCGAAGCAATGTTTAGAGACGATATGAAAAGAGAACTCACGCACTCGGTCCGTTCAATCCTGGACCCATGAAGCAATAAACTGATGGCTTCGAAGGTGCTACAGGGAAATAAATTACAAAGAAAAAGAGAACAGGAAACCTTGCGGTACTAGCACACTTCCTATGGCTCTATAACGGATAAGCTTGGTCCTGATATACTTATGAGACATGAATAAAATAGAACTTTTATTAAAACTAGTCAATTAAAATGAATCAAAGTAAAATCAGTCAGAGAAGACTGTGAAATACACTCTAAGTGGAACTGACACATTTGAGTGATAGGACTGACAATATATGATATTTGATAGCTACAAGTGATCACAGTATATTCCCAGATGTACTGCTGGGGCATCATCCTGCTTGCCATTAGGGGCATTTCTGACCCCCATACTTCTATTAGTTACTAGTGAGGAACACTGTTCTGTCACAGTGCCTTACCCTGGCCTGCGCCATTAGGCCCGGAGCAGGGTTCTGGACTGACGATCCGGCGTCACTAGCTGTGTCCCATTTTGCCTGCGGCCTGGTCGCATATGGGTCCTTGTTACTGGCATCATGAATCAGACACTTGCCTGTTATGATGCCTGTTATCACCCTTACATTGTTGTTCTGTGCAGTTCTAGTTCCTGTTGTTCCTATATCCTGTGTATGACCTGGCTTGTCTGACCATCCATTCTGGTGCTGACCTGTGGCTCTGTCTGACCATTCTTCTGTGTACTCCTTTTGTCTGTAGACATCTAATCTGGTGCTGACCTGTGGCTCTGGCTGACTACCGCTCAGTGTTTAACCCTGGTTTGTCTGACTATCCAACCTGGGGCTGACCTGTGGCTCTGTTTGCTTCGCTGTGCTGCCCGTTTCCCACAGACATCTGTCCTAATATCCTACCATTGTTGCCTACTCTTATTGGACATTCTATCTGGTGCAGACCTGTGGCTCTGGCTGACTACCGACTCCGTGTATAACCCTGGCTTGTCTGACTATCCTAACTGGTGCTGACCTGTGGCTCTGTTTGCTTCGCTGTGCTGCCCGTTTCCCACAGACATCTATCTTGTTGCGGACCTGGGCTCTGGCAGACTGCAGCCTAACTGACTACAGGCGTGAGTCAATGGTCTCCATTGTTGCGACCCTTATTGGACCCAAGCTTTTCCAAACTGACTGCAGGCATGAGTCAGTAGTCTCCGTTGTTGCGATCCTTATTGGAGACAAGCTCTTCCCTACTGACTCGTAGCCGCCTTTTCCCAAGGGCTTTGTGACTATGTGAGGGATGAGATTGCTGCCTGTGATTTACCTAAGGGTTTGGATGATGTGATATCGTTTATCATCCAGATTGACACTCGGGTCCAGAAGAGACCCTCGTTTAAGGAGTGCCTGTGGAGGCATCGTGCCAGAATGTCCTTTCACTTAACTTGCCCACCCAGTCCTCCCTCACCTCCCATGCCTCCTGGTTCTGACTCTGGGGGTGGTGAACCAATACAGGTTGGGGTCACCTGGCTCTCTTTGGAGGAGAGGGCCTTTCGGAGGAGGGATGGACTATGTCTCTACTGTGGGAGATCTGGACATTTATTGATGTCTTGTCCGGTACGTCCGGGAAAATGCTCGCACCTAAAATCGTGCCGGGGACAGTTCTTAGATGACATCTCTCAGTCCCCTGAAGCCACACAGGATAAACCCATGCTTGAGGTGGTTCTTACAAGGGCCAATGAGTCTATCTCAGTTTCTGCACTAATACACTCTGGTGCGGCTGGTTATTTTATGGACGGTGCTTTTGCTGATCAAAATGGTATTCCTTTACAGTCACGCGCCTCTCCCATGGCAGTTGAGACCATTGATGGCAGACCCTTGCTGCCTTCACACATTACTCATGAGATGTCTACATTAACCCTGAAAGTGGGACCCCTCCATAAAGAAACCCTGAAGTTTCAGGTTATTAACTCTTCTCACTATGCCATTGTCCTAGGGTTTCCTTGGTTGCAGGCACATAACCCTAGCATTGATTGGAGTACTTGTGTAATATTGTCTTGGGTTCCACACTGTGATGAGTCCTGTCTATCACTTCCCATTAGACTGGCATGTGCCAAATTTGCTGGCCTACCGGAGGCCTATTTTCAGTTCATTGATGTGTTCAATAAAGTCCAGGCTGGAGCATTACCTCCTCATAGGCCTTATGATTGTTCGATAGACTTACTACCTGGTACTACCCCTCCCAGGGGCCATACATACCCTCTGTCTGTGGAGGAAAACAAGACTATGGAGGATTATGTTGCTGATGCTCTGGAGAGGAGCATCATCCGCAAATCCACATCCCCTGCAGGTGCTGGAGAGTTGCGTCCACATATTGATTTCCGTGGCTTGAATAAATTGATGGTTAAAAATGCGTATCCCATACCTCTTGTTACGGAACTATTTTACCATCTCAAAGGTTCTAAAATATTTACTAAACTTGATTTGAGGGAAGCCTACAATTTGGTCAGAATGAAGGAGGGTCACAAATGGCAGACAGCTTTTAACATTCGGAGTGGGCATTAATAATACCTTGTAATGCCCTTTGGTCTTTGTAATGCTCCTGCTGTCTTCCAGGAATTTGTGCTGAGAGACCTATTGCAAAGTTGCATTGTGGTCTATTTGGATGACATCCTCATTCATTTTCCTACATTGGAGATTCATCGTTCGTTCGGATGCATCCAAAGTCCTAAGATTATTGAGAGAAAACAACTTGTTTTGTGCGAATTTCACAAACCTCAGGTGATCTTTCTGGGGTACATTATTTCCTCATCTGGGTTGTCCATGGATCCCCAGAAATTGTCCGCAGTTTTACAATGGCCTTGTCTAAATCTTAAATCTATCCAAAGATTCTTGGGCTTCGCTAATTACTATAGGAACTTCATAAACAATTTCTGTACTATAGTCAAACCTATCACTTATATGACCCATAAAGGTGCGAAGGTCACGGAATGGTCTCCCAGTCCATTGGTCACCTTTGCAGCAACTCCTATTTTGGTGCATCCGAATCCCGCTCTGCCCTTTACCCTGGAAGTTGATGCTTCTGAGATTGGAGAAGGTGCCCTCCTTTCTCAGAGCTCGGCCCCGGGGAGGCCTTACGCCCCTGTGGCTATTTCTCCAGAAAACTGTCTAAGGCAGAGATGGTATATCATAGTTACATAGTAGATAAGGCTGAAAAAAGACATGCGTCCATCAAGTCCAGCCCATGCCAATAACACCCCTGTTGATCCAGAGGAAGGCAAAAAAAAGCCCTCTGGAGCAATTTCCAATGTAGTCCCAAGTGTGTGTGTGAGTGTGTGTGTGGGGGGGGATTATTCCTTCCTGACTCCAGCTGGTAGTCAAATAGTTCCATGGATCAATATCCTATTTGCTTTGAAGCCATCTGTCATAATTGTCAATATTGTTCTGTGCTAGATAGGCATCCATTGCTTTTTTGAATGCAGTTGCATTATCTGCAAGCACAGCATCCCGAGGCACAGAATTCCATAGCCTTACCGCCCTTACTGTAAAGAATCCCTGCCTATGTTTTAGTCGAAAGCGCCTTTCCTCAAGTCTTAATGGATGACCTCTTGTTCTTAGCTCAGATTTTTGCATAAATAATTAATTGGATAGTTCTTTGTATTGACCTTGAATGTATTTGTAAATGGTAATCATATCACCCCTTAGACGTCTCTTCTCTAATGTAAACAAACTCAGTTTGGCTATTCTCTCTTTGTAGCTCAGATCCTCCAATCCTTTTATCAGTTTTGTTGCACGTCTCTGCACCTTTTCCAGTTCAGTAATGTCTTTTTTTAGAACAGGCGCCCAAAATTGTACTCCATATTCTAGATGAGGTCTAACCAAGGATTTATACAGAGGTAGGATAATATTAGCATCCCTTGCCTCTACACCTCTTTTTATGCAGGCTAGTACTCTATTTGCTCTTGCAGCAGCTGAGTGACTCTGCACACTGCTGTGAAGTCTATTGTCTATCAGTACTCCTAAATCTTTCTCTAATGAGGATTTTCCAAGTTGTTTCCCATTTAGAGTATATGTAGCAAGTTTGTTTCTACAGCCCAAATGCATAACCTTACATTTATCTACATTAAATGACATCTGCCACTTTTCTGCCCATTCACTTAGTTTATCTAAATCCTTCTGTAGGGAAAAAACATCCAGCTCTGTATGTATTTCCTTACATAGCTTAGAGTCATCAGCAAAGATTGAGTTGCTACTTTCAATTCCCACTTCTAGATCATTAGGACTGAACCCTGCGGCACCCCACTTACAACCCTAGACCAATTTGAAAAAGTTCTATTTACAACAACTCTCTGCCATCTATCATTTAACCAGTTCTCAATCCATGTACAGATAACACCGCCCAAACCAAAGCCTTTTAATTATGCAATAACCTGTTGTGAGGCACTGTGTCAAAGGCTTTTGCAAAATCCAAGTATACTACATCAACAGCAATTCCCCTGTCCAAATTACTACTCACTCTTTCATAAAATGCAAATCAGATTGGGGACAGAGAATTACTGGCCATTATATTGGTATTGAAAGAATGGCGACACCTCTTTGAAGGTACCAGTTCCCCAATCTTGATTCTTTCTAATCATAAGAATCTCACATATTTGTCAGAAGCCAAACGCTTGTCTTCCTGTCAAGGTAGATGGGCATTGTTCCTATCCAGGTTCAATTATGTGGATTTGTATCTTCCAGGCTCTACGAATGTGAGTGTGGATGCCCTATCACGCCAATTTTGCAAGTTGTCCAGGGAGGAGGTTCCTCCCACACCGATTATTCTGGCTGATCAAATTTTAGCCACCATACGTACTTGCATTACGTCTCCCCTGGGAGAGGAAATATTGGCCACTCAAACATCCGCTCCAGCTGAGAAACCTAGCAGGAAATGCTTTGTCCCCGCTCAGTTGCACATTAAACTGCTTGAAACTTACCATACCTCCAAAATTTCTGGTCACATTGGGCAAGACCAATTGATTTGGTCATTGTCCAGACTGTTCTGGTGGCAGAGCCTTCGCTCTGATTGCGCTGCTTTTACTGCAAAATGCACCACATGTGCTCAAAATAAATCACCTCTACATTTACCTGTCGGTCTCCTTCAACCTGTGGCCAATGGAGAACGTCTTTGTTCCCATCTGTCCATTGATTTTGTGGTTGATCTGCTGGCATCCTCTGGCTTCACGGTGATTCTGATGATCGTAGACAAATTTTCTAAGATGGTTCATTTTTGTACCACTTCAGGGCTTACCTTCCACTTAGGAACTGGCGATGGTGTACGATAAAGAGGTTTTTCAACTCCATGGTATACCCAAGGTGATTGTCTCGGACAGAGGTAGACAGTTCGTGGCTCGGTTCTGGAGATGCTTTTGTGCTCAAATTGGGATCCAGCTGGCATTCTCCTCCGTGTATCTCCCGCAATCGAATGGTGCAGCTGAACGGTCTAACGAGACCCTACAACAATTTCTCCATTGCTATATCTCTTACCACTACGATAATTGGGCTACCCTGTTACCTTGGGAGGAGTTTGTCCGGAATTGTGCCATGAACTCTTCCTCCCAGAGTTCCCCGTTCCAGATTAATTATGGGTTTCAACACTCTGTTCTTCCTGAGGTCTTTCATGCACAGGAGATTCCGGCTCTTGTTGAGCATTTGAGGGCGCTCCATTCCTCTTGAGTTCGGGTACAGCATACCCTACGTGGCTTCACGCAGCGGCAGAAATGGCAGTCTGACCACAGATATTTGCCAGCACCTACCTTCCAGGTGGCTGAGAGGGTGTAGTTGTCATCCCGAAATCTTAACCTCCAGGGACCTTGTAATAAGCTGGCTCCTTGTTTTGTTGGTCCATTCCATGTGTTGTGCAGAATTAACCCTGTGGCGTATGCTTTCGGCCTGTGGAGGACTACATCGCTAAGTTCCAGCGTCTGTCTATCGACACAGGGTGGAACGAGACTGCCCTACTGGACCAGTACTGTCTGGGGTTATCCAAAAGCATGAAGGATGAGCTTGCATGTATGGGGGTCCCGTCTGTTCTAGAAGACCTCATCCATCTCACCATCCAGATAGACCGCCGTCTGCGTGAACATTGCTGGGAGCGCTCCAGTGTCGTGGGTCTTTCCACCCCTCCCATCCTGTTGGTGACAGCGTCGCCTTGCGAGGGGCCTTTGGACGAACCAATGCAATTGGGGCTGGTTTGTGGTCCTCTTTCTGACACCAAGTGTAGACGTTGCAGACAGTTGAACCTGTGTCTGTAATTCGGGAACCCTGGTCATCTGCTACACACATGACCTAACCGTCCTCACCATCTGCTTGAGTCTCGGCGTACCAACGGTAAGCGTGTAGTCCCTGGTTCTGGGATCCTCTTGGTGTTCTATTACTCCTCATCTTAAACAGAAAATAATTATACAGCACCACACAGAGTGGTATTTTACCCTAAAAAGATATATAGAGTGTGAGTGGAGGTGTAGGGTTTTGTGCTTTGGTATCTATTACAATGATTTTCAAAGCTAATAGTAAACACATATATTTGAAGTAGAATCTAGAGATTTGTGTCTATGAAACTTCTTTTGGCAAATAGTCCACAAAAGGTAACAGAACTCCTTTAAGAGGGCTACTCTATAGGCTAACCCTGCAGTATGTTCTTTATTGGACTCCTAGACACATTCTTTGCTGCTGATCTCAAAAGTTGATGCAGTCCACAATCCAGAAAGGATGCACATGCAAACAAAATTATAGGGATAAGGGAGAGACAG
The DNA here is from genome assembly GCA_037306005.1 of Rhinophrynus dorsalis. Taxonomy (NCBI): domain Eukaryota; kingdom Metazoa; phylum Chordata; class Amphibia; order Anura; family Rhinophrynidae; genus Rhinophrynus; species Rhinophrynus dorsalis. The sequence goes on from CM074726.1 coordinate 184,963,949, forward strand.
AGCAAGTCTATCTTAGTGTAGTAGGTACAATTTTAATATTCACAAAAAACAATATTCACAGTAAAAATACATAAAGAAATTCTTAAGAGATATATCTGTTTAAGTAGATAAGAACACTTATAAAATGATATAAGATAAAAGCATACAAAAATAAATGTCAAAACTAAGCGATCAATATTGAAGGAGTCGATTCCGATAAAAATACAAGTATGTAGACTAGTATTTGATGGCTCCGGAACCCCTAATCCTAGGGGAAGAGTAGCCTATATATCCTTTGCTATGGATATGTGGTGGTAATAGTCTATATTAGTGGTGAGTAATGGGAGAGACTGGGGGGAGTCTATACAAGTGGTGATGACACAGTTAGTCTGTGACTTTGAATTGGTTCAACAGTTCATAAATATATATGAATGCAATGGTAAAAGATGGCCCCTTACTGGAGAGTTGACAGAAAAGAGCTTCGCTACAATACATTCAAAGTAGAGCCAATCTCCTGTCACTCGATCCTGTCTGGTTGGCCCCTTACTTGATCTCTATGATGAGTCTGCACATATCAAAAACCAATCCTCACTTGATATGTGCATGTGTAAAAGCCCGTGTACACGGGCCAAGGTCTGTGTGATGTTAAGAGGCCGGTCCTGCTCTGCGTCCTGCCACCGACTCAGTCATGCACTGTAGAGAGTGCCCAAAAGCACAGAATGCTCCCAGCATTCCTACACCTCCCAGCATTCTGTGCGTTCGAGCAGTCTCTACTGAGCGTGACGGCTTCTGACAAACATCCTAGTGAATTATTATATAGGATGATTTTACAAGTGTTCTTACCTACTTATACAGATATATCTCTTGAGAATTTCTTTATGTATTTTTACTGTGAATATTTTTTTGGTGAATATTAAAATTGTACCTACTACACTTAGATAGACTTGTGCTGTCTCTCCCTTATCCCTATACTCCTCATCTTACCCTTTCTTTTCATTTACAGTGGAATGATCAGTCCTGTGTCCTGTCTGCTATCATAGATTCCGGAGGCAGCAGGTGTTTCCTGGATTCCGACCTTGGTACACAGCTACGGATCCCAACGAGATCCAGGATACAACCCCTCGACATCCAGATGGCTGACGGTTGCCCTCACGATCTTGGCCCAATCACCCATGAGACAACCCTTCTGCTTCACTTTGGTACCCACCATAAAGAAGAGCTCTGCTTCAGCATCCTTCCCTCTCCTCTCTTTCCTGTTATCCTTGGTTTGCCCTGGTTATGTAAACACAACCCTGCCATTGATTGGTTTGCGAGGTTGTTGTCCTTCGTGACTGCCTACTGTCGTGGTCAGTGTCTTCCCCCTACTGGTTCCCTGGTATGCGCTACCGTCAGCCCACCATGGGCATTGGGTACCAGAGCCTTATCTAGACTTCATGGATGTCTTTGATAAGAAGGGGGTGGACAAGTTACCACAGAACCGCCCGTACGATTGCCCCATAGAGCTGTTACCAGGGGTACCAATACCCTATGGGTGGATCTACCCCATGTCTGGCCCTGAACTTCAGTACCTGCAGACCTACTTGACAGACAGCCTACCGAAGGGTTTTATCCGGCCAACCACTTCCCTGGCAGGTGCCAGCATCTTTTCTGTGGAGAAGAAGGACGGTGGACTACGTCCTTGTATTGATTATCGCAATCTCAATAAGATCACCGTGAAAAACAGGCACCCCCTGCATTTTATCTCCGAGATGCTGGAGCAGTTAACATCCGCAACCATCTTTACGAAACTTGACCTCCGTGGGGTGTAAAACCTGGTGCGAGTAAGACAAGGCGACGAGTGGAAAACCGCCTTTCGCACCAGGTATGGCCACTTTGAGTATCTTGTCAGGCTTTTTGGGTTGTGTAACGCCCCAGCAACGTTTCAAAATTTCATCGACTACGTTTTCAGAGACGTTCTAGACCTCTTTGTGGTGGCGTATCTGGATGACATCCTTATATTCTCTTCCTTCCTGGCAGAACATCGTAACCATGTAGATCAAGTGCTGCAATGACGCAGAACCAATGTCTTGTATTCCAAACTGGATAAATGCATTTTTAAAGCTACCAGCAGCAAATTTCTTGGCTTCCTGATTTCCCCTGGTTCAGTAGCTATGGAACCTCAGAAAATAACAGTGGTGGTAGACTGGCCGATCCCGACAACAATCAAAGAAGTACAACGTTTTGTGGGGTTTGTTAATTTTTACCGGCATTTCATACGCAACTTTCAAGGGTGATCTCTCCTATCACCATCCTTACCAGTGGCAAGGCACGATTCCTCTGGACTACAGCTGCCCTGTTTACCTCTGCCCCCATCCTGGCACAGCCTGACACACACAGATGGTGTTCTACATCAAAGTTGATGCTTGCAACATCACTATCAGTGCAGTGTTGTCTCAGCGGCTTGGCCTGAAGGACTGCCTCCATCCAATAGTCTATCACTCACGACGTCTCACACCAGCAGAAGCCAATAAAGACGTAGGGGACAAAGATCTCTTAGCAATAAAAAGCACCTTGGAGGAATGGAGATGCCTCTTAGAAGGCGCTATTGTAACGGTTTTTCAGGCACTCAGACAGAGGATTAGAATAAAACACAGTTTTATTAGAAAAAAAAAATAAGAACAAGATCGCCCTCTACAGACAGTACAGTAAATAGCAGAATATAGGCTACATATGCCTTCTCAGGACCAGGATACAGAAACAGGGACAATACATATACTGTCACAGGACAGGCATAAAACAGAGACTGGCAATGAATAGTTAAGTACAAAGAATCATCAGTCTCAAATGTGGTGTTAGGCACGCCCAAGGTGATAAGAGGCAGCTATAGGTGCTAGATCACACAACACCTTAAGTCCATCTATGTAGAGAGCTGCTAGATAGAGCTGAGTCAGAGGCAGAAGCTGCGGGGTAGTTGGTAGATAGCCCCACGAGCGTATAACAGAGACCAACAGTATGGTGATAGCTCGAGCCAATAGCCCCCATGGACGTATAACGGAGACCAACAGTATCGAGATCGCTTGAGCCAATAGCCCCCACGGGTGTATAACGGAGGATGCTGTACTGCAAGAGCATGAGCCAACTAGCCCCCCACGGGCGTATAACGGAGACCAACAGTATGGTGATAGCTCGAGCCAATAGCCCCCATGGGCGTATAACGGAGACCACCGTATTGTGATAGCTTTGAGCCAATAGCCCCCACAGGCGTATAACTGAGACCAACAGTATTGAGATCGCTTGAGCCAATAGCCCTCAGGGGCGATAACGGGAACCACCTGTTGCTGCAAGTGCTTGAGCCAATAGCGCCTCCCAAGGGTGTGTTAACGGAGACCTACTGCTCTATAGATGACAACGAGCCGCCGACTAACCGAGGCCCTCAACGCGGCCGACTCAGCAGAAGCAGTGGATAAGGTAACGGCTCAGCAAGGGTTAACAATAGCAACAAGGTTGAGGAGTAAGCACTACAAGTGATCAGAGGCTCAGTGAGTAGCGGAATAGCACAGCAAGTGCCAAGGAGACTCAGCTATACGTAGTACAGTGCACCAGAGAAACGGATGGCTCAGCTCAGGAGACACGGATCAGCAGGAGTTAATGCAGCAATCTTGATCGGCTCTGACACACACGCTGCAGCGATCAGAATGTCGCCGGGGCGACAACAGGAGCTTAAACAAGAACAGTAGCAGTCCGGTACAGGTCACGGAGCAGGAAGTCAGCCAGGCCGGGTCAGATCACTGAGGAGATTCGCAGACAAGCCAGATCAGCAACGAGTAGGAACGTCAGCCAGGCTGGGTCAGATCACGGAGGAGATTCGCAGACAAGCCAGATCAGCAACGAGCAGGAACTTCAGCCAGGCCGGGTCGGATCACGGAACAGGAACACAGAAGCGTAGTCAATACAGGCCAATTCAGTACACAGGAGATCAGGAACGCAGGAACACAGCAACAGCAACACTGGCTCTGGAACACCACGAAAGGGAACCTGACAGGTGCCAATGGACAGAATAAAAAGGTCACCAGAGGCGGGCCAAACACGCTCAACCAATAAGGGAGCAGCACAAGTGAGAGTGACAGAGAAATCACGGGAACCATGATAGCTATCTATCCTGTTACAGTATACATGGACCATAGGAACCTGAAGCACCTACGCTCAGCAAAGAGAATACCCCCCCCCGGCAGGCCTGCTGGGCTTTGTTCTTTGCTCGGTTCTCCATGCTGATCACCTATTATCCAGGGTCACTCAATGGCAAGGCAGAAGCCTCGTCCCGTAGATATGCAGCAGTTCCACAGGTCCCAGCTACTCCTGACACCATCCTGCGTTCTAATCAGATCCTCCTCCTCACTACTCCCCTTCTGTACGCCATCAGGTGCAACAAGAACCCTGATCCTGACCTTACTGGTCGCCATGCCTTGACCCTCAGGGATGGATTACTATTTCGTGACCATCAGATTTTCGTGCCCCCAGCCCTACGACCCTAAGTCATCCATGCCTGCCATGACGTTCCTTCTGTCGGTCACGGCGGTCTCCGAATAACCAGGGACTTGGCTCAATGCCAGTTTTGGTAGCCTGTGTGGTAAATAATTAATGTAAATGTGCCTATATATAATAAATACGCACACACAATTAAATGGTTCTTTTCTTATGAGCAGTATTTACTATAGAAGTAAAAACACAGATATTTACATTCAGAGTGCAATTCCTTCACACTATACTAGGCAAACCCCTTCTTTCATCCAGTACCCACAATCAAATCCAATGTTACCTGATATTCCAAACTGTCCACCAAACAGAGGGGATGGGAAGGCAGGAAATGGGGGAGGGGAGAAGACCCAGGAGGACTGACACAGCCTGGAATCCACAGGATCAGAAGAGAACTTCCTTTTTATCCTAGTCCCTTCGTGGTTGCCAATTATGTGGTAATAATTAATGTAAATGTACCTATATATAATAAATACACATACACGGTTCCTTTTCTTTGAGCAATATTTACTATAGAAGTATAAATACAGAGATTTATATCACAAGAGTGCAACAACCCATCCCCCTTTAAACCAGGCAAACAGCAAGAAATCCCCAATCACTGACCTGACCTTCTCAGTTCACCAGCCGCCCAGCAAGAAGAGAGAGAGACACAAAAGGGACTAGGATAAAAAGAGAGGGTGGGTGGAGCATTGAAAGTAGGAGGGAACGCCCATAGACACAGGAGAGGCAGAAAGTAGGCTGAACCCACACACATACATACAGGACAGGGGGAGGGGATTCAGGAGAATGGATTAGAGAGGCAGGACATGGGAGGAGCGCACACACACACATACCAGAGAGGGGGAAGGGATTCAGGGGGAATGGATTAGAGAGGCAGGACATGGGAGGAGCCCACCCACACACACACACACACATACCAGAGAGGGGGAAGGGATTCAGGGGGAATGGATTAGAGAGGCAGGACATGGGAGGAGCCCACACACACACACACACACACACACACACACATACACATACCAGAGAGGGGGAAGGGATTCAGGGGGAATGGATTAGAGAGGCAGGACATGGGAGGAGCCCACACACACACACACACATACCAGAGAGGGGGAAGGGATTCAGGAGAATGGATTAGAGAGGCAGGACATGGGAGGAGCACACACACACACACACACACACACACTCACACACACACACACTTCAGGGGGAATGGATTAGAGAGGCAGGACAGGGGAGGACCACACACACACACTCTATGATTGTGAAAGAAAGAAGAGGCTAACATGCAGGCGCAATCGTGACCCACGCCTGCGCAATCTTTATTCATGGGCTCAAGCAAGACGTAGACCCCCACAGCCTGCTATGGGCAAGGGCATCTTCTCACCGTATTCGAGATGTGTGCCAGAAACAAGGACAAGCACACAAGAGTAGTGGGTCTCCTGCATCGCCTGCCAGTACCCTCAGCACTGTGGGCAGACATAGCTGTTATTTCATTGTGTCTCAAAGACACAACACCATCATGGTGGTGGTGGACCAGCTCACAAAGTTGGCACATTTTCTGCCAGTGATGAAAGTCCCAACGGCAGAAGAAACAGCTACCCTGTTCATTAAGGAGGTGTTTCACCTTCATGGCCTACCCAAGACTGTTGTATCCGACAGAGGTCCGCAGTTTACATCCAAGATCTGGAAGGTGTTCTGTCGTGCTCTGGGCATCGATCGTTGTTTATCATCAGGCTATCACCCACAGACAAACAGGCAGACCGAAAGGACGAATCGGGTCCTAGAACAATATCTGCGCTGTTATGTGTCCCACCTCCAGGACGACTGGCTCTCCCTTCTACCACTTGCAGAATTTTCTTACAAAAATCACTTCAACCGTTCCATACGTATGTCACCATTCCAAGCCACATAAGGGTATCATCCTAGGACTCAGCCTGATCTACCGGTAGACTTGCCTGTCCCTGCTGTTGCAGATCCTGCTACAGGTGCAACGCTCCTACAAGTCTCAAGCAGATAAGCACCGGACTCCTGCTCCTGACTATAAACATACCTGGGAACTCTCCGGTTTTGCCCCGGAGACTCCGGATTTCAGCCTGAATTACCGGGTCTCCGGGGCAATGTGTGGATTACCGGGTGGGCAGAGTTTAAATAGAAACTCTGCCCACTTGTGCTCTGTCCCGCCCGATTCCTCCCACTCCCCGCCCTCTTAGAGACTTTTTGCAGGTTTTTTTTTGTTTTTTTTCTGTCCCGCCCCCCCTCCGCGACTAAGCCCCGCCCCTTTTATGACGCGAATCGCGTCATTTTCTTCCTATGTCGGAACTGAAAGTTCCCAAGTATGACTATAAAGCTGGGGATAAGGTGTGGCTGGCCTCCTCTCCCCTTCGGTTGTCTTGCCCTACCAAGAAACTGGGGCCACGATACCTAGGTCCATTTTTGATTCAATGTGAGGTGACCTACTGTTTGCAGTTTCCTTCCAGCTGGAAGGTCCATCCCTCCATCCGCACCTCGCAGGTCAAACCCTTTGTCCATCCAAGTGGAAGGGTCCGAGAAGTATGAGGTTAAAATCATTGGGGACTTACGTATCCGTCAGGGCCGTTTCGAGTACCTGGTGCACTGGTTAGGTTATGGGCCCGAGGAATGTTCATGAGAGCCGTTATTACACATCCACATTCCTGCCCTTCTTCGTTCCTTTATCGGATCCATCCCAACTGACCCGGTTCCTCTCGCGTCCAGAGGCCGTGTGTCGGGGGTAGACTCTGTCAGCGCTTCCATGGGTTCAGTCGGGACGTTGCTAGGTTACGGCATCGCCCCTCACTTCCGTGTCATGCCGTTGTGACATCCACCGCCTCTTGCTCATAGTGCAGCGTCAGGTTTGACACGGTGCTCAGTCTTTGAGTTCCTTGTTTTTGTTCGGATGCATTGTTGTTTTCCTGCTGCTCCTCTTGTGTATGACCTTGGCTATCATTCCTGGACCTTGCTTCTTGCTGCCTACCCCTGACCCACTGGCCTGGACTGTGACACCGCATATTTAAGCTGCCTGCCCCGACCCATTGGCCTGGACTGTGACGCCGCATGTTTGATGTGCCTGCTCGTGACCCATTGGCCTGGACTGTGACACCGCCTGTTTGAGCTGCCTGCCACAGACCTGTATTCTGGACTCCTGACCTTGCTTGGACTGCTGCCAGTCCTGTTCTTTGCAGTCCCGTCCTTTACTGTTGTTAGGACCCCTCTCCCTGTGGACTTCAGCAGTTTCTGCTTACTAGCTTTGCTCCCTGTGGACTTCAGGTACCTGCCTCTTCATTCAGACTATACTTGTGCTAGCTTGTTGTAGCCTTCACTGCACCGAGTAAGGTTCCTCCCAGCATACACACACCCTCTAGCAGGGTGACAGCTTGATAAATTGAAAGTAATCATAAGCTGTACAGCGATTTAAACTGTGCAAACTCGTGTACTGCCGGGCATAAACTAACTTTCCATTACAACATACTGAGATAAGGTTTGTTAGTGTATAACCTCATCACAGTAGTACCAATACTGAGAGTAGGTTCTTAGATGTAGCTGCAGAAAAAGAAAAAATAGTAATACCGGGACAATATCCAGCTTGCCGTTCTTAATATGAATACTAGGACTCAGCTAATCATGGGTAAAACTAAGATCTGTATTCATTGTAGCTATTCTTGTTTTCCAGTCCTAATGAAAAGATATAGCATGTATCTAAGAATCTCAAAGTAACTGATATAAAGTCCAGACAGAGTAGAAATCAGAGATGCTCAAAAAATTGCTTTCTGAACAAGGAAAACAGCTAAAAATGTTCTGAAGCATATCATACATGTCCTGCAAAAAGACAGTACAAGCACAAAAGTTCTCTATGAGCAAGGAAAACTGCTTTTCCCAAATATATGTTTCCACCTTATTGGATCTAGTCAATGAAGTACATGTGATCCCTCTAGTCACTTGTGAGCAAGGGGTCCACATCTGGATTCCCCCATTACCCTTAGAGTGACCAAAGCTAAGAGCAATTTGCATATACAGAGAAGAAGTCAAAGATACTCAACTCGCCTCATGAGCTTGCAATGGTATGCAAAAAGCTCACTGGGACCATGCCCTTGCACCTAGTAGATAGTCCCAGTGAGATTTTGCGTGCCCTTGCAAGCTTTTGAGCTGAGTTTAGCATTTCTGACTTCTTCTCTGCATATGCAAATTGCTCTTAGGGTTAGTCACCCTAAGGGTAATGGGGGAATCCAGATGTGGACCCCTTGGTCGCAAGTGCTTACAGAGACCAGCCTCGCTTCACTGAAGAGGCCTTAAAAGGCCAAAGTGTACATTTGGGATTAGCTGTTTTCCTCGTTCAGAAGGCAATTGTCTGGCATTTTGTGCTCAGGTGCCTCTGCTGGCTGCCACACTTTTCTCATGCTCCTGATCTCTCCAGGAATTACCTTCATTATAACCTCCTTACTTTCATAATTCACCAAAAATATTCCAAGGACCAATTTCGACAGAACATCCCACATAACTGGATTTACCAAAATTCAACAGATGTCATTACTACACTGAGATACACAGCAGATTGAAATGTACTTCCCCTGGACCCTCTTGCTGCTAAGAAGAGACACCTTCACCTGAACACCACAAACAAGGTACATTGAAATGATAAAACTGACTCACCTCCAGTTGTTATTTGGGTTTTGGATTTTATGATCCATTCAGCAATAGTAAGATTTTATTTCTAAACACTCAGAAAACTTATTGATGAAAAATAGATATATATATTTCACTGAAGAACACTGGTTTTTAATTCCTGTAATCTGACCTGCAGGCATGCTTTCTTGTCTATGTTATCTACAAAGCAGCCTGAAGTGCAAAATTCCACACCTCACACTGGCCTGCATCCTATAGAACAAGACAATGTGATCATCACCCACAGCTGACATCCCTGCAAAACGTAGAGGCTATGTTATCCCTATCAATGTTGTGGGAATGATGACCTATACTCACTTCCTGTTGTTCATTAGGCTTTGGATTTGATCATTCATTCAGCAATACTCAGATTTCTACACACTCAGAAAACTTAATGAAGAAAAACAAACAAAAAAAACAACTGTATATTTCACTGAAACACACTGGTTTAAATACTGCAATCTGATTTGCATGCATGCTTTCTTATCTGTTATCTACAAAGCATCCTGAAGTACAAAATTCCACACCTCACACTGGCCTGCATCCTATAGAACAGGACAATGTGATCATCCCCCACAGCTGACATCCCTGCAAAACTCAAAGGCTATTTAACCCCTTCACTGCTGAGGGAATGATCAACTATACTGCCTCATTTCTGTATTCCTTATAACCCCAAAAGCAGTCTCTCCACTCAGTGGTTACCCTAAAATCGCATTGCATCTTCAAAGGCACTCACAGGAGCTGTTGTGGTGGGAAATCAAAACTTAAAGTTCAGTCTCCTGATACTACCATAGCCACATCGCCACTTTGTTTACCTGCAAACCCAATTGAAGTCATTCAATCCAGAAGCCACAAAAAGCACACAATCAAATCAAGAAAACCTCTTTGTGTGATCCCTATAAGAAGACACACCGTTTCCAAAGTACAGAGCAAGAACTCAGAACCCCAAAACTGTCCTAACAGATCAATCCTGTGCAATGCCAGATCAATAAAGAACAAAACGGCTATTATTGCTGACTTTATTGAAACATGCGAATTAGCGTGCATTACAGAATCATGGCTAGATGACAATGCGGGGCCTATCCTAGAAGCAACTATTCCAGGTAATTATACGGTGTTTCACCGCCCAAGATAAGAGCGCAAGGGAGGCGGAGTAATGATTTGTGCCAAATCATCCTTAAACCCTAGGCCAACATCAGTATACACACCCCAATCTTTTGAATGCGTAGCTGCTAGCATCTCAATAAATAGAGGATTTTGGATACTTTTAATATACAGACCTCCAGGAGATGGGAAGAGGTTCCTTCAAGAACTCTCAGACCTTTTGACTGGTTTAATCATTGAACACCCTAGATGGGTTATATTGGGAGATTTCAACACTTGGATTGATGACACACTATCCCAGCTTGGCCAGGATCTCCTCAGCCTGATGAGGGAGCTTGGCGTCATATAAATCATTGCCACTTCCACCCACAGAAAAGGCCACACACTTGATCAAGTATTCCATTCTGGACTAGAAGTGTCACCACTAACTGAAAATCCAAATACATGGTCAGACCACCACTCTATACACTTTTCCATTGTATCACAATCAGCGAGATCCCAGCCTCAGAACCTGGTCAACCACCACTCATTAAAAGGGGTGGCACCAATGGATGTAACATCAGATATGGATCTAAGTGAACTGATGAGCACTTGTGAAGACCCCAGCTCTTTAGTCCAGCTGTACAACAAAACCATGAGAGACACCTTAGACAGCATTGCACCAACACGCATACGCACTATAAAAACTCACAACAATGCACCTTGGTTTGATAGCACCATCAGAGAAATGAAGAGAACAGGTTGTACACTCGAGAGAAGGTGAAGCAGGACACATGACACAGAGGACAAAGCCGCTCTTACCAAACACCTCAATGAATATCAATTTAAGATAACTCAGAAAAAATCTTCATTTTTGTCACGTGAAATTACACTCTCCCTCAACAGACCCAGGCAACTGTTTTGCACAGTAGAAAGGCTCTGCAAACCAGCATGCATGATATACCCACCAACTTCTCTCAGGATAAGTGTGAAGAATTTGCGACCTTCTTCACATACAAGATTTGCTCCATCCAAGCCTCTGTCACAGCAGGCCAACCAGTTACCCACCAGAACCACTACAGTGGAACACCAGATTCCCCCAGTTTATGGTCTACTTTTACAAATGAGGATATAGAGGAACTTAAAAGAACCATGCAAATGTTGTGCCCCACTACGTGTGACTTAGACCCTGCCCCAACTCATCTTATATCTGCATGCACTGAAACACTCTCTCCAGCCCTCAAAAATATAGTTCAGTGTTCACTAAAAACTGGAAACTTCCCGGATCCTCTAAAGGAAGCAGTGGTAAAACCCCTCCTAAAAAACCTTCAATAGAGACTGCATAGCAAATTACAGACCAGTATCCAACCTTCCATTTCTGGGGAAAATCATAGAAAAAGTAGTGGCAACTCAACTGGATGCCCATCTATCAAGCTATAACATATTTGATCCTTTCCAGTCAGGTTTCAGATGTCGCCACAGCATGGAAACAGAAATAGTCCAAATGCTAAATGATCTTATGGTGAGAGACAAAGGTGATTACTCCATCCTAATCCTCCTGGATCTCTCAGCCACATCTGACACCATTGACCATGGGATTTTGATAGAGTGCTTGCAGCACATCTGTGGTCTAGGAGGCACAGTTCTAAACTGGTTTAAATCTTTCCTCACTTTTAGATCACAGAGAGTAATATCAGGATCTTGCTCATCTGCACCAACAGAATTAGCCTGCAGAGTTCCACAAGGTTCTTTCTTGCCTTCCATGCTATTTGCAATTTACTTGCTAGCACTGGGGGATATCATCAAGCGACATGACCTAAGATATCATTGCTATGCAGATGACACACAACTCTACTTCTCCTTTACTCCAAATACTAAAGACCCAACATGCCTCATCAGCAGTTGCTTAGCAGACCTCATAGAGTGGATGAATGCTAGTTGGCTAAAAGTGAACCCTGACAAAACAGAGTTACTCTTGGTGAGGGGGCCGCAGGCAACAAGAATATCTCAGGATCACCCAACTGGCCTGGAATTTGGAGGCTCCGAACTCATTAGTTCAACAGAGGTACGAAGTCTCGGAGTGATGATTGACTCTGGACTGTCACTTAAACAGCAGATTCTTCCGTAATAAAATTTGCCTTCTTTCATCTGAGAAACATAGCCAGGATACAATGCTTAATTCCACCAGATGATATGTCAACATTATTCCATGCACTTGTGTCCCATCGCCTACAGACAGTAACTCGCTCATGTCACATAACACCTGTTCTCCATTCGCTGCATTGGCTTCCAATTAAATGGCGAACATATTTTAAAATTGGCCTGCTGACCTCCAAAGCCTTAAATAATCAAGGCCCACAGTACCTGAAAGAGCTCCTGACACCCTATATTCAATCCTGCTCACTGCGGTCAGCCAACAGATCCCTCCTGTCAGTGCCCAGAATAAAGACAACCTCAGGTTCCTGGGCATTCAGCCACGCTGCCCCCACATTCTAGAATTCTTTACCATTCTCAATCAGAGAGGCACCATCATTACATACTTTTAAAAAAAGCTAAAGACCCACCTCTTTTATCATTCATTCAGTCAACTCATCTGACCATAAGGAACTCTTAATTTGCATGTCTGTTTGTATATTTGTAAAGCACTTTGAGTCTCACAGGGATAAAAGGGCTATAAAAATATTATTTTGGCAGTACCTGTATGATATGCTTTAGAATGATTCTTCTCTGTGTATGGCATTTGGAGCTGCAAGCTCATAAGCTGAGCTGAGCATCCCTAATTTTTTTCTAGGTATATGCAAATTGGTCTTAGGGTTGTCATGCTAAGGGTAATGGGGGAATCGAGATGTGGACCCCTTGCTCACAAGTGCCTAGGGTTAGCTGTTACCATTATTCAGAGAGGAATTGCCTGGCATTTTGTGGCTGGACTTTCATATTGGCAAGACCTGTATGAAATGCTTCAGAATATTTCTTCTCTGTGTATGGCATTTGTGAGCTAAAAGAGATTGAATCCTGGGTGAGTGGACACATTCCCAGTGAGCATTTTGCATATCCTTGCAAGTTCATGAGCAGCGTTTAGCATCTCTGACTTCTTCTCTGTAAATGCAAATTTCTCTTAGGGTTAGTCACCTTAAGGGTAATGGGGAAATCCAGATGTGGACACCTTGCTCACAAGTACCCCACCGATGAGGCCCAATAAGGCTGCAATGTATGTCAGGGTTAGCTGTTTCTCTTGTTCAGAGGGGAATTGTCTGGCATTTTGTGGTTGAACTTTCAATTTGGCAGTACCTGTATGAAATGCTTCAGAATATTATTTCTCTGCGTATGGCATTTGTGAGTTCAAAGAGATTGCACCCTGGGCGCAAGGGCACAGTCCCATTGAGATTTGTGCATACCCTTGCAATCTCATGAGCCAAGTTGAGCATCTCTGTATTCCAACCCGTGCTCACTCTGGCACCCCATTCTCTTCCCATTTGTTGTGTGCAGTAACCTGGATCCTATTGTATTCTAAGATGTGTTGATAATGTGGTTATATGTATATAAACCCTGTGTGTTCTTATTTTTACCCTACACTTTGCTGCGACTAGTGGTTTGGGTGGCTGGAGAGATCGGTGGGTGCAGTCCCAAGTTAAGGTAGCACAGGTTGGCGGACCTACACGGTCAGGGTATCAAGGTTCCGTCACACTGGTGGCAGCGGTGGGATGCTTCCTAACTGCTTGGTAGCACAGTGCGGAGGCAACAGAGCGAGAGACAAGCACTAAGATACCGGAGGCAACTATTGGTAGCACAGTGCAGAGGCAACAGAGAGTGACGTATACTGCGATGCTACCAGTAAGGTAAGTGCTTGATAGCACAATGCGAAGGCAACAGAGGGACAAGTAATCCGTAACACTACCAGCACAGTAACTGTTGCAATAGACTGATAGAGTGCCCTTGGAGGTCACCTGAGACTTGTGGTAGTCAGACAAGAGAGGGAGACTGTATGGTGCATATGTCAGACAACATATGCAACAGAAAGGCGGCACCGACAATCCTCCAAAGTAGCAATGATATCACTCACCCGGCTGTGCTCTGCTTTCCCTGGTGCCGTCCACAGAGATGGTCACTCTTAAACTTGAAAACGAACAAAAGGACGCACTATCGGTGGAAATAGCTTCAATAAAGAATCTTTCTTTATTTTGATACAGGCATAGACAGCAGACAATAGAAAAGATACAATGTCTCACGCGTTTCGTACTAGACGTACTTAATCATAGACATGTCTATGATTAAGTACGTCTAGTACGAAACGCGTGAGACATTGTATCTTTTCTATTGTCTGCTGTCTATGCCTGTATCAAAATAAAGAAAGATTCTTTATTGAAGCTATTTCCACCGATAGTGCGTCCTTTTGTTCGCATATGTCAGACAAGCCACAGTCAGGAGCTGAATCGGGTAGTCAGCCACATCCAAGGTCAGATCAGAGCGGGTAGTCGGACAAGCCAGAGTCATACACAGATCGGATAGTCAGACGGAGCCACTGGTCAGTACCGGAGCGGATAGTCAGACAAAGCCAAGGATCGAGCCAGGGGGACACGGAAGCCAATCTAGGGTCAAAACGAGCAACACAGGAGGTGCACAGAAACACCATGAAAGGGTGACTAAGCCCAGTTTGCAGGTAGATTATAAGTCCACTGCCGGAAGGCAGGGCTCAATTGCCCAATCATGCCGAATGCTACAAAATAGCGAGCTCAACGTCAAAGATGCGTGCCCGCAGATAGAGGCAAGCACATAGATGGCAAGGACATGCGTGCAGCATAAGCCATGGACTACCAGACAGAATCACAGGCAAGCAAAATCACAGTAATGTGATACTACCACCACCACGACCCCCAATGTTGGTTTTTTGCAGCCCCTGCTGAGACCCATGTTGAATTGTCCTGTGTTCCAAATGGGATATCCTGGTTGATGATGTAGCTGCTTCTGCTGGTTGAAATGCTTTGCTGCCTTCCTTTACACTATACTGCCTAGATATTTGTTGTGCCCTCACTTTGTCCCTCTCATTCTCCACAATGCAACCCTCCACTCGATCAATAAACATGTCTCTATATTCCATGACAGAATCTGATTTCCCAGAGAGTTGCTGCTGATCACCGTGACTCCTTGTTGTGACAAACCGCTAATGGCCCTTTGACAGAAATGCAGAAATTTTGTGTTTAAAGTGGGGGTCCAGCAAAGTGGAAAGAATGTATTCCTGATTGCTTTTAATAGACACTATGCAAGGATCTTGTTCAAAGCACTCTAACATGTCCTTTACCAGCTGGTGCATATCTGTGTTGTCATTATAGTAAGAATCCTCATCCATGCTCCTCATTTTTTTCTGCAATAAAAATATCAGTGGTAGAATTTCACTAATTCCTGCCCCAATGTGACTCACCAGCATGGTTGGTTCCTCAAAGGGTTTCAGCAGTTCACATACATCGCACATTAGTTGCAATTGGCCAGGTGATAAATAGGCTCACTCCAAAGCCTTCCAGTTTTGCATGCTGTACTCACTAATGGCCTTATTCTGCTCGTACAAATGCTCTAGCATGTATAGTATGGAATTCCACCTGTTAGGGACCTCCATTTTAAGCTGGTGATGGGGCAGGGTGTTAGGCTCTTGTATGTAATATAGAGCATTGCGTGCACTGTAAGAGTGACTAAAATGGGCACAGATTTTACAGGCAATAGTAAGCATCTCTTTGAAGGTTTCAAATTCTGCCAGGAATCTGGTCACAACTAAATTTCTCACAAGGGCAAAGCAGGGCACATGCAGCATACAACCTATTCTCAAAGCAGCGATTATGTTGGAGCCGTTAACAGCAGACAGAAAACCATCTTTTAAGGAGCAGAGTACAAATCATTCCTCTATCACCTGGTCTGACTTACTTAGACAGCTTTGTGTGACTGTCTCTCAAAACACTGCATGCACAAGGTGGCGTTACGATGGTATGGGCTATCCTGCTGCTGCTGATGCCGCCTTTTAATCACAGTGCCACAATTAGAAGTGCAATTACTGGCTTCCACCTGATGCTGTAAGCTAGTGTTTTTAAATGTTGGTGGTGGGAGGGAAACCCAGTGAGCAGTCACAGTCATATAGTCTGTGCTCTGCCCACTTGTCCACATATCTGTTGTTAGGTGTATTTTCTTGCCATACGCACTTTTCAGCCATTTGTCCACCACAATAACCAGCTGCTTATACAATTCAGGCACAGCCATCCTGGAAAAATAACTGCAGCTTGTGATATTCCAGCATGAAGCTACACATCAGTTCTCTGAAACCTCGGTTTTCTACAAAAGAATATGGAAGCATGTACATTGCCAACATCTTGGAAACCTTGCCATTCCACAGGTGTACTTGGTATTGTTTTCGTGAAGTTTTTGACTCCATCCTAGGAGCTCAGTCAGTATGGGTTGGCAGAGACATGGCAAAAGAAGCATGAAACTTTATTGCTATAACAACATACTAGATGAGGTGGTGGGGGTAGAGGCAGCATGTGTGGGCAGTCTATGACTCTTGCCATGTCCTACAGCAAAGCCAGCATTATCACACTCCTATGCAGCAGGAGCCATAGGTGCTATTTGGTCTGAACTAACTGTTGGCACTGGCAGTAGCACACTCTCTGACACATAAATAACATCACTACTTCTTTTTTCTGCCCTAGGGAATGCTTTACAGTGCTTCTGCTGCTGCTAGTTGTGGCACCTTTGGCCTGCTGATAGTGTGTCTCCCAACCAGACCTGTGGTTGTGCTCCAGGTGGGATCTCAGAGGGGAGGTGCCTAGATGTGAGCCTGCTTTCCTCCTGCTCAACAGCTTTTTGCACAGACAACATGCTTAGCTTGAGGATCCTGAGTGAAGTATCTCCATTCTGTGGACTTCAATGAGGGGTTCCTGAGGTGGTGCTGCTGTTACTACTACTACTGGGGCTAGATGCTGATACAATTCTACTGCCACTACTACTAGGAGTCAAAGTTGCAGCACTTAAAGCAGCAGCAGTAGAGGCACTCATCATGTCTAACATTGTGGATGTTAACCTGTGTTGCTGTTGCTAGATACCCAAAACAGGTGTGTGTGGCTGAGTGGGACTTGGACTTTGAAGAGGCGATGATGCTGATGATGACTAATAGGGTGACTGTGTGCTTTTTGACATATGGACCTGTCCAGGGTCAGACTTTCCAATGGCTTTCTCAAACAGTTTATGGACAGGCACAGTGCTCCTTAAAAGTGGTGGAAGATTCAGCCTTTGTCTATCTGCTAATCTTATAGCCCTGTCATCATCCTCACTCTCAACTTCATCTGTATTTGAACAAGAGAAGGATGCTGGAGTGATATATTCTAGATCTGCATCATCATCAGTCATCATTAGGTCATCCTCAGCAGCATCAGCATCACCTGACAGTTCTTGCCATTACTACCCTTATATTCCTCTAAGCTTATAGAGGTCTCAATCAATTTCAATTTACTTTTACTGTAACAAAGTTCCCTACTACTTTTAAGGATGGGTGTTTTGGTGCTTTTCTGTCACACTATCTGATGCAGCAGGTGGTTCAGCTATTACATCTTTGTCTATTATGCTATTGCCAGCATCATCAACACTTGAATGCGACTTGTCATCTTCAGTGTTCTTCTTATATGGTTCTTTCTTTCTACTGGCACTGGTGAAGCTGGATCTAGTTTTGCTGGGACCTTGACAAAATGCATCCTCCCTTAGAGTAGAGGGATCATCATCATTGATTGTGCAACCATTGCCGCAGTCAGTCCTTGCACTGCTCCACCCCTCCCCCTTCCCCTTGAGAATTTGCTAGACATTATGCAACTACACTGTGCTTTTTTACAAGTACGGTACACAACACAACTGATGGAGCTGTATGACGCCTTGCCTACGCCCAGTTAGCTGTCTGTCACTGTTACCTAATATATTTAATTCTTTATTCCTTTTTATTTTTATTTTTTTTTAAGTTGTCCACACTGTTGTCTTATCACAGTGTGTTAGCCAGAACAGAGACAATAACAGTATGATCAGCAAGCGAATAGGTCCCTAGCTGCCTGTGTCTTGCCAGTCAGTCACATGGAATTTTGGAGTATTTGGGTTCAAATTCCTTCTTCTCCCCAGAGTGCCCCACTGACTCTCCTAATAAACAGAACAAATGTCCTACCTAAAAGATTCCCTAAACTAAACTTCAATTCTCCTATCTTCTCTAGCTCAAAAAACGTATCGCTCTCTCCTCTCACAAACACAGAATGGCTGCTGTGAGAGCCTGACAGCCTTTTATATGGCTGTAGAGATTTTTTGTGTGGTGGAGAAATATTTTTCTTCCCATTGATTTCAATGGGCGAAAAAGGCAGGACAAAGCGGAAAAACAGCACTTGTCGCAGGAAATTATTTGCCAAGCGAAAAGTACCATTATTTGCTGATTTCATTTTGAAGCGAACATTTTCACCCATCCCTTCTCACTGGAGTTAGTTTTGGCAAGTGGAACCTTCATCATTCATCACCCATGTTACTGCTCTTGTTGATCCCATTCCCTTTGAGCTGCCTAATCATCCTGCTGCTTAAACAACTCAGCAGCAGCAGTACGAACAGTAGCTGCAAATTCCACATCTATATCAGGGCATATGATAATGGCCAGTGGCCAGTGGCCAACACGACATGACCTGCTAGCACTAGGCCAGTAGGGCATTTTTTTCCCTCTGTGCTTTAAAAAAAAAAACAACAACAAATTAAAACAAAAAAAACCTCATAGACCTACAAAAAAAATAAACTATTTTTTTTATTTCTAACAAGCCTAAGTCCTACAAATCAATGTTTCTTTAGGGCTTGTGCCAAACAAGTCTAAGTCCTACAAATCATTGTTTCCTTAGGGCTTGGGCCTCTAACAGCAAATCTTAAAAAACATCCTCTACAAAAAATATTCTTGCACGTCAAGTATCAGTCTACCCCAGTGGCAGCTTTCGTCAGAGGATCCCTGTTTCTCTCACGCTACATACAAATGTCTTATTTTATTTATTTATGTTTTTATTAACTGTCCCCCCAATACCTGTCAACAACGCCCCCAAAACAAATTCCCTGTTCAACTTATTCTTTCCCCAGACCCCATCCACCTACAAAGGCACCTTCCTCAGACCCTCTTTATACCTTGTCTTATGTTTTTTTCAATTGTATTTAGTTTTTTTTTATTAACTGCCCCCCAATCCCAGTAAACAACCTCCTCCCAAAAAAAAGCATTCCCTGTTCAAATGGTTCATTCCCCACATTACACCAACCCAGGTAACCCCATACTCATTTTATACTATGGGAAATAAAATGACATTTGCTATGTGTTGTGTGTAAATCCAATGTTCCCATTGATATCAAAGGAATGAGCTAGGTGAAAAAAGCAGAAAAATGGCACTTTTCTCTGGAATTTTTCACCAAGTATTTGCCGATTTTGGTTTGAGGCGAAAATTTTCACCCATTCCTAGTGCTATTGCTAATACTGCTAGCCAGTTCTGCTTTCATCAGCATCATGTTCCAGAAGAACAAAGCCAGGGGGAAAGGGAATCACAGGGTCAGAGGTATGTCGTGGGCTAAAATCCAACGAAAGAAGCAATGGCTCCACTGTAAATCAACTATTATGCTCTATGAGATAATATGCTCATGAATGGGTCCCACATTGGTTCTGCAGCAGAATATGATTTTTATATATAGCAGTGAGTCATTATATATCATGAGTAAGTGCCTTTGCCGGCACAAAATGCTTTGATTATTTTTTCATCTCACGCCATAAGTCCTTTCTGCTATCTATGTCCTGCACCATACAGGTATGTTGTTTTTCTACTGTTTTAAAGGAATAGTAAACTTTTTTATGAACACATAACACATGCTGAAAGTTGTTTTATTAAAAACAGATCAAATAATAAGGAAGTGAATTACAGTGTGACTACTTCCTGATAGTTATAACTGGCAAGAAACAGCAGCAACATCATCAGTGAAGGGGAATGTGGAGGACAAGAAGAAAGAGGCCATTCTTCTCTACCTTTTCCCTATTCCTATCCACTGAAGTCATGGTTGTGGGACTATTTTTCTCTTGGGGAAGGCACAGTGCAGTCATCAACAATGGTAATGTGCACAACTTGTGACAAGTCAGTGAGAAGTGGAAAAGAGGGAACACACCTTGGCACAATGGCCCATGAAACACAGACACCATGACATTTATGTCAAACATATTAAAGCCAAACACCCACCACAGAAATCAAGCTCTACTGTTGCTGTACCCCCCGACTCTCCAAAAAGGCAACAAGAGGCGAGGTGGAGATCAAAGAGGAGTAAGAATAGAGAAACCCAGGCAGAGACTGGAAGTTCCATGACGAGTGAAACAACTAGCTCACCATCACCTTCTTCCTCTAGGGTAACTATATCTTCTGCCAATTAACCTCATTCATCGTTTCCTCCCCCACTAAATGATAGCCACTCTTTTGATGTTAGGATGTGGCAGTTCATGTCCACCCATTGCACACTGTGTGATGCACTGATCATATACTGCAGTGTGGTGGAGGAGAATTGCAAGTAGGGCATCAAGCAGCATCTGAGGAGATTCCGTCCCACAGAATATGCTAAGATGGTGGCAGGGAGGGTTTATCATTACTATTAAACTGTCAGCAAATTGTCATGTGTCCTTAGTGGGGTGATGGACAAGGGGTACAGTGACAGTGGCAGTATTTGGGTTCTGGCGTCATGGTATTTGGATTGCCCCCAGGTGTTATTCATCACACACACACACACACACACACACACATTGTGCACACTGCAGTTGCTGATGACAGGCACAGTTCCTGCTCTCAAGGGAAAAAATTCTATTCTAATAAAAACACACCAGTGAATTTGGAGGAGGGGCAGGTGGAAAAGATTTAATGGCCAACTTCTTCTTTACTCCACATATACTGGGGGCTGCTTATTGTGCTGCTACTGCCTCGGGAGCATCACTGGAGCTAGTTGTGGCAAGTGGAACCTTCATCATCCATCTTCCATGTTACTGCTATTGTTGATCCCATTCCCTTTCAGCTGGCCCCTCTCTCTATCAGCCTCGTCACTGGCAGTCTCCACTGTGCATGACTGCATTGTTACACACATTTTAACAAATTATTATATAGGATAGACTCAGGTGGTATGGATGGGCATAGATCCACCGACCAAACTCTGTTGGGTTAACCTAGTTAATTCCAATCTTCAACAATATTGGGGATTATACTTTCACAGGGATAAACCGGGTAGATTTCGAGAGATATGGGGATGTTGGGTCACAAGCTTCCTCGTATGAAATGACCACTCTATATCGAGGGAATCACTGTGTTAGACTTCTCCTGTGATTTCCGCTCCATATACGCACCATTATTCTATTAAGAGAGTCCTATTCTATATATACGCACCATTATTCTATTAATAGAGTCCTATTCTATATATATGCACCATTATTCTATTAAGAGAGTCCTATTCTATATATACGCACCATTATTCTATTAAGAGAGTCCTATTCTATATATATGCACCATTATTCTATTAAGAGAGTCCTATTCTATACATATGCACCATTATTCTGTTAAGAGAGCCCTATTCTATACATACGCACCATTATTCTATTAAGAGAGCCCTATTCTATATATATAGACACCATTATTCTATTAATAGAGTCCTATTCTATATATATGCACCATTATTCTATTAAGAGAGTCCTATTCTATATATACGCACCATTATTCTATTAAGAGAGTCCTTTTCTATATATATGCACCATTATTCTATTAAGAGAGTCCTATTCTATACATACGCACCATTATTCTGTTAAGAGAGCCCTATTCTATACATACGCACCATTATTCTATTAAGAGAGCCCTATTCTATATATAGACACCATTATTCTATTAAGAGAGTCCTATTCTATATATAGACACCATTATTCTATTAAGAGAGTACTATTCTATATATACGCACCATTATTCTATTAAGAGAGTCCTATTCTAAATATACGCACCATTATTCTATTCAGAGAGTCCTATTCTGTATATACGCACCATTATTCTATTAAGAGAGTCCTATTCTATACATACGCACCATTATTCTATTAAGAGAGTCCTATTCTATATATACGCACCATTATTCTGTTAATAGAATCCTATTCTATATATACGCACAATTATTCTATTAAGAGAGTACTATTCTATATGTACGCACCATTATTCTATTAAGAGAGTCCTATTCTATACATACGCACCATTATTCTCTTAAGAGAGTCCTATTCTATATAAACGCAATCATTATTCTCTTAAGAGAGTCCTATTCTATATATAGACACCATTATTCTGTTAAGAGAGTCCTTTTCCATATATATGCACCATTATTCTGTTAAAAGTTCTGTTCTATATATACGCACCATTATTCTATTAATAGAGTCCTATTCTATAAATATGCAATCATTATTCTATTAAGAGACTCCTATTCTATATATACACAATAATTACTCACCCTTAGTATAACCTAGATAAGTAAGATTAGCTGGGGAAGTATATTGAATTTAATGAATGACTCTCACACTATCGTGCCCATTGAGATGTATGTCAGTGCTCATCAAATTAGGGGTTTGGCTCCTGCCTGGGGGTTCTGTTTCCGCACAGGTACGGGGAATGGGGTTTGGGGTGTTAGAATGGGAGTTCTTGTTTTGAAAACAGAAAATAGATGTGGCAGAGGGAGTGCGTGTCTAGACTACTGATGCTTTGATATGCAAACTGCATTTACATTCTTTGTCTATATTTTGGCACTTTTGACTGTAAACTGACATGTACACTTTGTATTTCCTTCTAAATGTCCTTGTCGAAGAAAGTGTATACATGTATGTCTTCAATAAAAATAGTTTAAAGGGATAGTAATACTTTGATTTAACTTTATTTTATTTTGTAGGCATTAAAAAAAACACGAATAATGATATAAGTCTTATTTCTCAAACCTTTATGGTTTAAGAGATATTCACAAGCAAAGTTTCCCCTCCCGCCCCTTTTACCTAGTGTAAGCCATCTCTTCTCAGATGTGGAATGCAGTCCATAGACCAGACAGATAACAGAAGGGGACAATCTTCTCCCTATGAGAACAATGAAAGCCTTGCCCCCTTTTTCCCTTATCTTAATTGAAGATTGTCCCTCTCTGCAGTCTACCTGGGCACCTCCCTTCTGATCTGGCTGAACGGGGGGGATACTTTGCTTGTGAATATCTCTTAAACCATAAAGGTTTGAGAGATAAGACTTACATCGTTCTTCATGTTTTTTTAATGCCTACAAAATAAAATAAAGATAAAATGAAGTATTATTATCCCTTTAAGAAAAAAAAAGTAGACTCATTTGTCTCCTAAGCAGTCCTGTTGATGCTTATTATATTCACCTCTGCCACAGCTGCTGGGAGGCTGCACCATAAATCCACTCATTTCTACGGGTCCTGACACATCCACAGAAAGGTTACTGAGGAGAGAGGAAGAAGGGCTGAAACAAGTTTCCTGACATACTTCAGTTCCCACC
This sequence comes from Rhinophrynus dorsalis, assembly GCA_037306005.1. Lineage (NCBI taxonomy): Eukaryota > Metazoa > Chordata > Amphibia > Anura > Rhinophrynidae > Rhinophrynus > Rhinophrynus dorsalis. The sequence continues at coordinate 184,987,762 of CM074726.1, forward strand.
ACACTTCCAATTCTCTTTCTATATTACCACCTCTGCTTACATACTGTTCCATGCACCCATGACTCTTCCATACCTCAATATAAGGCTTCAACATCTCCTTTCCAAATAGCTGCAGGGCGTTACCCAGGATGGGCAGTGGGGTGGGTCCTGGTGGCAGTTTACCCTTGCCTTGATGCCTTCTGCTCCGGTTTATATTCAGGATCAGGAATATCAAACAGACTGTTAGCAAAATGGCTGAAGTACCTAGGATCTCCATGTTGATGATGTCTTCTCTCTTGTATTTAATATTCCTATCGTGACCAGTGCTATTTATATATCAAAGTCTGCAGCAGGGCTGAATTTGGCATTGTTGCCTGAATGTTAACCAGTATTGATTTACACATAGTTCAATACAGGATAAGAATGAACAAAATGACGTCAAATGCGTCCTTTGCCAGATTTGACTTTTGTTAATTCAGAAGAAAGCAAACAAAAACCTGATCAAAGCTATTTCAAATTTTGTTTCAAGGTGAAAAATATTTACTGACTGAAGTTAGAAAGTACAACTCCTCTTGGATCAAAACCCCACCTGAGTTGAAATAAATGTTCATAATTGTGTATTGCTCTTCTCTAACAGCCTTTTAAAACATTTCTACTGAATCTGCCAACACAACCTCCAGAGGCAAGGAATTTCATATCATTGTCTCTAAAAAAATAAAACTTTCTCTTTTTAAGAAAGAAACGTTATTTCCTGTAAACTTAACCCCTTAACGACCCTTGATGGTCATAGTACGTCATGGGTAGATCTGAGTTAACGATCCATGACGTACTATGACCGTCATGTCTGCACGCTGTTCGGGGAGTCCGGAATCTGAATATAAAAAAAAAAAATGCTCCGTGGTCCTTTAGTGACCGCCGCGTGCCAGCGCGACCAGTCATTAAGGGGTTAATAGGTGACGACATGTACATCACTTTTCATTTATCCTTTGCGTGCCAGAGGGGTACGCAACGCATTGCGTACCCCTCCGGCACTCAAAGGGTTCTACCACAGCCTACAGCACTGCAGTGCAGGGGTTACATGAGGTAACATCTTGCTACAAGTTGGATAAACAACAAATTGGTGATTTCCCTATCTCACCACTAGGAGCAGTCATCAAGCACCATGTGCAGTACTGCCAAAGAACAGCATTCACAATACAGCACACGAAGGCTCTTCAGCTGTTACCAGCGTGACCAGTAAGATTGACTTTTCATTCTATACTTTCTATATGTGCTATGGCATCATAATTGAATGTATTCAAGACTGTTTTTGAGCTGCTTATGATACCTTAAGCTGTGACCAACAGTATGGGAAGGCAGCCAACTATATATACTACTCCTGTGACCTGGACATGATAAAATTATTTTAATGCTTTAATTTGGCTCTTACACAACTTTTATGATGGTTAGGATATGGACTGGAACAGGCTCCACTGCGCTATCATCTGGTTTACACATCATTTTCTAATGTCGGCTTTCTGCATTTCAACTAGGGTTGCCACCCAGCTGGTATTTTACCGGCAGGCCGGTAAAAAATTGTCCTCTGTCCAATGTTAAGTCTATGGAGGGAATGCCATGGCTGCTATTTTTTTGAAGAAAAGGTGACAACCCTAATTTCAACCCATTCTTTGATAAAATGGTTTGAGTATTCCTGATCCTTAAATCATAGTAACATAGTAAATTAGGTTGAATAAAGACACAAGTCCATCAAGTTCAACCTTCTCCTCGTACCCTAGTAATTTTATAGCTTTCCTGCTACCAATTAAGTTAGTCTTTTTCAGATTGTCCTGATCAGCCTACTGATGAACAGTATAACTCTGTTTGTTCCCTTTGGAAAGAAATGTATCTAATCTTCTCATAAATGTATCCATTGTATCTGCCATAACCACCTTCATGTGCAAGGAATTCCACAATTTAACAGACCTTACTGTAAAAAAACCCTTCCTCTGCTGAAGTCTAGACCTTCTTTCCTCTAATCTCAAGGGGTGTCCTCTGGTCATCTGATCAGGCCTTGGAATAAATAGCTCACCGCAGAGATCCTTGTATGGACCTCTCATATAGTTGTACAATGTGGTCTCCTCTTAGTCATCTTTGCTCTAGATTAAATAAACCAAGTTGGTCTAGTTGTTCCTCATACATCAAGTCCTCCATTCCCTTAATTAATTTGGTTGCTCTTTGCTGTACCCTCTCTAGTTCTAGTATATCCTTTTTCAGAACTGGTGCCCAAAACTGCACTGCATACTCAAGGTGAGGTCTTACCAATGATTTGTATAATGGCAAAATAATGTTATCCACTCTTGCTTCAATACCTCTTTTTATGCAAGACAGGATTTTGTTTGCCTTTGCTACTGCTGTTTGACACTGGTCACTGTTTACAAGTTTGTAGTTGACAAGGATAACGAGGTTTTTCTCTAACAACGAGTCCCCTAAAATGACTCCATTAAGTTTATAAGTAACCTTGGGATTATTTCCTCCCAGATGCATGACTTTACACTTCCCCACATTAAACTTCATATTCCATTTGTTTGCCCAATCTTCCATTGTATATAAATCCCTCTGTAAAGAGCAATTATCCTGTTCTGAATTAATTACCCTACATAACTTAGTGTCATCTGCAAATATTGATCATTTGCTTTCTATATCTATTTCTAGGTCATTTATAAACATGTTAAAAATCAATATTACTTTGGTTATATAATTTTTTAAGCACATTGTGTCTATTTATATACTCTATATATGTTTGCTTGTAACATCATTTTCACTAGCCATGATGGCTAGTGTCTTTAGAGGCCACTTTTTGGGATGTTTAAAGACATAATTAAACATATTTTATTTAAACTAACTCCTATGGAAATTTTTCACTTAAACTATAATACAAATACAATTATAAATAAACTTTTAACACATATAATTGCCTATTCACCCTATGAGTACCAGAGGGGGTAGCAAACACATTGCAATGCGTTGCTACCTCTCTGGTACTCATAAGGTTAATCTTGCAATACAAAATATGAGGGCATGTCGAATGAAATAGGAGAGGAAAACTGTCGGATATAAATGGTGAAAGAAAGTCATAGGAGCACTGTAAGCCAAATTTTTAAGGGGGGAGGGGGGTTAACATGTCAAGTACAATATTTGTCGAATTAATGTTGTGGAAGAAAGCACTGTAGTCGACTTTTAAAAGGGGGGTTAATATGTCGAAAGAGGGCACTCTGTCGGATTGTATTATGTGGAGAACACATCTAACACTGAACTTGACCTTTCTGCCATCAAATGTACGCCTATCTCCTTGGACTTTGACATTTTGCGTGTTTTTTGTAGGCGGTAGTCGAATAAAACAAACAGTGCCACTTTTGTTACTACTCTGAAATGTGCTGTCTGCACCAGTTTTGTTTTACTCCCATCGCTGTCAGATGTTTTATTCAAAATTTATAGCAGTTTAAATAATCAGGAAGTGAACTGTGTTTACTTCCTGATAGTTCTAACTGACAGGAAGTGACTCAGCAGTTTCTATCACATTCTATAGAGAACTGTATTTCTCTGACTTTCCTCTCCATTAGAATCTAACAGGAAAACTAATTAGAATTTGACCACTAGAGGGCACTGCTAATGTAAAATATAACATGCTTTTAAACTGTTATAACTCTGGAAATATAAATCTCTCAGCAGTGAGAGGACCCTTATTTTACTCAATAGGAAAATTCCTACAATATATATTTTTTCATAAAAAAAGTTTACTGCTCCTTTAACGGAGTCTGGGGACACTCTGGGGGACTGGAAGGAGAAGGGTGGTTGAGCCCAAATACCCCAATATCTTGTGCGGCTAACTGGTAACACACAGGCAGCCGTGATCCAACTTCTTTCCTGATCTGGATGTTCTCTCTGTGTTAGGGGGGTCTGGGGAGTGGGAGAGACAGGGAAGATTTATCCCAAATACCCCAAAACACACAGGCAGGGATGATTCAAGTCTCTTCCTGATCTGGCTGCCATTATCTCAGTGTTAGAGAAGTCTGGGGGTGCAAGAAGGTAGAAAAAATGAATTACCCCATATACCCTAACATTCTGTGTGACTGGGAAGACACAGGCAGAGGTGACCCAAGTTCCTTTCTGGCTGTTTTGTCTGTGCTTGGGGACTCTGGAGACAGAGATAACAGCCAGTCCAGAGAGGAATTTGGATCACCTCTGCCTGTGTCTTCCTAGTCAGTCACACAGAATGTTGGGGTATTTGGGGTCATTTTCCTTTGCTCCATTCTCACGCCTCTCATGAGCCTCATTGTCACCTGGGCAATGGCAACTACTGTATGATATATGTGAGCTGCTGAAACCATTTGAGGAGGCAACCATGCTGGTTAGCCCTGTAGGTCTAGGACTTGGCTAAATTCTTCCACTGATATATTTATTGCAGAAAAAACTGAGTTGCATGGCTGAGGATTCTTACCATAATGACAACACAGACATGCAGCTGGGCAGTCACTGACATGTTAGCGTGCTGTGAACAAGATCCTCGCATAGTATCCATTAAAAGCAAAGAGGAATATATTCTTGCCACTTTGCTAGGCCCTCACTTTAAACGCAAAATTTCGGAAGTGTCATCACTTTGTCGCAAGGAGTCATGATGAACAGCAGCATCTCTCTGAGGAATATTCTGTCAAAGAATAGAAAGATATGCTTTTTGATCAAGTAGAGGGTTGCATTGTGGAGGATAAGGGGGAGAAAGTTAGGGACAAAAAAACTGCTAGAAAGCATTGTGAAAAGGAAGACAATGGAGGGTTTATACCAACAGGAGCATATACATCAACCAGAATATCCAATTCCCATCTGAACAGAGGGTGATTAATGAGTCTCAGAGGCAGAAAATATACAGCCTTTGTTGTGGTGGCAAATATCCTTGGAACTTGTTCCCTGAGTATGGGTTGGTAATTGATACAAAGGAACACGATATAGCTTCTAGGAGTGGTCCCATGGAATGTGACATGGTTTTGGGATGCCTACATTCTGGGCAGAAACGATGACTGCATGGACTACTGGCAAACAAAACAATGTGTGTGGCCAGCGCTGACACATACCACAGTGGAAACCTTTAGTTGCCCACTAGCAAGCACTGAGTCTGAGCTTGTTTTTAATGCAGATAGTTATACTGTAAATGACCATAAGACACAGTTATCAAGCAGCAGCAGTGTTGGAAGACTAACATTCTTAAATATGAAATAACATCTAATACCATCTGAGTATTAGGTAGCAGATTTGGACAAAACCACACAGGACAGGGAAAACCAGGCCACAGAGGACGATGAGGAAGATGGTGAGCATGAAGGAAGGATGTGAAGGGTTGCACTTGCTACCATCTTCCACTGTGGAGTCACTGCAATGAACCCTAATTAATGTTTTGTCAATAATCTGAGAATAATGACAGCTTACATTAGACTAAAACATGAAAACTGATGTAGGAATCATGATGAGTTTGTATAAATATATATATATATATATATAGAGAGAGAGAGAGAGAGACTTGCAAATATAGGCAGTGGCACTCACTCAATCAAAACCTATGTGCTTAAATATTGCAGAAATAGGTGCAAGATCTTGAGAAAGGCTGCTTGAGCGCAGCCGCAACGTTGATCATTAAATAATTTGGATTTATGTTAACACTATATCGAAGTCCTGTGCGTGCATTCTTATTTCGAATATGCTTTGTGTATCCTGCCCTGTAGAACAGCACCCAGGCCAGAGTCGCATTTAAGCATGAGTGCTTCCATCTTTGGTTGTGTATATATATATATACATTTTGCCCTGAGGAAGGTCCCTGTGAGGACCGAAAGCGCTTGGCATGAATGCAATAAAGTAACAGTTTTATTTGCTACATAAAGCTTCTTGAGTGCTGTCTCATATGAAGCCAGGATCAACCCAGGCTGAGTATATTTGAATGCTTCTATATATAGAGAGAGATATACATCAGTCACACCACACCAGTCCACCATCACCACTCACATCTGCTATATTCATTTTGGATTTTAGCAACTCTTTTTATATTTACTTTTTTGTTTATTTTTCTCTTTGTAAACAATGGCTTAGGCAGCATAGCAGAAGCCTTACAAAAAATGCTAAAAATATTTGTGTGTCCACTGTGCAGGACTCAGGTTAGCCAAACATAAGCCCTGAGAAAACATTTATTTGTAAGACTTAAACTTGTTAAACACAAGCCTTGATAAAAAATATATTTGTAGGACTTAGACGTGTTGGACACAAGCCCTGAGAAAACATTGAGGTATAGGACTTTGGATTGTTGATCAAACCCAAAAAATTATTTGTAGAGGCCTTGAGCTTGTCAAGAACAAGCCCTGATACAAAAAAACTATGCCCTACTGTCCTAGTGACAGCAGGTAATTTTATAGTGGACAATGGCCAATGACAAATGCTGTGGTGATATTTTAGCATTTTCTACTGCTGTTATTGCTGCTGAGTTGTCTAAGCAGCAGGACTATTAGTCAGCTCAAAGGGACTGTGATCAACAGCAGTGATATGAGACAAGTAATAATGGTTCCACTTGCCACTGGCTGTAGTGCTGCACATGAGGCAGTAGCATCACCACAGCTAGCCCTCATCACTTCAGGTGTATCTGGAGAAAAGAAGTTGGTAGATAATGCTTCTCCTCCTGCATCTCTTCCAAAAGCATGCATGTGTGTTGGAATACAAATTTTTCCCTTGAGAGCTGGAAGGAACTGTGCCTTTCATCAGCAACTGCAATTAGAGGTGGGTGTAATCTCTAGCCATGTTCCGTGTTCTACAAAAACCACATTGCTATCCGCTTTTACATGGGTAAATACGCTTTAAAACCTGCGAATAAAATCTTCTCATTTTTCACCCATTGGCCCAAATATATCACCATTTTTTGATGGCTAGAATGTTTCTGCCCATTTACGTACATATTTGTGGAAGTGAAACACAATAGGAGCAGCTACAGAGTGAGGTAGTATCACTGTGCCGTGATTCACTATGCGACATTCCCACTTCCGGGTTTGTCTTGGCTGCCTCTTATTGGTTCTGGCTTGCTAGCCCCTCCCAGGGCTTGCCTTTATGTACGCCCTCCTGTCACTAGGCCGGTGCCCTTTCGTGGTGTTCCTGACCTGACTTTTGTATCTGTGTTCCAGTTCCGTGTTTGATCCGGTTTCATCTGACCTTGCTCCTGTCTTCGCGCTCAGTGTACTGATCCAGGCTTTAGCTGACTACCACTCTCTGTGTACTGATCCAGGCTTTAGCTGACTACCGCTCTCTGTGTACCGATCCAGGCTTTGGCTGACTACCGCTCTCTGTGTACCGATCCAGGCTTTGGCTGACTACCGCTCCTTGTGTACCGATCCAGGCTTTGGCTGACTACCTCTCTCTGTGTACTGATCCAGGCTCTGGCTAACTACCGCTCTCTGTGTACCGATCCAGGCTTTGGCTATTCAGTCTAGCGTCCGATTGTTGCTAGTGCTTCCGTTTTCCCTGTTGTGCCCTATGCCTTGCCTCTACGGTAGCTGCCAGTCTGTGTTTCTCTGTTGCCTCTGGTTGCGCTTACTCTCAGCCTGTGCCTTATTGCAGCCTCCGTTACGTGCTATACAGCCTGTGCCCTCCGGTCACTAGCTGTGTTACCGCTTGTCAGTCTGCTCCTACTGTTGCCTCCGGTTGCGCTACTCCAAGCCTGTGCCTCATTGCAGCCTCCTTTACGTGCTATACAGCCTGTGCCCTCCGGTCACTAGCGGTGCTACCTCCTGTCAGTCCGTATACTTCGCTATCTCCATTTGTGCTACTCCTGGGCTGCCTTACCCGGATATAGGTAAGGCCAGTAGAGCCTCCTCTATTCCTTGTTGCCACCACTTACTAGGCTGCCTTACCTGGTTATAGGTAAGGCCGGTAGAGCCTCCTCTATTCCTTGTTGGAACCGCTTACTAGGCTGCCTTACCCGGTTATAGGTAAGGCTGGTAGATCCTCCTCTATTCCTTATTGGCACCGCTTACTAGGCTGCCTTACCCGGTTATAAGTACGGCCGGTAGAGCCTATTCACCTTCCTACTCTGAGGTGCCTGCCGTGCAGTATAGTTCCCTCCTCGGGTCTTTCCGGTTCTGTCCTGCTGAGGCTTCGTTCCTGTCTACGTTCCAGTCTCATTTGCATATTGTGTCAACTGTATTGCCCTGACCTGTATCAGACCTTATATCTGTCCTCTGTGTAAAGTCTGGACCCGTGTAGGGCCTTGTTGTGCTTTATACTGTTTTAATAAAGCTTCATTGTTTTATCTTACCAAATTGTCTGAGTGTTCAGTAAACCCGTGACAGTACGAAAGGGCCATGACCTCAGACAAAGCTGGTGAGGGTAGTTCCCAGAATCTCCTCTGGAGATTGGTCGCTCAGGAACAACGGTTAGATCAGTTGTCTATGGCTATCCAGACCATTCTGGAGTGCACTGCCTGTCTCGAGAGACCTGTACAACCTTTGGTGGCCACTCCAGTTTCGGCACCATTGGCACAAGCAAGTACACCCAGTTCCTCCCCTAAAGGGCTTTCCGCTATTGCTCCACTTTTGTTGCGCAGATTCCATGCAAAGTTTCCTGCCAAGCCTAGACCTCCTCGGGGCAGGAGGGGGGGTCTTTGAGAGGGGGGTACTATCATGGTGCTGTGATTCACTATGCAACATTCCTACTTCCGGGTTTGTCTTGGCTGCCTCTTATTGGTTTTGGCTTGCTAGCCCCTCCCAGGGCTTGCCTTTATATACGCCCTCCTGTCACTAGGCCAGTGCCCTTTCATGGTGTTCCTGACCTGACGTTTGTATCTGTGTTCCAGTTCTGTGTATGATCCGGTTTCGTCTGACCTTGCTCCTGTCTCCGCGCTCAGTGTACTTGTCCAGGCTTTAGCTGACTGCCGTTCTCTGTGTACCGATCCAGGCTTTGGCTGACTACCGCTCTCTGTGTACCGATCCAGGCTTTGGCTAACTACTGCGCCTTGTGTACCGATCCAGGCTTTGGCTGACTACCTCTCTCTGTGTACCGATCCAGGCTCTGGCTCCTTACTGTTGCCTCCGGTTGCGCTACTCTCAACCTGTGCCTCATCGCAGCCTCCGTTATGTGCTATACAGCCTGTGCCCTCCGGTCACTAGCGGTGTTACCACTTGTCAGTCTGCTCCTACTGTTGCCTCTGGTTGCGCTACTCCAAGCCTGTGCCTAATTGCAGCCTCCGTTACGTGCTATACAGCCTGTGCCCTCCGGTCACTAGCGGTGCTACCTCCTGTCAGTCCGTATACTTCGCTATCTTCATTTGTGTTACTCCTGGGCTGCCTTACCTGGATATAGGTAAGGCCAGTAGAGCCTCCTCTATTCCTTGTTGCCACCACTTACTAGGCTGCCTTACCCGGTTATAGGTAAGGCCTGTAGAGCCTCCTCTATTCCTTGTTGGCACCGCTTACTAGGCTGCCTTACCCGGTTATAGGTAAGGCCGGTAGAGCCTCCTCTATTCCTTATTGGCACCGCTTACTAGGCTGCCTTACCCGGTTATAGGTAAGGCCGGTAGAGCCTATTCACCTTCCTACTCTGAGGTGCCTGCCCTGCAGTATAGTTCCCTCCTCGGGCCTTTCCAGTTCTGTCCTTCTGAGGCTTCGTTCCTGTCTATGTTCCAGTCACATTTGCATATTGTGTCAACTGTATTGCCCTGACCTGTGTCAGACCTTATATCTGTCCTCTGTGTAAAGTCTGGACCCGTGTAGGGCCTTGTTGTGCTTTATACTGTTTTAATAAAGCTTCATTGTTTTATCTTACCAAATTGTCTGAGTGTTCAGTAAACCCATGACAGTACGAAAGGGCCATGACCTCAGACAAAGCTGGTGAGGGTAGTTCCCAGAATCTCCTCTGGAGATTGGACGCTCAGGAACAATGGTTAGACCAGTTGTCTATGGCTATCCAGACCATTCTGGAGCACACTGCCTGTCTCGAGAGACCTGTACAACCTTTGGTGGCCACTCCAGTTCCGGCACCATTGGTACAAGCAAGTTCACCCAGTTTCTCAGTAAAACCATGACAGGTAGACATGTTCTGCTGTGATTTTAAGGCAAAATTGAGGCAGGAGAGGCTCATAGTGAATATTATTACTATGAGCAGGTTTAAAAATAGGAGGAGGGGAAGGAGAAGATGATGCCAAGTGTGACAGCAGTAGACCCCAAGTTATGCCATCCCCAAGCAGTCATGTCAGTGCTAGTACTAAGAAGTAGGGGTGGGCGAAATATCTCGCCATGTTCCCATGGGAAATTCCCACACTGTCCCCTGCTTTTTTCACTGAAAAATCTGCTTTAAAACTGGCAATTACAATTTTCGCATTTTTTGCTCATTGGCCAAAATATTTTGCCATTTTTTTCAATGGCTAGAATGTTTACGTTTTAGATTTTTCACTACAAAAACGTGACATATTTGCAGAAATCAATCACAATAGAAGCAGCTACAGAGCGAGGTAGACGTAATGTTCTGCTGTGATTTTGAGGCAAAATTGAGGCAGTAGAGGCTCATAGTGACCGCTATCACTAGGAGCAGGATTAAAAATAAGAAAAGGAGGAACTGGAAGGACTATTATGTGTCCACTGAGTCTGTGTCTGAGGAGGAAGTGAGCACAACAGTCCCCTTAAATCACCCCTAAGGTTTTTGGGGAAATTACTGTCATGGGAGGAACAAAAGGGTAGGAGTAGTGAGAGCAGGACAGGTCAGCTGACTGTGCCTGCTGCCAGACGTGCTGTGCCTGCTTTCAGACATGCTCCCCCTGCTGCCAGTGCCGCCACCAGTGCTGTGCCTGCTGTCAGTACTGTCCTTGCTTCCACCAGTGCTGTGCCTGCTGTCAGTACTGTCCTTGCTTCCACCAGTACTGTACCTGCTGCCAGTGATGAACTTGTTGCCACCAGTGCTGAAGCTGCTGCCAGTGTGTCTTGTAATACTCATGAGGGGGAAGGAGAAGATGATGCCAAGTGTGATAGCAAGGGACCCTAAGTCATACTTGCCATCCCCAAACAGTCCTGCCAGTGCTAGTACTACTACTTCTAAGGTCCAGCAGCTTGTTAGTGTTAGGAGTGAAGGGGGTGATCATCATATTACTAGCGACTGTGAGGAGGAAGACTAAGGGGCTGACATTGATGTGGTTGGTGTTATAACTAGTAGTAGTAGTAGTAACAGTGATGGTGAAGCAGCCGGTGGGACTAGTGTTAGGGGAGTGGTAATGGAAGCAGTTTAGAGCATCCAGACTAGTAGTCAAGGAAGTCCACACCATTCCCCTGACTCTGGGAGTCCCCTTCCCCCCTTGAATTGTCCTTGTGGAACATGATCCTGAAGAAGGCAGAATTGTCACCACCGCAATAATACCACCACCACCAGCAGGAGCACAGATCAGCTGCCTGTCCCTGCTGCCACTTATGCCAGTCTGCCTTCTTCATGTCACCAAGAGATGGCAAGTGTGACATTAGGGGACCCTCTGTCACATTACTCGTCACCTCCGCCAACCAGCAGTGAGCTTTTGGAATTTTTGGAATTTGCAACTGCTCTAATTCTTTCTGATGCTGAGTTGCAAGGGCAGCAGGATGATAAGGAGCGGGCTAGTGTGCCCCAGACCACAGTGGACACAGTGGGAATGGGGTCAACAAGTAATGCGGGATTACTAGGACAGGTTCCACTTGTCAGCAGCAGCAACACATATACCAGAAGTGGTAGGGGCTACTTATGGTGATGCTACTTCCTCTGGTGCATCAACGGTGCTAGTTGTGACAAGTGGAGCCTTCATCATCCATCAACCATGTTACTGCTGTTGTTGATCTCATTCCCTTTCAGCTGCCTAATAATCCTGCTGCTTAAACAACTCAGCAGCAGCAAGAACAGCAGTTGCAAATTCCGCATCTACACGAGGGCATTGGACAATAGACAGTAGCCACTGGCCAACAGGACATCACCTGCTGGCTCTAGGCCAGTAGGGATTTTTTTTTTTTCTAACAAGCCTAAGTCCTCTAAACTACAAATCAATGTCTCCTTAGGGCTTGTGCCAAACAAGCTTAAGTCCTACAAATCAATGTTTTTTCAGGGCTTGGGCTTCTAACAACAAATCTAACAAATTATCCTCTGCAAAATACTCTATCAAGTCAAGTATTGGCCCACCCCAGTGGCAGCTTATGTCAGGGGGTTCCTGTCTCCTGTCTCTATCACAAATGTCTTATTTTATTGATTTCTTTTTTTATTAACTGTGCCCCCAATACCAGTCAAGAAACCCCCACAAAAACAAATTCCCTGTTCAACTGATTCATTCCCCAGACTTCACCCACCAACACAGGCACCCTCCTCAGACCCCTTTTATACCATCTCTTATGGGGGGGGTTATTTGTATTTAGGATTTATTTTGTATTAACTGCCCCCCAATCCCAGTAAAGAACCCCCCAAAAAAACATTCCCTGTTCAACTGATTCTTTCCCCACACTCCACCAACACAAGCATCCTCATGCCCCTTTTATACTATGCCTTTGTGAAATAAAAAAAAAATTGTTTTGTGTTGTGTGTAAATTCAATGTTCCCGTTGCTTTTAATGGAATGAGCTAGGTTAAAAAAAGGGGAAGATCTGCACTTTTCACTGGAAATTATTCGCCAAGCGGGAAGTGCCATTATTCAACTATTTCCGTTTGAGGCAAATTTTTTTTGCCCATCCCTAACTGCAACGTGCCCAGTGTGTGTAGTAAAATTGTGAAATAGGGGAAGGACCTGGAACAATGGAAAATCTGAGCTCATATCAAACAACTAGCACAAGTACAACCAAGCACATTGACGCTTAGGTCCACAATGTCAAATCATCCCCAAGAAACCAAATAATGCTATCACTATTCCCCTTGTTATCTCCGCTAAGGACACTTGACAAACTAGAAGACTTAGTAACTGTGGTGAATCCTTCCTGCCTAGGCGGATCGTGTGGTGCTACTCATCTTCATCTTCATTTTTCCTTTTGTTTGTATCTTTGTTTTTAACATGAAGATTCAATAAATTCCTTATTTTATGAAATTCCTGGCTGTCTTTCAAGTTACTGGTTGCTCTGTTGAGCGCGCCTTTCCAGTGTCCTCTTATTTGTGGAAGCCATAGATGTAGTTGTCATTGGCTGCACCGGAGTGACCAAGGCCCTGAGGTGAGTGTACTTATAATTATCTCAGTCATAATGATTTACTTGCCAACTGGTATACAACAGGGCTTATGAACTTAAGTAGCAGTTGACTCTTTTCAACAAAACTCATATTTTCACATCTACAGAATCGCTATTATTTGGTGGCGGAGGAAACATTGACAGATGTAGTAAATGAGAAGAGGAGGAGGTAGAGGACCCTGAGGGCAGGGACAGTTGGCATGTCTTCCCTTGGCCAGACCCTAGAGCAAGAAGCTTATGATGAGGCAATGTGACGTAGGTTCTCCTGATGTCACACTTGTCATTATCTCCTCCTCAAAATGACAAGACAAACTGGCAGCAGTAGCAGCAGGCACAGGCTGCTAACCTGTCCTGATAACACTACTACCCAGATCTTCCTATGCTTTTGTCACAATTTCCCCCCAGATGCCAAGTGAAGATGTCGAAGGACTGGGCATCATTGGATCTGGGAATGTGGGCTCCCAGACCCTCCCATGGTGGTGGTGGTGACTGCCTCCTCTGACTCAATGGATGCATCACTGTCCCTCCAGCTTCTCCTCTTTTTAAAATATGGGTGCTTATAGTGTTAGCCAACATTGTGAGCATCTGCTAGCCTTATTTTGCTAACTAAATCACTAAGAAATTGCCTCTTACACCTCTGTCGATATAGCTGCTTTTTTCTCAGTTTCACTGCCTGGTAACATAACATTTTTGGCACAAAAATGCAAGATAAATATAGTAAACAGGCTGGAATTTTGTACACATTGAAAGACATAGGCAAAATATCTTTTGGTGTAGGCAAGACAGAGACCTTTTTAATGGTTTTCCTAAGAGAGGAATTTGTCACAAAAAAGTGGAGAACCACGCGCTTTCTTCCGAGAACTCAACGGGACCTATCACCCATCCCTAATCATAACAATATATAAAATGGATAAATTTGTTTCTAAACTAAGCATTATAGCAACCAGTAAATAAACTGGTCAAATTAGAATATAATGTAGTCATTTAAACAATGTGTTAACTAGGGGTGTGTAAAAGGTCCCGTGGTGTACCCGCAACAAATCCATGAAAATCACATCGTGTCCACTTTTTTGCAAAAAAATCCGCTTTAAAAACAATAATTAAAAATCTTTGCATTTTTCTCCCCTTGGCAAAAATTCTTTGCCATTTTTTCAATGGCTAGAAAGTTTTCGCCCATTGATTAACGTGATTTTCACCTTCGCTATAAAAACATGACATTTTCTAGGAAGTGAAACGCAATAGAAGCAGCTACAGAGTGAGATAGATGTGCTGTGCTGTTCTGCTGTGATCCTTATTGCAAAATTGAAGAATCAGAGGCTCATAGTGACTGCGTGATAAAGTTTAAAACTAATAAAAGGAGGAGCTGCAAGGACCCTTATGTGTCCATTGAGTCTGAGGAGTGGGAGGAAATGTGAGCACTCCAATGCTGTCCAGTCCCCCTAAATCACCCAAAAGGATTTTGGGGAATTTAGTGGTAAGGGAGGAAGAAGCAGGTAGTAGTGAGAGCAGGACAGGTCACCTGCAGGTGCCTGCTGCCAGAAGTGCTGCCCCTGCTGCCACTAGTGCTGTGCCTGCTGCCAGATGTGCTTCCCCTGCTGCCACCAGTGTGAACCAACTGCCAGTGTGTCTTGTATTTCTCAGGAGGGGAGCAGGAGAAGATGATGCCAGGTGTGACTGCAGGGGTCCCTAAGTCACACTTGCCATCCCCAAGCAGTCCTGCCAGTGCCAATACTAGTATTAAGAAGGTCCAGCAGCTTGTTAGTGTTAGGAGTGGAGGAGGAGGTAATCATCATATTACTAGTGACTGTGAGGAGGAAGACTCAGGGGCTGAACTTGATGTGGTTGGTATTAGTAACAGTGATGGTGAAGCAGCTGGTGGGACTAGTGTTAGGGGAGTTGTAGGGGAAGTAACGCAGAGCGTCCAGACTAACATTCAAGGGAGCTCACACCATTCCCCTGAACCTGGGAGTCCCCTTTCCCCCACAGCATTGTCCAGGTGAAACAAGGCCCTGAAGAAGGCAGAACTGTTGCCTAGCAGCAATAATTCAACCACTACCAGGAGCACAGATCAGCTGCCTGCTGCTAGTGCTGTCAGTCTGCCTTCTTCAGGTCACCAAGAAATGGCAAGTGTGATATTAGGGTACCCTCTGTCACTTCCTCCAACCAACAGTGAGATGTCTGTAATAGAACAGCAGCAGCATGAAGAAACTGGTGGTGTTGATGATGGCCAAGAAGCTGGGGTGGAAGAGACATTGATTGTATGAAGGAATGGGAGACAGGGATAGGGATGGACATCACCACCACCACCAGCAGTGAGCTAATGAAACACAGACACCATAACATTTATGTGAAACATGTTAAAACCAAACACCCACCACATGAATCGAGCACCACTGTTGTTGTACCCCCTGACTCTCCAGAAAGGCAACAAGAGGTGGATATTTTCGCTCCTTTTAGTGCCTGACTTGTCTGACCGGTGACTATGGCTGCCTACTCGCTCCCTACACTACCTGCTTGCCTAAGCTGTAGTCTCTGTGCCTCTGGGCTCTGGTCTGCTCTTGCTCTCTGTTGCCTCCGTTCGCAGATCAAGTAGTGACTTACGCTATTTCTACCTTTCATACTGTTGTCCCACTCGAGCTGCTTCCCTGTCGCGACATCTTGCAGTAGTGCAGTGCACAGCACAGTGTGCAGCTCTGGAGGGACCTTGGGTCCTATTTGCCTGTGTCTGGGGTTATGTTTGGGCTATACCTTATTGCCGTATATAGCAAATAAAGGTGGTTATATTTTATCTTTGTGTCTGTCCTTCTTTGCCTGATTACCGTGACAAGTGACAGCAGCAATACTTCGTTTCTGGTGTCATGGTGTTTGGATACGCTCCCAGGTGTTATTTACCACACACACTGTGCACATTGCAGTTGCTAATGAGTTTCTACAACACCACTCTAAACGAAGCTGCAGACACAGATATGTGACACAATAAATACATGACATACATATGATTCCTCCTCCTATTTAGAGCCTGTCCAGGTGATACGATCAAAAGACCAGTATCTGATCTAGTCACAAGACAAAGGCTCACATGGGAATAATCCTCCCTACACTGATCTTATGCCCCATCGTCAGATAGGTCTTGCATACTTGATAATGATCGCTTAACAGAAAATCCAAAGATATTTTCTTTCTCTTTCTTTCTTTTTAAAATAAGTTTGAAAATAAAATCAATTTTAATCCTTGAATTATTTATTTTGTGTATAAACTTTACTTCTTAGTAACATAGTAGATAAGGCTGAAAAAAGACATGTGTCCATCAAGTCTAGCCCATGCCAACACACCCCTGTTGATCCAGAGGAAGGCAAAAAAAAAGCCCTCTGGAGCAATTTCCAATGCAGTCCCAAGTGTGGGGGGGAATTATTCCTTCTTGACTCCAACTGGTAGTCAAATAGTTCCCCGGATCAATATCCTATTTGCTTTGAAGCCATCTGTCATTATTGTCAACATTGTTCTGTGCTATATAGGCATCCATTGCTTTTTTTAATGCAGTTGCATTATCTGCAAGCACAACATCCCGAGGCAAAGAATTCCATAGCCTTACCACCCTTACTATAAAGAATCCCTGCCTATGTTTTAGTCGAAAGCACCTTTCCTCATGTCTTAATGGATGACCTCTTGTTCTTAGCTCAGCTCTTTGCATAAATAATTCATTGGATAGTTCTTTGTATTGACCTTGAATGTATTTGTAAATGGTAATCATATCACCCCTTAGACGTCTCTTTTCTAATGTAAACAAACCCAGTTTGGCTAGTCTCTCTTTGTAACTCAGATCCTCCAATCCCTTTATCAGTTTTGTTGCACGTCTCTGCACCTTTTCCAGTTCAGTAATGTCTTTTTTTAGAACAGGCGCCCAAAATTATACTCCATATTCTAGATGAGGCCTAACCAAGGATTTATACAGAGGTAGGATAATATTAGCATCCCTTGCTTCTACACCTCTTTTTATGCAGGATAGTACTCTATTTTCTCTTGCAGCAGCTGAGTGACTCTGCACACTGCTGTGAAGTCTATTGTCTATCAGTTCTCCTACATCTTTCTCTAATGAGGATTTCCCAAGTTGTTTCCCATTTAGAGTATATGTAGCAAGTTTGTTTCTACAGACCAAATGCATAACCTTACATTTATCTACATTAAATGACATCCGCCACTTTTCTGCCTATTCACTTAGTTTATCTAAATCCTTCTGTAGGTAAAAAACATCCAGCTTTGTATGTATTTCCTTACATAGCTTAGTGTCATCACCAAAGATATCAGGGCAGATATCGCAAGACCCTTATGAAGAATAAGGAGTGCTGTGAAGACAATCCTTTCTTGCTACCTCTTGGGTAGCTTCTAGCCAATTTTGTACATTTTAGTCTCATTGTACCTTTCTGCATTCTAATAACTAAGCTATAATCCTCATCTAGAGTAGTGCAACCACCAACCCCCTAAAGGGTTACTTTGCTTTTTTCATGATATATCATAAAGAATAGCATCACTTTCTCCAGTAAAACATATCATATATTTATTACAGTTAAAATAATATGATAAGTACCTACCCAAAAGCATGTCATGGTATAGCCATTTTGTTAGGAGAGATAACATGTTTTGCAGAAGATCCATTCTGGACACTGATGGTCTCTCATTTAGCAGGTTGGGTTCAGTGTTACCCTTCCTGCTGATTGTCCAGTTGGTTATCAATACTGTTGAATATGCCTAAGTCAGGGTACACATTTACACATTGGTATGGAAGAGCGCAGGTCTGTTCTTTGTCTTGTAGCTCTACTTTGGGTTTCGGCCCAATGTTCTTTGGGGGTATTGGAGAACATCTCATTCCTTGCTGCTATCCAGATGCCAGTTATTTAACACTGTTTTATTTATTCACTATATATATTTATTATGGTGAGCTAGCCCTGTGGCCTTTTTCTGTTTCTCCTTATGAATACTATTTAATTGATTCTCATATATGGGGCTAGATTCTATTACAAGTGCTAATTCTATCACTGTTTTTATCTCCAGTTGTCCCCATAGACTTCAATAGGAAAATGTTTGATAAAACGGGTGTTAACATTTAGCAACACAAAGTATAAACCGCACCAATATAGAATCACTCTGTATCGAAGTAAATTAAAATCAAATTGTACCTTTATTGTTTCTCCTTTAATAACAACGATATTCTTCCAAGACCACTACAACTGGAGGGCAGTAACAGGTTACAAACGGTTCAAATACATCAACATGTTTTGCGTTCTCTACATCATGATTAAGCGTAGAGAACGCGAAACATGTTGATGTATTTGAACCATTTGTAACCTGTTACTGCCCTCCAGTTGTAGTGGTCCTGGAAGAATATCGTTGTTATTAAAGGAGAAACAATAAAGGTGCAATTTGATTTTAATTTACTTCGATACAGAGTGATTCTATATCGGTGCGGTTTATACTTTGTGTTGCTAGATATTACATACTAGGGAGAGAGAGCCCTAATAAACCAGCACAAGATTTATCATTCAGGAAGAAGTCTATACACTCTAAGAAGATCTAAATATTTGAAAGTGATTTAAGTATACCCAAAGTTAACTGGAGCCGCTTACCTTTCTTATATGTTAACATTTAGCACCTGCAATAGAATCTAACCCATGATGTCTTAGGCTTGATCATATATTTCAGTGTCTCACATGAATGCCTAGTTCTATTTTGGGGGGTTCATCTTGGGAAGAGAAGGGGGTCAGCAATATAAAGAATGTTTAGGGCACTAAGGAATTATAAAGGTTACAGAGATGAGCAACTATAATAATTAATGGGAAATAATTATGAAACATAAAATTATATACAATTGAGGCTGAGACATCATATATCAGAATATATAAAAGAATACTCACAATTCTGGGCTAGCTGGCAGTATCATAAACCATTAAAAAAACAGCATGCTGGGTGATGTACCAGTCCTGCTTTGGAGAGTCCACCATAGTCTGAGCTAACTCTTCTGCCTTCTCCAAAGTGGAAGTCTCTGATATGATACATCATAAAAAATAGAATCACTTTCTCCAATAAAACATATCATATATTTATTACAGTTAACATAATATGACAAGCACCAACTCAAAGCATGTCATGGTATAACCATTTAGTCAAGAGAAGTAGCAGGTTTTATAGAAGATCCATTCTGGACACTGATGGTCTCTCATTTTGCATGGTGGGTTCAGTGTTACCCTTCCTGCTGTTTTGCCAGTTGTTTTTCAATACTGTTGCATACCTCCCAACATTTCAAATTGCCAAAGAGGGACACTTGTGTTTTAGGGGGTGTTTCTGGGGGCGTGGCTGGTGGGCGGGGCATTACCAGGAATTTTTAAGCTATTTTATAACCTATTGTCACCTCCTTGTGTAACCTAATACATGATTTAGAACAAGACCAAAGTATTTTATTTACACAGACTAATTTATAAACACATATACTGACATTTAAACAAACAATAATATGAGTTTTATTGCTGTAGAGCAGTATGATACACTTGTATACATACCACACAGTCTGATCTCCTAAAAAGAGGGACATCAGGGTGGAAAAGAGGGACAGAGGGATTTAGGTCTAAAAGAGGGACTGTCCCTCCTAAAGAGGGACACTTGGGAGGTATGCTGTTGCCTTTTCCACAAGCAGGAATATTATTTAATGTATACTCACATATGATGTGTTAGTCTTGATCATATATTTCAGTGTCTCCTATGCATGATTAGTTCTATTTTGGGGGGTTCATCTTGGGAAGAGAGGGGTTAAGCTTTTTTCATAGTTTCTCTTTGTTGGAGGATAATTATATCCCTCTAGCTGCAGAAGATCGGGTTTCCGGAGAAGTGGGTCAAGTGTGTGATGCTGTCGGTTGCCCATTTTTTTTTTCTTCTAGTTTAACCCCTTAACGACATGTGACGTACTATGACCTTGAAATACTCAAGGACCGATGGCGGTCATAGTACGTCACGTACTTTTTACTTACAGCGCTCTACCGGAAGCGCTTAAGTAAAAATAGGGCCTGAAATTGACCGCTCCAACATCGGAGCGATCTCTATCAGGCCCCATAGTGACGCGCCGATACACGCGACAGGTCACATGTACCGGCGCGTCCAAGTGGTCCTATGCGGTCCTTATGGGACGGAAACGTCCCAGGACCGCCTGTCGTTAAGGGGTTAATTATTAAGAAAGCCAAACCATTTTGGGTTTGTACAAAATGGGAAAAAAAGACATGTACAGGAGATCTGATTACTATAAACAAATCCATGATAGTCAAAGCTATTCAAAAGGGAACTTTTAACTCAAAGTGATGTACGTGTTGTTATATATTAAGATTACAGGAAAGAAAGTTTCCGTCTTAGGCCGTTTGAGTATCAGAGAGGTAGGAAACTCATTACTCTGCCATGCGTTGCGTTTCCCTCAGACATTCAAAGGCTTAGCAAGGGAAAGTTTTGCTTTGTATGACAATTATATGAATTCCTTACATTAGGAGGTTGTGTTGGCAGGTACAGTAGATAGTTTAGAAAAGGTTATTCAGCAAAGAGCAGTACACAATTATGAACATTTATATCAACTCAGGTGGGATTTTATACAAGATTAATTCTAATTTCTGCTTCAATATCCTATATAATAATTCGCTAAATTCTGGGTAACGCCGCGACATGCGCACTAGAGACTACTGCTCGTGCTGCAGTCATGCGCAGTAGACACTGCTGCGCGTGCTGCAGTCATGCGCAGTAGAGACTGCCTGCGCCGCGGCTGATACACAGCTGGGCGCTCCGAAGGAGCGTCCATCGCTGTATTAGCTGTGGCGCAGGCAGTCTCTACCGAGCGTGACTACCTCACGACCGGGTGGCAGTTGCTCTGTGGCCCGTGTAACGGGCTGTTCAATTATATATATATTTTCCCCTTGAAACAAAACTTTAAATAGCTCCAGTCAGTTTTTTTTTTGCTTTCCTCCAAATAAACAAAGGTTGCATTTGTAGTTGTTTTTTTTTATTCCCATCCACTATTTAACTATGTGTAAATCAATAATGATTAACATTCAGGCAACAATGCCAAATTCAGCCCTGCTGCAGACTTTGATATATAAATAGCACTGGTCACGATAGGAATATTAGATACAAGAGAGAAGACATCATCAACATGGAGATCCTAGGTACTTCAGTCATTTTGCTAACAGTCTGTTTGATATTCCTGATCCTGAATATAAACCGGAGCAGAAGGCCCCAAGGCAAGGGTAAACTGCCACCAGGACCCACCCCACTGCCCATCCTGGGTAACATCCTGCAGCTGTATGGAAAGGAGGTGTCGAAGCCTTATATTGAGGTATGGAAGAGTCACGGGTGCCTGGAACAGAATGCAAGCAGAGGTGGTAACGTACAAAGAGAACTGGAAGTGCGGTGGGGAGTGAAGCATGTCAGGAAACTCGTTTCAGCCCTTCTTCTTTTCTCTTTATTAACCTTTCCACGGACATATCAGACTCTGGTGTCTCCCTAAGTGGATTTATGGTGCAGCCTCCCAGCAAATGTGGCAGAGATTCATGTAATAATGATTAGTAGGACTGTTCAGGAGACACTTGAGCCTATTTTGAATAAAATGGCCAGAATCAGACTGGGTATCAGAGCCATAAGCGCAAAAGTAACAATTTAGTAATTCTGGGGAGAACCAGTTTCCCCATAGGGGAAAAATAAACATTCCCTGCAATTTAAATGGAGTGCAGCATCAATTTAGACCTCAAGTATTCAACTGGCTAAATGTTCCATGTAAATAAAAGGAAAAATGTATTTGCTCCTTGTAGTGAAGTTTGTTTACCCCAGAATGATCCAGTTTTAATTTGTACATGTGGTAGCATGTTTTCTTTACCATTCTCCTTCCTCATTCCTTATGTTTATGTTCCCCCTTCACAATCTATAGCCCCCTACTCACTCACTCACCTCTAATCTGCATGGTATTGCCCACATCTCTTCCTCTGTGCTTTGTCTTCTCCTCTCCTCCCATTAACCCTGCACCTCCTGTTAATTCTCCATTATCTACCCATGTCCTATCAATTTAAACTTTACCTTTAAACCTGCAATCTACGTTCAGTTTCTCCCTGTAGTCACCCCTACAACTCCCCCTCCCCCATCTATATCCATTATAATAAGGTGCAGAGGTCCAATGCCCCCCTCTTCCCCAGCCATAACCTTATATGTAAACCAAAATAAACACACACTGAATTACTTCACCTATTACCTGGGGTAACATGTAAACCTTTAACATGATAAAGAGGGGTGGGTGAAAAGAGTGAAAAATTTCCCGTGAAAAGTTTTGGAAAACATGCCAATTTTTTTGCTTTTCCCGCAAAAAAATTCTTCTTTCCGCCTATGCAAAAATGTCCTCTTTTCGCATATTTTAACACATTTTCTGCCTATGTTAACACATTTTTCTCCTATTTTAACACATTTTTCGCCTATATTTCCCACTGTAATATTACTTCTTCTGAGGGCTGAAGTTTAGAAATCAGTGGCTGAAAGTCAAAGTTGTGAGTCAGCAGCAAAATATGGCTTGAAAAATGTGTTAGAATGCATTTGTCCTTTGCTCTCAACACTTTCTTGCTTAAGTGACACTGGCACATATTCATGATGATATCAAGTAATAAAAAAAAAAAATAAAGTACAACCTACAATGTGACAGATATGTATTGCAGTGGTGGTGGTGGGGGACTGGCATGGTGTGATATGTGTATGTATTTTTACCATTGTCATACTCTATCCTCCTTCTCAGATTATTGACACACACTACTTATTGATCATAGCAGTGTAGTAGTAAGTTACGTTAGGAAGATCGATCTCCCCTCTATCGACCAGGAGATACAACCGACTCACAGGCACTCTGGGTTTTTTATACACCTTCACAAAAGCCTTAATGGAAGATTGTATTTTAACTAATTGGGCTCTGGTGAAGTCAAGAGGCAAGGTCTTAAAGAGATACAAAAGTTTTGGTAGTGTAATCATTTTAAGAGGTTCACCCTCCCGAACCAGGGTACAAAGAGCTTATTCCATCTCTGGAGGTCCTCTAAAAGGTTATGGCAAATAGATTCCTAGTTGAAGGTCACAGTTGACTGCAGATCAGAGGCTAGAAATATTCCCAGATATTTAATTTTATCCGGAGGCCATCTGAACGGGAATTTGTTCTTTAGAAACCTGCATTGTGAATTGGGCAAATTTATATTGAGAATCTCCGATTTATGAGTGTTAACTTTAAAATTTGAGATAGCACCAAACTCTTCGAATAGAACCATTAAAGCTGTCAAAGATTCATCTGGTCTTGAAAGGAAAAGTAAAACATCATCCACAAATGCTGACAACTTTGTCTCGCCTCCTAAATACGGGAGACCAAATATATTAGCATGCATGCAAATCGACTGAAGCAGGGGCTCCAGGGATAGTATGAAAATCAACGGAGACAATGGGCAGCCCTGTCTTGTCCCATTCATTATGGAGAAAGAGGACGAAAGATAGCCATTCATTTTCAGACAAGCTGTTGGCAAGGAGTAAAGGCACATAATTCCATGTTTGCCCCTAGTACCTAGTCCCAAATGGTCAAGAAGGAAGTCCACATACAGCCACCTCACTCTGTCGAATGCCTTTTTGGCATCAACATTGAGAATCAGAGAGGGAATTTTTTGGGCCAAGGCCTTAGACGTATTGTCCCGAGTCTCCTTTCCTGGAACAAAACCTGACTGGTTAGGGTGAATGATCTGAGGAAGGCAGGACTTCAATCTTTCAGCGATTAATTTAACAAAAAAACTTAATATCATTGTTCAGCAGAGAAATGGGGTGATAATTTGCACACATGGACAGGTTCTTGTCTGGTTTGGAGATAAAGGTGATATGAGCATCCATAACAGAAGGCCCAAAATGGTCTCCATTCAAAATCGCATTAAAGGAACGCAGCACATAAGTGGACAAGATACCAGAAAAACTTTTATAATACGTGACTGGGAATCTGTCCGGTCCCAGACGCTTGCCACTTTTGACACCATGTATCACATCCTCTAGTGCCTTCTGAGTAAAAGGGGAATCTAAAAGGTCCAAAACATCTGTTGGAAGTCTTCTAATTTCATCTTTCGTTAGGAAATCCACAATTTGATGTTTCAGTGTCCTCTGCTCATATGTGCTGAGGGGCTGCCTGAGATTATACAGATCCTCAAAAAATTTCCACAAGGCCTCCGATATCGTCGGAAAAGTACGACACATTCTGCCCGAGGCAGCCTTTACTTGCAAAATATAGTTTTCTTTGTGTTTGATCTTCTCAATGCGAGCAATCTACTGCAATTATTACCCTGAATGTAGTGAGAATGACGGGTCCACAAAAAGGATTTAGTAGAAACTGCAGAATAATAGCTTGCAATTTCCTTCCTAATATCCAATACAGCTTGATAGGTCACCGGGCTTTTAGTACTTTTATGCCGGTCAGGGTTGTCAAGCGCAAAAGCAAACATTTAAGAAAGGCTAGACGTTGTTTCTTATGATTTGTACCCATACCCATGAATTGGCCTCTAAGAAAGCATTTATGCTCTTCCCACAAAGAAACATCAGAATCTACCGAGCCGTCATTGATCTTGAAATAATCAGACATCCACTTTGATATTTGTGTATGCGCCTCCGGACCTTGAAGCAATAATTCGTTCAGTCTCCAAGCACTGGTACCCCGAAGACTCTCAACCAATTGGAATTCCATCCCAATTGGTGCATGATCTGACCACGTGATTTGGCCCACAAAAGCATCTTTCAAAGTATGCAATCTATGTTGTTCCATCAAGAAAAAATCTATATGTGAATAACGGGCATGACAAGGGGAAAAGTAACTATAATCTCTAGCTGTTGGGTATAGAATCCGCCAAGTATCAAACAGATGAAGGTCACTTAAAGGGATAGTAATACCTAAAATGTAAAAAAAAATATGTTGTAGGGTTTATCCCCCTGAGTAAAACAAGAGTACTCCCACTGCTGAAAGATGTTTCATTCAAAAGTTATTAATTTTCAAAGTTGAATTTTTTAGGTGCAATATCACACTGGCCTGAAATTGTACAGTGGCGCTGTTGCTACACGATCCTATGGACAGCTCTGGTCTCAGGACCATAAATCTCCATAGGATGGTGTAGCAACAGCACCACTGTAAAATTTCAGGCCACTGTGATATTGCACCTAAAAAATTCAACTTTGAAAATTAATAACTTTTGAATGAAACACCTTTCAGCAGTGGGAGTACACTTGTTTTACTCAGGGGGATAAACCCTACAACATTTTTTTTTTTACATTTTAGGTATTACTATCCCTTTAACAATTTTTTACATTTATCAATAGTAGATGGAGGAATATGGTGTCCACTCCAACTAAAACAGTTACATTATAACATACCCGAATAAAGTTTTATTAAGTCTGATATATGACCATCCCCAAACCTATAGGAGAGCAAATTAAGTGCCGGAGCTGGCAGGCCTCCGGTTGCCAACATGAGAGGAAATTAAGAGAATTTAGTGCCGGCATATGAATATACCAAGCAATCACCGAATCCAAGAAAGTTCCCCATCAGCCCTCCCCTCAGCCTCCCACCAGAAAGCATAAAAACCCCTATAGCAGAATAACAGAAGGAAAGGAAATATTTCAAATCTAAACATTAAGTTCAAGATATAAGGTATGATTGAGCGAGAAGGAAAGGGAGACAGCGTGCTGGCATAGCCATGAATGTGCACCCCCACCCCATCTGGAGTGCTGCAAGCGTCACATCTAAAACGATATACCTTGACTTTGACTTGATATTCTTCTCATAGATAACTACCCTCTATCCCACTGTCCATCCCCAAGTACATAACCAATCAAATGCCCCTGAGCCGAGCCCACCCGGGACGAGGAGGCAACAGTCCCACCGCGCGGTCCAGGCCCAGACAGATCTTTCACAGAGATTAGCTGGAAATGTCCCAAACTAGGCAACTGTCCCCCATAACCCAACATAAGGCCAACAACAGCACACAGACCTTAGGAATATAACAGATCAGACCCCAAACCCCAGCATATCAGAAGTGCATCAGTGGGCCCAAATTAGACCTCTCCCATCTCGGCCCACCGGGCTCCCCGCCGGGACCCCCAACCAATCCATTCAGTACTCACTATCTTCCTATTGAAAACAAGGGTCTTTAGTAGCAACATGCAGTGACAGATAAAGTCAGTATATTTTAGAAATCCTGCAGTGGCAAACTCAGTAACATTTGGTAATGAGCTGCTACATATAGAGAAGCAATAAATCTGCTGGAGCGCCAGAATCTATCAGGTCTCTTTGTCTCTTCTGTTGCAGACTGGGAACTGCTGACCAGCGTGTCAGGCCTCCCTTCCCAATTGGCTCCGCAGCAGGGTTGTAATGCATCTCTCCACGCTCTGGTTGAGCCATCAGCGGTGGAGGAATGCCACTTTCCATACAAAATGAGGGAATAGCCTCTGGAGATCTGATTACGGCCTGAGTCCCTTTATGTAACACAATCAAGGAGAAGAGGTACCCCCATCTATACCCGATAGAGTCCCCTCAGATGATCAGTGAGCAGCTTCAACGCTCGTCTTTGTTGCAAAGTAAGCACAGAGATAGCCTGAAATAAAACAATCGATGCATCCATGTATCAGATTTCTCCCATTTCTCTTTGTTTCATATATACCTTCTCTCTATCTTGGAAGTTTAAGAAATGGCATATCACATCCCTTGAGGGATCATTCTTCAACCTCCTAGGCCTCAAAGCCCTATGAATCTGCTCAAAAATTATAGGGAGATCATTTGGGATTCCCATCACATCTGTGATCTTGGAGCACAATGCAGATTCCAAATCACTGGTCTCGATCGACTCAGGAAGGCCACAAAAGCATAAGTTGTTCTGTCATGACCTCTTATCAACATCGTCTAGTTTTGATGTGAGTATGTTAGTAGTGTCATCCTGTTGTGCAAAAAGTTTTTCTAAGTTGTGGTGCTCTTGGAACACTAACTCCTTATCCTGCTGTAACACATCCACTCATTGACCAAGTGAAGTAAAATCTCTCCGAAGTTTGGATACCTCGTCCTTAACAGCCGACTTAATCTCTGCTACCAGGGCCTTTAAATCGTCTTTGGTCAGAAAGCATGCCAGATCATCCCTCGTAATGTATTTAGGCCCCTTCAGTGTTACCATATTAATCTCCGTTATCTGGGGAGATATCACCAAGCTAGAGACAGACAAGGCTTCACTGTCTGCTAAGGCTCCAATGTTCTCGCGGACCGGGTAGACAGGTGAGGTACTCGCCGGATGTTCCACGGGTCGGCAGCCGGCCTATGCAGCACTGGGAGGTATGCAGTAATCTTCGACCCCTGCCTAGATTTTTTCAGTTTCCTGCCACCAAAAGGCATTGGCAAAGAGAGAGGATTAAAGTGGGTAGGTCTCAGAGGGCATAAATGCAAAAAAAAAGTTAGGTCCACGCCATGCGGAGCAAGCTCTTTAGGTGGCCATCTTGGTCCAGCGCGACTCCGCCCCCTTCACCGATTTCAGTTTGAGGGGAAAATTTTCGCCCATCCCTAATGATACCATGCATTGAGTTAACTCACCTATTACCTGGAGGTAACATGTAAACCTTTAACATGAGAATTCTGTCTGAATTACTTCACCCATTATGTGGTGGGTACAATATAAACTTGGAAATGAAAAAAAGGAAAGAAAAAACAGATTAATCTGCAGGTACATAGGTAGGACTCTTTTTAAATCCCAGACCCTAATTTTCCTGCCCTGGCTGGGGGTGGGGAGCAGGAAAAAGAAATTGCGGACTCCTCGCTTATCCCTGACTTTGGGTGGGAATTACAACCACTGCCATCTGTAAACCCACTCGCCACCACTGGTGTATTTATTTGGCTTTTTATAACAGTGATCTAATAACAACATGTTTAATGGGTGAAAGGGTCAGTCCCATGTAGGAACAAATTGACCTGTGACATGTTTAATGGGATAAATGGTCAGTCCTGTGTAGGAATAAAGTGATTTAATGACAGTGACATATTGAAAGGGTAAAATGGTCAGTGAACACTTAAAAAGGAACTGGGAAAAAGGAAGAAACCGTATATAGTAGGCACACACCTAGCTTTGAATTAAAGTGTTAGTAATGTCCAACTAAAAGTTTTTTGCATATAGAAGAGCTTAAAAAGCTGAGCTAAATGCAAAAAAACATATCTCTCAAACCGCTATGGTTTAAGGGATACAGGCGTTTAAAGTTCGCTGTCTCCTACTGACAGCTGTAAAGCTGTCAGCAAGGGATTCGTGTCGGTCGACACGGAGGCGCTTGAGAAGTGCCGCAATCTCGTTACTTACAAGGAATCCCTTCATTGGAATGGTCTAAAATGTGTGCCTGGTTTTCAAGCACACATTTTAGACCATTCCAATAAAGGGATTCCTTGTAAGTAACGAGATCGTGGCACATCTTAAGCGCCTCCGTGTCGACCGACATGAATCTCCTGCTGACAGCTTTACAGCTGTCAGTAGGAGACAGCGAACTTTAAATGCTCGTATCTCTTAAACCATAGCGGTTTGAAAGATACTTTTTTTGCATATAGCTCAGGTTTTTAAGCTCTTCTATATGCAAAAAACTTTTTGTTGGACATTACTAACACTTTAAACAAGTTGTTTACTGCCACACTTCAGACACATTAACCCCTTAGTGACAGCCGCGTGCCGTCACTTAACGCCCGTCTAACATTTTTTTTTTTTTTTTTTAAAAAGAATCCGGAGTCCCCGAACGGCGTGCAGCCGGATTTCCTGGACGTACATGTACGTCCTCTGTCACTAAGTGACACCCACAGAGGACGTACATGTACGTCCTTTGTCACGAAGGGGTTAAAAACCACGCCACAATAACTTCCTGTAATGACTATGGGCTCCATCCAAATGTTGGTGATAAAAATGCCAGCAGGGAAAAATGGACACCGACCAACAAAAGAAAAATGTTTTGGTCGGTATTCAAATGTCCTACCGGCATAAAGCACAACGGACGTTAGGCCACAAATATGGTCTTGTGGCCAAACGTCCGTTTTGTGCGATAAGTTCCCAGAACTCCGCTAAATAACTGCAGTATTGGGAACTTAACAGTAAAAAAAGCTAAGGATCGGTGCCTGACATACTGCCAAGCACCGATCGTTACCTAATCTGTGTTACACTGACCTGTCATCCACTGTCCTTCTCCTTCTGTCCTTCTCTTCCTTCTGTCTTCTGCCTGTAAAATAAAACAAAAGTATTATTATTATTATTCTTTATTTACATAGCGCCAACTAATTCCGCAGCGCTGTACAATAGGGAATAGACATACAGAGGTATTAAATAGTACAATCAGATGTGGAGAGCAGAATGATCAAGAGGGCCCTGCTCGTATGAATACAAAGCATTAACTATGACATTGTTAACCCTTTGAGTGGCAGAGGGGTACGCAACACATCTCACCGGCACTCAAAGGGTTAAAACATTATTGTGCCATGAATATTTCACTAAGTAAATGCCTCCATATAACGCCCAAGTAAGAAAAATGCCATAAATAAATGTGATAAGTATATGCCATGAAGAAATGTCATGAATAAATGCCAAGTATATACAGTTAGCTTTGAGCTTCAAGTCTCCGCCGCTGTGCGCGGCCGCGGAGGTGGCAGAGGAGACACTGATGAGCCGCACGTATACATCTTCTGTTCTGCAGGGGCCGATGCCTGCACCACACTGAGGGAATTGGAAGTGAGCCTGCCTTTGTATATGGACAGTCTCACTTCAAATTCCCTCACAGTCATTGGCTGGGATGTTCTTAGGCACATCCCAGCCAATCAGGTTTGAGCAGCTGTTCTTTAAACTGATTGGCTGGGATGTGCATAAGAACAGCACACATGTATTGACTCAAGGGAAGAAGATATAATTATGCCTCTTTGCAGGTCCATGGTAAGACCCCACCTAGAATATGCTGTTCAATTCTGGGCGCCCTTTCTGAAGAAGGACATTATGGAACTAGAGAAAGTGCAGAGGAGGGCTACAAAACTAGTAAGGGGAATGGAAAGTTTTAGTTATGAAGAGAGGCTAGAAAAGTTAAACTTGTACACACTAGAGAAACGGCGTCTTAGAGGGGATATGATAACACTATATAAATATGTTCAAGGCCCATATAAAGGGCTTTCAAAAGAACTGTTCATTAACAGAACAGTACACAGGACAAGGGGCCACCCGCTTAGACTTGAGGAAAGGAGATTTAATCTACAACAGCGGAAGGGTTTCTTTACAGTAAGGACAATAAAGGTATGGAATGCACTTCCGGAGGAGGTGGTGCTATCAAATACATTAGATGCCTTTAAAAGGGGCCTGGATACTTATTTAAAAGAGCATAATATAGAGGGCTATGTACGTTAGTATTGGGATTAATATTTAGTTAGGGCTTGTTGATCCAGGGAGAAATCTGATTGCCATTTGAAGTCAGATGCCTTCTTTTGGGTCAGCGATGGTAAACAGGAATAGGAAAAGGGTTGAACTGGATGGACGCAAGTCTTTTTTCAACCTAAATTACTATGTAACTATGTAACAGCCATTAGACTATAGACCCAGGGAAATGGGAAATAAATCAGGAAGTATTCCTACAGATCACTCATTGATGGGGAGTTCCAGTGATAGTCATGATGGCATCAAGGAGAAACTGAAAACTACCAACATTCTGTTCAAGAGCAATGGACCCACTCAGTCTTGCTTTGACAGCATAGAACTTGAGACACAAATATTGAAGAATAAGGATGTCAGTTCTCCAGGGATTCAAACGATGCTCCAGGCTTGCAAACCGGTTCTACCAAAATATAACATTGCGTTTAGAGAATATATTTTTCTTTCTGCGCTGGGAAAAACTTAGGTCCTTCTTCTTTACATCTCTTCTAGAATTCCTGCAAGCAGGACTAGGAAAAAAAGTCTATAGTTAACTCCCTGAAATTTCAGCTCTGCCATTGCTCTTCCAGAGAAAAAAGTTTCTATTCCTGAAATCCAAATATTTCTTCAATGGGTCAACAGAATAGTTCTGCCATATAGAGACCCCATTCCACCATGGAACTTAAATTTAGTGCTAGTGGTTCTTCAATCCTCTCCATCTGAGCCATTGTCATCAGCCTTTATCAGAGATCTGATCTTCAAAACAGTTTTCCTGACAGCAATTGTATCTGCAAGAAGAGTTTCAGAACTCAGTGCATTATATTGTAACTCTCCTCATATCATCTTTCATCAAGACAAAGTTGTTTTAAAGGGATAGTAATACTTTGTTTTAACTTTATTTTATTTTGTAGGCATTAAAAAAACATGAAGAATGATATAAGTCTTATCTCTCAAACCTTTATGGTTTATGAGATATTCACAAGCAAAGTTCCCCTCCCGCCCCTTTTACCTAGTGTAAGCCATCTCTTCTCAAATGTGAGTCTGGTTGTATGACAGGACAGATAACAGAAGGGGACAATTTTCTTTGTATGAAAACAATGAAAGCCCTCCCCCCCTTGACAAGTTTTTCAGCTTTTTCCCTTATCTTAATTGAAGATTGTCCCTCTCTGCAGTCTACCTGGGCATCTCCCTTCTGATCTGGCTGAACAGGGAAGGGATACTTTGTTTGTGAATATCTCTTAAACCATACAGGTTTCAGAGATAAGACTTATATCATTCTTCATGTTTTTTTAATGCCTACAAAATAAAATAAAGTTAAAACGAAGTATTACTATCCCTTTAAGGACTGTTCCAGTGTTCCAACCTTAAAGTTGTATCACCTTTCTACATAAACCGAAAGGTATTCTCCCTTCATTGTATCCTAATCCATCTAACACTAAAGAGAAAGAACTTCATACTTTTGATGTAGTGACATGTATAAAACAGCATGTCCAAGCCCCACAGTCCTTTAGGACATCAGATACGTGTTTATGGTTCCAGAAAGACCTAAGAAGGGCAGACCATCATCCAAGACAACTATTGCCAAATGGCACAAACCGATTATCAGACAAACATACAGACTGATATCTGTTCCAGCACCTTTCATAATCACAGCTCATTCTACTATATCCATCAGTACTTCATGGGCATTAAAGAACCTAACTGTGAAAACTAACTACTTGGTCATATGTTCACAAGTTCACCAAGTTTTACAAAGTTAACATTTTTGCATCAAAGGTTGTTTATTTTTGGCCGCAAAGTTTTGACGCCTTTGTTTATTCGTATTCTTCCCTCCCTCTATTTTTAAAACTACTTTGGCATGTCCCCATAATGCTAGAGAAAATGGGATTTTTTTTTACTGACCAATAAATCATTTTCTCTTTGTCCATTGAGGGATGCAGGACTTCCCACCCACAGAAAATGTTTTGGGTGAGCATTCCCTGCCATTTTTGAGGGATCTGTTTTTATTGCTATACCCTTCCTGTCTCTGCTAAACAAAAACTGAAGGCAGGCAGGGGGAGGGATTGGCATCTCATTGGTGGGAGGAGTTTTTTGTTTAGAGCGCCCTGCCTCCTATAGGCATGCTGATTAACTCCATAATCCCTGCATTCCTCAAATAACTAAGAGAAAATGATTTATTGGTAAGTAAAACAATCCCATTTCACTTGATACAGTACTGAAGGTTTAGCACTTTACATAAGACTCAGGTCTTCTCCACATGGTGGTCTTATTAGACCACAAGTTTTTTTGGAGAGTTAGTCCTTTTTGGGGGGTTATTGTGGTGTTGTTTTTAATGTGTCACATGTGTATTATGTTTTTTATTTTTCTATATTGGCAACAAACAACTTATATTCATCATATGGTTTCTTCCTTTTCCCCCCACTTTCTTTTACGTGTTCGTTATATATGTTGTCCTAGGGAGAGCACCCCCCACTATTGATTAATCTCCCCCTTGTAGTCTGTCCCTCCCACTGCATCTAATCTAATCTCTGAATAGATTACGAGGTTGCTTCTTATTCATGGTGAGCAGTCATTAGAATTTTTGGATTGGTATAAAATGGTCATTCCCATGTAGAAACAAAGTGACCTAATAACAGTGACATGTTTAATGGGTTAAATGGTCATTTCCATGTAGGAACCAAGTAACCTACTGGCAGAGACATGTTTAATAGGTTAAATGGGTTATAGAATCAGTGAGATAAAATGATAACATGGTGGTTTCTTCTTTCATTTCTAGCTCAGTAAGAAGTATGGTCCTGTGTACACTATTTACATAGGCAGCGAGCCTGTAGTAGTGCTGTGCAGCTGTGACGTGGTGAAGGAGGCTCTTAATGACAATGGAGAAGACTTTGCTGATAGAGCACTAATTCCTGTTATTGACAGGTTAAGCTCCGGAGGTCAAGGTAAGAGAGAGAGAGAAGGAGGAGTCTTACATAAACTCTGTTCTCTGGTATAATCTGATAGAGGCAGAAAATGATTCACATATGCCTTCTGTCTGTATCGCCCATTAGAGGGAGGGATAGACTCCATGACCCATAGCTCCCTTCTGTGTCAACCAGCAGTGAAAGGGACAGACTCCTTGTCCTATAGCTACTTTCTGTCTGTGTCACCCTGCAGTGGGAGGAACAGACTCCATATTCCATAGAATCCTTCTGTCTGTGTCACCCTGCAGTGGGAGGGACAGATGCCATGTTCCATAGAATCCTTCTGTCTGTGTCACCCTGCAGTGGGAGGGACAGATGCCATATTCCATAGAATCCTTCTGTCTGTGTCACTCTGCAGTGTGAGAAACAGATGCCATATTCCATAGAATCCTTCTGTCTATGTCACCCTGCAGTGGGAGGGACAGATGCCATATTCCATAAAATCCTTCTGTCTGTGTCACCCTGCAGTGGGAGGGACAGATGCCATGTTCCATAAAATCCTTCTGTCTATGTCACCCTGCAGTGGGAGGAACAGACTCCATATTCCATAGAATCCTTCTGTCTGTGTCACCCTGCAGTGGGAGGAACAGATGCCATGTTCCATAGAATCCTTCTGTCTGTGTCACCCTGCAGGGGGAGGGACAGATGCCATATTCCATAGAATCCTTCTGTCTGTGTCACTCTGCAGTGTGAGAAACAGATGCCATATTCCATAGAATCCTTCTGTCTGTGTCACCCTGCAGTGGGAGGGACAGATGCCATATTCCATAGAATCCTTCTGTCTGTGTCACCCTGCAGTGGGAGGAACAGACGCCATATTCCATAGAATCCTTCTGTCTGTGTCACCCTGCAGTGGGAGGGACAGACTACAAGGGGGAGATTTATAAAAGTGGAGTTAATTGAAAAGAAGCATTAAAATGGCTGTAAGATTGTCGCTGGTCTTTATAAAAGTATTACCGACAGTTTAGGAGGACATAATGCAGTGTACTGAGTTTTTTATAAAATGGAGTACTGAAGTTTTATAAAAAGTGGTGCAATTAATTTATAAATAGATGTTGCTATTTGTGACGGTTTAGTGACAGAATTTTCACCAAATATATAAGTTCATGTCTGGGCTGTTTTTGCGATATCCACATTTATAAATGTAACTAGAATACTTTATAAATACAAACACTCATAATAAGGAATAAGGACATAGAAACAGAGAATTTGATGGCAGATAAGAACCATACTGCCCATCTAGTCTGACAATTTAAGGATCCATTCACAAAACAAGAACAAATTTCATAAATCTCCCACCATGTCCTGTAGCTCCCTTCTGTGTCATTGAGAGTTGTGTGTATATCTGATGACGGTCACTTCATTACATATTTTAGGAGTCGTTGCCAGTAACGGGGAACGCTGGAAGAAACTACGACGCTTCTGCCTGATGACACTTAGAGATTTTGGGATGGGAAAGAGAAGCATTGAAGAGAGAATCAGAGATGAGGCCCAGTTCCTCACAGAGGAAATCAGAAACACTAAAAGTGAGTGTTGATGTGACGTTATGGGGGAGATGTACTAAGTCATGATAAATAGATGATAAAGGGGAGAAGATTCCCAAGTGATATCACTTCTACAAAACCTGTTATTCTATGGAGCCAATGCACTGAAATGTCTCCATCTTTGGAGATCTAAGTGCATAGGCTCCATAGAAAAGCATAGGAACTGGAGAAGTGATATCATCTCCGCTTTATCACCTCTTTCTCATGCCTTAATGCATCTCCCCCTATGTGTAATGTAAAATATGATTAGGGAGAGAACAAGAGTAACTTGAGCAGTAAAAACTGTCAGTATACTGCACCCATCATATAAGAGAGCAGAGACAGCACAAGAACAAAGCCTAAAGGCTCCACTCTGGCCAGACATGTTGGTCATAAGGAGCCTATATGTCATACTAGCCATTTCAAGTAGTAGTTTTTGAGGAATCAGCCTTTATCTTTTTGATATACAGATTCTGTAGTTTACACTAACTTCTTGCACAGTATTTTAATTAGTTCTTCTTCTGTTTAAAGGGATAGTAATACTTCATTTTAACTTTATTTTATTTTGTAGGCATTAAAAAAACATGAATAATGATATAAGTCTTATCTCTGAAACCTTTATGGTTTAAGAGATATTCACAAACAAAGTATCCCCCCCCCGTTCAACCAGATCAGAAGGGAGGTGCCCAGGTAGACTGCAGAGAGGGACAATCTTCAATTAAGATAAGGGAAAAAGCTGAAAAACTTGTCAAGGGGGGCAGGGCTTTCATTGTTCTCATAGGAAGAAGATTGTCCCCTGCTGTTATCTGTCTGGTCTATGGACTGCATTCCACATCTGAGAAGAGATGGCTTACACTAGGTAAAAGGGGCGGGAGGGGAAACTTTGCTTGTCAATATCTCATAAACCATAAAGGTTTGAGAGATAAGACTTATATCATTCTTCATGTTTTTTTAATGCCTACAAAATAAAATAAAGTTAAAACGAAGTATTACTATCCCTTTAAACTTACCCCTCGATGTCCTATTAGAAATACCCTCAGTGTGTGTGGGCTCTGCCTAGAACAACAGCGCAATGTGTGGTAGTAGTGTCCCAGCACAGAAACAAATTAGCATAAAATGCCAGACTGTGCCAGCACGATATAAAGGTGCATTTCTCAAAATGATTTATACTGCAATTAAATAGCCAGTAAATCATATAGGCAGTTTTTGATACTCTTAAAAAGAAACCAAACTTATCTTTTGATTACTGGTCTAATTTAAATCCTTATTAATTTAAACACACAGGGACAGTCATTCATGGCCAAACCAACTGCCCAATGTGCAACAAATGAAGGATCCCTTTGATTTAAACTAGAATTTGGACCCCTTTGATACTAAATAGGTCATCACCACATTGCTTTGCAATAATCTGGAGACTGCTCTGTCACCAAAAAGGTCAGGAGCTCGTTTATGATTGTGTGTAATAGGGCTAATGGTGCCGTCTTGTCAGGCAACAGTAATTGGGCTGGGGGATGGGTCATTTTAGAAGTGCGGCAGAGCCATTAGAACAACTAAGGATACCTAGGTTGCCCTTCCTGAGGGAATATGCACTAAGGGTTAAAGAAATGGTGACACACTTCACCATATGCACTAAGAATTATCTAAGCAATACCAATTGATCCACCCTACAAGGTTATTTCAGATACTGGATACTGTGATATTCTGTTGCTCTTATCTGATTGACCATTAAGAATTTGACACT
Source organism: Rhinophrynus dorsalis (assembly GCA_037306005.1). NCBI lineage: Eukaryota > Metazoa > Chordata > Amphibia > Anura > Rhinophrynidae > Rhinophrynus > Rhinophrynus dorsalis. The sequence goes on from CM074726.1 coordinate 185,024,631, forward strand.
GTTATTGCAATTTTTATTGTACTACTGTTTTTCTTTTTTGTACTGTAATATTATTTCACAAATAAAGCTCTTTGAAAAAAAAAAAAACAATTATCTAAGCAAGATGAGGGGGTGACACTTAGCATACAGGATTGGCATAGTGCTGGCAATATGTTAGGAAGGGCAAGTGGTGAGCATGGAGGATATTCTCTGACTTCAGCACCAAAATATAAACAATCCCCTGCTTCACTTCACAGAACAGCTGTTACATATATATCAGCTTCTCTGCTGGTTCTGTCTTCACATAAACCAGCTGATTAGCTGGTGCACAGTGGACATAATGCCATTCTGCTGATTCATGTAAACAGGAGACTGACACATTCCTCAGAGTAATTGATAGGCAGATAGTAAAAGCTGCCATGCCAGTTCTCAGTGTCTCTGAATGGTATGTCCAGATGAATAACTAGAAACCACTGGGGCCCTGGTGCAAAATTTTCCATGGGGCCCTTCCGACCACATTGCCCCCCAATGGCCACCTCCACATTGCACCCCATTGGGCACCTCCACATTGCACCCCATTGGGCACCTCCACATTGCCCCCCATTGGCCACCACTGCATTGTCCCCCATTGACCACCTCCAGATTGCCCCCCATTGGCCGCCTACACATTGCTACCAATTATTCACCTGCACATTGCCTCCAATGTCCACCTCCACATTGCCCCCAGTGTCCACCTGCACATTGCCCCCATTGACCCCTTGGTGGTCCAGAGGCTTGGCAGGAGAGGTATGTGCCTCCTTCTGCCCAGACCTCTATTAGTAGCTCGGAGCTCCATGTGGTCCTCTCTCCAGTAATGCAGAGCACTGGGAGATGATGTCATTACTACAGTGCTGGAGGCAGACAGGGAGCTCAGCTGTTAATAGAGGTCTCTCCAAAGAAGGTACAGACCTCAGCTTTTTGGGGGTGCCATGTGGGGTGTCACAGGGGGTGGCCGGGCCCCCTGGGGAGACAAGCCCAGTCGCAGCTGATACCCCTGTAACCCCTATTGTTATGCCACTGGTATGTGAAGTGGGGCAGGGAGATTCTTTATATTATAAAAGAGGACAGCAACTGATTATTTTCTCCAGTAGAGAAAGCAATCTGTCCTCCGTTTCTCCACAGAAAGCTATGGGAAAATCCAAATTTGCTATCTCTGTTTGGTGAAGGTGGGATTGTGCATGTGGTGAATAGTCACATTAACATATAAGCGCACCCTCATGAATATGATAATGACTCATTAAGCTGCATTTCAAGATGCAAATGAGCCATTACCAAGGCTGACACTGAAAAACTGTAAACCTGTCAAAGCGTGGTGTTCAGACTAAATATTGATTTAATTTACATATTTCTTCTGTTCACTATAATTTTGTTAATTGATAAAAATAAACTATTAACATGTCTATACTTCACAGCATTTTTTCACACCTGTCTAAAACTTTTGCACAGTACTGTGTGTATATAAATGAGATATATATATATATATATATAACAAATGTTTTGATGGTAGAGCACTCACTCAAATGATATATCCAGTTCAACTTGCCCGAGTGCCAGTCTCAAATGCATGTAGATAATCCAAGAACAAACCACACTCATGGGTCTTATTCATGGTTCAAACAGGCTGATTTATTCATTCAGTGTTACAGCCAAAGCTGGGGCCTTTCTCAAGTTTACAGACAGGTAAATGGACAGACGTTAAAGGGATAGTAATACTTGAAAATAATTATATTTTATATTGTAGCCCTTAAAAAAACATGAAAAATGATATAAGTCTTATCTCCCAAACCTTTGGTTTGGAAGATATTCACATGTAAAATATAGTAAAATGCTGTTTTCCTGGCTGTTTCAGCCAAGTCTGCCATCTAGTGGACAGATTTGGAATTTGGTCCACAGAGCAACCGGCAGCTCTTTAGCAGTGCCGAGATCACGATCTTTGAAAAGAACTACCTCATTGGAACTATCTACAAAGTGTGCCTGTCTTGAAAGCACACTTTGTAGACCATTCCAATTAAGAAATTCTTTTTAAAGATGGTGATCTCAGCACTTCTGGAGAGGCACAACTGGTCCCGGGACCGGATTCCAAATCGGAAGGGTGGAGCAATGACGTCACTTCAGGGGAAACTTTACTTCTGAATATCTTCCAAACCATAAAGGTTTGGGAGATAAGACTTATGTCATTTTTCATGTTTTTTAAAGGGCTACAATATAAAATAAACTTATTTTCAAGTATTACTATCCCTTTAAATACCCAAAACTGTGACCACCTTGGTGCCCAATGACTTCACAAGGTGAGAGGTGAAGAGAACAGGTGTATAAAAAATAAAAAAAGAACAAAGTGTAATGTGCATACAATTAAATACAATATATATACATCATATATATGTGAAGTAGATATTGTATACAAATATATACATATACACACACCAAACCCGATGTACAGTATAATACCACAGGCGTTCCGTACATCTCCTGTGTAACCACCGCATCACAATGTGATCTAGGGGACACGGGGGCTGCCGGAAGGAGATAACATCAAACTGCCAACTGATAAAGTAAAGTAAATCATACAAAATAAACCAAACTGAGATACAGCTAATATCCATGATAACACTAAGTAGGTGACCCAGTGATTCCTGTAAAGAGAACACTTAAATGCATGAAAATGTCAGCAAGTACAGGAGTGTGATATGTATCCATCCCAACTATGATGATAATAAAGGGGCAAAAACAACAATGAAAGTCAAGGAAATAAACAATGATAATGTGAATACCATGACCATAAATAGAAAAAATAAAACATATACGCACCAGGGTCCCGGTATATACTGAATATATACAAAGATGGAAAATCTGTTAACAAAAGTAATGTATATGATCCACTGACCTGGGTGTAGAACACTGATTGCTCAGTTGTGATATATCTGCGATCACACCCATACACAGCGCATCAAGGAAACCAATAAAGTGACCTGTATCAATGGGAATTAGAGGACCAAGTGATCCGACCACATGAAGCTGAAATGCTAATAGATGAAGGAAAAAGAACAATTATAATACATACCACACACATAGATTGGGATGTCAGCATGTATCTAGGATCAGTAGGTGGTGATATATGGATATAAAAAAGGCAAATGATAGTCCAGAGAAGGACATCCAGTAATCACCCACTCCGCACACTAATGATGCCGTATCATATCAGTGTCCCCGCACTTAAATGTGCAACATGAGCTGTATATCCTGGGTATCAAAAATGCATATAACAATGGTGATCTGGGGGGGCGTGGCTGACCGTCGGAGAAGATGGCTGCTTAATCTAGGAGCTCCGCTGCCTTCCCTAGTTTAGCACACTAACCGGCTGGTGTTTTGCACTATGGCTCGCACCAAGCATGGCACTTTGGGTTCTTCAACCCCGGGCGGTAGGGACAAACCCCCTGCAGGCTCCCTGAGAGACTTTTTTCACTCGCAAGCTTCAGCTGACTCCCAGGCGGGCAACGACCTCAGAGTCGGATCGCCATCTTGCTCACATTCCTCTGGAGAGGATGTTCCTGACCTTAGGCTTGGAGACGCACCCTCACAGGGAACCTCTACTTCTAACACTGCCCACAATATCTTCTCCTCCGCTCCTTGGAAATCGGACTTCAATAAATTGCTTATAGAATTAAAACACACAGTACAAGACGAAGTAGCCAAGCTGCGCACCGACCTGAGGGGCCTTAAGAGCAGAGTGGCGAAGCAAGAGGAGGTATTCTCACAACAAACCCGTAAAATTACCCATCTTGCTCAAACCTCTACGCAGCACTCTCTGTACCTGGCAGAATTTAGGCGCAGATTGGAGGATCTGGACAATCGTGGCCGACGCCATAACATTAGCCAGAGCCGAATAACCTGGCGGAGGAAGATGTTGTTCTCCTTTTAACCAGCATCTTCAACTCGATGCTTGGTCACCCTACTGCTGCTACCATCCACATGGACAGAGCTCACAGGGCGTTGCGGCCGAGAAGCATGGATGGGGGTCCCCCTAGGGACATTATATGCTGTCTAGTGGATTTCCAGCTGAAAGAGGAGATCATGCAGAGGTCTCGCTCCCTGGGATCCTGGCTTCATGAGGGCTCTGACATCACCTTTTTTCAAGACCTATCGGACTTAACTCTCCAGGCCCGCCGGGCCTTGAGGCCCCTGACTAGTCTGCTGCAACAACGGAATATCCGATATGATTGGAACTTTCCTTATGGTCTGAAGGTATTTCTGCCTGATTCTACACCTATCCTGCACTACTACCATGATCTACCTGCCTTTCTGGACCAGCTGGGGACTCCGGATTTGCAGATTAGAGACTGGTCTCTCCCGGAGCAATGCTATCCAGTACGGGCCCGTGTTCGACGGGCTGTAAGGGATGCCGCCCCTCTTAGGGACACGCAAACTTTGGTGGAGCCGAGTTTTAGGAGTGGGGTGGAAATTAAAGAGTGACTGAGGCGCCGCTTACCCACTGCCACTTCCTCTCGGGCCTCTACAGCCTACCACTACAGGGACACCTTGGGAGCTTGAGTGCTTCATCATTTCTGTATTTTGCTTATTTTCATTGTCCACTGCTTTTGTCCCCTGACCTTGTTGACCCACGGAGTTGTTCGCTACCCTAAGCACTGTATTTTCCACTGGTGGGGGGAATCTTGGGTCGCTATGTTAACGCTATATTTTGTAGTTTTGCACCTGTCCTGCACTTCCCTTTGCGCTTGCACCCTTCCCTTCCCAGTAGAGCTCTACTCCCTTCACATCCTTTGTAATAAGGGGCTTTTTTTTTTGATCAGGGTGTCCCTTCTGCCCTTTTTCCTTTGGCCTTCCCTCCACATTCCCTTCCACCCACTTTCTTCCCTACTCTTTCCTATCCTGACATCGTTGTTGAGCTCGCGATATCCATCCCTCCCTGCTTTCCTTTGCCAACACCTCCCGGTGTCCCTGCTTGTACTTGGGTTACCTGAGCTTCTGGCTACAGGTGACTCTTTTGGTGTTTGGGAGGCCTAGGGAAAGATTGCTTTCATTTTGGGGGCATCTTTATGCTTGCTGAGGGGTTGCGGTGGGTGCCCCGGGGGGGTCCTGCTCGTTGCCGCGATTCCCCTTAGTGGGGAGTGATTGGTTTTACCTTATGCTCTAGTAATCTGTTTAAAATGTGGGGGGGCACTGTTTAACTATAAGTGGCTCTGCTTTGAGCGGGTCTAGGCTGAGACCAGTATTTCTTCCCTTTCGCGCGCTCCGTTGGAGGGTCGGATTCTCTGGTGGGGTGTGCGGAATTGGTGGAGATGGGGGGTCTGGGGATATGGATCTTTGTCCGCGCTCCCAGCCTGGACTTGCTCTATCTTAAATTTTGATCTTTTGTTTGTGCTACGCTTCCTCTGCTCGGTCACACTTAGGGGGCCGGTGGACAATTGGGGAGTAGGCCTGCTTGGTGGGGTCACGTCCCGCTGGTCCCGGCTCCCCGGCTGCGAGGGGGGGTGTGGGTGTTCTGTGCGATACTCTCGCTGACATTATATGGCACTCTTTTGACCCCAGTGACGGGCTCTTTATTTGGGCCTCTGGTGTGTGGCCCCCTGCGCCCTCATGGGGGCCGCTCGCCCGCGGTTCAGGCTTATGACCCGTTTAGCGACTGTTTGGTTTCTTAGTTGCTATGAAACAACCAGTTATGTTGGTATGTTTATTTAAGCATTCACTCTTTAGATGGGGGGGGCAGCGGATCTCGCTTCTTCGGTGTGATCCTCTGTACTCCTTTGACTCCCTTTTGGAGTCCTTGTTCTCCTCCTCCTTCGGTTGACATTTCCCTTTATACCGAGGCCATTTTTGTATTGGTGTGAACGTAGCCCTGACCTTATTAGTGAGTTTGGGACTGCCTTCATTGTCCAATTGGACCTCCGTGTATACATACATCTACATTTTTCTTGTTTTGTTTTTCCTTTTTGTCGTTTGTCTTTCCTTCTGTGTGTTACCCCTCTCTTTCTCTTTGTCTTCCTCTTATTCCCCCCCCTTATTATAATTTTTTTTTTCTCTTCTTCTTTCCCCTTGAGCTTTTGCCTGAGCATGTCTGCGGGTTCCCCCTTTGTTTCAGCTGATTTCAAAGTCCTGACTCTTAATGTCAAAGGTCTTAATACTCCTGAAAAGAGGTCACTTCTCACGCGTGACCTGCGAAAACAGTGTGTTTCAGTGGCCTTTGTTCAGGAAACTAATTTTCGAGGTCCCTCTCCGCCTAGTATGGTTTCCCGTGATTTCCCTTACTGCTTTCTCAGCTCTGACTCTCACTCTAAATCTAAAGGTACTGCGATTCTCATTTCTAAACAGGTTCCTTTTGTTGAGCTAGCCCATCTTTCTGATTCCGAGGGTCGTTACGTTTTTGTCAAAGGTACTATTGCGGACCATGTGTATACTTTTGCGTCTATTTATCTGCCTAATACCCGCCAACACAAGTGTTTTGCGGGTCTCTTGACCTCCTTGAGGAGGTTCCAGGAGGGATTTCTAATCCTGGGCGGAGACTTTAATCTTCCTTTGGATCCTTCCCTAGATACTTCGGTGGGCTCTAGCAGCACTCCGGCACATGTATTACTGAGGATCAAGAAGTCACTCCATGATAATCAATTGGTAGATTGCTGGAGGGCTCTGCACCCTGATGATAGAGACTACAGTTTTTATTCTATGCCCCATGCTAGATACTCCCGTATTGACTATTTTTTTATCTCTCACTATCACCTGCCGCTCCTGCAGGGGTCTCGATATGAACCAATTACTTGGTTGGATCATGCTCCTCTGACGATGCACCTTGCATCTCCGCTGATTCGGCCAACCCATTCGTCCTGGAGACTTAACGTCTCCCTGCTCTCGGATCTGACTGTCCTCTCCTCTACTAAATCACTTTTGCAAGACTATTTCGCTACTAACTCCACTCCCGATGTTCCGGCGCCTACTGTGTGGGAGGCTCACAAATATGTGGTTCGAGGTAATTTCCTTAAACTTGCTTCTGCCGTGAAAAAAGCGCGTTCCACGAGGTTTGGTGAGCTTTATTCGCAAATTGCCCTTCTTGAATGTCAGCATAAAGATAACCTGGGAGCTGCTGAGTTCCAGCGCCTTCTGGTTTTGCATCGTGACCTCTCCTCTTTCTTGAATCAGCAAGCACAGAAACATCTTTCATCTTTCCATGTTGCCGCCTGACAGCATCCGAAGTGGGGTAGCAGGATACCGGCAGCAGACAGTCAAACGATGCAGGAACCTGGGCTCAGATGGGCGGCAGAGTAGTCACTTTAATACCATACTAACACACAAGACTCCAGGACTCTGGTTCACTCCAAAACATAACTCACTGTATTGATCAAAACCACAGATATTTCTACACAAATCTAACATTGGACTGTATGGGGAAACCAGATACAATAGAACTTAAACCAATCATGTTACAGTATACAAGAGGCCAACAGCAGATGGCCTAGCAAACACAATGAGACAGACGTGATTACATTTACAATACAAAAGGGATTGATTAATACAGACACAAGATACAAAGACTTGATGGGCGGGAATACACATTGTATGAACAATGGCCAGGGGTTGAAGCACGTACACACTGGTTTTAATATTCGGCTTCAACCCTGGCCAATCAAATCATACAGTGAGTCGGCTGGTCGACCAATCTCTGAGCTGCCTACTTTTCTCCATGTTAAGTCTATGGAAGACCTTTAAATCTCTTGCTCAGGGATTTAACCAATCAGGCGTCGACTCATTGTTCCCGGTTCTCCGTGCTTGATACGGTGTCGGTCTCGAACTGGAAACCTCCGACCCATAGTCGGTGAACGTGTATCCATTGAACATACCACACACAATAACTAAATGTTCGACATACATTAAACATAATATATAATCCAAGGTCTACGAACATAAGTCTTTGTTCTTGGTTAATATCTGGCCAGTTTGTATGATAAGGCAAGGCAAACCGTAATAAATGTCCATAGTCTTTGGATGAAATGTTCGAGGGCCAGAAAAGGGCTAATGTAACGGGTAGGATCCGTTACAGTGAACAATTAACATGCATCTTAACATTGATAGACTGTGCTAATGGTCCAACCAATGTTTAATCACTGGTTTATCAGATGTCATTTCTGCTAGCGCTTTGCAAATCATGGCCCTATGATTAGCCATCCTCTCCCTGAATATACAGGAAGTGAATCCCACATACAGTTTTGGACATAGGCAGATAATGACATAAATGACAAATGTACTGGTGCATGTTCATGTATGTTGGATCTTAAAAATTCTGCCTGTGAGTGGGTCTGTAAATGTAGGTCCTGATACCAAGATTTGGCAGGTAGTACATTTTGGGCAATGACAGCATTCACGTTTGCCTTGTGTTAACCAAGTATTGTTTTTTTTTGTTGTAACAGTGGACTGGATCTGTTTTTACCAGTAAGTCTCTGAGACTGGCACCTCTTTTATAACTGATCATAGGTTTCTGATGAAAACATTCTGGTAAAGATTACTCACTTGCAAGAATGTCCCAGTGTTTATGTACAATTTCTTGTAGTTTAGGTTTCCTGGTGTTATATCTTGTTGGAAATACCAGTCTTTTTATACTGTCATCCTTCTTGATCTTCAGTGTGAGAAGATCTATTTGTTTAAGACCTCTTTGAATTGCTGGTTAAGCTCCTCAATTTTGTAACCTTTTTCTGAGAACCAGTCCATAAGATCTTTCATCTGTACAGTGGCTAAATTGGGATTGATATTGTTCATGATAATTATTATTATTATTTATTTATATAGCGCAAGCAGATTACGCAGCGCTTTACACTCATATTGGTCCCTGTCCCCATTGGGGCTCACAATCTAAATTCACCTGTCAGTATGTTTTTTGGAGTGTGGTAGGAAACCGGAGTACCCAGAGGAAACCCACGCAAACACGGTGAGAACATACAAACTCATTGCAGATGTTGTCCTTGGTGGGATTTGAACCCAGCGCTGCAAGGCAACAGTGCTAACCACTGAGCCACCGTGCTGCCCTACCACTTGTGAATATGTTACACCTTTGATAGTGTGATATGGATGAAAACTAGATCGATGTAGGAGGGTGTTCCTATCCGTCAGTTTCCTATGATTAGTAAATTGTAATGTACTGTTTTTGTTCCAGACTCTGACATCAAGAAATACAATCTATTGTTTGCTGTAATTGGCTATAAATCTAATGGTAGAAGGAATAGAGGTAATATAATTTATGGAGTCAGTAAGTATATCAGTACCACTCCCCCAGATCATAAATACATCATCTGTAAATCTGAAATAGCATTTTATGTGCTGCTTGTACCTGCTGATAATGTGTTTTTCTTTATACATATGCATAAAAGTATTAGCATGTGCTGTGGCCATTTAACTTCCCATTCAGAGTTAAGCATAATCTCAATAATTCAAGTAGGAACTCTGTTGGAGGTCTATGGGTGTCTGGGTGAGTCAATAGGAGTTCTTTGACAACATCAAGTCCTGCTTCCAGTGGGATCATAGTGTATAGGCTCTTCACGTCTAGAGTTACCAGAAGATTGTCAGGTGCAATCTGCCCAAGTTTATGAAGCTTTTGCAGAAATTCACTGGTGTCTCTGATATAAGACTGAGTATTCTAAACAAGAGGTTGAAGACAGAAGTGTATTAATTGAGCTAGGGGTTGTAATAAATACTCTCTTGCAGATATACTCGGCCACCCTTGTGGATTATTGTTGTCCTTTGGATTTTTGGGAGAGTATACAAACTGGATAATCGACAATTAAAAATTGTTGGAGTTTGTTAGTAATCCACCCCTGCTCCTTGGCTATTCTTAATGTTTGATCAATAAGTATCTTATTTTAAATGGTGGATCCACAGTAAGGGGTTGATAAGTATCAACATCCTGTAGTTGTTGCAGAATGTCCAACCTGTAGTGCTCATAATCTGTAATAACTATGGCACTGCCTTAGGGCATATGACTATATCAGTAATTATTGGCAAGATTGTTAATGGTCTCTCTGTCTGTTTTTAATAAGACTGGAATGAATGTTATGGTTATCAGCCTCAGAGCTTATGTCCTTATCCAAAAGCCTAATAGGAGTTTTAATAGATGGATTTGTATTGATAGGCTTATATTCATTTCTGGGTTTTAAAGAACATGTCTCTGTGGCAGGTAACTGATCAGCATTTTTAAACAAATCCCTTAATTTCGGATTTCTCTTAAATTTGTGGATATCAGCCTAAATCAGGATGGGTGATATTGTGGGGAGGAAAGACAAGGTTGGACCTCAAAATGGGTGGGAATTGGCCAGAACAGGAAGGGCATGGGTAGAATGGGTTACCATGTAAACCTCCCAAGCTGGAGAATCAGTCTCTTTCCACGGCCAAATAGACAAAGTAGTAAACTACAGAGAGCTCCAGTGCCTTAGCTGTGCTGATCACACCCACATTCTGAACTGTAGGTGTGGCCAAAGTAATATCAATGTTTCTGAACCAGTTTTATACCCCTCTGCAGGATATTATTCAATCCCTTGGATTCCTGAGAGATCTCCAGTGCATTGTGGTCCAAGGTGTTGGAGGTCTCACTAGCAACCAAAGGATTAAACCTTTTTGTCTTTGCTATTTACAGGCCAAGGCAAATTACAGTGCCAGGAAACAGTAGAGGGACTGGAAGTGGGGTTATGTGAGGAGTTTGCATGTGGCCATAGCTGGAGCTAAGAGCACCTAGAGTGCCTTAATGGTGTCTGAGATGTAAATACTGCACAGTAAATAACACTAGTAACTAGAGACTCTGAGACAGATCCTCAGAGCTCCCAAGCATGCTAATGTAGATGGTACAATGTATGAATGACAGCCAAGAAGAATAACATCTGCTCTCCAAAAAGCAAATGATTTCCAGTTACTAAATACATTTTGAATAATAAAATCTCTTTCTCCACACCCAGGCCAGCCTGTGGACCCCACATTTTATTTTGGTAAAGCGGTTTCAAATATCATCTGCTCGGTGGTTTTTGGAGAACGTTTTGACTATGAAGACAAGGAGTTCCTCAGGCTTCTAGGACTCTGGATGGAGTTTTTCAGAGGCTTCAGTAGTATGCGGGCACAGGTAAGGAAAAGGATGGATTTCCCATTATCATATCAGACAGCCACCTAGTGTGCATGATTGTGATAGGAGGAGTCTCACCTGTGCTGGCCACGTCCACCATGCTGATTTCTGGGTATTGACTGCACTCTGCCATTTCCTTGGCAACAGACGACCAGTTTATACACAGTGTACTGAATACCTCTCATGCATCCAAGAACATTTTGTGTGTGATTTTTTTATAGCATTGGGATTTTTTTTTGCCCTGCAACAATGGATGGGACTTGGGGGCAGGGGCATGTGACGTGTGGGTGGAGCCTTTGGTGTGACTCAGGCCACCTGCAATGCCTTGCCCAGAGTCATTTGAAAGGTAAATCCAGTCCTGAGTAAGGAGGGATCCAAAAGTGAGATGCTATTTTCTCACTTTTTTTTGCCATTGCATTGAAATCAACGGGAAGACTGAATTTCTACCAAGCACACTAACACCACAGACAAGGTACCCATATCAAATGTCCAGTTACACCATAAGATCAATGGTACCTTCATCTGCAAATCATCCAATGTATTATACCTCATCATGCGAGCAAAATGTCTCAAAGCTCTCTATGAGGGTGAAACAGGACAGCCATTACGTAAAAGGTTTAATTCCCACAGATCCAGTGTTAACAACAAAAAGACAGAGACACCAACGGGAGAACATTTTTGCCAAAATGGGCACAGTGTCAGCTACATTAAACTGACTGTACTGATGGGACTTTTTCACACTCAGAGGGACAGAAAAATATGAGAGGTTAAATTAATGGTCCAGTTTAATACTTTAAATAATGGCCTGAATAGAGACAGAGAATTCCTGTTACATTATCACATTGTGGATTAGCGTTTACAACAGTCCCACTGGGAGTGTAAATACCTTTCTCACTTCCTGACTGCAATTTACATCACACTCCTCTACCATTGACTGATCAAAGAACCTGGGTCTGGACTGAGCTGTCTTATCTGACTTCTATCTTACACAATGCAATGTGTACGTGTATTTAAGAGAGATGTCCTCATATTCATCTGTATAACATGCCTAAGGCAGGGACCCAAGAGGTCTTGAAAGCTTTCATCCTCAATCTTCTTAGTTAGCAAATAAATATATCAACTTCACTATAATTGACTTATTCACATGATTAGATGTTATTAACCCCTTAAGGACTGGCGGTCATGGGACATTTCCATCCCATAATGACCGCATAGGCGCACTTGGACGCGCCAGTACACGTGACCTGTCACGTGTACCGGCGCGTCATTATGGGTCCTGATAGAGATCGCTCCGATCTTGGAGCGGTCTATTTCAGGCCCTATTTTTACTTACAGCGCTCCCGTGACGTGACGTACCATGTGACGTGACGTACCATGACCGTCATCGGTCCTTGAGTAGTTCAAGGACCGTGGTGGTCCTGGTACGTCAAGGGTCCTTAAGGGGTTAAGCACTTGATATTAAGTGCATCAAATTTTTTTCTCTAGCCTTAAGTGTTTTATCTATTGTAATCCTGTTTATGTCATATATCCATACTAGGGTAATCCCCGGATCTGCCCCGGAGGCTCTGGTTTTAGTTTAATTACAGCGCCTCGGGGGACAGAGGCTGATTCTACAGCTGCGGTATGTTTCCTTGGTAACTCCTCCCACTTCTAATCCACTCTGTCTACTAACCTCATCTCAATGTCCTGCCCACATGGTTAAAGGGATAGTAATACTTCATTTTAACTTTATTTTATTTTGTAGGCATTAAAAAAACATGAAGAATGATATAAGTCTTATCTCTCAAACCTTTATGGTTTAAGAGATATTCACAAACAAAGTATCCACCCCCTGTTCAACCAGATCAGAAGGGAGATGCCCAGGTAGACTGCAGAGAGGGACAATCTTCAATTAAGATAAGGGAAACAGCTGAAAAACTTGGGGGAAGGGCTTTCATTGTTTTAATACAAAGAAAATTGTCCCCTGCTGTTATCTGTACTGTCATACAACCAGACTCACATCTGAGAAGAGATGGCTTACACTAGGTAAAAGGGGCGGGGAGGGGAAACTTTGCTTGTGAATATCTCATAAACCATAAAGGTTTGAGAGATAAGACTTATATCATTCTTCATGTTTTTTTAATGCCTACAAAATAAAATAAAGTTAAAACTAAGTATTACTATACCTTTAAGCTCCACCCACTTTATGATGAGATTCACATAATTTAAACATGCTGATTGCCAGCCCATGATCACTCTACAGGGACAACAAAAAAGAAGTTTCCAGGTATGCCAGCACAAGGCAGGGAAAAACAATGGATCATTGATGAATACCCAATGTATCTGTCAATGTGCACTGAGGAAAACTGGCAAAGAATAGCATATTTGATGCACAGTTTTTGTCTCAGATGAGTGTTGACAATCTGGTATATATCTTTTTAGAAAATCCCCTCTGCAGTGAACTATATTCATAACTGGGAACGTTAATCTTTGGAGCCCCTGGAGTGGGTTAATGAACTGGAAATGGGCATGTCTAAATTATATGAATTGTATCATAAATTGGGTGGGGCTTACTATGATGGGCGGATCTTAATCCGATTGACAGAGGAAAAGAAGGGGTTTTACTTTAGAGTGGGATGAAAGTGGGTGGGATGGGTCATAAGTGGGTGGAGTTTCCCAGGAAACTCATCAAAGCTGGAGAATTAGCCTCTGTCTCAGGTGTTAATATAATAACCAGTCACTTTCTGACCTTTCATCTCCTGCAGCTGTACAACATCTTCCCAAAACTCATTAGCATGTTACCGGGTACCAACAGCACACTCTTCGATGCCCACGATGAAATTATAAAGTATATTACAGAGAAAGTCAAAATGCATCATGAGACGCTGGATCCAAACTCTCCCAGGGACATCATCGACTGTTTCCTCATAAAGATGGAGCAGGTGAGTCCATTGATGTACTAAGGGGAATTGGAGCAATCCTGGAGCCATCCAATTGCATCAGAGGGGGCAAATAAAAAACCTCATTGACTTAAATGGGAGCTTTAACCCATTGATAGCTATAGAGTTCTCCAACGCATTGTGAAAAATCAATTGCAATTTGGTGAATTTTTTTCTCTAATGAAGTTGGTTTGAATCAGAATTCCTTCCTTCCTTCATTCCCTCCTTCTTCCTTCCTTCCTTTAGTTCCTCCTTCCTTCCTTGCTTCCTTCCTTTATTCCCTCTTTCTTCCTTCCTTCCTTTAGTTCCTCCTTCCTTCCTTCATTCCCTCCTTCTTCCTTCCTTCCTTTAGTTCCTCCTTCCTTCCTTCATTCCCTCCTTCTTCCTTCCTTCCTTTATTTCCTCCTTCCTTCTTTGCTTCCTTCCTTTATTCCCTCTTTCTTCCTTCCTTCCTTTAGTTCCTCCTTCCTTCCTTCATTCCCTCCTTCTTCCTTCCTTTATTTCCTCCTTCCTTCATTTCCTCCTTCCTTCCTTCATTCCATCCTTCTTCCTTCCTTTAGTTCCTCCTTCCTTCCTTCATTCCCTCCTTCTTCCTTCCTTTATTTCCTCCTTCCTTCATTTCCTCCTTCCTTCCTTCATTCCTTCCTTCATTTCCTCCTTCCTTCCTTCATTCCCTCCTTCTTCCTTCCTTTATTTCCTCCTTCCTTCCTTCATTCCCTCCTTCTTCCTTCCTTTATTGCCTCCTTCCTTCCTTCATTCCCTCCTTCATTCCCTCCTTCCTTTATTTCCTCCTTCCTTCCTTCATTCCCTCCTTCTTCCTTCCTTTATTTCCTCCTTCCTTCCTTCATTCCCTCCTTCTTCCTTCCTTCCTTCCTTTATTTCCTCCTTCCTTCCTTTATTTCCTCCTTCATTCCCTCCTTCTTCCTTCCTTCCTTCATTTCCTCCTTCCTTCCTTCCCTCCTTCTTCCTTCCTTCCTTGCTTCCTTCCTTCATTCCCTCCTTCTTCCTTCCTTCCTTTATTTCTTCCTTCCTTCCTTCCTTCATTCCCTCCTTCTTCCTTCCTTCCTTTATTTCTTCCTTCCTTCATTCCCTCCTTCTTCCTTCCTTCCTTTATTTCCTCCTTCCTTCCTTTATTTCCTCCTTCCTTCCTTCCTTCCTTCATTCCCTCCTTCTTCCTTCCTTCCTTTATTCCATCCTTGTTTCTTCCTTCCTTTATTCCCTCCTTCTTCCTTCCTTCCCTCCTCCTTCCTTCCTTCCTTTATTCCCTCCCTCCTTCCTTCCTGCTGTAACATTATACACCATCTAGCAATGTCCATGTTCACAATATAAACATCTCTTATAGTAAGGCTGGATCCAAGGCACCCTTAGGAAAGCCACTCTAGGTGCCCTTAGCTCAGTGGTTCTCAACCTTTCTAGTGCCGCAACACTTTGATTACATTTCCCAAGTTGTGGAGGCCCCTAACAGTAAAATTATTTTTGTTCCTCCTTCATC
This sequence comes from Rhinophrynus dorsalis, assembly GCA_037306005.1. Classification (NCBI taxonomy): domain Eukaryota; kingdom Metazoa; phylum Chordata; class Amphibia; order Anura; family Rhinophrynidae; genus Rhinophrynus; species Rhinophrynus dorsalis. The sequence goes on from CM074726.1 coordinate 185,040,163, forward strand.
TCTGTAATTTTGCTACTGTTATGAATCGAAAAATAAATATCTGATGGTTTTAGGAGACCCCTGGCAAATCGTCATTCGACCCCCAAGGGGGTCCCGACCCACAGGTTGAGAACCACTGCCTTAGCTCTTCCAATGGCCACACCCAATCCTTGCATGATACCGCCCCCCCAGTAAGAAATGTAACCCCATGGCTGCTATAGTGATCTCTAGCAAATTGTGGCCTTATGAACTGAAGGTCTCTCTAGCATACAAGAGGCTAAGTAATACCCTGTAAAGGGCTATATAAATGGCTACAGGGACATTGAGATTTCTCTGACTACAGAATGTGGTCAGCACAGAAGAGGCCCCGCCCCTCATCATCTGGAGCTCTAGGCAGTTGCGTGCTCTGTCTATTGGGAAATCCGGCCTTAGTAGATGTCAATGTCAGACAGGCTCATTACCTTAACGTAACACCTCTTAATAATCAGTCCACTTACTATGGTCATAAAATTCTAATGGCCGCTATGAATTTTGCCCTTGAGCATCTGTTCAGGAGACAGCATCTTTAATCAGTCCTGGATATCTTATCTGTGGACGCAGACATCCAGTTTCTGGCAGGATTCAAGTCTATGGAGGTGGACATGACAGTCAATGGCATGATGTCAGGTCCATGGAGGTGTATATTAAAGTTACTGGCAGGAAGTCAGGTGTATTGAGTGGGACATTACCGTTACTAACAGGATGTCAGGTCTGTGGAGGGGGACATTACCGTTACTGGCAGGATGTCAGGTCTATGGAGGGGGACATGACAGGTGCTAGCAGGATGTCAGGTCTATGGAGGCATACATTACAGTACTGGCAGGATGTCTGGTCTATGGAGGCAGACATTATAGTTACTGGCAGGGTGTCAGGTCTATGGAAGCAGACATTACAGTTATTGGCAGGATGTCAGGTCTATGGAGGGGGACTTGACAGTTACTGGCAGGAAGTTAGGTCTATGAAGGTGGACATGACAGTTACTGGCAGGATGTCAGGTCTATGGAGGCAGACATTACAGTGCTGGCAGGATGTCAGGTCTATGGAGGCAGACATTACAGTACTGGCAGGATGTCAGGTCTATGGAGGCAGACATTATAGTTACTGGCAGGACGTCAGGTCTATGGAAGTGGACATTACAGTTATTGGCAGGATGTCAGGTCTGTGGAGGCGGACATTACAGTTACTGGTAGGATGTCAGGTCTATGGAGGCAGACATTACAGTTACTGGCAGGATGTCAGGTCTAAGGAGGGGGACATTACCTTTACTGACAGGATGTCAGGTCTATTAAGGGGGACATTACAATTACTGGCAGGATGTCAAGTCTATGGAGCCAGACATGACAGTTACTGGCAGGATGTCAGGTCTATGGAGGGGGACATGACAGTTACTGGCAGGAAGTTAGGTCTATGGAGGTGGACATGACAGGTGCTAGCAGGATGTCGGGTCTATGGAGGCAGACATTACAGTACTGGCAGGATGTCAGGTCTATGGAGGCATACATTACAGTACTGGCAGGATGTCAGGTCTATGGAGTCAGACATTATAGTTACTGGCAGGATGTCAGGTCTATGGAAGCAGACATTACAATTATTGGCAGGATGTCAGGTCTATGGAGGTGGACATAACAGTTGCTGGCAGGATGTCAGGTCTATGGAGGCAGACATTACAGTACTGGCAGGATGTCAGGTCTATGGAGGCAGACATTACAGTACTGGCAGGATGTCAGGTCTATGGAAGTGGACATTACAGTTATTAGCAGGATGTCAGGTCTGTGGAGGCAGACATGACAGTTACTGGTAGGATGTCAGGTCTATGGAGGCAGACATTATAGTTACTGGCAGGACGTCAGGTCTATGGAAGTGGACATTACAGTTATTAGCAGGATGTCAGGTCTGTGGAGGCAGACATGACAGTTACTGGTAGGATGTCAGGTCTATGGAGGTAGACATTACAGTTACTGGCAGGATGTCAGGTCTATGGAGGCGGACATTACAGTTACTGGTAGTATGTCAGGTCTATGGAGGCGGACATGACAGTTGCTGGCAGGATGTCAGGTGTATGGAGGCAGAAATGACAGTTACTGGCAGGATGTCAGGTCTATGGAGGCAGACATGACCGTCGCTGGCAGGATGTCAGGTCTATGGAGGCAGACATGACAGTTGCTGGTAGGATGTCAGGTCTATGGAGACAGACATGACAATTTCTGGCAGGATGTCAGGTCTATGGAGGGGGACATGACAGTTACTGGCAGGATGTCAGGTCTATGGAGGGGGACATGACAGTTACTGGCAGTATGTCAGGTCTATGGAGGAAGACGTGACAGTTACTGGCAGGATGTCAGGTCTGTGGAGGCAGACATGACAGTTGCTGGCAGGAGGTCAGGTCTATAGAGGCAGACATGACAGTTACTGGCAGAATGTAAAGTCTATGGAGTGGGACATTACCGTTACTGGTCGGTTTTACAAACTGAAGGAGACAGGGCATATGAGCCTACTTAACCCATTAAGGACTGGGGTTGCAACATATTGATTTTACAACCCTTGAGTGCTAAAGAGGTCTTCAATGCATGTCTTCACTAGACACTGGAAGAGAGAGAGACATCTGCAGCAGTCAAAGGGTTAGAAGCCCCTTTTAGATCAGTAGGATGGAGGAAATGTTTATGTCCCTCCTCTGAGGCAGTTGCTTAACTCTGCAAAATTGCTCTTAGTAAATCAGCCTCTGCCAGTAGGGCTCTATGGGGGAGACTGATAAAGCCGTATGTGCAACAGAAACAATCTGGAACAAACCATTTTTAGTATAGAGAATTCGAAAAATTCCCTTTGATGCAAAAGAGGAGTTTAACCCCTTGAATGCTAGAGGCCTCCAATGCATTGTGCCACAATGCACTGGAAGCCTCTCTAGCATTCAAGGGGTTAAAATATCCATTTAAATCAATGGAGCGTTTTAGCTCTCCACTATAGTGCAAATGGTTTGTCCCTGAATGCCTCTACTTTTCTTTAGAAGTATGGCCCTTAGTGTACATTAAAGATCTGTCTGTAGACTTCATAATGTTGGGTCGTATCTGTAAAGAGACTAGTGTAAAAGCCAGTGTACTGGGGCCAAGGTCCGGGTAATGTTAACCCTTTGAGTACCAGAGGAGTACGCAACGCATTGCTTTCCTCGTCAAGAAATAAGAAGAAGGATAAAGGCCACAATCTCTGTCCAAAACGTCAAAATAAACAACACCTCTGGATTGCAGAAAACATTCCTGTGAAGTACCGTCTGTCCTCCATGAACTATAGATACATACATACATAGATATGAGATAGATAGATAGATAGATAGATATGAGATAGATAGATATGAGATAGATAGATAGATAGATATGAGATAGATAGATAGATAGATAGATAGATATGAGATAGATAGATAGATATGAGATAGATAGATAGATAGATATGAGATAGATAGATATTAGATAGGT